>OZ038392.1:3757496-4344996 GCA_964036045.1 Eutreptiella sp. 'Long Island Sound 2002'
TGTGTGTGTGTGTGTGTTTGTGTGTGTGTGTGTGTGTGTGTGTGTGTGTGTGTGTGTGTGTGTGTGTGTGTGTGTGTGTGTGTGTGTGTGTGTGTGTGTGTATGTGTGTGTGTGTGTGTGTGTGTGTGTGTGCGCGTGTGTGTGTGTGTGTGCGTGTGTGTGTGCGCGCTTGGTTGGAGTGCAAGCCGATGGCAAGCGAACGGCACTGATGCAATGGTTGTGCGTAACGCATGTGTGGTGGTGTTTGTCCCAATCAATGTCTATGCTGAGTGACCACACAATTGATTTCTTTTCTTGCGCTCTGATTTGACAAAATTGTGCCCCTTGCCCCTTGCGGGAGTAACACTGAGCTCCCAAATTTTGACGGAAACAACACCCAGTGTTCCTCTGACAACGAGGGGTATTTCTAAAGGGCAAAGTCGCACACGACCCCAAAAGTTGTGGAAACAACACCTCTTCTTGTTGTGATAAGGCTCTTGCTCTCACAAGGAGGGAACCCGCTTTGCATTGTTCGGGTGTCACTTGTGCCACATCAAGAAAAATTGATATTTCGCAAAGGAACAGAAGTTCCTGACTGTAAATGGACCACTGCGTTCTCACCGAATGGGTAGCCTCAAGCGCAGCCTAACGCGATAGAGAGGGGGCGCACCGTGCGCTGTGCACGCGCTGTGCGAAAACGCCCCCAGAGCATCATGCCATACGCCATGTGAGCTATGTGCCTTTGCCTTGTGCCCTGGGCTTGCCAGGGATCCAGTGTATCATATGAGTCCGCCCCTTTCCAAGGACTGTCTTGAGCACGCTACTTTGAATAAGTTGATTCGCTGCAAAAATAATATCTCATTGCCTCCATAGTCCGGCCAAAAGGGACGCGCCGCCAATCACTGCCCATGGTTGCCAATGCGTGAGCTCAGACTGGCCAAGACCACCATTGACAGGCCACAACAGACGTTTGTTGCCCAAAATGACTCCATCAATATTTGCCGCTGCAATACTTCGCAATGCCATAAGCGAAGCCCACAACTACCCCCCCCCCCCCCCTTTGTAATCGCTACGCCCTTGTCTAAGCCACAGCGGGCGTAGGTGCCGTATTGATTTGGGACCTAATTTGATTTGGTGCAAATGTAGTGCGGCCACATAAGACATGGGTTTGGTGACGAATTTGCCAGTTACATAGAGTCATGGACACATTTGTTGTGAGTGTTTGCGCAATTGAACCCACATGGCTCTGATTTTGGGGATATTTGGGCATAATATTCTCCTTTCTTGCACCAGCTCACCGTGCAATCTTTTCTTTTTGAACCTGGGGTTCTACGGCCTTGTCCAAGCTGCAGTAGGCGTAGGGACCGTATTGATTTGGGACTGTTGCGTGGCTATTACAAAGGGGGGGGGGGATTAGATGACAAATGTCTTCATTCACTTCATTCACTGCCAAATACCAGAATTGTGTTGACCTCTGACAAGCACCAGGTCAGTGTGACTGGCTTCTGCTGCCTTGTCGTCCACAAGCACAAGAACCGTCTACGAGGGATTCTTCTGTTGTTCCTCCTGCGTCCCATTGTAGCAGCACTGACATCAGGTCGTTTAGGGGTCTGGCGTGTGGGAACTGGACATCCCCATCCGCCGCCACGTGCAACCGTGTCCGATCCGTCCGTCTGTCCCCCTGCGGCTGCCCTCAAAGCGGCTGCAGCGCCGGCCCCCTCCTCCTCTCCTCCTCCTCCTCCTCTCCTCCTCTCCTCCTCCTCCTCCTCCTCCTCCTCCTCCTCCTCCTCCTCCTCCTCCTCCTCCTCCTCCTCCTCCTCCTCCTCCTCCTCCTCCTCCTCCTCCTCCTCCTCCTCCTCCTCCTCCTCCTCCTCCTCGCAGCTTTGTGCCCCCAAATGTCGTTGGCGCGCCCTCGGGGCCCCTGGCCCAAGGCGCGGGGTTCGCTGCGGATGATGCTGCCCGCCGTCGTGGCGGGGCTACTGGGGCTGCTCGTTCTTGCCGCCGCCCCCTCCGCCGACCGAACCACGACCCGCTACTCCGAAGCGGTGACCTCCGCGGCGTCCGCTCTCCCGCGGCCGACGCGCCTCCGCAAGGCACTGGACGCCCCAGTGGCCGCCCGCACACCGCGAGAGCCGGCGGCGGCCCGTCCCAATCCTCCGCCGCCAACGCAGACCGCCGTCGGCTCGGACGGGCCCGCGGCCCCCCATCGCCCTCACGCCGCCCCTGAGGCCCTCCGCGACCCCCGCGCCCTCCGGGCCCTCGGCCCCTCCCTCACGATCGTCGTGCTGCTGGTGCTCTTCTTCAAACCGCGCGGCCGCCCGTTCCGGGCGGGGCCGCCCCCCCCGGACGCCCGGCTCTGGGCGCCGCTGCGGGCGCACGAGGGCAACCCGCTGCCCCGGCCGCTGGCGCTGCGGCGGCCCCTTGAGAAGAAGCGGAAGCCGCCTTTCGTGGAGCCGACCGCGACGATGAGCCCCGACCTGCGGCTGCTGGAGGACGAGGTCCAGGTAGTCTATCCCGTGGGCAGAATCTTTCTGAGGGATCTTCACCGCCGGGGTGGCATCAAGAGGGCGCACCGCGCGCTGTGCCCGCGCTGTGCCCGCGCTGTGCCTGTGCTGTGCAAAAACTCGGTTGTTTTCCATCACCGGTAGCCATGGGTCCCAGGGTCCTGAATGCTGCACCCCGATGCTGTTTTGAATGGATCATGCACGCCTCTGTGGATGGGTGGTTTGCAGGGGTGTTCCCGGGATTGCGCGAGAACGCTCCCCAAGGCTTAGTTGAGTGCCGCGGATACCTTACCAGGGGGTTGACCCCCCCCTCCCAAGAAGGATATTGAGGTCAAGGACAGCAGTTTAGTACATGGTTTTAGAGGCCGGTGTTGGCCAGTTATGCAGCCATATTGATTCCTCGCCACTGCAGGGGCCTCACAGGCAGCCCCAGAGGCCGTTAGGCAGGCGGTTGGAGAAGGTTGCCGAAGCGGTCGGGGGCGGCTACTGTCGGTTACAAAATGCCATTGAGGCTGGCACTTGCCGCCAGGGGGATCCTTAAGGGATTAGATTTTTTGTTTTTTGTCAAGGACCACCCTTAGGGACCACCCCAAGGGACCATCAGCAGCCAACCACCAACCGCCACCAACCGCCAACCGCCACCAACAGCCAGCGGCGACCAACCACCAACCGCCAACCACTGCAACCGCCATCAACCACCAATCCCCCACCACCAACCGCCGCCAACCACCACCAACCGCCACCAACCGCCAGTCGCCAACCGCCAACCGCCAACCACCCACCGCCAACACATCGTGTGCCCGCGGGCTTTCTTGGGAAAACTGTTCACAGGAACACTTCTTTTTTTCCGTTAAGGACCGCCCTGCTTGCCGCCAGGGGGACAGCAGCTGGGCATAGGCTGGGCCCTGGAGGGGGGAGGGGGGTTCATCTGCCCCCCTTCCGATACATCCCTTGGGTGTAGGGCAAGGTCCACTACATGTGAGCACGTGCGCACCCTTCCACTTAGGAGCTGGAGATCCTGCCCGTCACGGAGGAGCACGGGGACACGGAGGCGTTCGTCGTGGAGTACACCAAGACCCACTCCTGGCCCCCGCTGCAGCGCGCCCTGAAGTCGGTGAAGAGCTGCGAGGCGCTGCGGGCCCTGCCCAAGCGCGACTCGATCCTGCGGTGGGTCAACGTCACGGGCGGCAGCGACAACCCCCTGGCCCGGCCCATCCTGAAGGTAGGGCTGCATTGGAAAGGGGAGGGACCTCCGAGGCGGCCCCAGAGGCGGTTAGGCAAGCGGTTGGAGGAGGTTGCCAAAGCGGTTGGCGGCGGTTACTGTCGGTTACAAATGCCATTGAGGCTGGCACTTGGTGGTTGTCGGGTGTTCTTGTGTTTCCCCGCCCTTTTTTTTTTAGGAAAAAGGGTTTTTTTCCATACGCGACTTACGCCAAATAAAAAAACTTCCGTCGAAAAATAACGACGCGACTTACGCCCAAAAAAAGTTACGCGACTTACGCCCAACAATAAAACGCGAGTTACGCTTATTTCCACAATCGAGCCACGCTTTCCTCCAGTTACTGTCGGTTACAAACGCCGTTGAAGCGGGCACTTGCCGTCAGGGGGACAGTGGCTGGGCATAGGCTGGGCGCCCTGGAGGGGGGGGAGGGGGGTACCTGCCCCCCCTTCCATTGCACCCCCCCCCCCTCTCCTAATCTCCCCCTTCCCTGCAGGCCTACGACGTGCACCCGCTGTTCATCGAGGACATCCTCAACGACGCGGAGCGCGCCAAAGTGGAGAAGCTGGGCGACGCCGACCTCTTCATCCTCTTCCAGGGGGTGCAGCTGGTGGAGGAGGACTCCGGGGACGCCATCCCGCTGCTGCGGCTGGAGATGAACCAGGTGAGCCTGGTGCTGAGCGACGGCGTGCTCCTGAGCTTCTTCAACGCCCCCACGAAGGCCATCGAGCAGTGCAAGGCCAACATCGCGGCGCCGGGCAGCAGGCTGCGGACCTCCTCGTGCCTCTGGCTGGCGCACATGATCATGGACAAGGAGGTGGTCCTACCCCCGGGGGTTGTATTTAGAACGGCACCGCAGGAGGGGGGGGGGGGGGGTTGCCCCCCCTGGACCCCCCCTCCTCCCCCCTCCTCCCCTTCCAATGTTTGAGGCTGACAGCCAAAATGTTGCTTCGGCGCCTTCGGTGCCAAGAGGATTTAAATTAAGGAAGAGGAATTAAATTTCAAATTTTCCGGCCCGCCTTCGGCGGGGACCATAGGGGGACCCTGGGAGGAGGGGGGGTCCCAGCCAAACCCCCTCCCCCCCTCCCCTTCGGCGGGGGCCATAGGGGGACCCTGGGAGGAGGGGGGCAGCCAAACCCCTCCACCCCCCTCCCCCCCCCCCTGCATCAGAAGGCGGGCGGTTGGAGGAGGTTGCCGAACCGGTTGGGGGCGGTTACTGTCGGTTACAAACGCCGTTGAAGCCGGCACTTGCCGGCAGGGGGACAGCGGCTAGGCACAGGCTGGGCGTCCTCGTGGGGGGGGGGGGGGGGGGCTTTCCAATACACCCCCAGCACCAAACCTTTGCAAGTGCCGAAATGTTCCCCATCGGAGAACCCCCGCCTCATGTACGCGCCTCAGGTGGATCACTTGTTCCCGATCATGAACAAGTTCCGCATGCAGCTGGAGGAGTGCCAGCGGGTCTTAGAGGACCGGCGGCCGTCCGGCACCGGCAACCCCAACGCCAGCAACGTCGCCATCCTGCGGGTCCTGCAGTGCACGTCCCAGGAGATGAACAACCTCGTGTTCGTGCTGCGCCCGCTCGCCTCCGCCGTGATGGCGCTGACGGAGTACGCGCGGTACAACGGGCTGACGGAGCTGCAGTGGTACTTTGACGACCTGCGCGACCACGTCTCCACCATTTTGGACTACGTGGCCTCCATGCAGGTGTATGTTGTGGGTCGTGTGATTCTACTTGCCTTTACAGCAAAGACGAAAGATGCCACGACCTTACCGCAGAAAAGAAAAATTAAACGCACCGATGATCTTTTTTGAGTCGTCCGTTTTCTCTTTTGAATTACATGACTTTACCCCAAAAAGAAATTCCACATTTTTACCGCAAAACAAAATTACACATTTTTACCGAAAAAAAATCGCACATTTTACCGCAAAACAAAATTACACATTTTTACCGAAAAAAATTGCACGTTTTTACCGCAACAAAAAAAATCACACGCCGTTTTTTGTTTGTGCATGTTACACTTTTCACTCCATGCAGACGTGGGCGCGGAACCTGAAGGACGACTACTCCTACATCCAGCAGGACAACATGAACCGCACCATGTACGTGCTGACGCTGATCACGGCGCTCTTTGTCCCCGCCAACTTCCTGACGGGGCTGTTCGGCATGAACTTCGAGTACATGCCGTGGCTGAACTGGGAGTACGGCTTCTGGGCGTTCTGGGGGGTCATCGTGTGCGTCAACGTGGTCATCGTGTACCTGATCAAGAAGCTCTCCTGGCTGCAGTGAGGGCGTGTGTTGGGCCGGCAGGTCGCCGCTGGAGCAACGCGCGGGAATCTGTACCTCACCGTCTGCCCCCCCCCCCCCCCTGACGGCCGTACTAATGTAGTCAGACATGATGTTCTGTTTTCTGTTTCAGACACAGTGTGTGTCTTGAGGTTTAACCAGGTTTGGCATAGAGAATAAAGATGCACTTATGCCTGACTGTGAAGTGCATTACCTCTGGTTTGCATTTGTCTGTTTTTTAATTAGGTCACACCCCCGACGGCCGTGTCATTGCCCCCCATGCCCCCCCCCCCCCCCCCCCCCGACGGCCGTGACATTGCCCCCCATGCCCCCCCCCCCGACGGCCGTGTCATTGCCCCCCATGCCCCCCCCCCCCCCCCCCGACGGCCGTGACATTGCCCCCCATGCCCCCCCGACGGCCGTGTCATTGCCCCCCATGCCCCCCCCCCCCCCCCCCCCCCCCCCCCCGACGGCCTTGTCATTGCCCCCCATGCCCATCCCCCCCCCCCCCCCCCCCCACGGCCATGTCATTGCCCCCCATGCCATCCCCTCCCCCCCAGCGGGGGTTTCACCCAACAATGACCAATCTTGTCTCACCCCTAATGCAGAGGCACGGAAATGATCAAAGAGCAGCTGTGCACTCAATATGTCGTGTCCACCTCGACAGAACACTTGGAGGACGCCCTCTGCCTGGCCAAACCGTGTCTCCTGTCATCATTTCAACAGGCATCTGCACTGCTTTGCTGAAAGCATTGGATCTTCAGGGACGTATCACAGGCGCCTTGCACGCCAAAACATGGACACTCAGAGCCCCCCCCCCGGCGGCACACAGCAGCACACCAAACACAAACAAAAAGTACACAAAAACAAACGGCAGCCCACAGAAGCGCACCAAAAGCACAGCTCGACTGCTCGCACACTGCACAACTCAACTGCTCACGGTACGGTTTGACGCGAAACAACCTTTGCGTCGCCACTTCACGTCGCGGCGCGTCTTGTTTGTCGCAAACGGCGTTGTACCTGTGGAGCGGCTGGAGCGCAGTGGCGGGCCCGTGTGCTTTTGGTGTGCTTTTGTGCTTCTGTGTTCTTTGGGTGTGTCTTTGCGTGGTTTTGTGTGCTTCTGTGAGCTTTTCTGCGCTTTTGGTGTGTTTTTGGTGTGCCGTTTGGTGCGTTTTTGTGTTTTTTTTGCGTGCTGCTGGTGTGCCTCTGTGTGTTTTTGTATGCTTTTTCATTTTTTTGGGGTGGTTCTGTGTGCTTTTGGGTGCTTCTATATGCTTCGGCTGTGCTTTTGGTGCGTTTTTGTGTGCTTTTTGTGTGCTTTTGTGTGCCTTTTGCGTGCGTCTGTGTGTGTTTGCTGTGCTTTGGGTCTGCTTTTGTGTGCTTTTTGTGTGTTTTTGTATGCCTTTGGTGTGATTTTGTGTGCTTTTGTGTGCTGTTGTTGCCCTTTTGGTATGCTTTTGTGTGCTTTTTGTGTGCCGTTGCGTGCTTTTTTTGTGTTTGTTTGTGTTTTTTGCTCTTTTGTGTGCTTCTGTGTGGCTTTTTCTGTGCTCCTGGTGCGTCTTTGTTTGCGTTTGTGTGCTTTTGGAGTGCTTTTTGCGTCCTTCTGTGTGCTTTTGATGTGTTTTTGGTGAGCCTTTGATTGTGCTTTTGTGTGTGTCTGCGCCTTTCCGGTGCCTTTGGTGTGTTTTTGTCTGCATTTGTTGTGCTTTTTGTGTGCTTCTGTGTGCTTTTTTGTGTGATTTGGTGTGCTTCTGTGTGCTTTTTGTGTGCTTCTGTGTGCTGTTGAGTTTTTTTTGTGTGTTTTTGTTGTGCTTTTCGTGCTTTTGTGTGCTTCTGTGTGCTTTTGCTATGCTTTTGGGGTGCGTTTGGTGTTCTTTTGGAGTGTGTCTGGCGTGCTTCTGTGCCTTTCCTTTGCTCTTGTTATGTTTTTGCACAGAAAAGCACACAAAAAGCATACCAAAGCAGACAAAAACACACACAAAAAGCACAGCGAAAGCACACAGAAGCACAACGAAAGCACTCCAAAAAGAAGAGTTTTTGTGTATTTTTCTGTGCTGTTGCGTTTTTTCGTGTGTTTTTGTTGTGCTTTTCGTGCTTTTGTGTGCTTCCATGTGCTTTTGCTATGCGTTGGGTGTGGTTTTGTCTGCTTTTGGAATGTGTTTGGTGTGCTTCTGCGCCTTTCCTGTGCTCTTGTTGTGTTTTTGTCTGCTTTCGTTGTGCTTTTGGAGTGCTTTTGTGTGCTCTTTTGTGTGATTTGGTGTGCTTTTATCGTGTTTCTGTGTGCTTTTTGTGTGTCTTTTGTGTGCTTTTGTGTGCTGTTTATGTGCCTTTGGTGTGCTTTTGTGTGCTTTTTGTGTGCTTTTTGTCTGCTTTCGTTGTGCTTTTCATGCTTTTGTGTGCTCTTGTGTGCTTCTTTGTGCTTTTTCTGTGCTTTTGGTGTGTTTGCTTCTGTGTGCTTTTTGTGTGCTTTTGTTGTCCTTTTTGTATGCTTTTGTGTGCTTTTTGTGTGCTGTGGCGTGCTTTTTTTGTGTTTGTTTGTGTTTTTTTGTTTGTTTGCTTACATGTGTGTTTTCTGTGCTTTTGGTGTGCTTTTGTGTGCTTTTTGTGTGCTTCTGTATGCTTTTTGTGCGCCTTTGGCGTGTTTTTGTGTGCTTTTGTGTGATTCTTTGTACTTCTGTGTGCTTTTTGTGTGCTTCTGTGTGCTTTTTGTGCGCCTTTGGCGTGCTTTTGTGTGCTGTTGCATGCTCTTTGTGTGCTTCTGTATGCCTCAGACGAAGAGGAGAGCCTCCGCCATGATACTGGGCCGGGTAGGCCCAAGGGGTCACCCTACCGACGACGCGGCCAAGTCGGTGGGGGGCGGCAGGCACCATGGAGCTTTTGTGTGATTTTGTATGCTTTTGTCTGCCTTTTTGTCTGCTTTGGTGTGCTTTAATGTGCTTTTGTGCGCTTTTTGGGTGCTTTTATGTGCCCTGTTGTGCGCTTTTGTGTGCTTTTGTGTGCTTTGTGTGCCTTTCTGTCCCCTTTTGTGTGCTTTGTGTGCTGTTATGTCCCTTTTTGCGTGCTTTTTGTGTGCTTTTGTCTGCCTTTTTGTGTGCTTCTGTGTGCTTCTGTGTGCTTTTGTGTGCCATTTTCTGTGCTTTTGTTTGCTGTTATGTGCTTTTCCGTGCTCTTTTGAGTGCTTTGTGTGCTTTTAATGTCCCTGTTTTGTGTGCTGTTTGTGTGCTTTTGTGTGCCTTTGAAAGCCTTTTTGTGTGCTTCTCTGCAGTCGCCTCTGGCCTCCTGTGTTACGGCTGCACTATTTTTTCCTTGTTTTCAGCCTGAACACATTCCCAGGGTTAAGCTGCCAGGCAATGAATGCAAGACCTCCCCCCCCCCCCAACTGGAAAGAAGAGCCCCCACCCCGCCTTGTCAACCCCCCTCAACTGCACGCCCCGACCCTTGGCCCATCGTAAGGGGGGGGGGGGGGGCTCTAGGAGCGTTCTCCTCCGACTGATCACGGTTTGTAGTATCTCTGTGTCTTGAGGGTGGGGTTTCCAGATACAGCAGTGGGCCCCAGGCAAGTCGGGTGGCCCGGGGTTGTGCCGAGTGTTATCACCGATGTCGATTCGCGCGCTAAGGCCATTCCGGATTCGAAGCAGCCATCCAGCCCAAGCGGAGCACAGATGCGGGCAGAGATTGGGAAGTCAGAGGGCGTTGCTCCCCTTGAATGGCTTTACTCTCTGCCATTGCTCCACCACTCGTGTGAAGCTTGATGAAGTCTCAGCATTGCCTGATTCATACCTCTCAAAAGCTTCACGACCTTTCTTCTGCTCCTTCCTGAGCACCCAGTGCCGACTCTTGCACCGCCTTATCGTCTTGATAATCATTCAGCCATTCACATGTAACCTCCACTAACTACCATTCAAGCTTCTGCCGGCATCATTCACCTTCAGATCCGGCCCTGCTGTACCCGCAGCTGATTGAGTTCCAATGATCTTCAGTAGTCGGCCGTGGGCGTCTGGCCGCTGCCCATCGAATCGTCGTTGCTTAACCCACTTTCACGAGGGCTGGGGGAACTCTGGTCAAGTGCAGGGGGTGGCACCTTTCCAATATTGCGCTGTGTCCGTTTGTGGCGCGTTTTCCTGGTGGCAGAAAGGCTGGAGGGTGTTGCATCGCTTGTTTGAGGAGCAGCAGTTGGCTATGCCGCATTGGGACCCCCAGTCACATGCCCGTCTTTGAGGGGGGCTTGGGGGGTGCCCCAGTGACCGTGCACGGCACCAGCCCGTCACATGCAAAACAAGCAAAGTGTGAGAGCCACACACTTGAGGGAGCATGCATGGAGTTTGCATCACCATGAAGTATAAATGAGCTGCCGAAAAGCCTCGCAAATCAGTTGGCAAAATGAAGTGCCAAGAACGAATCGGCACAAATGACACATTGTTGGCAACACACAATGTGCACACGCAGCACTGAGAGCAGCAGAGACCAGGCCATTGCTCGTGGGTGATGTACCTACTATCGGCCTCCAACTGCGGGCCCCTTCCAAAATTTTCATTTTTGCCCTGAGGAAAGTTTTTCTGATGTGGGGCGGGGCTGGGGGGATGGCATGTGTGGAGCTAGCACCTGCCCCAAAAGTTTGTAGCGCCTTTCGACACGCTGAGGCAGGTGACAGGTGACAGGTGATCATGGCACTACCACATGCAGAAGCATGCGTGATGGAATTTGTCAGGGCACATTATTGCTACCAGCTGACTTGCCACCTGGGCTGGGATGAATTGATCAAACAAGCAGCGAACCAATTGACTTGCCCTCTTGCTTGCGCAATGTCGGGGGAAGTTGGGATGTTTACTCAGATCTGCAAGCCACACGGAGAGGCCCGTGTGGCCCAGAACTGAAACCCCCCCCCAACAAATGTTTCACCCCGGTTAATATTCAGCCCCCATTGATATTCACGGCGCAATTACTATTCATAGGTGTAAGGATTGTTAGGCAAACACTATTGATACCTGCTGCTTTTTAGATGGTTGTTGTTACCGTACCAATCCAAAAGATTTGACGGAATATTTATTTCCCGGCATAGAGTGTTGTTCTCCGCAAAAAAAACGCAAAAAAAATTGATTATTGTCTTCATGCCTTACGCAAAAAATGGGTTCCGCAAAAAGAAATCGCAAAAATAAAATAATTTTGCCCCTTCCCCCATTTTTGCAAGAATGCCACGATCATGGGAGAGTTTGCCCCACTGCTTGTGGTCCCCTTTTTCCGTGTCTTTTCCGTCATGCCCCATTCTGCACCTTGCTTCGCTTTCAGAGAATGATGAATCGGGGATCCAGGCATCCGGGATTGTCACAATTGTTTAAATAGTGGATGCTTGTGTTTCTGCCCCCGAGCACATTAAGGGGCTAGTTCGGGACATGGATATTTGGATGTGGCTGTTGATGTGCCCCAAAACAGACAAGGGGGCCAGTTCGGGATTTTGGATTGCCAGTCTATTTGTGGTTCAAATTTGGTCGGTGGTTGTCGGTACAAACGAGTAAACCCGCGGGCCGAAGGTTTCTCCTTGGGGGAAAATAGGCGCATTCACCCAAACCAAGGTGAACAAAACGCGACCACAGGGTAGGCTCGCCAGGCTGTGCGCGCGACAAAGGAGGTGGAACCCTTTGGGCTCTGGACCAGCTAGGGGTCCTAACCAAGGGTCTTGTCCCCAAGGCGGGTTCACTCACACCTTGCTTAGTCACACCTTGTTGCATGTTGTTTTACCTATTTTGCGGCTCGTAAAAGGTGCTCAAGTTTTGCTCTCTGTGGGAAGTGAACCTTAAACGGTAGCAATCTATGAACCCAAGTTTTGATAAAATTTATGAATGGTCCACAACCACATGCGCTCAGGTGTTTTCGGGGGGTTTGTTAACTCAACATTGTATCCCCGAGTAGTAGGACTTGGTTTCGTTACAAGGCTTGAAAAGGTCGCAAGGGGCACAAAACAGTTCAAAATAGCTGTTTCATAAATAGGATATTGCCGACCTCACAAGGTGTTTGAACCAAATTCTTTGAAGCTTGAATGGTATAACTTTCTTTCGCATTGTGTGCATTGGTTTACGCTCTTATTTGCATGCATTCTCCATACACCAACATTCAGAAGTGGGCACATGAAGGAAACCTGTGTCTTCACACCAACTTAGTGCCGGGAAAAGCCGCATCTATCTACGAATTTATACGGGTGCAAGCGCGGACGAAAAAAATAACAAATATGCCCATTTCAATTTTCCATAATCTTCACATTATGTCAATTTTGTCAATTTTCGGCTCATTCCACTCTGTTTTTAGTCGCCTGCAAATGTCTTAAATGAGCACATGTCTTGTTGCATTTGTCTCCCAATGTTGCAATAATCTATCCATTCAAAATGATATGATGATGTTCACATGGTGCTTGATAGCTCATGGAATAGCCCTTCAATTTCTACACGTGTCTATATCTTCAAACGAGGTTTGTTATAATTCAATTTTATTCGCAACACTGCAATGGAGTCCAACTTGAGTTTAGTGTTTCCTTCACTTAGGCGCCTGGAGGAGGATATTGAATAGATAGTAGGTCTAAATCTCCAAAATAGTTCAAGCAGTAGGGCTCCTGGGCCTTCAAGGCCTTCGGGCTCCACCAAGGTCCAGCTCCACACCCAGTGCGCGGTTACATAGTTGCACATTTTTACTTGATATTCTTTGTGAGGAATGTATAGACACAATCTTGACAAAGAATGTGTGGTCCTACAATGCTTGTTTTGATTGAAATATTGCTCTTAGCTTTCCAAAATGTCTAGAGCCTCTAAGACAAAGCAATGGTCAAACAGCACGATGATGACGTATTAAATTAATACCAAAGGGTTGTGGTAGTGAAAATGAAGGATATAAACAAAATTTTAGTCAATTGTCAACATGGCAAAATGTTTTCAAACAGAACGAGACACAATTTTGGGCTAATTGACTGTGATCATGCAAGCAGTCCACAAACCCAACACAACCTTTACCCCTACCACTTAGTGGAGCGGAGGTATACTTATTCATGTAGAGTACATCGAAATAAAGTGGACACTTTCCACGAAGCTTAAGGCAAGTGGTCTCCCACCCCAAAATCTAGGTACTCCGAAATTGCATTCAAATATTTTGGTGTATTCATGTAGAGCACATCAAAATAAAGTGGACACTTTCCACGAAACTTAAGGCAAGTGGTCTAGTCTCCCACCCCAAAATCTAGGTACTCCGAAATTGCATTCAAATATTATGGTGTAAGTCTAAATCAACCATGAAATAGTCCCCATTTGGTTACTTGGCAAAGTCATGGTCATAGAAGTGTCTCTAGACACAAGAAAACCTATATTTGTAACCGATGTCGTTTTCATCAAAAGATTGCTAATCAAATGCACATTTCCGGATGGAAAGAAAGGAGGAATAGGTGGAGAAAGAAATGATCATTCGGTGGCTGAGGCATGAATTCAGCAAAAGTTAAAAACGATGTATGGACAGAAAGAAAAACCAAAAAGGCGCTACGAAGAAAATGGACCTAGCCGCCCAAGCGACTACTAGGATAGCCCATTGGACTATTTCTTCGGATTGAGCGGCTACCAGGGGTATTTAAGTCACGCATCAGGTATTCGAGTCAGACATCACGTATTTGATTCACACATCAGGTATTAGAAATCACGTATTTGAGGCAAACATCACGTATTTGAGTCACACATCAGGTATTTGAGTCACACATCAGGTATTTCACTCACACATCACGTATTTGAGTCACACATCCGGTATTTGAGTCAAACATCAGGTATTTAAGTCACACCTCACGTTTTTGTGTCGCACATCAAGTATTTGAGTCACACATCGGGTATTTGAGGTACATGAGGTATTAGAATCACAAATCACGTATTTCAGTCACACATCAGGTAGTTGAGTCACAGATTAGGTATTTGAGTCACACATCAGGTATTTGAGTCACACATCACATATTTTGGTCACACATCAGGTGAGTCACACATCAGCTGTGTGACTCACACACGAGGTATTTGTGTCTCATGTGAGGTATTTGAGTAACAGATGATGTATCTGAGTCACACATCACGTGTCTAAATCACATATGAAATATCTGAGTCACACATAATGTATGTGTGTCACACATCAAGTATTTGAGTAACACATGAGGTATCTGATTCACCCATGAGGCATGTGAGTTACACATCGGTTACTCTTGTCAGAAATGAAGTATTTGAGTCACATATCACGTATTGGAGTCACAGATCAGGTATTTTAGTAATACGAAGTATTTGAGTCACACATCAGGCATCTGAGTCATACATCGAATATTTGAGTCACACATCAGGTTTTTGAGCCACACATCAAATATTTGAGTCACACATCGGGTATTTGAGTCACACATCGGGTATTTGAGTCACACATAACGTATGTGTGTGACACATCAAGTATTTGAGTCATAGATTAGGTATGTGAGTCACACATGAGGCATGTGAGTTACACATTGGTTACTTCCGTCAAACATGAAGTATTTGAGTCACACATCACGTATTTGAGTCACACAATAGGTATATTCGTAACACGACGTATTTGAGTCACACATCACGTATTTGAGTCACATATGACGTATGTGTGTCACACATGAAGTATTTGAGTCACACATCAGGTATCTCAGTCACACGTGAGGCATGTGAGTTACACATCAGTTATTTCCGTCAGACATGAAGTATTTGAGTCACACATCAGGTATTACAGTAACACGAGGTATTTGAGTGACACATGAGGTATTTGAGTCACACATATTGTATGTCTGTGACACATAAGTTATTTGAGTCACACATGAGACATGTGAGTTACGCATGAGTTACTTCCGTCAAACATGAAGTATTTGAGTCACACATCACGTATTTGCGTCACACATCAGACATTTTAGTAACATGAGGTATTTGAGTCACACAAGAAATATTTGAGTCACACATCAGGTATTTGAGCCACACATCAAATATTTGAGTCACACATCAGGTATTTGAGTCACACATGAGGTGAGTCACACATAGTGTACGTGTCTCACACATCAGGTATTTGATTGACACATGAGGTATTTGAGTCACACATGAGGCATGTGAGTTACACATCGGTTACTTCCGTCAGACATGAAGTATTTGAGTCACACATGACGTATTGGAGTCACACATCAGGTATTTTAGTAACGCGAAGTATTTGAGTCACACATCAGGTATTTGAGCCACACATCAAATATTTGACTCACACATCAGGTTTTTGAGCCACACATCAAATATTTGAGTCACACATAACGTATGTGTGTGACACATCAAGTATTTGAGTCACACATTAGGTATTTGTGTCACAGATGAGGCATGTGAGTTACACATCAATTACTTCCGTCAGACATGAAGTATTTGAGTCACGCATCAGGTATTTGAGTCGCACATCAAATATTTGAGTCACAAATCAGGTATTTGAGTCACACATAACATATGTGTGTCACAAGTGAGGTATTTGAGTCAAACATGAGGTATGTGCGTTACACATCAGTTACTTCCGTCAGACATGAAGTATTTGAGTCACACATCACGTATTGGAGTCACACATCAGGTATTTTAGGAAGACGAGGTATTTGACTCACACATCAGGTATTGGAGTCACACATCAGGATTTTGAGCCACAAATCAAATATTTGAATCACACATCAGGTATTCGAGTCACACATAACATATGTGTGTCACACATCAGATATCTGAGTCACACATGAGGCATATGAGTTACACATCGGTTACTTCCGTTAGACATGAAGTATTTGAGTTACACATCACATATTTCAGTCACACATCACGTATTTTAGTAATACAAAGTATTTGAGTCACACATCAGGTATTTGAGTCACACAACAAATATTTGAGTCACACATCAGGTTTTTGAGCCACACATCAAATATTTGAGTCACACATCAGGTATTTAAGTCACAGATCAATTATTTTCATGACACGACGTATTTGAGTCACACATCAGGTATTTGAATTACAGATCAATTATTTTCATAACACGACGTATTTGACTCACACATCAGGTATTTGAGTCACACATAGCGTATGTGTGTCACACATCAGGTATTTGAGTCACACATCAGGTATCTGAGTCACACATCAGGTATCTGAGTTACAAATCAGTTACTTGCATCAAACATGAAGCGTTTGAGTCATACATCACTTATTTGAGTCACAAATCAGGTATTTCAGTCACACATCAGGTACTTTAGTAACGCGAAGTATTTGAGTCTCACATCAGGTATTTGAGTCACACATCAAATATGTGAGTCACGCATCATGTTTTTCAGCCACACATCAAACATTTGAGTCACAGATCAATTATTTTCATGACACGGCGTATTGGAGTCACACATCAAGTATTTCAGTCACACATCAAATATTTGAATCACACATCCCGTTTCTGAGCCACACATCAAATATTTGAGTCACACATCAGGTATTTGTTTGCACAAGCAGAGCACAAGAAAACTGCACAGGACTTGGGTATTTGATTCACACATCAGGTATTTGAGTCAAACATCACGTTTTTGAGCCACAAATCAAATATTTCAGTCACTAATTAGGTATTTGAGTCACACATCAGGTATTTGAGTCACACATCACGTTTTTGAGCCACACATCAAATATTTGAGTCACACATCAGGTATTTGAGTCACACATCATGTATTTGAGTACACATTAGGGACTTGAGCCAGTGTGCAAAAGGCGATGCCCTTGTTGGCAAGAGGCCAAAATGGGGGGGGGGGGGGCTGCCTGGGTACCTAGAGTTGGGACCCGGGACCCCGGGGTACTTTTTTTTTGCAGATGCGAAATCTTGTCTTTAGATGCGCTAAAATTTAAGAAAACTGCTAAAACTTGAGGCAGCTAAAAATGTGCAAAAACATCAAAAAAAAAAGGGGATTTCGCTTCTAGAAAAAAAGATTGTCTACTAAAAAAATAAGATTCCAACAAAACCCAAAATGTAAAAAAAAAATCATTCGCATGTTTAAAAACGTCAAAAAAGCAGAATCTTTTTTTTTAGATGGCCAGGTAAAAAGAGAGATTTTGGTAAAACTAAAAGAACACAAAGCCAGGGGTGGGGAGGGGAGGCAGAAATGCAGTTCCTAGGGGCACCCCGCCGGACGAATCATCCACATTCCTGAGCGAACCCTGAAAAACAAGGCACAAAGCAAAGAACGGTACAGAATGCCAACAAGACCGGAGCAGATGGCTGAGCACTTGTAGAACGTGCCGTTGCAGTACACGCTACAGTACGTGAAGATGATGTAACCCACTTGATGGCGTCGGAACATGCCACTGTGCAAATGATGCACAAGACGCCTTCCTTGTGGAGAAAGGCTAAAATGCCGTGGATTTTTGGACATGCCAAACAAATACAGTACCAGCATCCCTCCCTGTGTGCACCATGGTCCGTCCATGTTGACCGCCATCTGAAGATATTTGGAAAGAGCAAAACTTGAGCATGAAATTATGGGCAAAATTGTGCACCCACTGAGTATAGCTTGAAAACAACCTCTACGAGGCAATGCCACTCGGCTTTGTGCACCAAATAATGCCTCTAAACAAAATCTGAGCAAAGAATCTGAACGTTGGGACTGACTGGGCAGACAGCAAAAGCTGCAAAAAATGAGCATACAATGCAGGAACGGATGTGTTGAATGCAGGGTTCTCAGGAGTTGATCACTATGCTGGCAGACACTGCACCACAGGCACGTGGGTGGCACAACGCACTGCAGAAGAAATGCGCAGAAAAACCCGTGCCCAAACCTCCCTGTGAACAAAATCTGAGCACGGAATCTGGAACTTGGGACTGACTGGGCAGACTGCCAAAGCTCCAGAAAATGAGCATACAATGCAGGAACGGATGTGTTGGGACGCAAATGTCCCAGGAGTTGATGACTATGGCTGTCAGAAACTGCAGCAATGTACAGGAAGGTGGGTGGCATTTTGCATTGCAGAAGAAATGAGCAGAAAAAACCTGGCTGGATCACTCTGCGTCTGAAAAGAGGTTCCCACTCAGCAACCACGACACACTGCTTGTGTGGACAGGCAAACAGTGGGGATCACTGTCATTCTTCTTCCATGTACTGACCACACACCCGCAGAAAGACACGCTGCTCTCTGGAAAACTTCTGGCCCGTCAATTTCTCAAAGGCCTCTGCGCGTGCCTGGTTCACAGGTGAAAGGCGGATCTCAGAAGACTTGCGCCTGTCATCTACAATGACCTTCCAGAAATCATTACATTTCTGTTGGTCGTGGCGCAGGTTACCAGTGTACCCCACGGGCACCTCGAAACGTTTCTTGTTGATGTACCCCCCCCCCCCTGGGGGACCGCACCACCACCGTAGGCGCACATTTGCAGGCACAGAAATTGCAGCATAAAACAAAAAAATTCATCACAAGATGCGTTCAAAGGGCTGGCAATGTACGGAGACCTACTCCTTGACCGGCTCGGTGGAAAACTTCTTGGTCCTGCTCCACTTGACCTTGAACTCTTGCACACGCTCTCCACTTTCCACTGGAATGCTGAGGGCCGCACTCTTGGGTGGTGGTTTTGCCTTCTCAGGGTGGGGCTGTCAAGTTCCATTTCAGCAAAAGTGAGCAAAATGTCCTGCCAAGAGTACAAGGGATACAAGTGGCAGTGCCCCACAACATAGTCACCCACACAACAACACAGTGAAGCGCAAAGAAAAATTTTGGGTTGACCAAGTGACGGTCCCCCAGCCCCCCCCCCCCCCCCCGGGGAACGACAAGGGGTGGGTCGTCCCACCCTTCACTTCGTCCTGAATGATATAATCTGCGTCATCGATGGCTGCCAAACACGCCAAAACACGGCGTCGGCAGGAACGATGACCTCGTCGCCTGGCGTGGCCAGACGGGCCTGGGTGTCCCGGACACTCATGCGGTCAGGGGACAAGGAGGTGGCGTCGGCGGCAGTTTGTCAAGGCCCAGCGGCCCAGGCAAGCATGGACAAAAAGACACCGAAAAAAAATAGACACTCAGAAAGTGTGTGTGGGGGGGGGGGGGGGGGATGCAATATTATAGAGGAAGGCCTGCATGGGTCCAAGGGTGGGCGCCCAGCGGAGGGGGGCCTGTGCCAGAAGGATGTCTGATGAAAAGCATCATGACCATCATGTGTGTGTGTGTGTGTGTGTGTGTGGGTTGGGGTATTGCCATTTTTACCAGGTCTCCCGGATTAGCCCGTATGGCCACTCTAGCGTCCTCGGGTCGGGTCACTCCCATCGAAGCAGGCCCACTGTACGGGCTCAGGGTGCGTCCCTGTGTTACTCCTCGACCAGTGTGATATGCACTTTGGACCAGAACCTGGCTCGCTGCCCCAGGACCACCCTGGAAGTGAGGGTGGTAGCTCCGTGGCTTCCGCCGGGCCAGCTCCACGGTAATAGTTCAACGAGCCCGTCATGGCCATGTTGCCCCGTGTGTTGTGTGTGTGATGGGGCAATCACAGCTGGTGGTGCTCGCGGCAGCGAGGCGGCATCCATGCCTACTCATTTAGCGATTTTCCCAGAAAGGGTGCCCTTCACGCACAGCTTCCGCCACCTGCCTCCAGGCACACCCACTCCAGGAATCAAACCCACGACCTCTCGGGTGCGAGTCCTACGCTTAGCCCGGTTGAGTTAGCCGGGGATCCTTGTGTGTGTGTGTGGGTTGTTTCTGGGAACTCTCCCCTCTCTCCCTCCGTCCGTCCCTCCTTCCCTCTCTCCCTCCCTCCCTCCCTTTCTCTCTCTCTCTCCCACCCCTGTTCTGTGTGTGTGTGTGTGTGTGTGTGTGTGTGTGGTGGGGCGGTTGCACCCTGCACACATATTAATGTTAGGCTGTGGCAACAGTAGTGCACAGGCTCCGTGGGCTGTTTTTGTGGTCTGGGGAAGGGGGCACGATTTTTTGCACCGGCACTGAACCAGCTTCCGTCATCCGCTTCTTCACCAGACTGAAAGACGTCTAGGACAGCTCAGCTCTTCCTGAGCTGTTTTCTTTCAACCGCTTTTCTTGCTTCGTTCTTGTTTCGCGGTTCCCAGCGTGTGTGTGTGTGTGTGTGTGTGTGTGTGTGTGCGTGTGTGTGTGTGTGTGTGTGTGTGTGTGTGTGTGCGTGTGTGTGTGTGCGTGCTCTGTACTATCAACGAGGTTGATGGCTTTTAATGTCCTGGCCGCTCTTGCGACGGGAGGGTTAGGGGTTAGCGGGTTAGAGCCTGCCTGAAGCCTGCCCTATCCCACCCCCGGCCCCGCGGTATGTCGCGGCGCGGCGGAAGAACGCCGTCCTGTGGCTATGTGCCCTCCTCAGAGGGCCTCCCGTGGGCCCTGTGTGCCGCACTGGGGCGACGCTGCCGACCCCTGCCCTGCTGCCCCCCCCCCCCCCCCCCCCCCCCCCCCGGTCACGGGGGCTGGCACGAGCGCCGACCCTCCGGAGGGCAACACGCCCGCTTGCTGCTGGAGCTCCCCCCTCTGGACCGGCAGGCACCGTTGTCCTCCCCCCAACACCCCCGGATGCCCCTCGTGATGGCGGCTGAAGCAGTGCCGCACCCCCCTGTGCCCCTTGCAGGACTTGCATGACTTGCATGCTGGGCCCTGTGCTCATCGCACAGGGTCTGCATGCGGGGCCGCGGCTGCCCCACCCTTTTCCCCCCCGCCCGCTGCGCCCCCTTCTGTGGGGGGGAGGGGGGCAGGGACTCTCCCTGATGCCCTGTGACTGCCCTGGGGGGGGGGGGGGGGTCCTGCCCCGCCTGAGCGGCGGACGTCGCCGCCACGGCCCCCCCGGAGCCGTCCCTTGTGGGGTGGGGGTCAATCGGCTTCTCCTGCCCCCCCCCCCCCCCCCCCCTCTAAAGAGGAGTCCGCTACCCCTGGGGGGCGGCCTGTGCCCACCCCGGGGGCCGGGACCCCCGCACGGGCCACCGTCAGCTGGCGGGAAATGTCCCCAAAAATGTCCGCCAGCCCTTGGGAGGAGGAGGGCCATGAGGCAACGGAAACTGGGCTCGCATACGCCCCTGTGTCACAAGCGCATGGTCATAACCACATTGTTCAGTGTTTTGCTTGCTGCACTGCAGCGTAGACCAGTTCTGTACCACACCAGGTGGCTGCTGGCTGTGCATTGGCACTGTTCCTCTGGACATCGAGGTCAGCTCGCACCCACCACCCACCCACTTGGGAGGAGGAGGGGGGGGAGGCAGCCCCCCCGCCCCCCTTTTTTGCGGCCGCCCGGGCTTCCTACCGGCGCTTGCGGCACCTGCAGCCGTCCCCCTGCTGCCCCCCCCTTGCCCTGGCGCTCTCCCCGGTGGGAGTGAGGGGGCAGGGAGCGGCAAGGGCCGCCGGAGCTCCTCCCGCCCATCCAACATACCTGAGCCGCTCAAGCTGTGTGCCCCCCCCATCGAGACGCGAGGGGGGGGGTTGGAAGATTCCCCCGGGTGGCGCGCGCACTTTGCGTCACTCGCTCCGGTGATGAGGACCGCGAGCGGGAGCGCTTGCGGCCGCACGGCGGATCCCGTACGGGCTGTGAGGCCACTGCCGGTCCGGCCCCGCTGGCAGTGCGGGCTGTACTATCAACGAGGTTGAAGGCTTTTAATGTCCTGGCCGCTCTTGCGACGGGAGGGTTAGGGGACCTTGCCCGGCGGTTCCCCCTGGCGGGAGCGGGGAGGGCAAGAAGGGCTGCCTCAGCCCTCCCCGCCCGTTCAACATACCGGAGCCGCTTAGGTTGTGCCCCCCGGCCCCCCCCCCCCCCCCGGAGACGCATGGGGGGGGGGGGGGGGGGGTGAGGGCTCCTCCGGGCGTCGCGCGCACTCGTGCTCTGCCGGGCGCGCTCGTCGCGTCACGCGGGGTGGTGAGGGGGATCACGAGCGGGGGCGTTTGCGCACTTGGCAAGCCCCGCGCAACCTGGGACGCCGCAACGGAGCCGGCCCCCGCCGGCTACAGCCACGCCCGCAGCACTTGCGCCGCCATGCGCACTTTGCACCGCGTCCATGCGGTGCCCTTCGTGAGCCCGCTGGCAGCAGTGCTCGGCGCCCCGCTGCACGCAGGCGGCAGAGGGCGGGGCTCGGTGTCGCGCACACAGAGCCACTTGCGGCGGCGGTGCCATGCGGCCCGCGCCCCCGCCTCCTGCCACTTGCCGGTCGTGCTGCACCTGCCGGCGCGGCAAACGTTGAAAGGGGCGCAGGGGCTGCAGCCCCGGTCCCGCCGGGGGCAGGTAATCCAATAGGAACACATCTTGCCGCCCCGCTCCCGGCCGCGCCCGGCGCCGCGTCCATAGCGCTCGGCAGTGCGCCTCCGGCTGGTGCATTTGGAACAGCATGGCGCCCGGGCGAGAACAATGGGTGCGCCGCCCTCCCCACACACCTGAAGCCCCCCGGCGGCAGGAGGGATTTGGCGATCCACACCTCCTTGGGGGAGCACGCGGGGAACGGCGGCAGGCGCCACGAGCGCCGGCAGGGCGCCCGGACGGACACACACGCGTGGGGGGGCCTCAATTGGTCAGGTGTGGACCCGCCACTTAGCTCCAGCCGCGCCTGCCTCACGACCTTCATCGCCTTCTCAGTTCCATGATTGTCCGTGTCACGCAGACAGTGCTTTGCAGTTCGTCCCTTCCCTCGTCCCTGGATGGGGTAAGAGTCGGGCTGCTTCTACAGGGTTCAGGGTTTTGTCGCCTTCCGACTGAGTTTGGGGCGTAGCGTTTGATGTGTCCCACTTTGGCTCCCACCGTCGCACTGGCATGCTCGCTTGCGCTGGCCCCTCTCGGCCACACACCTGTGTTTCCGGGTCACCTGGTCGTGGGGGGTGGGGTGGTCAGAGGTCACCCTTGTGGGCCACTGCCACCGGCCCTGGGCTATTTAGGTCCTTAGGATTTAAAAACCCCAGTGGGTACTGGCTGTTCGGAGGTCAACATACAGCCATACAGAGGGTGGGAAGGCTGGGCGGCGCCGGGGCGCCTGCATGTGTGGTGTCTGTGTTTGCGTGTGCGGTCGGGCCCAGTGCCAAGTGCCAGTGCTTCTCAGAAGGCGGCCGCTCAAGTGGCAGCGCACCCGGCGTTTGCCGTGAGGGAGGTGGTTCGAGTCCCGGGATCGGTGGTCTCCCACCGATCCCTTCGAATACCGGACGGGACCTCCCATCGACCTGTTCGAGTACAGGAGGCGGCGCGCACTGCTGCAGGTGTGTGTGGTTCCTGCGTGTCACTTTTTGGGGGTTGGGACAAAACAGACGAGACCTCCACCCGATCCACCGGTACCGGTGGTGGCGCGGGTTGCTGTAGGAGGGGGTGGTTCCCACGACGCCGACTAGAGAGCTCTACGTGCAGGGAACCCAAGAGCACCAGCTCCCGGGATCGAACCCCCGCACTGGACGACTGAAGACTACCGCTCTCACTACTGGGCCGTGCCGGTCTCATGCCCTGTCTGGGGTGTCTGGCGCTCATGGAGTCTGAACCTATGGGGGTGTGGGCTCGCGTGCATTATGGCGTGCCAAACAAGGGGCGGCTGGGGTCCGGTGTTCCACACCGTGAGCCCTCCGTGCTGCACGTGATCGTGGAGGCCGTTGCTAGTGATCTGGGTGCCAACCAGGCCTCATCACAGCTGCCTGGGGAGGAGGGGGGGGCTGACGAGGGAAAGAGTTCCTGCCTGACGTCACGCATTGGTGTTTGCCGTGGTGAGCGGGAGACCGCCCGCGACCTCCATCCAGAGGCCGGGTCAGTGCAGCCTGGTGAGTGGCGTGGTCTCTTGGAGGCGGGGTGCAGTCCTCGACTTCCAGCAGTGGAGTAACGCCCTGTCTGCGGGGGGTCGGGGGGGGGGGGGGTGTGCCACGAGGAGGCGGGCTGGCCGCCCGCTCCTCCGGAGAAAACATGGGTGGCTCATCCAGGTCGGACTCATCTTCCTGTTCCTGTGCCTGCCCTTCCTGCTGTGGGCGCCGGGCTGAGGTGACATACCCTCGGAGGAGGGGGGATTTGCGGCGGCCCATGTCAGCCAGTGTGTCCGCATGTGTGTTCCCTACAATGCCAACGTGTGAGGGGACATGCAGCCAGCGTACCGCTGCCCCTGCCTGCTCAATTTCCCTAAGGAGTTGCTCCCACAGGTCCACGTGGCCCACCGGCCCCCGCGAACCTTGCCAGTCATGGCGCCGCCATTTGCTGGCTTTGCCTGTGGCCCCCATGACCACTAGTTTTGAATCAAAGCAGATCAGTGTGCGCTTGTGCTGTGTCCTATGGCGAATGGCATGTATGGCCGCGAGGAGCTCTCCCCTGCTATTTGCTTGTTTCTGATTGGTGGGGATGCACTGTGCGGGGAACGGCGGCAGGCGCCACGAGCGCCGGCAGGGCGCCCGGACGGACACACACCCGTGGGGGGGGGGGGGGGGGGGGGGTCACAACCGCGTCCACATCCCCCCCCTCCCTCCCGAGGGCTGGCGGATATTTTTGGGGACATCTCCCGCCGGCTGACAGCGGCACAGGCGGGGTCATCAGCCACAGGGGAGGGCATCGTCCCCCCCAAGGGGGGCGGGAGGAGTAGGGGACATCGGTCAACCCCCACCCCCATCCCTCGGGGGCGGGGCGGCGCACAGGGGGCGGAGGCGGCAGCCTCCGCAGCACAGGTGGAGCTGGGCCAACCCCCACCCCCAGGGCCGTGCCGGGGCAAACAGGGCAGTTTCTCCCCCCCTCCCCCCCACAGAAAAGGGCACTGATCTGGTTTGCGCTGCAGTGCAGCAAGGCAAACCATTGAACTCGGTGTTGTGATGACCATGCGCCTGTGACACGGGGGCGTATGCGAGCCCAGTATCCGTTGCCTCATGGCCCCCACAGAAAAGGGCACAGCGGGTGGGGGGGAAACGAATAGGGCAACCATGGCGCCCTATGCAGACCCTATGTGATGAGCACAAGGCCCAAACATGCAAGTCATGCAAGGGGTACAGGGTGGTGTGGCACTGCTGTAGCCGCCATCAAGAGGGGCATCCCATGGTGCTGGGTGGGGGACAACGGTGTCTGCCGGTTCAGGGGGGGGGGGGGGGGCTGCAGCAGCAACTGGGCACTATGCCCTTCGGAGGGCCGGTGCGCGCGCCGGCTCCCTCGTCCAGGGGAGGGGGTGGGGGTCCAGCGGCAGCGGTGCTGCCACGCGGAGGCGCGCAGGAGCCGCAGCGCGGCCACGGGAGGGCCTCGGAGGAGGGCACATAACACGAGGGGCGTCCTTCCGCCGCGCCGCGACACACCGGGGGGCCAGGGGTGGGATAGGGCAGGCCACAGGCAGGCTCTAACCCGCTAACCCCTAACCCTCCCGTCGCAGGAGCGGCCAGGACATTAAAAGGCTTCAACCTCGTTGATAGTACATCGCCTTGCAGAAGGTCCCCTGCCTGCAAATGCAGGGGCTGCAACGCATCCAGGGCCATTTTCAGCACCTGGCCCCTGGTGCGTAGCGGCACGTGACCCCCCGCAGCCGGTGGTCGCTGGGGGCCGGGAGTGCCCGCTCCGCGTGGGCCTCAAAGTCCAGGGCGGGCTCCACGTATGTCACGTGGCCCTGCCTTGGTAGCCACCGCAGTCGGCTGGCCCACTGCAGGAGCGCCATCGCGAAGGACGCTTCCCACGGCCACCCCGGCGGCGGGCCGGCGCGCAATGCCAGCAGCGCCGTTGGTGGCGCCGGGGGATGTGGGCCCGCGCCCAGTTGTCCCCAAGGGTAGCCCCGGCGCGCATTGGGAGGGCATCTGCGCGCGATCGCAAAGACCGAGGGGCCCGCGCCCGCGTCTCGACGTGCCGCGACTTCCGCTCCCATGCGTGCCGAAAGCACCGCCAGATACATGCCATACAGGCGGTACATGAGCCGCCCCGCCTGATCCACCTCCTCTGGTCTGACCAATGCTGCCGACAACAGGCCTGTCGCGCGCAGGCACACCGGCCACGCTGCCGCGAGGGCCAGTGCCGGTAATTGCGCTGCCTCGGCTTGCACCAGCGGGAGCCGGGCGCCCCGCTGTGTTTGCCACCGCGGGCAGAGCGGGAGCCGGGTGCCCCGCTGTGTTTGCCACCGCGGGCAGTCCCATAGGAGATGGACCTCCGTCTCCGGGGGGCCCCCGCAGTAGGGGCAGGCTGCTAAATCCGAAATTTGATGCTTCCGGACCCGTGCCCCGGTCCACGTTGCCCCGGCTTGTAGTGCTCGTAGCAGCGAGCGCTCCGTTTCCGAGCTAGCCACCATCATGCCCTGGGTGCAGGCGAGCCTGCATACCTCCGCCCCTAGCCCCCCAGAGGTGGCTGGTCGGCGCCGTTCCAGTGCCGCTAAAGCGGTGCACCGCTGCGACTCCCGCATCCAGTGGCATACCTCACCCCAGTCCCCCAGCAGGACCGGGTGTAGCTGTTCGCGGTGCCCCGGCACGCGCCACACCCACCAGCCGCGCGTGGCCTCCCAGCGCAGCTGCCGGATCAACTGCAGGGCCCTGCCCACTGGCCCCGTGTCCGGCGGGCGGTCGGTTCCCTCCAGTATTGCCTGGACCAGCACCTGTCTGGCTCCCGGCGTGCGTGCCTGGCGGGCCAGCCACAATACTCTCGAATACTGGAGGCGCCACACTGGTGAGACCCGGTGCCCCGGCACCAAGACCGCCCATAGCACCTCCTTCGCCCGTGAGGTGCGCGTGGGTCCCCACAGGGCGCGGACCGCGGCCAGCTCTAGCCGCGCCACGTCCCGGGAGCCGACGTCCGCGAGCTCCACTCCGTACATCGCCTTGGCGAGGGCTAGCGTGCCACGGGCCACCTCCCGCATGCGGAACGTTGGCAGGCATCCCACTCGCGGTAGAATGGTGGCCCCCCGCGCGAATTGCTCACGCAGCACCGGTCCGCTGCCTCTTTCTGGGTCGAGGCGTACCCCCACCCCGAGCTGCTCCCATGCCAACAGGATCGGCACTCCGTGCAGGGTGACCGGCTGCGCCTACCGGTCGCTCATCCGCCACCAGTTGGACTTCCCAGTGTTGTGTACTATTAACGAGGTTGAAGGCTTTTAATGTCCTGGCCGCTCTTGCGACAGGAGGGTTAGGGGTTAGCGGGCTAGAGCCTGCCTGTGGCCTGTACCATTAACGAGGTAGATCCATATGCAGCCCAGAGGCGGCAGCCGCATTCGTGCTGACTTGAGAGGCTGCCCTCTGTGTGTCTGTTCCCCGACTCTTCTACTGAATCGGAACCTCTGTGAGCTGACGTACTTTAAGTTTGTTCCGTGCTAGCTTGCCCGTGGCCCCATGAAAATAGGACGCGTGGTTGTAACTCCTCGTCCTCCTCCATGCCCTACGGCTGCGATGCTGGGGGTGAGGGGGGTACTGCTGGTAGTGGCTGCCGCCTTTTTGCTGGCTGCGGTGTGCCGGGTGTGCTTGGGGCGCGATGCCGCCCAATGTGTGTATGTGCGTGCGCGGTGTGAGTGTGTGTGTATGTGGACATAGGGGGAAGAACAATATTATCGAGGGTGCGTGTGTGGACATAGGCGCTTAGCCGATGCATGTCTCTTTCTTCGACACCATCTTCTACTTGACGCCTACGGCCTCACGAGATTTGTTTAGCGAGCAGTACACTGTTTCCAGGTCGCTCAGAACTTGGTGAAAAGTACAGAAGCATCACCTGTTGAGCCATTATCTGCACATGCCGGGCGCTGCTGTTGCGCCGGGAATTTGTGTTTTAGTCTGTTTGCCCGGGGGTAGTTAGGGGCGGTCCCGCACAGGGTGCTCGGAAACAACGCCCTCGTCAGAACAACAGAAGGTGTTGTTTCCGTGATTCTTCATTGCTGGTATTTTTAGTGCCAGCCCAACCCAGCTCAGCGCAGCCATCAGCACACAGACAGACAGACAAACAGACAGCCAGAGAGAGAGAGAGAGAGAGACAGAGAGAGAGAGAGAGACAGAGAGAGAGAGAGAGAGGGGGGGGGGGAGAGAGCTAAAGCAGCAATTCGACGCATAGGAAGCACACCCTCCAGAAGACCAGAAGAACATCTAAGAGAGGCCTTTGGTGACAGCAGCACCCCGTTTGGCATGCGCTGTGGAGAGCATAAGGCAGAGGTTTATTGAGGTGCCTGCCAATGCACAGCAGGCGACGAATAATTTGTGGCGTGAGATCTACACAAACACAATAAAAATCAAGCCTCCACGTCAAAGCTACGAATGGAAGATAGCGAAATGGATCAGCGTCCACCAGTGGAGTCCACCAGTTTACCGGAGGTTAGGAGCAGGGCTCCATGCAGGCCGCGGAGCCGTCTCTCCTGTCTGACAGCGCGAGGCGGTGTGTGGGAGTTCAATATAGGATGTTGAGTTGGACATGCCCAGCCCCGACTTGCGGATGGGGCTCGCAGTGCTGGTAGACGCGCTAGAGGATCCTGCCTGTGATAGAAGGTTTGGGGGCTGCGGCCCGTGGTGGCAGTCCACCGGCAGCCCTTTGACTATGTGTCGCACGTACAGAGCCTTGATTCTCATCATCATATCCCTCATGACCTCATCCTTGCCAAACACGCCGTGCGCGCCGGCCGTGAAGTACAGCCAGAGGTCCTCCTCAGCCACGTTCCCGGAGCGCACGCAGAGCAGGCCCCGATACCCCGATGCCAGGAGGTCGTGCGCGATGTCCGTCCCGAGGAAGCTGACGTTGCCGCCGTACTCAAGATGCTGGTCTAGGATGACGATGTGTGCCGTGGCCTTGACGGCATCCACAAACCCTTGTGCGCTTGCCGGGTCGTCCCCAAACACGCGGACATTCTGAGTGTGGCCCCACGTCTGCACACCATGTGCCACCAGCCGCCGGGCAGAGGGGGAGTCGTCAAGGATGCAGACCTCCAGATCTTCAGGAAAAGCGGTCGGATCGTCGGAGCAGGTGTTGTCGAGGGGGTCCTCTTCTAATTGGGCGGAGACATCTGCGTCGAATTGAGCCTCAAACTGAGCCTCAAACGTCACCTGATCGCCGACCTGCACGAGGGACAGCTCCATTCCGTGGGCTTCGGCTGCCAAAAAGGCGTGCTGGAGCCCAATCTGGTCCGACATGGCTGAACACAGGCCCAGGGCGTCCTTTGGCAGCGGCTGTGGATGGTTGTCTGGGTTGCGGAAACTATCAACGAATGCTTTGGTGAGCGGGGGCCTTTGGGGGTGGGCCCTGTTGGTCACCATGAACGTGACACGTTGCTTGCCCGGAGTCGTCCCCAACGGCGCGCTGGTCGCCATGGACAGCCCAACGTTGGGGCTCTGGGGATCCCCGTACTTGAAGGCATTACTGAGGCCGTTGTCAAGGATAAGGCAGAGCAGCGTTTCGTCGAACCATGCCACCACGTTCTCCATCACGAGCTGCACATCCCGCCCGACGGTGAGCTCCCTCCCAAACGCCATGCAGCGGATTGGTCGGAGTGTTGGGGCATAGGCGTTCATCGCGAGTTGCCAATACACCTGACGATGCCGGCAGCTGCGCATCCCTCTGCGCAGAGATGCATAGGACTGCTGGAGGTGGAAGGTGTTGTCCAGCGACGGGCTCTGGAGGAAGAGTGCAATTTCGCCTGCTGCGTCCGCCATTGTGTTCTTCAAAGTATGATTCAAGATGCTGTCTGCCTTCCGTGACCCTTCCACTGCAATCTTCAGTTTGGATTGATAGGAACACGCCGCGACAAACTGCGACCGGCGGGTCAGTGAAACGTGGATGGTCAGCGCGACCACAAACGCCCAGCTAAGGGCGAAGATGACAAGTCGGTTGAACACGGCTACGGCTGACATGTGGGGGCTCCGGATGGTGCTGATGAGCCACAGTACAGGCACCAGCACTGTGGTCCAGAATGTACTTCTGTAAAACCCCATGTAGATGACCAGGAGTGCGTGTGGGACACCCAAGGCCACTTCCTGATTCAGGAACAGCTCTCCCATGTACTTGTCGACGACCCTGTGGATCTGTCCGAGGGCCTCAGAATCGCCAGACATGTGCTGTGTGACCGACCCGAGGTCGTGATCGAACACCCAGCTGGAGTAGGCTTGCCGAAAGAATTGCGTCTGCCAAATACTGCATATGCTCTGCAACACGATTGCAATGCTCATGATCAGCATGAGATGTCTTTCCGTCTTTCTTTGCAATGGTGGAAAGGATACGAGTACGGCCCCAAAAAAGATGACAAAACTGGGGATGAAGGACAGATAGAATTCCGCACCATACTCAAACTGCACCTCCGGAAAAAACAGGGCTGCGTAGACCAATAATTGGGTGATACTCCAGCACCTGCAGCCCAGAATGATATTCTGCAACTCCCGTTCAAAGAATTCTTCTTCTTGCTCATCGGACTTGAAGCGAAAGGCGTGCCAGAAAGACTCCAGCTCCAGATCCGCCACCAACTGCCATCTTCCGAACATGGATTCCACTAGACAGGTAGGCAGTCAACAGGCTCATGGAATGGGTAATTCAGAACGCAAAGGTTTTGCAACATGGCGAGTTGGGGGCGGGGCCGCAAACACATTCAACAACAAAGAGCGGGTCTACAGCAGGGCAATAGCGTTCTCGAACCGTAGATGCTCAGTCCCGTTAGAGTCAACGCTCCCAAACATCTCTGCTATGTACATCATGCTCGTCTATATGTACATTGGTCTGGCGCTCGATTTGTCATTGACACCTCCCTCTCTTAATCTGCGTTGTGTTGCTCCTTTTGTTTTTTCCGCCCAAAAGGGCGTGCATGCACATACTGGGGGTGGGCACCCGGGGTTCTCTTGTGGTCATGCGTGATGCTGGCACCCTGTTGGCCAAACCATCAAGTGTCTGTCCCTGGTGTGGTTCTAAACTATCCATAGCCAATCCCTCCCTGAGTCACGCTGTCATGACGACACGACGACAGTGGCTTGCTGAGAGCTCGCAGCTCATCAGATGGGTTTTTGGCCTCGCACTGCAGCGGCCGTGAGGCCGGCTGCTGCCCTGAAGACGCTAGTTCGAATCCCTCAAGGGGAATACGAGGAGGAGATGCGGCTCCTGTCGGCCGGCGGTGCCGGTGGCGGGGGGCACTCCTACAGGTGTGCTGTGCCTGGTGCCTTGTTTTTCTGCATGCTATGATATCTGGACTGGACATCAGCAAAAACTACGAGGACGAGACACGCCACCCATCCACCGGCGGTACCGATGGTGGAGAGGAAAGCTGAAGGGGGTGGTGGCGGGGACCTCGCCAACGGGCCCCTGGACGGACGGACGAACCGGGTTCGAAACCCCGACGACGATAAGCACCACCCATGGTGCATACCACTAGACCGTCCATGCCTCTTATGCTATTTGGAGCAAAACTTGTTCAAACCTGACATGACATTACCTCGGGGGGGGGGGGGGGGCAATACTCACGGAGGGCATTTGGTGAAACCTAGTATGCACGTAGCAAAACCTAGTAAAATGTAGCAAAACCCAGTAAAATGTAGCAAAACCTAGTAAAAAAAAATTTTGGCAAAAAAAATTTTACGGCGTAAAAAAAGCAAAATTTTTAAAAAAATTTCCTTACTAGGTTACTAGGCAGTGACAAATTTGGACTTGAATTTGAACAAAAAACACAAAGTTTATTGGGGGGGGGGGGGGGTCAACGGTAGGTGGTATTTGTGTTTAAGGGCATGTTGCCCCCTGGTCTATTCCAGGCCACTTGTGTCAGTGGCGCCCCACCCGGGCCAAACCGTGTACTGCAAGGTCAGCAGAAACAAAATGAGGCTCAAGAAAAGAAGGACCTTTTATATCATAAATATATTGTATATATATATATATATATATATTACTACACCCCTCTCCCCTTAAATTTAGCTAACAAGCAACAACAAGCAACAAGCAACAACAACACGTCTCCTTGCCGTTTTGGCCATTGCTCCGTCCCAACGCTTCGGATCATTTGCCCATGTAGCCATCTTGGAGCCTAGGTGGTGGCCTTGCCAAATCCAAGTTTTGAGCCAAAAACTCACCGGTGGCGGCCCGGGGCAGTGGCGCCAAGTCGGGAGGTGCCCTCCCAAATCTGCGCAGTTTTGGGCCAAAAACAGCCATTTTTCGTCCAAAATAGCCCTAGTAAGGGTTCAAAACAGCCAAACGAAGTCAAACGGTGGCTACACTCCACGTGCGGCTTGACTTTCTCGTGACCAAGGGAATTTTGGTGCCCTCCAACTCCACGATATGTTCGAGAAACGGCCCAAAAAGGCGCCAAAAAGCCCCAAAAACTGCGGAATGTGCACCAGCACCCCAAAACCAAGAACGGGCCACATCTTGGGCTATGTGGCTCAAAACCGAATTCCGAGGGCACCTAGTCCACCCGCAACCCTCCACTTTTTTTGGTTTCCAAGCCTCAGACTCGCCCAACGAGACACGTAGACCCCCGTACCAGTGGTCACTTGGTGGTCACTTGGTGCAGCCGGAGGGCCGGCCAGCCCACGCACAGTGGGGGCCAACGGTGGGTCCACCAGGGTCCCTAGGGCGAAAAAAATCATTTTTTCCAAAGTGGTTCCTAGATCACTTGGGATGCTCAAACAAGTGTTTTTGGGCCATTTTGAGCCCGTGGTGGCGCGTTTTGGGCCATGGAAAATCCCAAAATACCTTGAAAATGGGCCGTTTTGGGACAAACAATGGGTCAAAAATGGGTCAAAAACGCGTTTTTCCAAAAGTGATCCCGGACCTTTTGGGATGCTCAAACAAGTGTTTTTAGCCCGTTTTGAGCCCGTTTTGACCGAGTTTAGCCACTTCCACCACATGTATGCACCACTTTGTGCCCTTCGCACGTACCTTAGAGCCGTGTGGTGGAGCCACCTAGAGTTGGGAGAGGAGTGTAGATTGGAGGATATATATATATATATATATATATATATTACTACACCCCTCTCCCCTTAAATCTAGCTAACAAGCAAGCAACAAGCAAGGAAGCAAGCAAGCAAGCACTTCTCCTTTTTGTTTTGGCCATTGGTCAGCCTCATCGCTCTGGGCTCTACTCTACTCTGGCCCCCCTGGAGCCTAGGTGGTGGCCTTGCCAAATCCAGGTTTTGAGCCAAAAACTCACCGCTGGCGGCCCGAGGCGGTGGCGCCAAGTCGGGAGGTGCCCTCCCAAGTCTGCGTTATTTTGGGCCAAAAACAGCCATTTTTCGCCCAAAACAGCCCTAGTAAGGGTACAAAACAGCCAAACGAAGGCAAACGGCTGCTACACTCCACGTGCGGCTTGACTTTCTCGTGACCAAGGGACCTTTGGTGCCCTCTAACTCCACGATATGTCCGAGAAACGGCCCAAAAAGGCGCCAAAAAGCCCCAAAATGTGCGCCATGTGCACCAGCACCCCGAAACCAAGAACGGGCCGTACCTTGGGCTACGTGGCTCAAAAACGAATTCCGAGGGCACCTAGTCCACCCGCAACCCCCCACTTTTTATGGTTTCGAAGCCTCAAACTCGCCCAACGAGACACGTAGACCCCGGTACTAGTGGTCACTTGGTGCAGCTGGAGGGCCGGCGAGCCCACGCACAGTGGGGGCCAACGGTGGGTCCACCCGGGTCCCCGGGGCGAAAAAAATGATTTTTTCCAAAGTTGTTCCTAGACCACTTGGGATGCTCAAACAAGTGGTTTTAGCCCATTTTGAGCCCGTGGCGACGGGTTTTGGCTCATGGAAAATCCCAAAATGCCTTGAAAAAGGGCCATTTTGGGACCAAAAATGGGTCAAAAATGGGTCAAAAAGGCGTTTTTCCAAAAGTGATCTCGGACCATTTGGGATGCTCAAACATGTGTTTTTAGCCCGTTTTGAGCCCGTTTTGAAAGAGTTTAGCCCCTTCCACCACATGTATGCACCACTTTGTGCCCTTCGCACGTACCTTAGAGCCGTGTGGTGGAGCCACCTAGAGTTGGGAGAGGGGTGTAGATTGGAGGATATATATATATATATATATATATATGGCATATGTGGACTCAAATATCTACCAGGGTGCAGGGTCACCGGGTGGGCTTTGGGACGGAAGGAGGGACCCCCCCCCCCCCCCCCCCCCCATTTTGGGGTCAGAAAACACAAAAAAACAACAACAACATGTTTTAGAAGTGAATTGGATGGTTATTAGTGGGTATTTGCCCCTACAAAGGGCCCGCGAGGGCTAAAAATAGGGCATGACATCATTCTTACTAGGACCCTAACCAGAGTACTAAAAATAGGTGAAATTGTGGTCCAAATCCCCAATACTAGCCTTTTCCACCCCAAATATTAGTTTGCGGAACATCACAATGGACGAGAGTATGTTAAAAACTCCCGATTACTATGTTTTTGGATGTATATAGGGGTGGTGTGGGTAATTTTTGGGTTTTAGTGGTTATTTTTAGTACTTTGGTTAGGATCCTAGAAACAATGATGTCATGCCCTATTCTTAGCCCCCGCGGGCCCTTTGTAGGGACAAATACCCACTAATAACCATCCAATTCACTTCTAAAACATGTTTTTTTGTGTTTTCCGACCCCAAAATAGGGCGGGGGTCCCTCCTTCCGTTCCAAAGCCCACCCGGTGACCCTGCACCCTGGTAGATATTTTAGTCCCCCCATATGCCATATATATATATATATATATATATATATATATATATATATATATATATATATATATATATATATATATATATATATATATATATATATATCCTCCAATCTACACCCCTCTCCCAACTCTAGGTGGCTCCACCACACGGCTCTAAGGTACGTGCGAAGGGCACAAAGTGGTGCATACATGTGGTGGAAGGGGCTAAACTCGGTCAAAACGGGCTCAAAATGGGCTACAAACACTTGTTTGAGCATCCCAAATGGTAAGGCATCACTTTTGGAAAAAAGCGTTTTTGACCCATTTTTGACCCATTTTTGGTCCCAAAATGGCCCATTTTCAAGGCATTTTGGGAGTTTCCATGAGCCAAAACCCGTCGCCACGGGCTCAAAATGGGCTAAAACTACTTGTTTGAGCATTATAAATGGTCCAGGATCATTTTTGGAAAAACACGTTTTTGACCCATTTTTGACCCATCGTTGGTCCCTAAACGGCCCATTTTCAAGGCATTTTTGGATTTTCCATGGCCCAAAACGCGCCACCACGGGCTCAAAACGGCCTAAAAACACTTCTCTGAACATCCCAAGTGGTCTAGGAACAACTTTCGAAAAAAGCATTTTTTTCGCCCTAGGGACCCTGGTGCACCCACCGTTCGCCCCCACCGTGCGCGGGCCGGGCTGCCCTCCGGCTGCACCAAGTGACCACTGGTTCGGGGGTCTACGTGTCTCGTTGGGCTATTCTGAAGCTTCGAAACCACAAAAAGTGGGGGCTTGCGGGTGGACTAGGTGCCCTCGGAATTCGGATTTGAGCCACGTAACCCAAGATACGCCGTGTGCTTGGTTTCGTGGTGTTGGTGCGCATTGCGCAGGTTTTTGGGGCTTTTTGGCGCCTTTTTGGGCTATTTCTCGGACATATCGTGGATTTGAAGGGCACTAGAGAGCTCTTTGACACAGTGAAGTCAAGCCGCACGTGCAGTGTACGCACCGTATCCCTTCGTTTGGGCGTTTCGCCCGGGTTTTGGGGCTGTTTTGGGCGAAAAATGGCTGTTTTTGGCCCAAAACTGCGCAGATTTGGAAGGGCACCTCCCGACTTGGCGCCCCCGCCCCGGGCCGCCACCGGTGAGTTTTTGGCTCAAAACTTGGATTTGGCAAGGCCACCACCTGGGCTCCAAGATGGCTTGAGTAGAGTAGAGCCCGGAGCGATGAGGCGGAGCAATGGCCAAAACGGTGAGGAGAAGTGCTTGTTGCTTGTTGCTTGCTTGTTGCTTGCTTGTTGTTGCTTGTTAGCTAGATTTAAGGGGAGAGGGGTGTAGTAATATATATATACACACGTTTATGAGGTGCACACACGTGTGCTTTATATGAAGTCGCAAAACACGCGCTTGTAGATGAGGTCCGCCTTCTTATCTTTGTATGTGGGTTGTGCAGAGGGAGGGTTGTGCTTGCACATGTTGCGAAGCACGCCCGTGGTCTTTGTATCCAACGCTTTGATTAGATTTTTGTCATACTCCAATTTCCCAGATGCATCTTTGGGGTAATGCTCTGGAACAAAAAATTCTTGACCACGGATCACCACCTTTGGACGGACCTCATCTACAGAAGGCGGCTTGTCAACCACAAGCCGGTCACCCAGGGTGAATGCCAACACAATGCATGCCAGTGTGGAAGTAAATTGCACTCTCCAATTGCGCAATGCCACACATATCTCCGAGGGACAGAAACCGGAAGCATGTAGGGCACACTGATAAACTCCACATCCAGGGCACCTGATGTGGGTTGTGTCGTCGCAAAAAATTCATTAAAGATTCATTAAAATCAGTGCATATATGACCGACCGACTATACTCTGCGGACACATCTGAGGCGGGTAAATCGATGAGTTGTAGGCCCAATAATCGGAGGGCCCCAGTTGCCCCTGTGGGCGTGTAGAAGTCCATGGCTGACTCAAACTCTGGCTGCCTGATGGGGGAGGGGAGCACCCCCCCCCCCCCTTGCTGCAGGCGTGACCTGGGCGAAACCCAGGTCTGCTTCACATACCATTGGTGTCATTTCAATACTAAACTTCACAGCAGATGCTGAGTCAACCAGGGGTGACTGCCGAGGGTCACCCGGCAGCGGAGCCGCCACGAGTGTGAGTAAGACATGTGGCTGTCGTCCAGCCCTGGAGTAGAGGGTGAGGACTTCCATCCCACCTCAGCCAGGGCATGTGCCCGTTTGTTGCCTTCCAGTTGCATATGGCTGGGCACCTTAATCCATTCGTAACTGGCAACAGAAGCGTCCAACAGTTCGAGAATTTCGATCCACAGGTCTACATTAGTCACGGCCTTTGCTGGTGACCCATTGTTGCCAGAGGTCTACATTAGTCACAGCCTTTGCTGGTGACCCATTGTTGCCAGAGGTCTACATTAGTCACAGCCTTTGCTGGTGACCCATTGTTGCGCTCGCCACTGGATCGCCGAGCCCTGAACACCGCCATATACATAGGAAGAATTTGTTGCAGCTGCAAACTGTTGGTTGCGTGCGTGTGTGTGTGTGTGTGTGTGTGTGTGTGTGGGTGGGTGTGATCTCTGATGGAGGTGCCAGTCCTGTCTGCAGATTGCCATGGAGAGCCCGGTGCAGCCTGTGTGATTCCACTTCTGCGGCTGACCTGCGCGGGCGATATGCGTATGGCCGTGGCGCATGCACTCTGTGCGCACCCACTTTGGAGGACCATCATTGTTCGCAGTAATCTGCCAACTTTTGGATGTGGAAAAGCATTGCATCCCTGCCTGCGAAATAAGGGCGGCAATTCAGTCCACATAGCGCTGGTCCTCCCAGAGGGACCAACGAACTGCATCGCGTGACGATGCGTGCTGGGTGCAGGTGGCCTTTGGTGACAAGCCGCTGCACACTGTTCATGGCCAGCCGCAGCACCCTGCCCCTTTCCTGCAGTGAAAGTGTCGTTCCCTTGAATTTGGCTTGTGGTGCATGTGGCAGGGTACGCTCGGCAAATTCTTCGAAGTCCAGAGCTAACTCTAAGAAGGTCACTGAACCCGGCTCTTGTGTCCAGGTCAGAGCCCTCAACCATCGCAGAAGATCGGCAAGGAAAGGCATTTCCCATGGCCACTCATGCTTTTTGGGGGTGCGGAGCAGTAGCGTGTCTTTCTCCCCACTATATGGTAGTGGCCCTACCAACTGTTGGTATGGGTACTGTCGTAACTGTTGGGACCGGGCGGTTCCTGGAAAAACGGCTGGGGCCTGCGCGTCGCGCACTTTCCGAGCTTGCAAGACAGCTACGAACATGGTATGCAAAGTGTTCAAGAAGGTGTAGGCCCTCCCTGATTTGATGCAGTCATCTGGGATTTCAGGTGCCAGCCCACAACATCTGAGGCATGGAGGCCATTGATCTGGGGGGGGAAGGCTCGGTATGTGTGCGGCCGCATCGAGGACGTCAGGCATGTGAGCAGTGCGTGCAGTGTGCCAAGCAGTGCAGTGCCACAATATGTGTTCCTCGTCCTCTGGTGCATTGCCACAAAAAGGGCATGTCGAGGCCACGCGCATACCCCTCTGGTATGCCCTGAGTGCCATCCAAGTGGCTCCAGAGAGGATGCCCCGAAGGATGGACCGCTGTAGTTCCGTGTCAAAAGCAGCTACACTGGGTTGTACCAGCCGCCTGCACGTGGCGTAATGGACCCCAGCAAAAAGTCGGGGCCGCCGCTGCACTAACGCATCCAGCATTTGGGAACGCAGCTGTTCACGCACTTCGTGCTTCACTGTGTTTTTGTCCCCGTAGAGTAGCAGGGGGTCGCTTTTCCCTGGTACCTTCCAACTCCACCACCCCTGCACTGACACCCACCCACATTCGTGTGCGGTGTGAATTGCACGGCCGAAAGGCCCAGACCCCTTGTGGCACTGATCTGTTTCCCAAATCGCCTGGCCGGTGATCTGGTTTGCACCTCTGGTGCGGCATAGATGTGCCAGCCATAATATGCGGTGGTATTTGAGCACTAGAGTTGGTGCAATTCTGTGTCCCTTGCAGAGCAAGGTGAAGAAAACTTCCTTGGCCCTGCTGGGCCGTGATGGCCCCCAGATTGTCCTCATGACCTTTGATTCAAATGGCAGCAAATCCCTAGGTCGCAGGGGTACTATCTCCGCTGCATGCAAGCCTGTGGCGGTGATCATTGTCGAAATGACATCGCACCGCCGTTCAAAGTTCCCTTGTGCCCCGTGTACCCTGCCGAGTAAACTGCATGCCCTAGCGACGCGTTTGAGGATTAACGGGCCCGAGCAAGTGGCGTCAGTGGTGTGGTGTCAATACTAGCCTTTTCCACCCCAAATATTAGTTTGCGGAACATCACAATGGACGAGAGTACGTTAAAAACTCCCGATTACTATGTTTTTGGATGTATATAGGGGTGGTGTGGGTAATTTTTGGGTTTTAGTGGTTATTTTTAGTACTTTGGTTAGGATCCTAGAAACAATGATGTCATGCCCTATTCTTAGCCCCCGCGGGCCCTTTGTAGGGACAAATACCCACTAATAACCATCCAATTCACTTCTAAAACATGTTTTTTTGTGTTTTCCGACCCCAAAATAGGGCGGGGGTCCCTCCTTCCGTTCCAAAGCCCAGCCGGTGACCCTGCACCCTGGTAGATATTTTAGTCCCCCCATATGCCATATATATATATATATATATATATATATATATATATATATATATATATATATATATATATATATATATATATATATGTATATATATATATGTATATATATATATATATATATACACACACACACACGTTTATGAGGTGCACACACGTGTGCTCTATATGAAGTCGCAAAACACGCGCTTGTAGATGAGGTCCGCCTTCTTATCTTTGTATGTGGGTTGTGCAGAGGGAGGGTTGTGCTTGCACATGTTGCGAAGCACGCCCGTGGTCTTTGTATCCAACGCTTTGATTAGATTTTTGTCATACTCCAATTTCCCAGATGCATCTTTGGGGTAATGCTCTGGAACAAAAAATTCTTGACCACGGATCACCACCTTTGGACGGACCTCATCTACAGAAGGCGGCTTGTCAACCACAAGCCGGTCACCCAGGGCGAATGCCAACACAATGCATGCCAGTGTGGAAGTAAATTGCACTCTCCAATTGCGCAATGCCACACATATCTCCGAGGGACAGAAACCGGAAGCATGTAGGGCACACTGATAAACTCCACATCCAGGGCACCTGATGTGGGTTGTGTCGTCGCAAAAAATTCATTAAAGATTCATTAAAATCAGTGCATATATGACCGACCGACTATACTCTGCGGACACATCTGAGGCGGGTAAATCGATGAGTTGTAGGCCCAATAATCGGAGGGCCCCAGTTGCCCCTGTGGGCGTGTAGAAGTCCATGGCTGACTCAAACTCTGGCTGCCTGATGGGGGAGGGGAGCACCCCCCCCCCTTGCTGCAGGCGTGACCTGGGCAAAACCCAGGTCTGCTTCACATACCATTGGTGTCATTTCAATACTAAACTTCACAGCAGATGCTGAGTCAACCAGGGGTGACTGCCGAGGGTCACCCGGCAGCGGAGCCGCCACGAGTGTGAGTAAGACATGTGGCTGTCGTCCAGCCCTGGAGTAGAGGGTGAGGACTTCCATCCCACCTCAGCCAGGGCATGTGCCCGTTTGTTGCCTTCCAGTTGCATATGGCTGGGCACCTTAATCCATTCGTAACTGGCAACAGAAGCGTCCAACAGTTCGAGAATTTCGATTCAGAGGTCTACATTAGTCACGGCCTTTGCTGGTGACCCATTGTTGCCAGAGGTCTACATTAGTCACAGCCTTTGCTGGTGACCCATTGTTGCCAGAGGTCTACATTAGTCACAGCCTTTGCTGGTGACCCATTGTTGCGCTCGCCACTGGATCGCCGAGCCCTGAACACCGCCATATACATAGGAAGAATTTGTTGCAACTGCAAACTGTTGGTTGCGTGTGTGTGTGTGTGTGTGTGTGTGTGTGTGATCTGTACTTTTAGAGGTGGATCCTTGTGCAGCGTTGGGCTGGACGCCTCATTTGGCTCAGGTCTGCTGAGGCCTCTTTGTGACGTTGTTTCCCTCCCTTCTGCGGAATCAGAACCTCTGTATTTTGCTGGCTAGGTATCCAGAGTATTTGCTCTCCCGTGCCTCGTCACGAAAAGCGGGCGGGCGACATCCTCGGCCACGGTCTCCTCCAGCCCCCGTGGAACTGGGGCTGGTGGGGACGGAGGGGGGGGTGTTTTCGGCCTCCTGCGTTTGGGGGCTGGAGGGGTGGGGGGTTGGTGTGGGGACCTCAGCAGACCCGAAGAGATACGTACAGGCCCTTGTAGGCATGGTCGTTTGTTTGGCAGTTGTGACTGTGTAGTAAGAGGGCGCTTCCGGCGCATAGGCACTGGGGTGCACACTTTATGGTGTCCCCGCTAACAGTAGTGGCGCACTCCCCTTTGCTTGAGAGTGCACCTCGGGCATGGCGGCAGGCCATGCAGTGGACATAGCTGCAGTTGCGGTCTGCGTGCTACATAGTCATCAGCGTGATGTCCCAGTGCACAGCATGCTTCAGCTGTGCGCCGAAGTCTTTTGCAGGTGGTGCACGCGGTAGCAGAATGCTGGGCGCATTTGGACGGATCAGCCGGTGGCGCCGGTTGTGGCGCCTTGTGGGTGTTTGCGCGCCTGCGTGTCCCAGTGTAGGGGCGCTGTGGGAGCTTCCCATCCCCTATCACAGGGAAAAAATCAGCTGCAAAGGAAGAGTAGCCCCCCCCCCCCCCCCCTTTGGCAAATGTGGTCTGCTCCGAGGACGGAGCCAGTCCTAATTGCAGATTCCCCTTGAGTGCACGCTGCAGTCGATGCTCCTCCACTTCCTGCGCAGTTGTGCGTGGCCTATGTGTGTACGGACGTAGTTTGTGTATTCTGTTGAGACCAACCTTGGTGGCCCATGTGCGCTCACAGTACTTCAGCAGTATGCCGCCAACTGCTGAATGTGTGTGCTCATGGCACTGCGACAGGTAAAATAGGGGCGGCAGTTCAGGCCGCAAAGTGCCGGCCCCCCCAAAGGAACTAAAGAGCTGCAGCGTGTGACCACACGCGCAAGATGCAGTTGGCCTTTGGTGACCAGGCGCTGCGCATTGGCCACTGCCAGTCGTAAAACCCGGCCTCTCTCCTGTAGTGAAAGGGTTGTGCCTTTGAACTTCGCCTGCGGCGAGTGTGGGAGAGTGCGTTGCGCAAACCCCTCAAAGTCCAGTGCGAGTTCCAGGAACGTTACTGTGCCTGGTTCTGGGGCCCAGTGTAGTTCTCTCAGCCATCGGGGCAGTTCTGCCAAAAAGGGCATTTCCCACTGCCATTCCATCCTCTTGGGGGTGCGTAAAAGGAGTAACCCTTTGTCTTCCGGTCTGGGGAGGGGTCCCACCAGTTGGTGGTACGGGTATTGCCGAAGCTGCTGTGAGAGGCTCGACCCCATAAAAAGCATGGGGGATTGTGTGTCTCGTAACTTGCGGGCCTGCAAAACGGCCACTAACATATTGTGCAGAGCAGTCAAGAAGGCGAGTGCCGTCCCTGACTTGACACTGTGTGTGTGTGTGTGTGTGTGTGTGTGTGTGTGTGTGTGTGTGTGTGTGTGTGTGTGTGTGTGTGTGTGCTCTGTACTTTGATGAGGTAGATCCTTGTGCAGCATTGGGTTGGACGTCCCATTCAGCTCACGTCTGCTGAGGCCTCTGTGTGACGTTGTTTCCCCCCCTTCTGCGGAATCAGAACCTCTGTGTTTGGTTGGTTATGTGACCGAAGTACTGGCTCTCCCATGCCTCGACAAAAAGAGTGGTCGGGCTACTGCATCCTCGGCTTCGTCACCTTCCAGTCCCTGTGGAACAGGTGCTGGGGGGGATGGGGGCGGTGGTGTTTTCGGCCTTCTGCGCTTGGGCGCCGGTGGCGTGGGCGGTTGGTGTGGGGACCTCAGCAAGCCTGATGAGTGCCGTGCTGGCCTTTGCAGGCAAGGTTTTTTGTGGGGCAACAGAGATTGCATAGGGAGAGTATGTTTCCTGTGTGCCGGGACCGGGGTGCATACCTTGTGGTGCCCCCGGTCACAACAATGGCGCACCCCTCTCTGCTTGAGGGTACATCTCAGGCAGGGGGGTAAGTTTTGCAAGGGGCATAGTTGCAACTGTGGCCTCCGAGCCACGTGGCTTGCTGCGTGATGCCCGAGTTTGCAGCACTGTTCTGCCGATTTGCGCAGTCTCTTGCAGGTCATACATGCCAGCGCTGTGTGTGCCACGCATTTGCAATGGTCGGCCCTCGGTGCCAAGTGTGGCGTGGTGTGTGTTGACACGTGTCTGCACGTGCCTGTGTAGGGGCGTTGTGGCAAGCGCCCATCCCCAATGACTGGGAAGAAATCGGCCCCAAAAGACGAGTTCGATCCCCCCCCCTTGGCTGGCATTATCTGCTCTGATGGAGGTGCCAGTCCTGTCTGCAGATTGCCATGGAGAGCCCGGTGCGGCCTGTGTGATTCCACTTCTGCGGTTGACCTGCGCGGGCGATATGCGTATGGCCGTGGCGCATGCACTCTGTGCGCACCCACTTTGGAGGACCATAATTGTTCGCAGTAATCTGCCAACTTTTGGATGTGGAAAAGCATTGCATTCCTGCCTGCGAAATAAGGGCGGCAATTCAGTCCACATAGCGCTGGTCCTCCCAGAGGGACCAACGAACTGCATCGCGTGACGATGCGTGCTGGGTGCAGGTGGCCTTTGGTGACAAGCCGCTGCACACTGTTCATGGCCAGCCGCAGCACCCTGCCCCTTTCCTGCAGTGAAAGTGTCGTTCCCTTGAATTTGGCTTGTGGTGCATGTGGCAGGGTACGCTCGGCAAATTCTTCGAAGTCCAGAGCTAACTCTAAGAAGGTCACTGAACCCGGCTCTTGTGTCCAGGTCAGAGCCCTCAACCATCGCAGAAGATCGGCAAGGAAAGGCATTTCCCATGGCCACTCATGCTTTTTGGGGGTGCGGAGCAGTAGCGTGTCTTTCTCCCCACTATATGGTAGTGGCCCTACCAACTGTTGGTATGGGTACTGTCGTAACTGTTGGGACCGGGCGGTTCCTGGAAAAACGGCTGGGGCCTGCGCGTCGCGCACTTTCCGAGCTTGCAAGACAGCTACGAACATGGTATGCAAAGTGTTCAAGAAGGTGTAGGCCCTCCCTGATTTGATGCAGTCATCTGGGATTTCAGGTGCCAGCCCACAACATCTGAGGCATGGAGGCCATTGATCTGGGGGGGGAAGGCTCGGTATGTGTGCGGCCGCATCGAGGACGTCAGACATGTGAGCAGTGCGTGCAGTGTGCCAAGCAGTGCAGTGCCACAATATGTGTTTCTCGTCCTCTGGTGCATTGCCACAAAAAGGGCATGTCGAGGCCACGCGCATACCCCTCTGGTATGCCCTGGGTGCCGTCCAAGTGGCTCCAAAGAGGATGCCCCGAAGGATGGACCGCTGTAGTTCCGTGTCAAAAGCAGCTACACTGGGTTGTACCAGCCGCCTGCACGTGGCGTAATGGACCCCAGCAAAAAGTCGGGGCCGCCGCTGCACTAACGCATCCAGCATTTGGGAACGCAGCTGTTCACGCACTTCGTGCTTCACTGTGTTTTTGTCCCCGTAGAGTAGCAGGGGGTCGCTTTTCCCTGGTACCTTCCAACTCCACCACCCCTGCACTGACACCCACCCACATTCGTGTGCGGTGTGAATTGCACGGCCGAAAGGCCCAGACCCCTTGTGGCACTGATCTGTTTCCCAAATCGCCTGGCCGGTGATCTGGTTTGCACCTCTGGTGCGGCATAGATGTGCCAGCCATAATATGCGGTGGTATTTGAGCACCAGAGTTGGTGCAATTCTGTGTCCCTTGCAGAGCAAGGTGAAGAAAACTTCCTTGGCCCTGCTGGGCCGTGATGGCCCCCAGATTGTCCTCATGACCTACTATCTCCGCTGCATGCACGCCTGTGGCGGTGATCATTGTCGAAATGACATCGCACCGCCGTTCAAAGTTCCCTTGTGCCCCGTGTACCCTGCCGAGTAAACCGCATGCCCTAGCGACGCGTTTGAGGATTAACGGGTCCGAGCAAGTGGCGTCAGTGGTGCGGACGCCCGCTCCCAAAGATTTAAACTCCGTGGAGATGGGGAAGGGGACTCCTTGCAACGCAGCCTGCACTGGATGTTGCTTGTCAGACGAGAAGCCGACTGATTTCTTCGCATTTACCCCTTGACCTGTGTCCTGCAACCAGGTGGACGTGCAGTCCAACAGCGGCGTGAGTGTGTTGGACCCCGCTGCAAAACCATACGTGTCATCTGCATACCCTAGTGCCGTCAGTACGTAATGCATCACCTGCACTGGCTGATCACTGAGGGGGGGGAGTCTCTGCACTGAAACGGTGATGCCTTGCTGCTGGGCATCTAACACACGTTTCCAAACACTCGTCATGAGGTTTATGAGGATAACACTCAATGGACAACCTTGAAGTATGCCGCTTGTGGCAGCGAAAAAACTGGCGCAACATCCCATGATTTTAAAACAGCGTGTGAGTGTGTGATACATGCCACTGAGGGCTCTGTGTGTTCTTGGGTCCATGCCCTGCGCGAGGGCAATGTACAGAACAATGGACTGCGGTATCAAATCAAAGCACTTCACATAATCCAGCCCGAAACCGTGCAAGACTTTCTTTATGAGTTTGTGCAGCTCAAGAAGCATCGAGATATGAGAGGCTGCATCTGTGGCTCTCCTCTTTTTCCTGAAGCCATACGCATGAGGGTGGATCCAGTGTTCCTGCCACTGCATGCATTCCTCCAGGCGTATACCGGCCCAGACTCTGTAAATTTGAGACAAGACTGACAGGGGCCTCTGCTGCATGGGCAGCATGCCCTCCCCCTTTGGAATGAGGGAGACATATCCCCTCGCCAGGATGATTGGCCAGCAGCCAGTTTGCTCTATGAGGTGCAATAACTGAGACAGCATGTCCAGCAGACGGACAGGCAACAGTAGCAAATCAGCCACACACCACCCATCCAGCCCAGTGGCCGTGTGCACCCCCGTTTTTCTCAGGCGTTTTGCGAGGCGGGCTCCCGTGATGGGATTCGCCTGCATGCGCGCTCCTTTTTCCAAAAACCGGTCATACTTTTGCGCAAAAGCGCGCACGTCAGGCTCAGGTGTGTCCGCATATTTTCTCATGACTTTGTCCCATGAGGCGTGCAAAATTTCATCCATCCGCTGGATATTGGATGTGGGTTGATTTGTGTCAGGGTCCAGAAGCATGACCAGGGGGGGTTGGTATTCATTTTGGATCCATTTGTACACTTCCTTCGGTTTATCCATCCATGCACTGTTCATTTTGGCTTTCCATTTCTCTAGTCTGGCGCGTTCCTCATGTCGGGCATATTTTTTCCCCAATAAGCACAGCTGGTCGTACGTATGCATGGTATCGACCAGTGCTGGCAACGGGCGGTCACTGGGAAGCGTGGGATCAGGGGCCTGCGCAACAAATTCATGGAGTAACAGATCCTCTCGAAAGGCTGAGCCCACTTTGCGCATGCGACGGCACGCAGCCTTCCACGACAGCTCTACCTGTTTTGGTATTGCACCTGGTCTGAAAATCTGTCTGGCCTTGCGCCGGGCCGAGGCTGGCACCTTTTTCCCTTTAATGCCTGCCTGGCTGCGCTGCCATTGTATCACTGTGCGGAGAGCGCCCAGCGTTCCTGTAATTTTAGAGAGAAGACGTGTTCTCGGCCCCCCTATGGGGGCTATGCTCCGCGGAGCCAATGTGGTCTCCTGCAGCATGCGCTCTGTGCCGCGCCCCCTGGGAGTCGCCTTGGGAGCAAAAGGAAGTTCAGGGGCAGGGGTGTCAATCGTGAGGTGGGTGCACGACAGTGCCATGCCCACTTCTTCCGCAAGCCACGTCCACTGTGCCCAGATGGCATTCACATCTCCCCCGAGCAGTAGCTGTTCCCACTCGTCCTGATGCGGACGGAGTAGGGTCTCGCCGATTTTCTGCGCGTCTTCCTCTGACCTTCGGGGGGGTAGAAAAGGAGGTAGCTTCCTCATTTTAATGACTTTCTGGAGCGGGGCATCCAGAGAAAAGGTAAAGCATACTGGGACATGCCCGGGAAGGGAATGATCATGCAAAGCCGAAACATCAGCCAGCGTGCCTGCCTGAGCTGGAGTGACTAGAAGACCATCAATGCGGTTAGCAGACTTGCCGTCCTTTGAAAAGCCGCACACACACGGCTTGCCGTGCAAGATGGCATGGGCTCGGTCAGCGTCCACCAACCAGCCATCCGCCATCGCAGTCAGTGGGGCCGACGGAATTTTGTGCAAAAGATCAAAGTTGAAATTGGCATCAGTGAGTAATACACAGCCTGTGTTCCCCAGCCGGCTCAGGTAGCAAATAACCAATTCCCAAAATTCCCGATTCAGTGATTCATTGCCCGCCACGCCATATGCAACACATACGTTCAGCACACATTGTCCTGCACCTATTCCTGCACTGGTATGCAACCATCGCCCTGAATGCCATAGCCTGCAGGCGATGGGATCATCCTCATCTGGTTCTACTTAACGTACATTCCAGCCCTTTTTGAACAAGAGGCCCACCCCCCCTTGTGGTGCACCCCAAATACCCCCAGTGGGGGAACTCAGTGGCTTCCCCCAATAACAATCTCATCCCCATTCTGCTGCTGTGGCCTTCATGCAGCGTTGCCCGGCTTCTGTAAGCCGAGTCTCCTCCATTCCAATGACATCAGCCTGAAAATGGAAAACGTCCTCATGGTGGACGCGCAGTGATGTGACATTTGTATTGATAAATTTCAAAGGACCTGTGACTGAGTGCCTTCATCCAAGGGGGGGGGGTCAAAGGATACTATCATCCTCCTCCGTCGCGGTCGCCCCAGGGGGTGAGTCTTCCATCTCCTCATCCTCAGGGACCGCACATCCTTGCACTGTGTGTGTGTGTGTGTGTGTGTGTGTGTGATCTGTACTTTGAGAGGTCACATGGTGCTGGGACGCACAGCATAGAAGGTAAAAAATGGTAGGAAAATGCTGAGCATATTGCTCAGGATATTTGGGGATGCTCAGCATTCATGCTCAGCAAATGGGACTCATATTGCAGGGTTGATCTCGGAAGTCCCAGCCAAAATGTCTTCCAAGCTCCCCCGGCACGGTCGGCTGGGAAGCCCATGGAACATTCCTACCGATATCGGTTGCGTTTTGGGACCCGATCTGGCTGCCAAAACTTCCGAGCATCTTTCCGAGGGATTTCAAAAACTTCCAGGCGTTTTTCCATCGGTTTTATGTACAATGCCCTGCACCGTTCTTGGTTCCCAAATCCCACACCTCAGCAAAGAAACACACAAAAAGACAAGCATGACCGTTCACTTACGCTTGAAATGTGAATGCTCAGTGGCTTGCCTGTTCATTCCAGCTTGAACTGTGAATGCTGTACTCTCCTTCGCTGAGCATCTGCACAGGACAGCCATCGCTTGACATGGCATCCACATCCACCACCACACGGCGATACTTCTTGGGTTGAGGTTGGGGTTCAGGGTTGTCACTGGATGATGAGGAAGAATCTGAGGCACTTACTGTGGGGGCACCAGATAGGTGCAAAGCATCATCATCCGAATCATTATCCTGAGGACTGCTACTGCTCCCACTATCACTGCTGCTGTTGTTGCTGCTGCTGTTGCTGCTGTTGCTGCTGTTACTGCTGCTACTGCCACTGCCACGAGGGCCCACAAGTTGCTGCTCAATGTCGCTATCAACAATGGGTACACGCGCCAACTTCGTACGTCTCATGGGTTGAACACGCTGCTGCTCGTTCAAACCCGTAGGACCTTGAAATGAAGCAGCACTGTCCTCGCCCTCCGAAGGGGGTACAATATCAACTGTCGCAGGGTTAGAAACTCGGCTTTGAGGGATGGGCCCCACACGTCCCTTACCCTTTCCCTTGTCCTTTAGCGCCTTACGGCGTGCAGCACAGGACTTAAATGTGGCACGGCTCTTCAAACCCAGTTTGGGCCAGTTGCAGACAGCTTTCCTGTCCTGTGGTACCCATTGACGGACACCACGCTTTGAGCCACAGGTCCCACACACACATACCACATCACTCTCGGGATTTGCACCTGGAAAGGCGCATTTCACCGAACGGGTGTCTGGGTGCATATATAGGGAGCAACCACCTCCATCCTGGAAATGCAGCAAATGCTCTAACAGGCGTTGGAAGACCACATGCCACACGGCATTGGCAGCAACCATGCACGCCTCCACAACAACGTTTCGTTGCACGGGCGCCCAAATTTTGGCACAGGGGATCTTCTTTTTTTTCTGCACGAACTTCTGATACAGCTCATGCTTCAAACTTTCACTAATACTGGCATCTTGCCTGGTACTAGTGACGGGGGCATATCTCTTGGCCACCCTCTGATCCCGCTCGCCGGCCTCATCGGAATACAGCATGGGTGTCCGTGGATTAAACCATGTGTGGGACCACCCATGCATATATAAGGTTGCAGTGCAACCTTCTTCAGCAAACTCGGGGATGATGTGCACAATATATGTGTACAACATCCCCATAGCTTGCCATGTGACAGTTGCCAGGTTATTACAACCATAGCATAGATGCACCATGTGGCAAAATGCCACCACCAAGGAATGGAAAGGCAAGGGGAGCACCATACCCCCTGCTAGTCTGCCCATGGCTGTGCGGGCCTCGCGACCTGTGAGGCTAATGCCTGCCTGGAATCTACCTCGTACGTGACGCATGTGCTGGCTGCTATCAGGTGGCAGAGATCCAGGATCATACCTCCTTGCCACATGTGCTATGACCTGGAGTAGGTCATGGTTTAGGGCGCTGGTAGTGTTCGACCTATGACACCCAGGATCCTGGAGGCTGCTCCTTTGGTGTTGTGCAATACAGGTTGCACAATATATACCTCTTCCAGGTTAGAAACCCCCTGAAACTTATGGGACCCACGCACACCATTGAGACATCCCCCTTTGTGCAAAAAGAGTTCTCCCGCCCCATCCTTGTTCACCCAGGGACACGCCACACAGCCCTTTTGCCGGCACTCAGACCACAAATGGTGGTGATCGGCAGTGATTGCCCCGAGCCTTATCTGTAGGGTGGTGTTGTACACTGCACCAGCATACTTCATACGTTGCTTAAATTTACAAGAAGGCAGGGCTTGTAAGGCCTCTGCACGTATGGGTAGCCACTGGCAATCACTGACCTTGGGAAGCTCTTGCCAGGTCAACATGTCTGTGCACCTAGGCAAATTGCCAGACATTGGGAACCAGTGTCCCTGGAAATCAATTATACTGATTTTTGTGTTAATATTTGGACGGCCCCGGGGCTGGGTAGAGGCCTAAGGTCAGGGTGGCATGGGGTGGTGGGGGTTTCTGCCGGCCTTGGGCAGCCAATGAGCCACACTTCTGTAGAAGTAGGTGGCACAGCTGTGGTAACAACTTCCTGTTGTCCAGGGAGTAGTCCACTGCAAGAAAATGCAGGTCCTCCTGTTGCCTTAAAGCAACCATTGACCAACCAACCCCTGGTTGGAGGTGGTCTAAGGTGCGCAAGACAGCGGCTGGCACCACATGCTCATGGCGAAGGCGAAGTGCAGCAGCCTGGCACTCTGGTGCTTGGGTGACTGATGTGGCCTGTGTGGTAGGCAAAGGGCCAAGGGACCTACGTACAACTGTGAAGGTGCCACTTGGGGGGCGCTGTAGGTGGTCTAGGTCCTTGGCCTGCAAGGGGGTGGCCGTGGGGAAGTTCATGGCAAAGGCTGACACCATGAATTGATCAGCTGGAATAGGGCATATGCTGGCAAATGCCTCCGGCTTGGAGATCTCCCCCTTCACCCATATAGCATGGTTGTTCACAACAAATTCATGGTGAAACATGGTGCCTGGGAAACAGAAGATTGCAGTAGGCCACTGTTTTGGTTGGTTTCAAAGAAACCATGTATGGAAAGCCCCAACCAGTACCTTTCACCAGAACCTTTCTTTGCCAGGATTGCTCCAACCAGTTTCGAGATCCAAGGGTCCAAAGTGTGCTCGACTATCCGCCCCCTCCCTCTGCGCCACTGTTTTGGTTGGTTTCAAGGAAACCATGTATGGAAAGCCCCAACCAGTACCTTTCACCGGAACCTTCTTTTGCCAGGATTGCTTCAACCAGTTTCGAGATCCAAGGGTCCAAAGTGTGCTCGACTATCCGCCCCCTCACTCTGCCCCACTGTTTTGGTTGGTTTCAAGGAAACCATGTATGGAAAGCCCCAACCAGTACCTTTCACCAGAACCCTCTTTTGCCAGGATTGCTCCAACCAGTTTCGAGATCCAAGGGTCCAAAGTGTGCTCGACTATCCGCCCCCTCACTCTGCGCCATTGTTTTGGTTGGTTTCAAGGAAACCATGTATGGAAAGCCCCAACCAGTACCTTTCACCGGAACCTTCTTTTGCCAGGATTGCTCCAACCAGTTTCGAGATCCAAGGGTCCAAAGTGTGCTCGACTATCTGCCCCCTCACTCTGCGCCACTGTTTTGGTTGGTTTCAGGGAAACCATGTATGGAAAGCCCCAACCAGTACCTTTCACCAGAACCTTCTTTTGCCAGGATTGCTCCAACCAGTTTCGAGATCCAAGGGTCCAAAGTATGCTCGACTATCCGCCCCCTCACTCTGCGCCACTATTTTGGTTGGTTTCAAGGAAACCATGTATGGAAAGCCCCAACCAGTACCTTTCACCGGAACCTTCTTTTGCCAAGATTGCTCCAACCAGTTTCGAGATCCAAGGGTCCAAAGTGTGCTCGACTATCCGCCCCCTCACTCTGCGCCACTGTTTTGGTTGGTTTCAAGGAAACCATGTATGGAAAGCCCCAACCAGTACCTTTCACCAGAACCTTCTTTTGCCAGGATTGCTCCAACCAGTTTCGAGATCCAAGGGTCCAAAGTGTGCTCGACTATCCGCCCCCTCACTCTGCCCCACTGTTTTGGTTGGTTTCAAGGAAACCATGTATGGAAAGCCCCAACCAGTACCTTTCACGAGAACCTTCTTTTGCCAGGATTGCTCCAACCAGTTTCGAGATCCAAGGGTCCAAAGTGTGCTCGACTATCCGCCCCCTCACTCTGCGCCACTGTTTTGGTTGGTTTCAAGGAAACCATGTATGGAAAGCCCCAACCGGTACCTTTCACCAGAACCTTCATTTGCCAGGATTGCTCCAACCAGTTTCGAGATCTAAGGGTCCAAAGTGTGCTCGACTATGTGCCCCCTGCCACAGGCACAACAAGCACAAGCTGGGCAGTTCATGGCCGACTGGCTGGTGGTGTTCAAAAACACCGTAAAGGTCCACTTCCTCAGGCGTTGCCGAAGAGCTGGAAATTGGAACGTCTCGCCGAAGTCTGGGGTCGCTGCGGGGGGGCTTGCGCAGGGAGCAATGACCCAAACTGGGGCCTCTGCGTTGGGGGGGCGGACTGAGAGGCTCGCCGCCCGAGCAACGAGCCAAACTGCGGGATGGGGCACGGCCGCTTTGGGGCGGGAGCCATTGGGAGTAGTGAGGAACGGCGGTGCCTGCTATATTGGGTCAATGTCACCTGATCACTGGCTCGAGGGGGCGGTGGCCGGCGAGGAACGGGTTGAGGGGGCGGCTTGGGGATAGGAGGGTGTTCTGGGGTAGCACACAGCACTTCAAGCACCACTGCTGCATGCTCCTCGTCCCTGTTGAGGAAATGCGAACGACTAATTCGCATTCCCTCCTGCCACACCCGCAGGGGGTTTTTCTTCGGCTGCTGAACCGCAAACCGATACATCGCTCGGCGGTTCAGCACCCCATCAACAAAATACTGTACCCCACCCCCGTGGTTGTCCCGGATGAGCTGCAGTGTTTTGGCACTGTAGGGCCCGTGAACAGTGGGTTTGGAGGGGGTGGGGGGGTCTTTGGGTACGTACTTGGGGGGCCGTGGGGGGGATGGCGGTGGCACGGCAGTGCACATCAGGGCCTCCTCCAGGGCTTCGAGGGCGACCTGGTATGGGGTTGAGTAGGGTCTGGGCAGAGGACTTGGAGAGGTTGGTGCGCGGCTGGGTGGAGGGGGAGAGGGGGGCGGTGTGGGCAACGGAGGTTGGGGCGAGGCCAGTTCGCTGAGACACTTCTCAGCGTCAGAGTCCCACGTTGGTGACGCGGGTTGGTCTCCGAACCGCAGGAGCTCCGGCAAATCTCCCCAGCCGTCCCGGAAGGAAGGGCTGGAGGGGACAGAAGAGGCCACGCTAAGGGGGCTAGACGACATGGCGAGCTGAAAAGAGAGGGTCACGGGTGCCAGACGCCTACTTGGCGGGAGGGCAGGGGGGTGGGGGGGGGCGGGGGAGCACTCAAGGGTTTGGGCCAGTACCTTTCACCAGAACCTTTCTTTGCCACGATTGCTCCAACCAGTTTCGAGATCTAAGGGTCCAAAGTGTGCTCGACTATCCGCCCCCTGCCACAGGCACAACAAGCACAAGCTGGACAGTTCATGGTACCATTCATGGCAATTCATGGTGGTGTTGAAAAACACCGTTGGGCCCGTGGAGTGGTGGGGGCACACTACAACACAGGCGGAGGGGGTGGAGGGGGTGACGGGGCCCGGGGATATTGCGCCCACTGCTGTAGGAGGGTGGCCAGGGCCGCACGGGAAGCGGCCCTGAAGACTGCCTGCCGCTGAGGGGCTGGGATGTCCCTCCAAAGGGCTCGACTGACACCCAAGTGGAGGGTGATGACACCTTGTGGGCGATCACCGAGGTCTAGCACCGATATGTTTCCCTCCGCACGTCTCGCCTGAACGTCGTACATGTCCTGGGCGAAGACGTCCACAGGGAAGGCTGGGATAGGGGCGGGTGGTGCAGGTGGAACCGGGGGGGGGGGTGCTGCAGGGGCCGGAGCAGGGGCAGGGGCAGGGGCGGATAGGGCAGAGGAGGAGGCTATCTCTTCGTCCTCGACCTTGACCTTGGGGTCCTTGGCCTCCTTCGGCTCCTCCTTGGGCTCTCTCTTGAGCCTGACCCTCTTGCCCGGTCCTTCCGCTACTGCTTCTCTTTCCCGCTTCTTGCCCCCTTCTTCTCCAGATTCGCGCTTGTCTGACATTAACAGAAACCTGACAATCAGACAATTTGGAGTTGAAATACCAACCTTTTCGGCGGATGGTCTGCTCAGGCGTTTACACTTGTCCTCAAATGTCATCAGTTCATGAACAACATTTGCCCTACTGTGTTATCGTTTTGTGCTTGCTCTAGTGGTCTGCTACATGTGCTTGCGTTCCGTGTTCGTAGGTTCGATTCCCGAAGAATACAAAGCATCCGTGCAAGGATGATGCGCGATGGCGTACCGGAAGCGGATCTGCCAGTGGGCAAGGCACACATGAAAAGGCGCTGAAGACAGGTTTTTCCAGACACATCTCTATCTCTCTGAAGGGGTCACACATGTCTCCATGCAGTAGGCCACTGTTTTGGTTGGTTTCAAAGGAACCATGTATGGAAAGCCCCAACCAGTACCTTTCACCAGAACCTTCTTTTGCCAGGATTGCTTCAACCAGTTTCGAGATCCAAGGGTCCAAAGTGTGCTCGACTATCCGCCCCCTCACTCTGCGCCACTGTTTTGGTAGGTTTCAAGGAAACCTTGTATGGAAAGCCCCATCAGTACCTTTCACCAGAACCTTCTTTTGCCAGGATTGCTCCAACCAGTTTCGAGATCCAAGGGTCCAAAGTGTGCTCGACTATCCGCCCCCTCCCTCTGCGCCACTGTTTTGGTTGGTTTCAAGGAAACCATGTATGGAAAGCCCCAACCAGTACCTTTCACCAGAACCTTCTTTTGCCAGGATTGCTCCAACCAGTTTCGAGATCTAAGGGTCCAAAGTGTGCTCGACTATCCGCCCCCTCACTCTGCGCCACTGTTTTGGTTGGTTTCAAGGAAACCATGTATGGAAAGCCCCAACCAGTACCTTTCACCGGAACCTTCTTTTGCCAAGATTGCTCCAACCAGTTTAGAGATCCAAGGGTCCAAAGTGTGCTCGACTATCCGCCCCCTCACTCTGCGCCACTGTTTTGGTTGGTTTCAAGGAAACCATGTATGGAAAGCCCCAACCAGTACCTTTCACCAGAACCTTCTTTTGCCAGGATTGCTTCAACCAGTTTCGAGATCCAAGGGCCCAAAGTGTGCTCGACTATCCGCCCCCTCACTCTGCGCCACTGTTTTGGTAGGTTTCAAGGAAACCTTGTATGGAAAGCCCCAACCAGTACCTTTCACCAGAACCTTCTTTTGCCAGGATTGCTCCAACCAGTTTCGAGATCCAAGGGTCCAAAGTGTGCTCGACTATCCGCCCCCTCCCTCTGCGCCACTGTTTTGGTTGGTTTCAAGGAAACCATGTATGGAAAGCCCCAACCAGTACCTTTCACCAGAACCTTCTTTTGCCAGGATTGCTCCAACCAGTTTCGAGATCTAAGGGTCCAAAGTGTGCTCGACTATCCGCCCCCTCACTCTGCGCCACTGTTTTGGTTGGTTTCAAGGAAACCATGTACGGAAAGCCCCAACCAGTACCTTTCACCGGAACCTTCTTTTGCCAAGATTGCTCCAACCAGTTTAGAGATCCAAGGGTCCAAAGTGTGCTCGACTATCCGCCCCCTCACTCTGCGCCACTGTTTTGGTTGGTTTCAAGGAAACCATGTATGGAAAGCCCCAACCAGTACCTTTCACCAGAACCTTTTTTTGCCAGGATTGCTCCAACCAGTTTCGAGATCCAAGGGTCCAAAGTGTGCTCGACTATCCGTCCCCTCACTCTGCGCCACTGTTTTGGTTGGTTTCAAGGAAACCATGTATGGAAAGCCCCAACCAGTACCTTTCACCAGAACCTTCTTTTGCCAGGATTGCTCCAACCAGTTTCGAGATCCAAGGGTCCAAAGAATGCTCGACTATCCGCCCCCTCACTCTGCGCCTCTGTTTTGGTTGGTTTCAAGGAAACCATGTATGGAAAGCCCCAACCAGTACCTTTCACCAGAACCTTCTTTTGCCAGGATTGCTCCAACCAGTTTCGAGATCCAAGGGTCCAAAGTATGCTCGACTATCCGCCCCCTCACTCTGCCCCACTGTTTTGGTTGGTTTCAAGGAAACCATGTATGGAAAGCCCCAACCAGTACCTTTCACCAGAACCTTCTTTTGCCAGGACTGCTCCAACCAGTTTCGAGATCCAAGGGTCCAAAGTGTGCTCGACTATCCGCCCCCTCACTCTGCCCCACTGTTTTGGTTGGTTTCAAGGAAACCATGTATGGAAAGCCCCAACCAGTACCTTTCACCACAACCTTCTTTTGCCAGGATTGCTCCAACCAGTTTCGAGATCCAAGGGTCCAAAGTATGCTCGACTATCCGCCCCCTCACTCTGCGCCTCTGTTTTGGTTGGTTTCAAGGAAACCATGTATGGAAAGCCCCAACCAGTACCTTTCACCAGAACCTTCATTTGCCACGATTGCTTCAACCAGTTTCGAGATCCAAGGGTCCAAAGTGTGCTCGACTATCCGCCACCTCACTCTGCCCCACTGTTTTGGTTGGTTTCAAGGAAACCATGTATGGAAAGCCCCAACCAGTACCTTTCACCAGAACCTTCTTTTGCCAGGATTGCTCCAACCAGTTTCGAGATCCAAGGGTCCAAAGTGTGCTCGACTATCCGCCCCCTCACTCTGCCCCACTGTTTTGGTTGGTTTCAAGGAAACCATGTATGGAAAGCCCCAACCAGTACCTTTCACCACAACCTTCTTTTGCCAGGATTGCTCCAACCAGTTTCGAGATCCAAGGGTCCAAAGTGTGCTCGACTATCCGCCCCCTCACTCTGCGCCACTGTTTTGGTTGGTTTCAAGGAAACCATGTATGGAAAGCCCCAACTAGTACCTTTCACCACAACCTTCATTTGCCAGGATTGCTCCAACCAGTTTCGAGATCTAAGGGTCCAAAGTGTGCTCGACTATCCGCCCCTTGCCACAGGCACAACAAGCACAAGCTGGGCAGTTCATGGCCGACTGGCTGGTGGTGTTCAAAAACACCGTAAAGGTCCACTTCCTCAGGCGTTGCCGAAGAGCTGGAAATTGGAACGTCTCGCCGAAGTCTGGGGTCGCTGCAGGGGGGCTTGCGCAGGGAGTAATGACCCAAACTGGGGCCTCTGCGGTGGGGGGGCGGACTGAGAGGCTCGCCGCCCGAGCAACGAGCCAAACTGCGGGATGGGGCACGGCCGCTTTGGGGCGGGAGCCATTGGGAGTAGTGAGGAACGGCGGTGCCTGCTATATTGGGTCAATGTCACCTGATCACTGGCTCGAGGGGGCGGTGGCCGGCGAGGAACGGGTTGAGGGGGCGGCTTGGGGATAGGAGGGTGTTTTGGGGTAGCACACAGCACTTCAAGCACCACTGCTGCATGCTCCTCGTCCCTGTTGAGGAAATGCGAACGACTAATTCGCATTCCCTCCTGCCACACCCGCAGGGGGTTTTTCTTCGGCTGCTGAACCGCAAACCGATACATCGCTCGGCGGTTCAGCACCCCATCAACAAAATACTGTACCCCACCCCCGTGGTTGTCCCGGATGAGCTGCAGTGTTTTGGCACTGTAGGGCCCGTGAACAGTGGGTTTGGAGGGGGTGGGGGGGTCTTTGGGTACGTACTTGGGGGGCCGTGGGGGGGATGGCGGTGGCACGGCAGTGCACATCAGGGCCTCCTCCAGGGCTTCGAGGGCGACCTGGTATGGGGTTGAGTAGGGTCTGGGCAGAGGACTTGGAGAGGTTGGTGCGCGGCTGGGTGGAGGGGGAGAGGGGGGCGGTGTGGGCAACGGAGGTTGGGGCGAGGCCAGTTCGCTGAGACACTTCTCAGCGTTAGAGTCCCACGGTGGCGACACGGGTTGGTCTCCGAACCGCAGGAGCTCCGGCAAATCTCCCCAGCCGTCCCGGAAGGAAGGGCTGCAGGGGACAGAAGAGGCCACGCTAAGGGGGCTAGACGACATGGCGAGCTGAAAAGAGAGGGTCACGGGTGCCAGACGCCTACTTGGCGGGAGGGCAGGGGGGTGGGGGGGGCGGGGGAGCACTCAAGGGTTTGGGCCAGTACCTTTCACCAGAACCTTTCTTTGCCAGGATTGCTCCAACCAGTTTCGAGATCTAAGGGTCCAAAGTGTGCTCGACTATCCGCCCCCTGCCACAGGCACAACAAGCACAAGCTGGACAGTTCATGGTACCATTCATGGCAATTCATGGTGGTGTTGAAAAACACCGTTGGGCCCGTGGAGTGGTGGGGGCACACTACAACACAGGCGGAGGGGGTGGAGGGGGTGACGGGGCCCGGGGATATTGCGCCCACTGCTGTAGGAGGGTGGCCAGGGCCGCACGGGAAGCGGCCCTGAAGACTGCCTGCCGCTGAGGGGCTGGGATGTCCCTCCAAAGGGCTCGACTGACACCCAAGTGGAGGGTGATGACACCTTGTGGGCGATCACCGAGGTCTAGCACCGATATGTTTCCCTCCGCACGTCTCGCCTGAACGTCGTACATGTCCTGGGCGAAGACGTCCACAGGGAAGGTTGGGATAGGGGCGGGTGGTGCAGGTGGAACCGGGGGGGGGGGTGCTGCAGGGGCCGGAGCAGGGGCAGGGGCAGGGGCGGATAGGGCAGAGGAGGAGGCTATCTCTTCGTCCTCGACCTTGACCTTGGGGTCCTTGGCCTCCTTCGGCTCCTCCTTGGGCTCTCTCTTGAGCCTGACCCTCTTGCCCGGTCCTTCCGCTACTGCTTCTCTTTCCCGCTTCTTGCCCCCTTCTTCTCCAGATTCGCGCTTGTCTGACATTAACAGAAACCTGACAATCAGACAATTTGGAGTTGAAATACCAACCTTTTCGGCGGATGGTCTGCTCAGGCGTTTACACTTGTCCTCAAATGTCATCAATTCATGAACAACATTTGCCCTACTGTGTTATCGTTTTGTGCTTGCTCTAGTGGTCTGCTACATGTGCTTGCGTTCCGTGTTCGTAGGTTCGATTCCCGAAGAATACAAAGCATCCGTGCAAGGATGATGCGCAATGGCGTACCGGAAGCGGATCTGCCAGTGGGCAAGGCACACATGAAAAGGCGCTGAAGACGGGTTTTTCCAGACACATCTCTGTCTCTCTGAAGGGGTCACACATGTCTCCATGCAGTAGGCCACTGTTTTGGTTGGTTTCAAAGGAACCATGTATGGAAAGCCCCAACCAGTACCTTTCACCAGAACCTTCATTTGCCACGATTGCTTCAACCAGTTTCGAGATCCAAGAGTCCAAAGTGTGCTCGACTATCCGCCCCCTCACTCTGCCCCACTGTTTTGGTTGGTTTCAAGGAAACCATGTATGGAAAGCCCCAACCAGTACCTTTCACCAGAACCTTCTTTTGCCAGGATTGCTCCAACCAGTTTCGAGATCCAAGGGTCCAAAGTGTGCTCGACTATCCGCCCCCTCACTCTGCGCCACTGTTTTGGTTGGTTTCAAGGAAACCATGTATGGAAAGCCCCAACCAGTACCTTTCACCAGAACCTTCTTTTGCCAGGATTGCTCCAACCAGTTTCGAGATCCAAGGGTCCAAAGTGTGCTCGACTATCCGCCCCCTCCCTCGGCGCCACTATTTTGGTTGGTTTCAAGGAAACCATGTATGGAAAGCCCCAACCAGTATCTTTCACCAGAACCTTCTTTTGCCAGGATTGCTCCAACCAGTTTCGAGATCCAAGGGTCCAAAGTGTGCTCGACTATCCACCCCTGCCACAAGCACAACAAGCACAAGCTGGGCTGGAAGCATGAATGGATGCCAACAGGCAGTTCAGGTGCAGCTGCAGTTCATTTCAGTGCCTCGAATGGGAATATATACCTCCGTCTCAGTCCTCCCCCTCAGACTCAGGCCCAGGCCGAGGCTGTGCCTTGTGAGAGGCCTCGGCCTTGGTCTCAGGGGGCACAATGAGGAGAATCAACTCCCCTGGCCCGGAATCACCCCCATGGATGAGGGGGAAGGACCTCATCCAATTGCGAGGTCGGTGGGCAGACCCCTTCACATAGTCAACGACAGTCCTGACCTGTGTGACTATGCGAAGGGGCAGTGACCCCTGGTCCCCTGGTCCCCCTCCACTGCAGCCTACATATGGGCTGCGGCTGATCTTCTTCCTCCTCTTAGCTGAAGGGGCCCAAGAGTCAGGGGCCGCCCGCCCTCTCTTCACGCCTGTGGAGGAAACAGGCACCTTGGAATCTGAGTCAGATGACTCAGGGGCCACCTGCCCTCTCCTCACCCCTGTCGAGGAAATAGGCACGTCCCTCTCCGGCAACATGGTGCCCATTGTGGTACTTTTTTGCATCGCGAACCCTGACTCTGGCCCTGCTATCCCTGGTGTGGGTAAGGGGAAAGGGAAGGGGAAGGGGAAGGGGAAGGGGGGGGGGGGGTGATTCAGACTCTTCAGACTCTGCCCCAGAGATTGCAGTCGGTAAGGGGAAGGGGAAGGAGAAGGGTAAGGGTAAGGGGAGGGGGAAGGGGAAGGGGAAGGCCGCAGGGCCCCAGCCAGTGCGGCGGCACTTCCAGCTCCCTTTCACCTGAGTCCATGCCAGGGTTTTGTCCAGCAACTCCCGGCACTGGCGCCCCCAGATGGCAAAATGGCTTAGGGCGGGGGGGGGGTGTTCCAAACACCCACAGGGTGGCTCATGTGCCACAAAATTATTTCAACTGCCACATACATGCAGTCATGGCGGTTGCAGGAGTCGGGGGCGGTGTGCATCCTCACCGAAACCCCCCTGTCCCTCAGCTTCTGGGTGCACGACCTTGAAACAGCCGTAGCTGCAAGGTCATACACCTCCCAACGCCGAGGATGCCCTGCAAAAACCACCCCATGCAGGAGCTCCTCCTGGTGTCCCCCTGTCACCTCCCATTTCCCAAAGGGGGGGAGGGTGCTGGGGGGCATCTTGGGGAGGGGGGCCGTAAGGAGGCGGCGTTTCTTTGCCTCCTCCCAAGCCCCCCGCATCTGCCCCAGCAGATCCTCTGCCCTTCCCTGCTGGGCAGTAGCTGCTGCCCGCAGCTTTCCCTCCCTGCTCTTCACCCCCTGCCCCCCCTGCCTCTTCCCCCCCACCCCCTCCCGGACAGCTTGCTCAGCCTTCTTGAAGGACTGGCAGGCCTGCTCAAACTGCCCTCTCAACTTGGAGTACCGATCGGCTGGTGATCGGTACTCCTTGAGGACCAGTTTCCTCAACTGGTCCGGAACCCCCAACTCCCCACACGCTGCCACACTCCGGTCAAAAATGGCCAGGTCCAGAACCACCTTGGCCACGTTTGGGGGCGTCTGCCCAATTGGAGCACGATGCTCCACTTGCCTGCGGGAGGTCACGGCCCCCCGAGTGACCCACACCACCACCCCCTCCCCCTCTGGCCCGTAGCGTGCCCCGGCTGCGAACTAGGACACTGTCTTCTTACTCAGCTGTGCAAGCACCATCTGGACTTGCACAGCTGCAACAGCCGCCAACAAAGCTGCGCAGTGGGAAGCCTGCATGCCCTTGGGGTCCTCCGCATCTTCTGCTCGGCGGCGGGCCCTGCTGCTGCTGCTCCTGTTGCTCCTCCGACTGCTGGCGCCTCCCACAAAGCGGGGGTGGCTGGCGAAGGGTTGCTGGCACCGGCACCGCTACCGACGCTGGGGTTCCCACTCCCAAGTTCGGTCGGCCAGTCGACCCGAGGAGATGGGGACGGCGGCAGGAGCTGGTGGCTGGGCGCGGGCAGCCAGGGCAGCAGAGATGGAAGACATCAGAGCGAAAAAGAGGGCTGATGAAGACCCAACACAGTGCATCCCCAGCTTAGGCAGGGGGGGGGGCTTCTGCGGTCCCAACCTGGCCCTGGCCCTCACCCTTGGCCTGCAACCATGCACCTAAGATGGTAAGTCGCTGCCGCTTTGGTGCGCCCTCGGAAGAAGCTTTGGGGGCTGGGGTCAAAAGAAACTCAATGCCCCACAAGACACCGTGCGCATGGTACGTGGGTTGCTGGTCTGTTCTGAAAACCTCACCGTCGGGGGGGGTAACCACCTTTTCCCACGTGCCTGAGGGGGCTTGGTCCCACACCCGCTAGCCGTCCTTTTCCCCGAAAACCTCTACCACATGTGCACCTGTGATGGTGGCTCTGAGGGCGCTGTGAATCGTTGCATGTGGGGACTCGCAGAAGGCATCGTTTATGATAACCCTCAAAACCTCGAACGGAACATGAATAAATGAGAGGGGGGGGAACTGCACGTTGCAGGTAACTACTTTTTTGGACCGCTTCTTGATCTTGGCCTCTTTGAACCAAGTAACTACATCGCTCTGGGTCCACTTTAACTCGCGAATGGTGCTGTCCGGGTGTGTGGACAGTATTGATTTCAAGTACATGTAATGTACACGCAGCCTCTCTTCATATTCCTCTGCAAAGGTCCGGTCCGTATTGTATTTCGGATCCGGACCAACAATGCAGAGGTTTTTGTATTGTACACCGTACGAGGTCTCATGTTTGCCGGGGCTTGTCTTGCCCACAGCCTCCCGTGTCGTCAAGACAGGGATTGAAAAATGCTTATGCATAAGCATAGCCAGCAAGGTATCCTTGGGCTGGATGCGGTATGCATCAGGGACGACCCTGTCCAAAAAAACCCTTATCATTCTGGGTTCAATGGTCTCTGACGGCTTATGCCGCAGGCACAGTGCTGCTAGGGCGTGTTGGAGGCGCGATTGTGTATCACCCGGTTCGGGAACTTCGGTATTGGCTGTGTCCGCGTCAATGAGCTCGCCCTCAAGCTCCAAATCTGGTTCCGGGAGCTGCTGAACGGGCTGGGGGGGATGAGCGGACGAAGACGAGGCACTAGCGGCACTGCCTTGACTACCAGACATGTCTGTTGCAGGTGACAAAAAGTGTTCTGAGCACAAAAAGGGAATACATTAGTGAGTCTACTCAAAGGGGCCTAGGTGAGAAAGCGACACACGTGCAAAAAGAAAACCACAAAAGCAGGCACAAAGCATCACAAGGCACAAAGGGCAAACATTCGTAAGCTTGAGTACAGTGTTCTCGATGCAAGTTTGTAGGCAAAGCAGCCACCAAGGATCAAACTGGCGTTGCACATATCAAAAGCAAAAGTCCAAATTCACAAAGGAGCACAAAGGGGAAGCAATCATAAGCTTGAGCACAGTGTTCTCCATGCAGTTTTGTAGGCAAAGCAGACAAAGGGTAGACAAACATTAGCTTCAACGTGCTGTTCTCCATGGCATCTTGCAGGCAAGGTAGGCACCACGCATCCAACCAAAATTCCACTGGGTTCGGGCTGAAAAATTGCTTCCGAGCTCCCCCGGCACGGTCGGCTGGGAAGCCCATGGAACATTCCTACCGATATTGGTTGCGTTTTGGGACCCATCTGGCTGCCAAAACTTCCGAGCATCTTTCCACCAAGCATCCAACCAAAATTCCACTAGGTTCGGGCTGAAAAATTTCTTCCGAGCTCCCCCGGCACGGTCCGCTGGGAAGCCCATGGAACATTCCTACCGCTATCGGTTGCGTTTTGGGGGGCCGATCTGGCTGCCAAAACTTCCGAGCATCTTTCCAAGGGTTTTCGAAAACTTCCAAGCGACGGACCGAAGCATGTCGCATGCACGTCAGTACAAATTTCCTAAAATTGCCACCGGTAACCGGACAATATTGGTCTCTCTTTCAATGTTCTGTGTTGGGCACCGGTGGTACATGTGTGGATCCTTGTGCAGCGATGGGCAGGACGCCCCATTTGGCTCAGGTCTGCTGAGGACTCTGTGGAACGTTGGACCCCCCCCTTCTGCGGAATCAGAACCCCCGTGATTGGCTGACTAAGTATCCACTGTGTTTGCTCTCCCGTGCCTCGTCAGAAAAAGCGGGCGGGCGACGTCCTCGGCTACAGGCTCCTCCAGTCCCTGTGGGACAGGTACTTGGGGGGGCTGCGGCGGCGGTGTTTTAGGCCTCCTGCGCTTGGGGGCTGGAGGGGTGACAGGTTGGTGTGGGGACCTCAGCAGAATTGGTGGGTGCCATGCGGGCCTGTGCAGGCATGGTTTTTTGTGGGTGTGTGTGGGTGTGTGGGTGTGTGTGTGTGTGTGTGCGCGCGACGCACTGACATGATGACCGCCATGAGTTGTGAACGGTTGATCATACGTTTTTTTATTCAGGGGGAGGTGGTGGGCCTCTTCCCAGAACCCCGGCTCATGGCCACCAAACCCTGCAATCCACCCTACACCCTCAACAAACTCTGCTGAGCCATCCGTGTAAATGAGGTGAAGCCCTCGTGTCTGGGCTTTTTGTATTTGCTGCAGGGCTATTACTTACTAGGGTTTTGAGGCTCTTTGCATTTCCTGATCGCCACTAACCTGGACTCAACGTATATTATACCTGGTCTTGAGATTACACCTTCATTTTTGAAGTGCACCAATCTGTCATGTTTGCACAAGCAGAGCACAAGAAAACTGCACAGGACTTGGGATGGCAGTACTGAAGTATCACCAAGGCCGGAATACCGGCGGTTGTATGGACGGGTGCGCTGCGGACCACTCCGCTGGATGCGGGACCCCACTCTGATACGGACCCTGACCCTATACCCTGGTCCACACGCTGCAGCACGGTTAGATCCCCCACTCTACCCGAGGGAATCGGTTTCAAAAGGGACAGGAAAGGGCAGGTGCTCTCAAGGGGTCAGCCGGTCAGTGGGTGGGTGGGCGGGCAAAGACAGGAAAACTGCCTAAACATTGGAGACGCAAACAAAAAGTGAGACGAGGCACAACTAGTGTTTGCACAAGCAGAGCACAAGAAAACTGCACAGGACTTGGGTATTCATTCTCCGCTGTACCCAGTTCCCACACCACAGGTCCCACATCCGGTCCGAGCCCCAGAGGAATGTGAACTGAGGTAGTATTCAAGCAAAAGGCAAAGCAACAGAAGCAACCCCCCCCCCCCCACGACAACCAGGGGACCCGCCACCGTGCACTGCTGACCCGCATCTTCCCGAGACACGGCGCCTCGCTCAATGGCAGAGGCCAGAGGCTGAAGTGGAGGGAGGTCAGCATTCGTGTCTTGCACCGGGCCCAAATCAGCAACGCCACCCCCGGCGGACCCCTCCAGCGGCCGCGCCGCCCGGACAGTCACCACAGTGGACAGACACAGGTGGTCACGACGGTCTTCGTGCCCCACGAACAGATAAGGCGGGTAAATCGCACCAACCGGCCGTCAGCCCTAGCCGGACGCGGAGCGAGGTCGGCCCAAAAAGGTATCCGCCATATCCAGGTATCCACCACAGGGTCCACAACCTAAGCCCGGCGGTCTCCTCCAGCGGCCACGCCGCCCCGGACAGCCACCACAGCGGGCAGATACAGGCGATCACAACGGTCGCCTTGCCCTGCGGACAAAGAGGCGGGCTAATCGCACCAACCGGCCGTCAGCCCCAGCCGGATGCGGAGTGATGCTGGCCCAAAAAGGTGAATAAATAAAGCACCCAGCGGCCGTGCCGCCAACCATGTAAAAAGACAACACAACAGGCGCACCCAGCGGCCACGCCGCCGGAGTCAACCTCTGCAGAGGGCAGATACAGGCGAGCACGACTGTCGCTGAGTCTCACTAACGGTAAAAGGCGGCCAGTCCCAGCACCCGGCCTTCAGCTCCAGCGGAATGCGGACCGACGCGGCCCAAAAATACAAACCCAAATCAGCACCCAGCGGCCAAGCCGTCAGGGACACCCACTGCACCGGGCAGGCACAGACGACGACGACAGTCGTCAGACCTCACGGGTTGAAGAGGCGGGCAATTTGCAACACCAGCCCATACCGGGCCTGGATCCATATATAGGGTACAGCAACCCTGCGTCCCTGGTTCCAGTCCGTTAGGGAGGCCACAGCGACTCCCCCCGGCAGCCTTACCTCCCAGACCTGGCAGCAGGCATGCCGCCCTGGGGGTTTGACGCTGCGGCCGCCGGGGGTCGTGCGGCGGTGCGGCGTGCCTCCCGCGCGCGCGGCCACGTCCCGGACGGCCCGTTCCAAAAATCCCTCCCTGTCGTCAGGGAGGGGGCACTGGGGGCACAGGCGCACCCCGTTGCCGAGCAGCACCCGGCGGACGGGCAGGCGCGCCAACCTGCCGCGAAGGCGGGTGCGGAGCACGCTGCTCCACTTCGCCGCCCGGCGCTGCTGGGCGTCCGCGGAACGCTGGTGCCGCTGTCCGCCATGGCAACCCTTTCGGTGGGCTCCACGGGAACCCCGTCGCTTGTGGGCGCCACGCGAGCCCCGACGCTTGGTCATAGGTGCGGATAGCAAAAGAAAAAGGTTGCTACATGGAGGGCGCATACTCCGCCGCCGCTGCTCTGCTGGGGGGGGGGGGGGGGCTAGCATCCCCGGAGACACACCACCCCCCTCACCCGAGCCTCGCCCAGATTCTCCAGCAATGCATCCCACGTGCACCAAGCCTCGACTTCCGCCCTGGCCTGCGAGCCCCCGAACACTGACGTCACCCTGGACATAGGGTCTCCCGGCTGAAGCGCCGAGGGCACCCACACGAGGCGGAGCACGATCCCCGATACCCACAGGATTCTAGCCAACGACCGAAGGACCGTTTGGTGGTGGGTCAGGTGGCTAGTCGCGCGCAGCCTGAGGACCTGAGCAATGGCCGCCTCACTGTCGCTACAGACCGTAACAGATCGGTGTCCCGTCCTGACTGCAAACCTGACAGCCCACGCCACTCCCCTCAGTTCCGTGGTTTGCTGGCTGGCGAAGCGGGCAGGAGGTGTCACATGCGTACGCACACCCACTCCCGGCACGAGCGCCCCAACCCTCCAGCACCCCGCATCGCGCGCTCCATCGACACAGATGACGACGCCCCCGCACCACAGAGACGATCGCGAAAGCCTATCCTCAGTCCCAAACTTGAGGGTCCTCAATTGCCGCCAGGTCTCCCCGCCCGGCGCCTGCCAGGGCTCGGCCGCCAACGCCACCAATGTTGCGAGGCTGCCCAGCATTTTCAGGGGGAAGCCCTGGGCCGGCTGTTTGACCCCCCCCACCGTCCTACCCCAGCGCAACCAGCAGTAGGCGCCCGCCGCGAAAGGGCAACCCAATCCCCTCGGACGCACATGCCAATTCAGCAAACCCAGGAAGCTTTGGAGGTGCCGGTCGTTGCCTGCGCCAACCGCCAGCCTCAGCCATCCCGCCCACAGCTGGAGCAGTGCTTGTTCATGGCTCCGGATCCGCCTGGCCTGCAAGTCGAGCTCCTTCCCCAGGAATGACGCCACAGGCACCGGGTCCAGGACACTCTTAGGACTTATGAGGAAACCAGCCTCGATCAGGGCACGCACTGCCACTCGCCCCGCCTCCCTGAGCACCTCCCTATCAGTGAAGACGGGCAAAAAGTCATCGAGATAGTGCACAAGGAGTATCTCGGGGGGCAGTACCCCCTGGAGAATGCGTGCCAAACTCGTTTGGCACAGATAGGGGCTGTATTTCCAGCCAAACGGTAGGCGCGAGAGCGCCACAGGCGGAGCCCCGGGGGCGGGCCGGAAGCGAAAAACCTGGCGCGCACCCTGGGGCAAAAGCTCCAGAACGCATTTTTGAGGTCAACGTGGAGGCCGTAGAGGTCCACATCAAAGGACCTAGCCAAATCCTCCCAGGAATCCAATCTAAAAGTGGGGGGCTTGCCCCCGTCACTCTTGTTGATCTTGACGCAACTCAAGATCAAGGAGACCTTCTCGGATGATTTGGGGATGACAAAGGGGTAACACGTGGGCGGGGGGGGGGGGTCAGCCGGCTCCTCGTAGACGCCCGCCCCCCTCAACGCCAGCACTATCCTCTGGACCTGCTGCGACACCCATCTGGTTGCCCTTCGGACCACCCTATCCCCGTCCTGCCACTCTTGCTCGACGTCAAAGTCCTGGAGCCCTCCATGGTAGAAGGGCGGTACGACAGCGTCCCACAGATCGTCCGGCAGCTGGTGGGAGCCTACCGGTCCCAATCCCCGGTCCAAAATGGCATCCTCGACCCCCCCCATGAACCGCGGAATGGGGGAGGTGTTGATATGGAGGCATGCCTCCCAGGCGTCCGGGTGGAGCTTGCGCAAGGCGCCCAGGAGAGCGGGTAAAGCCCCTTGCAAGCGGAAATCCTCGGCTGTATCGAATACTCTATTCAACCACAAATCCACCCTCTTCGCAACCATCCACAAGCCACAACGTTCCCGCTCGGCTATCCAGTGAAAATGGGGGGTGATTGTCTGCATGAACTCCAGGAAGAGGGGGGGCTGTTCCTGCACCCTCCCACCCCTGTCGGGACCCTTACAGAGGGGGGGGGGGGGGGGCGACGCCACTGGGCCCGCCCTCCCCCAAGCCTTGGCCTTGAGACGCTCAGCTGCAGCCACGAAGGCACCCTCCACCGGGCCTTGCGCCTCCGGCGTCCGGACACGCCCGCCCTGCCCGAGCTTGATGCGCTTGGGCTGCGGCGTTCCGATCTGCTGGGCCAAACGAGGTCTCCCAGCTTGACGGCGTGCGGGGGCTCGGGATCGCACGGCCTGCGTACCATCCAGGACCACCTTAGCGCGACGCGGCCCCGCGTATGTGCGGTAGACACGGCCCACCACTCCAGCTTTCGAGCCCGCTGCGGGTCCTCCTCTCACTGGGCCAACGGCTGCCCTGGAGGACCACGGCTTACGCTCCCGTCCAACGAACCTGGCAATTCCGGCCTGTCGACGCCCGGGGGAGCCCCTGGCGCTGCCGACTGCGAATTCGCCAGAGGGCTCGCTTCCGGAATCCTCGCTGTTGTCGTCGGTGTCCACGTCGGAATCGACATTGATGGGCCCGGTTGCCGTCCCCGGCCCGCACCCCCCCCCCCCCCACGGCCACCAAAGGCCCCGCCACCGTGCACAGCTGACCCACATCTTCCCGAGACACGGCGCCGCGCTCAATGGCAGAGGCCAAAGGAGGAAGTGGAGGGGGGGTAGGAACTGTGTCAGGTCCCAGGCCCACCTCAGCAGAGCCGTCCCCTGGGGATTCCTCCAGCTCGGCCGCGGTTTGGTCTCCGTCGCCTCCTCCCCCAAGCGTGCCGCTCGCAGTGGATTCCAGCTTCTGACCTCGCGGAAGTCTCGGCTTGCGCTTGGTCGGGGTGTTGAGGGCGCTCGCGATACTGGGGAACATCGGGGACCCCCACAGGGCCAGGACGCCCACGCGTTCCGGAGTCGGCAAAGGCCCCTGGTCACGGGACCATGCGGGCAGCACCGTAGGGGCAACGACTCCCGGGTCTGACCATTTGGTGCCGTACTGCATCGCCACGGCCGTGCTTTGCCATCTGCCCCACTATTTGTAGTAGGCGAGGTCTGGCTTACGGGCCCAAGTCGCTGCGGCGCCTCCCCTGCGCAGGGCGTGCCACCTGGCCCGGAAGTGGGCGGTGCTCGCCAGGGCGTCGGCCATGCCTGCCTCCAACCCCGCTTCCCCTGACTGCCAGACGAGCATGTCTGAGGACCGGCCCAGCGAAACCATGTGGCCATGAAGCCACGCCCGGACGCTGTCCGCATACCTGTACAGGGGGCGGGTGGTGTACCCCTCCTCCCCTGTCTTGGAGTTCCAAAACTGGACAAAGCCTGGCATAGCCAGGTCAGTGACCCTGATGCCAGCTGCTTCGCCCACCCGCAGGTAGCATACCCAGCTGATGATGGCCAATGCGCTGAACACGGCTCCGTGTCTGGAGTCTCTGGCCTTTTCGACCAGCTGGACCAAGCCTGCTGGGGACAGATAGGGCTGAGAGCCCGAGGATGCGGCTCCCGCCGCGATCCGTTTGTGCAAGGTGGTGACTGTTGGGGGTAGCCACTGGAGGTCCTCCACGGCTCTGACCGCGGAGGTAATACCCCGCAGAGCTGACGCTGTAGCGCCGGCTTGCGCCCGCTCCGCCAGGAGGCCTGCCAGTGCTGCGGCTGTATCATGCGGGCCCGTGCGGTCCGCGTAAGCCGCCAAGGCCCGGAGTCGGGATGCGTACTGCGAGCGGGTTCTCGGTCTCCAGGACTGCATGGCACTTTCCTCCGGTGAGCAGGGGTCGTCTGACCGGGCTGCTGTCTCCCACCGGCGGGCGAGCGCCCGCAGCTCTGCCGCCGTGTCCGCAACGCCGGAGCCCGGGGCGGCCGGTCCGGGCTCCAGTCGGTCCTGTCAGGACCAGTGTGGGCATCTAAAGTGCCAGTGGCGTTCGTCGGGGGAGCCCCGCTGCGCGCACCTCTGGCACCCTCCGCTCGGCGGCGAGTCCACAGGGATCCACTCGCCCTGCCTCGACTGCCATTGCAGTACTCCTCCCACCTCCCTGAATTTCACGCTCCGCCACGTGAACGGCGATCCTTGTTCCTTCCATGCATCCTCCAGCGTGGTGTACTGGTTGGACTCGGAGCTGGTTTTTCCGTGCGTCCCTGCATACCTTCGGGCATACGCCGCCTGGGACTGGGACACGCAGTCCCAGACCCTCCACGCCAGCTGCTCTCCTGGGTCGCCTGCGGCCTCCGTCGCCTGGCCGCCAAACTCACTTGGTCGGGGGATCTCCCCCACCTCACCAACTCTAAGGCGCACGTACGCCTTGATGTTGGACAGCATGAGTCTCATCCACTGTGCCAACTGGGGCTTCTCGAGGGCTCGGTTTACTTCTGGTACGCCCAGTGGGGGCAGGCGGGGCCCCTCCTTCACTGCCACTCGGGCGAGTTGCTCTCTAAGTTCTTGAATTTCTTTGGCTTGCGCCGCCAGCCGCTCCTCGGCTGACTCGTGCTGGTTCTGATTAGGCTGCTCAACCCCGTCCATGGGTTAACAAAAACAAAGACAGGAAAACTGCCTAAACATTGGAGACGCAAACAAAAGTTGAGACGAGGCACAACTAGTGGAACAGTTGTAATGTGTGCGAGAATGCTAAAAGTGGCTCCCAGCCCACAAGCAGCGCTATGAACTTGATCCATATGGCGAGCAGTGTGTCCAAGGTGGCGGTGCCTCCCTTGCGGCACGGGGGGGACGTCTCCTCGCTTCTGTACGCGACTCCCCCCCCAATAGAAGTGGGCCGAAGGCCCCCAGGGGGGGGCATGAAGCAACGGATACTTGGCTACCGAACGCCCCCGTGTCACAGGCGACCGGTCATTGCCACGCAAAGTTCAATCAGTTCCTCGTATTGTGCATTAATCACGACTGGAATGTTCCTTTGTGTACCTGCTCACAGGTCTGCTCTGCTTACGAAACACCAATACTATAGCACCTCAAAATCGTCTACCTCAAGCGATCCTCAACTTCGATATCATTGCACCTTGACATAATGTAATATGATGCCCCCAGGGGGGCCCCAGAAGGCCCCCAGGGGGGGGGGGGGGCTAGCCGCCGAGGAGGGCCTCCCTAGGGGACTAGCTAGTCGCTGCTAGTTGCTAGGGGCCATGAAGCAACGGATACTTGGCTACCGAACGCCCCCGTGTCACAGGCGACCGGTCATTGCCACGCAAAGTTCAATCAGTTCCTCGTATTGTGCATTAATCACGACTGGAATGTTCCTTTGTGTACCTGCTCACAGGTCTGCTCTGGTTACGAAACACCAATACTATAGCACCTCAAAAACGTCTACCTCAAGCGTAGTTGCTAGGGGCCATGAAGCAACGGATACTTGGCTACCGAACGCCCCCGTGTCACAGGCGACCGGTCATTGCCACGCAAAGTTCAATCAGTTCCTCGTATTGTGCATTAATCATGACTGGAATGTTCCCTTGTGTACCTGCTCACAGGTTTGCTCTGCTTACGAAAGTTGCTAGGGGGGGGGGGGGCTTGCGAACAAAGGGAACAAAATCAAAACTCAAAACCTACGCCGGGGGTCACCATGATGCACCACACAACAAAGCGTGGATTCAAAGATTGTCCCGGTTTCCTCAATAGCACGGGACGGTTGGGGCCCAAAAGAGGGCGGAAATGCTACATCACCCCTGCATTCTCGGGGGTCCCCAACAAAGGGAACAAAATCAAAACTCAAAACCTACGCCGGGGGTCACCATGATGCACCACGCAACGAAGCGTGGATTCAAAGATTGTCCTAGGTGCGCCCCCTTAGCGCACCCCCTACGTTCCCCGTATGTATGGCTAGTAGCCATTGACCCTTGGTAACTAAGTGGGCCCGGAGGGCCCGGAGGGGGGGGGGGGGAGGGTCGCGTACCGGGACCGAGGAGACGTCCCCCCCGTGCCTTGCGGTATGTGTTGCGTAGTGTCCAGTGCGCCGCGAGTGCTAGCCACTGGGCTATTCCTTGCGGGCTCTTGAAAGAGTGCTGCACAGGTTTGTGCCCACATTCATACTGTTTACCTTGGGTACGCAAAGGCTCCCAAATTTTTTTGCAAACATAAACTTGTGGAAGAGACACTTCCCCGGCGCATGATCCAGTGTTTCGACAGCGCGATACAGCGGGCAGGAGGAGTCCTGGGTCCACAGGCTCAATCTCTCTGCCACACGCACTTTTTTCCATAAAACGTGATAAACAAAGTCATGCAAACAGGGCAAGAGTTTTGATCTCCAAAACATTCCCCATACCTTGGGTGATTGACGTGTTTCTGTGTGTGGATTCGGCGAGAGCCGTGCAAAGGAGTCTGACTTTCCTCACGCCGCCAGCCACACCGATGGCCTTGACCAGTCTGTTGGTTGCACCTTGAGAAAAATTGGCGAGCCCACACGTGTACACCTGTCGCCATGTGGGCCCTATTTTTTTCAGCACCTCTTCCTGTGGTGCCCCATTTACAAACATATGTTTCACTTGAGTGATACCTTGCCGTATGAGAGCGAGGCAATAATAGGTGAGGTGTTTTTCATTCTGAAAAATGACCAAGTGCCACAGGGGGAGGTCACCAACCGGTGAGTTGTCCCCCAGTCCGTCAATGTAGCGCCTAGAAATTGAAAATGACTTAAAATTGTACTGTAGAAAACCGAAGGTCTTGTATGGGACAGGTCCCATCTGCAGATAAGGGAGTGCCCACGCATTCAGGTATACGCCATATGTGTGGCACCAGTTTTGAAATTCTGCCGAGGTTTGGGCAGAGAAGACGTTCGAAGAGTGTAGGAACTTGTGGAAGGGCAGTCCAAATTGCGCATGGAGCCATGTTTTTGGGGTGGGAAGCCGGTATCCCCCTAGGTCCTTTGGTTGTGCTAGACTATCAAAGGTGACACCCCAGCCGTCAACCCCTAGAGCTGTGTGATAGACGTGGCGCAGTGCTCCTATGGTGATGTCGGACGGGAAGTAGGCCCGTGCCGTGCGAAACGCGGGGCAGGATCCGAGTTTTGTGCAGCAGGACGCGCCCTCCGATAGACAGTCCATACGCTGTGATGCAACTGGCCCTCCTTTGTGCCTCCCCCAACGGGAAGGCGAACGCTGTGTCGGAGGACACAGTTCCCATGCGGACTCCCAGGTATTTCACCAAGTCTACTATTGGGATACCCAGCATTAGTTGTTTTTCTTTGACTACCTCTATGTGGCCCCTCTCGGAAGGGGTCAGAAGGCCCTTTATGACGATGCCACGCTTTGCTAGATTGAGCACTTGTCCTTGGAATTTGGCAAACACAGTCATTGCATCCTACACCTGTGCAAGGATGCGGGCAAGATTTGTCCCTTCAATAATTGAACACAGGTCGTCTGCGTACATGTACGAGGACAGACCCTGGATCTTTGATAAGAGGTGCAATACAAACGCAACACAAAATGAAAAAAGGACAGGGGAGAACGGGTCTCCTTGTCCTGTCCCTGCCTTAGGCCGGTAGCTAACTTCCCTGACCACCCCCCTGCCCACACAGAATTGATATGGTGTGCGCAGTGTAGCCAATACAAACAAGATATATCCCATCGGCAGTTCAATGAGCTGCAGCACTGCCTGAATAAACGCGTGGCTGGGTGTGGGAAATGCGTTTGAAAAGTGGAAATTGATCATCAAGCATCTGTCTGACCGCTCATAGGTCCTCCGCACCCCCCATACATGGTGGATCATTTGGCGACCCTTAACACACCCCACTTGCCTGGGGTGTGTTAACTGTTGAAAAATTTGTTGTACCTGAATGCAAAGAATGGTCATCAACCATTTTTTTTCAATAGCCTGCGGCGCTATAGGCCGCAGCTTTGCAATCACACATGTGCCTGCCACTTTGGGGATACTATTGATAATCCCCATTCCAGTGCTCTGCGATCTGAAACATCGCTGGGGAAAAGGCCTCGGAGCCACGTTTCTATATTCTGGCCCCCACCCCATCATCCCCCGGCGAGACATCATTGTGGAGTCGCTGGAGCGCCTCATCCACAAGTTCCTGTGACGTATGGAACTCCGTATGGGATGTATGGAACAAGACGTATGGAACTCCGAAGATGTCAAAAGGCAAGAGTTCTAAACAAAATTCCAACAGAGACTATGAACCAAATGAGGGCTGAAAAAACTTCCATTTGGCAAACACATGCATCACCCTACCAATGATGTAAAACACACAGAAAATTTACTTTTTTCCTAATGACACATTTCTCTCTTACGTGATACACGGGTTCTAGAATAATGATTTAAACCAGCTAATTAATGCAGCAAATCTATTGTAATAGAATCTCTATTTGCAATCAATGCTCGCAATGGCCAGATAATACCGCTGATTCGCGATTGCACTTGCTTTTGTAGCAAAACGGATTCAAGAATTTCTAAAATAATGCGCTGTGAAATATAGATTGGAATGCACAGAGTGATGGAAAGATTTCTGTTTTCTTGATTGATGTATTTAGATGCGAGACTCCAAACATGCTGCTGTCCAATCGATCGAAACAACAAAAAATCTGAAACAAACGAAGAACATAATGCGGGACAAAAACGCGGACCCTTTTGGCGCTGATAACCTCACATTACATGTAGTGGCCCACACCCCAGGGTGGGTGCAGAGCAACGGGGGAGTGGATGCAGTGGCCAGAGCAGTGGCCAAGATTGCACACAGTGGGAAAACGTCCTGTTCTCGCACACACATAAGCAACCCTCTCACCCTTTCTCACCAGGCCAGTGCCCAACCCCTTGCTCTGGCATTGTGGGGCTGCCGATCTGCGGACCCCCTCCGAATTGTTGTGCCTGTGCTTCCACCTTGTATCCTGTTGCTGTTGGCGCTTGTCACGCAAATTCGAAGGGGGGGGGGGGGGGATCCTGGCTGCGACCTGTTACTCAGGGGGCGTTTTCGCACGGCGCACGCACAGCACGGGCACAGCGTGCACACAGCGCCAATTATTAGCCAATCATTACATTGTTTACCCCGGGAACACCCCTGAAAACCACCCACCTACAGAAGCGTGCATGATCCATTCAAAACAGCACCGGGGATGCGGAATTCAGGACCCTGGGATCCGTGGCAAGCATCAGATTAAAACAAAAAGTCCCTGGTGTACCAGCAGGGGCTGTAGGGTGCAGAATTCAGGACCCTGGGACCCGTGGCTACTGGTGGTGAAAAACAGCAACTTTTTGCACAGCACCAGCATTCAGAGCCACCCCAAAGCAGCAAAACAAATCGCACACCCAAAAAGAGTCAACCCAGGAACAAAAATGGTGATGTGAACCATTATTCACCCCTCAGGTTGACTGTGAATGATGAAAATGGACAAAAAGAACGAAAATGCTAAATGCTCCCAACTTCCATGGCATGCGGATAGGTCGGGATGCAGTATTTTTAGGATTAAATGGCTGTTTTTCGCAGTAAACTAGCAGTTTCAGGGTTCCCACATATGGCACACCTCCTGTTGGAACAACCTCCGCAACACGAAAGAGGTCTGCACGATTTGGTCTGACAACTCATGTTTCATCCTCTGCGCATGATTCAAATTGTTCAATGCAATCTCTCTTCATACATACACACTTACAAATGGATGGTGACTGTCTGACAGCATCCACACCCATGCAACACCCTCTCACACTCCATCACATTCCTGTTACACCCTGTTGTATTCCTATCAGGCAAGAAATGATGCACTTGCAAACCCAGGTTCCATGTGAAATGCACGATGATAGTCCAAAAAAATGTATGCTGGCCTGGCTTGTTGAAGCAGTTCCGGGTTCCTACCCTTCCTTTGCCCCCTGCCCCCCCCCCCGCTTGCAGAAGCATGGCCCAGGTCAAGGAAAACGGTGGTCAGACAGGGGTGCTGTGCTTGAACAAGGCCAGGCTTACACAAATTGAGCAGCAGGTGAATCTGTGCGGGCATCGCAAACCCACCTTGCATGCTGGCCACCGCTGCCAGTACCATTCCTTGAAGGGTAGCTGCAACAATGGCTGTTGAGTCTGGTTCAGGTGATGTTGTCTTGCCATGGAGGGTGCCTCAGCGCACCGCGCGCGCACACCGCGCGCTGAGGCAGACGCGTCACTTACCGGTGAAATGCACACCTTTTTCAGACAGGTGTTTTGTGAAATGCTACAGTAAAATGTTTGGTTCCCACTGCAATGCTTGGTTCCCAATGCTTTGTTTTCAAGCGGTTTCAAAATGTTTGGTTTCCACTGCAATGTTTGTTTCCCAATGCTTTGTTTTCTCATTGTTGAAAATCCCAAAGACAAACATAGCACTGCAATAGTACAAATCAATTAGATCAACGGAAACTGAAACTCACCAATCCAATGGTAATGACAATCAGGAGCCTAGGCATTGTCCTCACAAGGATCATCAGAGCAACTAGTGTCATCCTCATCACTGAGGGTCTCCGTCTCAGGGGGCTCCCGAACGTCGGCTGCAACGGCTTCAGCCTCGACGGCGGCGGTAGGCGGCGGGGACGGAGAACCTTCCGAAGCGGGAGACTCCGCGCGCTCAATGGGGAAGGTGAGCCGCTCCACGGGGCAATCCTTGTAGAGCTGCGTATGGCCTGAGCGCTCGTAGCTGATGGCCACACACTCCGGGAACGATGAAAGGCCCACACAGTGGCAGGCACACGTTCCCCTGTGGTGCCTCTCAGGTAAAAAACCTTACTGCCTGGCGCCAGAAGGTCAGCATTCATTGCCATCTGTCCCGTGGAAAGCAAAGGAGGCAAAACATAATCACACCGATATTTTCTAATGCACAAAGTGCCCTGCTGCCCACTTCTACACCTGGACATTGATATTTCCACCCAAACACAACAATTGGCCACCTAGTTGTGATACTAAGGCCCCTATGACCGCTTTTTGGCAACATTCTATGGTACCGCCGTTCTAAGTCAACCGGGCTACAGTCGCACCGCGCGCGCGAGGCACCCTCATGGGGTGACCAGCAAAATGGAAGGGCAGTTGGGAGTTGGCAGCCGTCTTGCGACCTGCACTCATCTGTCACTCCATGATGCTTGGGGGGGGGGGGGGGGAGGCTGGTGCACACATAGGGGGTTTGCCAGGAGGATCCGTGCATGACCCAGCCACTCTTGCCCACCACCAGGGGCTCACATCCGTGTCATCTTAGATTCTTAACAACAAAAAATGTGGTCAGAAAAACGATGGTCAGATGGGGTCTCAGTGCTTCACCAAGGCCGTACTTGGCAACGGAGGGGGGGGGGGGGGGGGGGCACAGGCCTACTGCCAAAAAAACAGGTGCAACCCCGAGTTTTCTTTTCGCCGGACGTTGCCGCATGCCAACTTGAATTACGGCATTTGAGTGCACTTGCGCCCTTTTCAATGCAGGCAACATTCCTGCCTGCCACGAGCAAGCTGCAAGCTGCCAGTCTCAAGTGACTTTTGGGGGACACATGCACAAGGGATGCCCGGTGCTTTGGTATGAAGCACTAATTGTCATGTCCAGGTAGAAGAACTCCACACTGCAGCAAACGCCCACAAGGAGTTCAAGCAGTGCTTCAAGGGGAAAATGAAGGTTTGGGCCGCAAGCAGGTCAACAAAGCGCTCCACACATGCACGTCCTGGTATGCATATGCAGCAATGTTCGGCAGTTCCATTGATACATTGGTTCCACGAGCACTTTTGCGTATGTACAGGTTGCACTGATGTTTGCCTAGTTACCCTTTTCTGGCCGTGTTTTGTCGGCCAAAACCTCTAGCCTGCATGTTAACGTACTGGGGGGTTGAGGTCCACAGGCGGCTGGACAGGCTTGCGGTACGCTGGCTCTCAATCGGCCAACCTGTCATGTCGTCCGTCAGCACTCATAGAGAGAGGGTCAGTGGTATGTGTGTGTGTTAGGCTCAATCTCATTCATAAAACTACAGACACTGTGGCGAAAACGTGGTTGTGAGGGGGCCGCAGGCCCAGCCTCTGGTTCATACCATCCATTCGGGCAGAGCGTTCTTGTGAGCAGGAGTGCATAATGCGGGCTTTGGGTCGTGTACCGCACCGGCAATGCAGCCGGCCGCTGCCCTGAAGATGAAGGTTCGATTCCTCGCTGAGGAGGAATATGAGGAGGAGATGCGGTTCCGGCGCCGCAAGTGGCCCCGGTGGCGGAGCGCGCTGCTGCAGGTGTGTTGTGGCTGGGGCTTTGCTTTTGCTGAGTCCCTGTGCTAATACCTTGCCGCCAGATAAAAACCTATGTGGACAGACACGCCACCGATCCACCACCATGAAACTAGACAAAAAGGTTTGGGAGGGGGGGATTGACCAGATATTGGGCAGGAGGTCACGATGGGTCATATTCCTGGGGAGAATTGGTACCACTGGGCAGCAACCATCCACAGACCCCTACGTCAACATGACAGTAGAGCACAGCACACTCACAAATAATGTGCGTGCACACACACACGCTTGTAGCACACACACACGCACACACACACACACACACACAGAGAGAGAGAGAGAGAGAGAGAGATGACAGCAGCATGACCTCCAGACAAATAAGCTGAGGCAAAACTGAGCAAACACCTGTGGCTCCTTGAACTTCACCCCAGGATTGGTTACTGCACTGCAGTGCTTTAGGGGAACCATGCCGTGTCAGGCAGGTTTTGAACCCGCACAGCGGCAAAAGCCGACACGAAACACACACGCATCACTACCCAGTCCATGCTAAACAGGCACTGGGCAACGGTGAGCTTGCGTAGGCAGATGCACGCGCGCAATGAAACACCCTGACCCACGACAATTCACAGGATGATGCATTGGAAGGGGGGGGAGGTACCCCCCGCCCCCTCCAGGGCGCCCAGCCTATGCCCAGCCACTGTCTCCCGGACGCCACGTGCCAGCTTCAACGGCATTTGCAACCGACAGTAACCACCTCCAACCGATTTGGCAACCTCCTCCAAACCCCTATCTAACCGCCTTTGGGGCTGCCTCTGAGGTCCCTTCCCTTCTAATGCATCCTTGGCCCTGGGCACATCTTATGACGCAGGAGGCAGGGTCGTGAACGGGCGGAATGGTGTGCCACACAGAGAACCCACACAAACTCACAAACAGAACTGGTGTGGCCGTGGCCATACGTATGGTTTGCATGTGGGGGAGGTCGGGGGGTGCGAAGGGTTAGAGCAACGAGGAGAACACAGAGGACTGAATCCAAGACCAGAGACTACGCAGCTTCCCCTGTGCCACGCAACATTCCACGAAACATAGGCCGGGGAATCACGTCTGGCACCCCATGAGGCAAACGGGTTCCCCATGGAGGCTCACGGCTGCGGCAGTGCCAGCCTCTGCTCCACAAGCATTCTCTCCGATGGGGAGTCACCTGATACCTCCAAGAAATTGGAACCTGAAGCGATCCACCAGTACGCCCCCCCTGTGCAGTGCACAGGTGCCCCAGACGACAACTGTTGGGCCTCAGGCATCAACCATCGCGTGTTTGCAACCATTTGCTGGGCCGGCAGCCGGCCCCAACCCATTCACACAGCCATCCACCCGGCCGTCCGCCTGTTGGGCTACCGAAAACACCCGCTCCCGGGTACGTGCCTACCACCCGCCACATACCCAGGCCCGCCCACCTGCCCACACGCCTGCACCCAAACCCACGCACCCACTCACATTGGTCACTTTGGGGCTTTTGTGAGACCCTCTGCAGTCGCGTGCCGATTTCAAGCACTTGCCACAGTGATTCACAAAGGGAGTTTTAAATTTGCCGCACGTCTCATGGACTTCCCAATTAGAGTGTGTGTCCCGTCCTCATTTCCTCACTTTCTGTACTGCTGGGGGAGTATGGTTCCATTTCACGTGGCGCTGGCTCCCCGGATGCTTCTCCTGTCAGTTCATCACTGTCCATGGATGACCAGAGTGCCTTGGTGTCCTCTGACTCTGATCCCGACCCTCCCCTCAAGCCTACCGTGGACTCTGACCCTGATGATGAATTTGGAGCAACATGCTGAGACCACAGTGGGCTCGAACACATGCCTTCCATCGCCAATCCATTCGCCACCTCATTTCCCTGCACGTTGACATGAGCTGGGACATGCTCCCACCTGACTTCTCTTCCCGGCGTCGCCATTTCCTGGAGCAGCATTTCCCAGACTGGGACGTGGACCTGCAGCTTTCCAGACGTTGTTGTCCATCCCTGGGACTTGCAGTGTTGGGCCCTGCCAGTCGCTCCCAGCTGCAGGTATTGCGAGTCGGTGAGGATTGCCAGTTTTGGCACCCAGAACCCCTGTAAGGCTTCTACGGCTGCCCAAAGCTCTGCTCCGTTATTTGTTTGCCTCTGACGTGTTGGTACGTAGCCGCAGAAGCGTACCTCTGGTCCTTGATCATCTTCCGCCGCGAACACGCCAAAGCCCCCGGCCCTGCGCATGTCCTTGTGGCCCAGTCTTTTCGACGATCCGTCCGTGTACACTATCCTGTAGCCCTTCGCCACCAGTTCTGCAATCAGATCTTGCACTCCTTGTAGCACTCCCGGGCCTGCCTGCCTCGGGCGCTTCGGGCGTGATTCCGTTTCCCTTTGCCAACTGTGGTTGTTGGCTGATCTCTCTTGAGTGAAGCACTCCGTGTGTGTTTGCCACCATGCATTCAATCCCCCATGAACTTGTACTTCCCCTTGTCGCGGCTGCACTCCAGTATCTCGAAGTTGCTCCAGTGACTTTTGAAAGCCTCTCCATTGTTCCCTGCGCTCTCCTGTGTAAAATCCCACCCACTCACACAGCTCCCTTAGCCATGTTGTCAGGTATGACGTGAACACCGGTGACGCTCCTGCTTTGACTTCGCATCGGTACCGCCAGTGGGCACTTCTTGCTGACCACATTGCCCAGCCTTGGTTCGTGTTCAGTCACCATTCCTGGTTGTCAGACTCCATCATGTCTCGAACTGTCGATGTCCCGTTATCAGTTTCCACCTGGCCATAGTAGTGCTGTATAACCGCCGCCGACGCTTTAAACATGGCGCATTCGACCATCGCGTGCTTAACCGTCTCCTTTTGTGAGCACACCGGGCACTTGTCAATGCCTGACCTCTTGTAGACTCTTGCATGTACAGTCAGCTTGTGCCACAGCGCCTTTTGCGCAAAGTCCCGAACCCTCGGCGGTAGCTGTGCCTGTGCCAACTGTTCCCATACCTCCGGTGTTTGCGGGTCGTCGCGGACCCCTGGCTGAGAGGCGTAAAATTGAAGCAGCCATGCCCTGGTCCAGTTTTGGGCGTGGACTGCGGGGGTATCAAACCCCCCTTGTGACGGGATTTTGTTGAGGAGTCGTCCGCCATGATTGTAGACCCCTTTCCATGTCCAAGGCAGTGCATTGAACAATCTTGCGTCCTCCAAGGATTGGAATTGACCCCACGTCAGCACCCCTTGCCGGATCATTTTCGTGTTGTAGTAGGAGCAATTGAACTCATTTCGGAAGTACACAGAGTGCCACAACGGCGGGCGGTCCCGGTTTGCCGGGGGGGCCACCTGCGGGGCTACTCGCTGGATATTGGAGTGTGCCTTTGCCGACCATCCCAAGAACGTTAGATCAGCCGTTCGGACCATGCCCAGTTGAATATATGGAAGGTTGTCCTTGGATGGTGTGAACCCGATGGTTGTTGCCCATGCATAGAAGGTCTCCACTGCCTTGTCGGGAAATTTGTGAGGCTCTCCCAAAAGGCTGACGAACGGAGCCGCTGCCTGGTGCATAAGAAACAGCTCCGGCTCTGGCAGTGCCAGTCCCCCTTGCGTTCTTGGTCGTGAAAGGATTGGCAGGGTGATTCCCCAGCTGTTGGTACCCATAGTCACATGGTACACCAACTTCAGTTGTCTGATCACCGAGACTGGGGCGTAGTATGCCTTGGATACCCAGGCCACGACCGGCAGGATCCATGATGTCAGCATGAATGCACGTTCGTCCATTGACAGTTGCAGCGTGGATACCACCCTTGCGCGACGGAAGGCCTCTTGCAGTGCCGGTGCGAAAGCCTGCTCTATCGTCAGCCCCCATCCTTGGTCATCCTGTTGGTGCCGAATATTCCCCAAGCGTACACCCAGATACTTGACAAAATTTTTGACGTCCACTCCAATGTCCCGAAAGCACCTCGCCCACTCCATTCCCCCACAGTTGCGAACTATCGCTGCCGTTTTGCTCAGGTTGACCTTCAGCCCCGAAAACTGTCCAAAACGAGACACCACTTCCCATACCCTCTTCAACAGTTGTGGGTTGGCTTGTCCATCCAAGAAGATGATGAGGTCGTCTGCAAACATGATGACAGTCAGCCCTAGACCCACGTCTTGTAGTGGGAAAATCACAAAGGATGCCACCAGGGAGAACAGCGCCGGGGAGAGTGGATCCCTCTGGCGCGTGCCTGCCCTCGGGTGGTGGTAGACACCTGGGACATATCCTTTTCCAACCGAGTATAAATACGGTGCACGTAAAAGATGTAGTATCAGACGGATGTACAGGAATGGTATGCACATTAGACCCAATGCCGCCGACACCATCTCGTGAGACATCGTGGGAAAAGCATTTCTGAAATCTATTGATAACGCCGCTCCTTCACGTAAGCCATCCCAGAGTGCCCGTGACCCGTAGACATGCTGGAGTATGCTTCTGTGGCGAAGGAAACCTGTTTGCTGTGACGGGATGCAGTGAAGAAGTACATCCTCTAACTGGATCAGGAGAATGTTGGTGAGCCACTTCTGCCTTGTAGTTTGCAGTGCAATCGGTCGGAGCGAGTCTGGTGTCTGCATTGCCTTAGTCTTGGGGATCATTGTCACCACTCCCGAGGTCCATGTCTCCGGCATTTTGCCCACGTCGAGGAAGCGTTTCAATGATTCATACATTTGTGGTTCGAAGATGCCCGAGAACCTCTTGAAGAATTTTGCCGAGAAACCATCCAATCCAAGGGAGCTGTTGCTGTTCAGCCTCTTAAGGCCTTCATGGACTATGTCCAGGGATAGTTGCTTGAAAAGGAGTCGACCTGCCTTGCGCAACCGCTGCTCCACTCCTAACGACTTCAGATAGGCCACACATTCTTCTTCCGTGGATCCCGTTGGGGTGGACACTTTATCCCAATGGTCCACCAGCTCTTTTGCCACCGCCTTTGCTCCCCGTATTGCCGAGCCTGTCCTGGATACCAGCTGCTGAAGTTTCTTTCGCTCTTGCAGCTCCCGCATTAACCGATACATTTCGTTTCTTTGCGTTCTGAGATCCCCTGAAGTTTCCCCCTTCGTAATCACCCCCTTGAGCTTGGAGAGTGTTTCCATGCCCGTTCTGTCCCGCTGTGCCTTTTCATACACCCCCACCAGGAGGGTGTAGGCTGTTGCTGCATCTGTCGCTGCAATCCCCAATGATGAAAGAAATTGGTAGACTGCTGGTGTGACAGAGTCTCTTGTGGAGCCACGCAGCAACCGTAGGGCTTGTAGCTCAACCGACTGCTTTTTGTTTCTATGTTCCCTTTGATGGTTGACCGCCTTCTTTTGGATGCAGCTCAGCGCCTCTTCCCACCATTGATCTCCTGTTGATTTGATAGACTTGAGAGAGGTCTCCAGATCTTCCATTGCCTCCGGGTCTTGAAGGATGGTCTCTGGGCAGTAGAATCTGGGAACTGTGTCCTCTGTGTCGAAGGACGGGGGTGTGAATTCAGCCAGGATTGCCTTGTGGTCTGAGTTGGCAGCAAACATGGGGTACACGCTGGTCGCAAGGCTCAACAAGTCGGATGTCGTGTGGATGCGGTCAATGCGGCGTAGCCTCTGCGGATCGAGTCGCTCTCCTTCTCGAGGGTAGCCGTATGTGAAGCCCGTCGGGCATGATGATTCCTTGTCCTTGATGTCCGTCAGGGTTGGACAGTGGATGTCCACCCAGACATCCTGCAGACCCGCTTTTGCCAAGGTTGTGACCTCCTGGTCTGTGGCACGTAAGGACGTGTCATGCTCAAACTCTGGGGGCGCAAAGGCGTCCCTGTGTTTTACAACTAAACTATTGTGATCAGCACATAAAATCAGGTTCGGTCCATGTAACTCCTTGGCGATGTCTTTCCATTGCGACTGTCGACGCGTGTGCTTGTGGTGGAAGTGGACCACAACTATGGTGATCTCCAGTGGACCACTCGATAGTGAGGCTTTCAGCGCCCTGGGAGACAAGAACTTCATTGATTGTAGTGTCCACTTGGATGTTTTCCACGCTAGTGCCACTCCTCCCCTTCCTTCTTCATGAAGTGGTCCGTCCAGGCCATACCCGTACTTTGATAAGCACTGCATGCCCGCTTGACGATCCCCCACCGTGACGAAGTGGGGCTCTTGGATGGCGAAGAAGTCCACCTGCAGGGACCGCAGCAGTGATCCTAGGGCCACTATGCGCTTTTGCTTACGCTTTCTCATGGTTATTTTCGTTTGAAACCCATTGATATTTTGGGACAGTACTCTGAGCGTGCTGCTCAGAGGAATGCTTGATGCTGACGTCATCGCGCTGCTCCATTGGACGACGAAGCCTCATCTTCCTTCAAGTCCCGCTTGCGTTTGAGGGAGCTGATGACCTTGTCGACTTGGTCATCCAACTCCATGGCCTTGGCCATTTCTCCCGCCGTGATTAGGCCTTGCCTGCGTGTCTTTGAATCGTCTGTGTTTCTGGGCCGATCTGTGATTCGCCTTTTTCGCGCCTCATAATCCGCCTCGGAAATCACAAACATCGGAGGCATCCCAGAATCTGACAAGTAGACCTTTCCAATCAGCTGCGTCACACTTTCCCCGGTCAATCGCCATGTGGCAGTGCGCATCTCCCCAACACTCCATCTGACGCGGTCCGCGATGTACCGGCAGTGTACTGAAGGAGCAAGGGCCTCAGTCAGGTCCGAGAGATACCACCACGGTGCCACATCCAGAAAGTACACTGTGCCTACAAGGTCCTTCTTCCATGTCGAGGGGACCGTGGGCTTGGAGATGATATCCCTCTCGAGGAACTATCCTGTCCTCAGGTCCTTGAAGACGGCCCCGATGGCAGCCACCAGTTCATGGTACCTTGTCTTCAACAGTGAGTGCCCAGTTTCTGTGAGACCCAGCGTCAGTTTACTGCGCCCCAGCACGTGGATTTTCACTGGCGATTGTGCTTGCAAAACGCCCGGGATTGTCCAAAACATTGCAAGAACTGAGGCATACAGCATGGGAGACCATGTTTCCTTGTGCGTCTTCTTAATCCATACCTCATAGACAGCAGACATGTTGATCAGGTTGGCACCACGATACCATTCCACTGGCTGGATCTGGAACCTTGGCTTGGATCCGAACTGTGATACCACGGTATTCACCTGTTCCTCATTTAGCTCCGTGAAGAACAGCTTTGAGTTTCGTGGGTCTGTTCCCGGGAGGAGATGGACTTCATCAGAGTTCAGACCAATAGACCCCAACAGCCCGTTGATTAGGTCATTGTGGACCTGCACGGCGTACTGGTTATCCCGCACATCTGGCTCGTGGAACACCACCTTGTCAACTTCTGCCCCAGGTGTCATAAGCCGCAGGAGCTTATACGTTGGGAGCGGAGATAGGTTCATGGAATCCCTTGTGCTGCTTGCAATCCAGACATCAAATCGATCATGTGTGCGTATGTGCATGAGGGACCTGTCCGCCATTTGCAGCTTGTCGCAACCGAAAGGCAAGTTTGAGTTGAGGGCGAGTGCCCGATTGAGGAATGATGGCCTGTCATCATCATCGCTGACATGTTCAAGCAGGATTGCAACAAAGCGGCCCAGCATGGGCAAATCAGCAAGCAGTCTCTTAATTGCATTTTGGATTTTGTCATATTCAGTCATTTCCCCAACGAGCACAACGTTGGGGCGACTGCCGTAAAGGAGGGCAGCAAGTTTTTCAGACGAGTCGCAGTCCTTGAAGAGGTCGTACGACAGGGAGGCAGCCTCTGGAACTCCACTCTTCAGCACCACTTCGTCCTGAATGATATAATCTGCGTCATCGATGGCTGCCAAACACGCCAATTGACCGGCGTCGGCAGGAACGATGACCTCGTCGCCTGGCGTGGCCAGACGGGCCTGGGTGTCCCGGACACTCATGCGGTCAGGGGACAAGGAGGTGGCGTCGGCGGCAGTTTGTCAAGGCCCAGCGGCCCAGGCAAGCATGGACAAAAAGACACCGAAAAAAAATAGACACTCAGAAAGTGTGTGTGGGGGGGGGGGGGGATGCAATATTATAGAGGAAGGCCTGCATGGGTCCAAGGGTGGGCGCCCAGCGGAGGGGGGCCTGTGCCAGAAGGATGTCTGATGAAAAGCATCATGACCATCATGTGTGTGTGTGTGTGTGTGTGTGTGTGGGTTGGGGTATTGCCATTTTTACCAGGTCTCCCGGATTAGCCCGTGTGGCCACTCTAGCGTCCTCGGGTCGGGTCACTCCCATCGAAGCAGGCCCACTGTACGGGCTCAGGGTGCGTCCCTGTGTTACTCCTCGACCAGTGTGATATGCACTTTGGACCAGAACCTGGCTCGCTGCCCCAGGACCACCCTGGAAGTGAGGGTGGTACCCCCCCCCCCCCCCGTGCCCAAGAACCACCTTGCGCAAGAACCAACCCCTGGTTCCGCGGTCAAATTCTCACATCACTTTTTTTACCAGGGTAGTGGGTTTTTCATGTTTCTGGTGGATGTAGGACAGCTATTCAGGTGTGCAGGACATCATTTCATGTGTGTTACTATGGGTCCCCCCATCAGGGGGGACCCTATCAGTCACTCACAGGCTCATGTTTGCTTTTGCACCACCTCTTCCATTCCTTGTTCTGTACCACAGACGTTCCCATGTACACTGCCGGTGAGTCTGTCTTCTATCGGCGATCTGATGGCTCTCTTGTCCCAGCCACTGTGTTGGGTCCTGGTGCCCAGTCTGAGACAGTGCAGATTGAGTACAAACGCAATGAGCGTCTGGTGAGGCACCCAGCTGCTTTAATTGCCAACCTCTCGCGTCCCATTCCCACGATCCCCGATTCTCCGGAATGGGACAGTGCACCAAGTCGGTCCCCATCCCCACCCCCAAGGACACGACCAATGGAACGATCTGCCAAACGACGCCCACGGCATTCTGCGCCCCCCAGTGTGCGACCTGTCCAGATTCAACCAGAGATTACCAATTTCTTTTCTGCGGCGCCTGTCCAGAAGCAAACGGAGATCACCAACTTTTTGGGGCCTAATGCTTCACTCCCCACCAGTAGCAGTTCTGCACAGGACACTGCACCCACAATCGTTGTCCGCGCGGAGCCGGCGGTTCGCAAGCGCAAGCGGTCAACGTGATTAAGTGTGGGAAAGGAGAGGGCCCGCATGTCCTGGCGCAACGCGCTGGAAAATTTTTTTTCCGCGGTACGGGGTTGCCCACGGCTGTGCGCAAGAACCAACCCCTGGTTCCGCGGTCAAATTTAGGGGGAAAAGTGTGCGCAAGAACCAACCCCTGTTTCCGCGGTCAAACATTGCTGGTTCTTGGGCACGGGGGGGGGGGGGGGTAGCTCCGTGGCTTCCACCGGGCCAGCTCCACGGTAATAGTTCAACGAGCCCGTCATGGCCATGTTGCCCCGTGTGTTGTGTGTGTGATGGGGCAATCACAGCTGGTGGTGCTCGCGGCAGCGAGGCGGCATCCATGCCTACTCATTTAGCGATTTTCCCAGAAAGGGTGCCCTTCACGCACAGCTTCCGCCACCCGCCTCCAGGCACACCCACTCCGGGAATCAAACCCACGACCTCTCGGGTGCGAGTCCTACGCTTAGCCCGGTTGAGTTAGCCGGGGATCCTTGTGTGTGTGTGTGGGTTGTTTCTGGGAACTCTCCCCTCTCTCCCTCCGTCCGTCCCTCCTTCCCTCTCTCCCTCCCTCCCTCCCTCTCTCTCTCTCTCTCTCCCACCCCTGTTCTGTGTGTGTGTGTGTGTGTGTGTGTGTGTGGTGGGGCGGTTGCACCCTGCACACATATTAATGTTAGGCTGTGGCAACAGTAGTGCACAGGCTCCGTGGGCTGTTTTTGTGGTCTGGGGAAGGGGGCACGATTTTTTGCACCGGCACTGAACCAGCTTCCGTCATCCGCTTCTTCACCAGACTGAAAGACGTCTAGGACAGCTCAGCTCTTCCTGAGCTGTTTTCTTTCAACCGCTTTTCTTGCTTCGTTCTTGTTTCGCGGTTCCCAGCGTGTGTGTGTGTGTGTGTGTGTGTGTGTGTGTGTGTGTGTGTGTGTGTGTGTGTGTGTGCGTGTGTGTGTGTGCGTGCTCTGTACTATCAACGAGGTTGATGGCTTTTAATGTCCTGGCCGCTCTTGCGACGGGAGGGTTAGGGGTTAGCGGGTTAGAGCCTGCCTGAAGCCTGCCCTATCCCACCCCCGGCCCCCCGGTATGTCGCGGCGCGGCGGAAGAACGCCGTCCTGTGGCTATGTGCCCTCCTCAGAGGGGCTCCCGTGGCCCTCACGTGGGCCCTGTGTGCCGCACCGGGGCGAAGCTGCCGACCCCTGCCCTGCTGCCCCCCCCCCCCCCCCTCCCGCTTGGTCACGGGGGCTGGCACGAGCGCCGACCCTCCGGAGGGCAACACGCCCGCTTGCTGCTGGAGCTCCCCCCTCTGGACCGGCAGGCACCGTTGTCCTCCCCCCAACACCCCCGGATGCCCCTCGTGATGGCGGCTGAAGCAGTGCCGCACCCCCCTGTGCCCCTTGCAGGACTTGCATGACTTGCATGTTGGGCCCTGTGCTCATCGCACAGGGTCTGCATGCAGGGCCGCGGCTGCCCCACCCTTTTCCCCCCCGCCCGCTGCGCCCTCTTCTGTGGGGGGGAGGGGGGCAGGGACTCTCCCTGATGCCCTGTGACTGCCCTTGGGGGGGGGGGGGTGTCCTGCCCCGCCTGAGCGGCGGACGTCGCCGCCACGGCCCCCCCGGAGCCGTCCCTTGTGGGGTGGGGGTCAATCGGCTTCTCCTGCCCCCCCCCCCCCCTAAAGAGGAATCCGCTACCCCTGGGGGGCGGCCTGTGCCCACCCCGGGGGCCGGGACCCCCGCACGGGCCACCGTCAGCTGGCGGGAAATGTCCCCAAAAATGTCCGCCAGCCCTTGGGAGGAGGAGGGGGGGGAGGCAGCCCCCCCCCCCTTTTTTGCGGCCGCCCGGGCTTCCTACCGGCGCCTGCGGGTTTGCAGCCGTCCCCGTGCTGCCCCCCCCTTGCCCTGGCGCTCTCCCCGGTGGGAGTGAGGGGGCAGGGAGCGGCAAGGGCCGCCGGAGCTCCTCCCGCCCATCCAACATACCTGAGCCGCTCAAGCTGTGTGCCCCCCCCATCGAGACGCGAGGGGGGGGGTTGGAAGATTCCCCCGGGTGGCGCGCGCACTCGCGCGACGCCGGGCGCGTACTTTGCGTCACTCGCTCCGGTGATGAGGACCGCGAGCGGGAGCGCTTGCGGCCGCGCGGCGGATCCCGTACGGGCTGTGAGGCCACTGCCGGTCCGGCCCCGCTGGCGGTGCGGGCTGTACTATCAACGAGGTTGAAGGCTTTTAATGTCCTGGCCGCTCTTGCGACGGGAGGGTTAGGGGACCTAGCCCGGCAGTTCCCCTTGGCGGGAGCGGAGAGGGCAAGAAGGGCTGCCTCAACCCTCCCCGCCCGTTCAACATACCGGAGCCGCTTAGGTTGTGACCCCCCCCCCCCCCGGGAACGCATGGGGGGGGGGGGGGGGTGAGGGCTCCTCCGGGCGTCGCGCGCACTCGTGCTCTGCCGGGCGCGCTCGTCGCGTCACGCGCGGTGGTGAGGGGGATCACGAGCGGGGGCGTTTGCGCACTTGGCAAGCCCCGCGCAACCTGGGACGCCGCAACGGAGCCGGCCCCCGCCGGCTACAGCCACGCCCGCAGCACTTGCGCCGCCATGCGCACTTTGCACCGCGTCCATGCGGTGCCCTTCGTGAGCCCGCTGGCAGCAGTGCTCGGCGCCCCGCTGCACGCAGGCGGCAGAGGGCGGGGCTCGGTGTCGCTCGGTGTCGCGCACACAGAGCCACTTGCGGCGGCGGTGCCATGCGGCCCGCGCCCCCGCCTCCTGCCACTTGCCGGTCGTGCTGCACCTGCCGGCGCGGCAAACGTTGAAAGGGGCGCAGGGGCTGCAGCCCCGGTCCCGCCGGGGGCAGGTAATCCAATAGGAACACATCTTGCCGCCCCGCTCCCGGCCGCGCCCGGCGCCGCGTCCATAGCGCTCGGCAGTGCGCCTTCGGCTGGTGCATTTGGAACAGCATGGCGCCCGGGCGAGAACAATGGGTGCGCCGCCCTCCCCACACACCTGAAGCCCCCCGGCGGCAGGAGGGATTTGGCCATCCACACCTCCTTGGGGGAGCACGCGGGGAACGGCGGCAGGCGCCACGAGCGCCGGCAGGGCGCCCGGACGGACACACACCCGTGGGGGGGGGGGGGGGGTCACAACCGCGTCCACATCCCCCCCCTCCCTCCCGAGGGCTGGCGGATATTTTTGGGGACATCTCCCGCCGGCTGACAGCGGCACAGGCGGGGTCATCAGCCACAGGGGAGGGCATCGTCCCCCCCAAGGGGGGCGGGAGGAGTAGGGGACATCGGTCAACCCCCACCCCCATCCCTCGGGGGCGGGGCGGCGCACAGGGGGCGGAGGCGGCAGCCTCCGCAGCACAGATGGAGCTGGGCCAACCCCCACCCCCAGGGCCGTGCCGGGGCAAACAGGGCAGTTTCTCCCCCCCTCCCCCCCACAGAAAAGGGCACTGATCTGGTTTGCGCTGCAGTGCAGCAAGGCAAACCATTGAACTCGGTGTTGTGATGACCATGCGCCTGTGACACGGGGGCGTATGCGAGCCCAGTATCCGTTGCCTCATGGCCCCCACAGAAAAGGGCACAGCGGGTGGGGGGGAAACGAATAGGGCAACCATGGCGCCCTATGCAGACCCTATGTGATGAGCACAGGGCCCCAACATGCAAGTCATGCAAGGGGTACAGGGTGGTGTGGCACTGCTGTAGCCGCCATCAAGAGGGGCATCCCAGGATGCTGGGTGGGGGACAACGGTGTCTGCCGGTTCAGGCCATGAAGCAACGGATACTTGGCTACCGAACGCCCCCGTGTCACAGGCGACCGGTCATTGCCACGCAAAGTTCAATCAGTTCCTCGTATTGTGCATTAATCACGACTAGAATGTTCCTTTGTGTACCTGCTCACAGGTCTGCTCTGCTTGCTGAAAAACCAATACTATAGCACCTCAAAATCGTCTACCTCAAGCGATCCTCAACATGAAGATCTCAACTTCGATATCATTGCACCTTGACATAATGTAATATCATGCCTTCCGAGTTCCCCCGGCTGGAGACCCACAAGTGAAGCTTAAAAGCGTTGCAGAGGCTCTACCATGCTCCCCGACACTCGTTCGGTCTTGGGGAATCCAACAGCGGGCCATAGGAAGCTTTACGCCCCTGCCCAAACGTCAGCGACACTCAGAGAGAGCGAAGGCTGACAGGTCGTTGCCAACACTTAGAGAAACCGCGGGTAGTGGGGTCAGGGCCGGAGGGGCCCTGAAGCACCAAGTTCGGCTGCCTGTAATCAAACAAAATGTAAAATCTATATATACTGGTCACTGTCTGGTCGGCTCGGCATGATGAAAAGAAGCAGGCTCAAACCTGATCATCTAACTCCTGATGTGCCGGTGACATTTCCACTGTACTGGAGCCGCATTCGGCCACTGCTCCTGACAGGTGTCCAGATGCAACCGAGCAACGGGGCTCAACTACACGCATGTCCAAGACAATCAATCAATCCTCTCAATATTGATCATTTGAATCCTCCCCCCGGATCCTGCGGGCTGTCGCGGCAATCGGTTGGGGTGTTACTGATCTTCATAATGACGTCAAACCCATCCTTCAAACATCCAAAGACAGGGCGCTTGGAGGGGAATAGGTCCGTGTTCTCACCGGTGGCATAACACCAGTGAGACCCTCCGCGACAGGGCGCGAGGCTTGTTACCAGCTCATTAGAAATGTTGCCTCTTGCATTGTGCTGCACTTCCAGCTCATTAAGAATGTCGCCTCCTGCATTGCGCCGCGCTTCCAGCTCATTAGGAACGTTGCCTCCTGCATTGTGCTGCACTTCCAGCTCATTAGGAATGTTGCCTCCTGCATGGCGCTGCACTTCGTGCTCATTAGGAATGCTGCCTCCTGCATTGCGTTGCACTTCCAGCTCATTAGGTATGCTGTCTCCTGCATTGCGCTGCACGTCTTGGTCACCAAACTTGGAAGCTGAATTGGGCTCAGGATCTCCGTTCCCACTTCGAGGGTTTTTGGGGTCCCGTGCAAATGGGTATCCAAACTGCAGCATAAAATTGGGAATTTTGTCAGAACTCTTCTGCGGCAGTAGATCAGCGTGAGGCCGGCTGTCGGCCTTGGCGTTTGCCTTGCCGACGATCCTGCCGTCCCCTGGTATCATCCGCCATCTCCTGTCGATGCTTCGTGGGAGGCTCTTGGAAGAGTCCGCCAGCGGCCCGCCGTTGTCCGGGAGCGGCTGCCGGAGTGTTGGTGTAGTTAGTGAGTTGGACACAATCCGAGCGTCCACTTGTGATAGATGATCCATGAGGTGTTGAAAGTCGAAAAAAATAGACACTCAAAAAGCCGGTTCAGGGGGGGGGGGGGCTGCAGCAGCAACTGGGCACTATGCCCTTCGGAGGGCCGGTGCGCGCGCCGGCTCCCTCGTCCAGGGGAGGGGGTGGGGGTCCAGCGGCAGCGGTGCTGCCACGCGGAGGCGCGCAGGAGCCGCAGCGCGGCCACGGGAGGGCCTCGGAGGAGGGCACATAACACGAGGGGCGTCCTTCGGCCGCGCCGCGACACACCGGGGGGCCAGGGGTGGGATAGGGCAGGCCACAGGCAGGCTCTAACCCGCTAACCCCTAACCCTCCCGTCGCAGGAGCGGCCAGGACATTAAAAGGCTTCAACCTCGTTGATAGTACATCGCCTTGCAGAAGGTCCCCTGCCTGCAAATGCAGGGGCTGCAACGCATCCAGGGCCATTTTCAGCACCTGGCCCCTGGTGCGTAGCGGCAACGTGACCCCCCGCAGCCGGTGGTCGCTGGGGGCCGGGAGTGCCCGCTCCGCGTGGGCCTCAAAGTCCAGGGCGGGCTCCACGTATGTCACGTGGCCCTGCCTTGGTAGCCACCGCAGTCGGCTGGCCCACTGCAGGAGCGCCATCGCGAAGGACGCTTCCCACGGCCACCCCGGCGGCGGGCCGGCGCGCAATGCCAGCAGCGCCGTTGGTGGCGCCGGGGGATGTGGGCCCGCGCCCAGTTGTCCCCAAGGGTAGCCCCGGCGCGCATTGGGAGGGCATCTGCGCGCGATCGCAAAGACCGGGGGGCCCGCGCCCGCGTCTCGACGTGCCGCGACTTCCGCTCCCATGCGTGCCGAAAGCACCGCCAGATACATGCCATACAGGCGGTACATGAGCCGCCCCGCCTGATCCACCTCCTCTGGTCTGACCAATGCTGCCGACAACAGGCCTGTCGCGCGCAGGCACACCGGCCACGCTGCCGCGAGGGCCAGTGCCGGTAATTGCGCTGCCTCGGCTTGCACCAGCGGGAGCCGGGCGCCCCGCTGTGTTTGCCACCGCGGGCAGAGCGGGAGCCGGGTGCCCCGCTGTGTTTGCCACCGCGGGCAGTCCCATAGGAGATGGACCTCCGTCTCCGGGGGGCCCCCGCAGTAGGGGCAGGCTGCTAAATCCGAAATTTGATGCTTCCGGACCCGTGCCCCGGTCCACGTTGCCCCGGCTTGTAGTGCTCGTAGCAGCGAGCGCTCCGTTTCCGAGCTAGCCACCATCATGACCTGGGTGCAGGCGAGCCTGCATACCTCCGCCCCTAGCCCCCCAGAGGTGGCTGGTCGGCGCCGTTCCAGTGCCGCTAAAGCGGTGCACCGCTGCGACTCCCGCATCCAGTGGCATACCTCACCCCAGTCCCCCAGCAGGACCGGGTGTAGCTGTTCGCGGTGCCCCGGCACGCGCCACACCCACCAGCCGCGCGTGGCCTCCCAGCGCAGCTGCCGGATCATCTGCAGGGCCCTGCCCACTGGCCCCGTGTCCGGCGGGCGGTCGGTTCCCTCCAGTATTGCCTGGACCAGCACCTGTCTGGCTCCCGGCGTGCGTGCCTGGCGGGCCAGCCACAATACTCTCGAATACTGGAGGCGCCACACTGGTGAGACCCGGTGCCCCGGCACCAAGACCGCCCATAGCACCTCCTTCGCCCGTGAGGTGCGCGTGGGTCCCCACAGGGCGCGGACCGCGGCCAGCTCTAGCCGCGCCACGTCCCGGGAGCCGACGTCCGCGAGCTCCACTCCGTACATCGCCTTGGCGAGGGCTAGCGTGCCACGGGCCACCTCCCGCATGCGGAACGTTGGCAGGCATCCCACTCGCGGTAGAATGGTGGCCCCCCGCGCGAATTGCTCACGCAGCACCGGTCCGCTGCCTCTTTCTGGGTCGAGGCGTACCCCCACCCCCAGCTGCTCCCATGCCAACAGGATCGGCACTCCGTGCAGGGTGACCGGCTGCGCCTACCGGTCGCTCATCCGCCACCAGTTGGACTTCCCAGTGTTGTGTACTATTAACGAGGTTGAAGGCTTTTAATGTCCTGGCCGCTCTTGCGACAGGAGGGTTAGGGGTTAGCGGGCTAGAGCCTGCCTGTGGCCTGTACCATTAACGAGGTAGATCCATATGCAGCCCAGAGGCGGCAGCCGCATTCGTGCTGACTTGAGAGGCTGCCCTCGGTGTGTCTGTTCCCCGACTCTTCTACTGAATCGGAACCTCTGTGAGCTGACGTACTTTAAGTTTGTTCCGTGCTAGCTTGCCCGTGGCCCCATGAAAATAGGACGCGTGGTTGTAACTCCTCGTCCTCCTCCATGCCCTACGGCTGCGATGCTGGGGGTGAGGGGGGTACTGCTGGTAGTGGCTGCCGCCTTTTTGCTGGCTGCGGTGTGCCGGGTGTGCTTGGGGCGCGATGCCGCCCAATGTGTGTATGTGCGTGCGCGGTGTGAGTGTGTGTGTATGTGGACATAGGGGGAAGAACAATATTATCGAGGGTGTGTGTGTGGACATAGGCGCTTAGCCGATGCATGTCTCTTTCTTCGACACCATCTTCTACTTGACGCCTACGGCCTCACGAGATTTGTTTAGCGAGCAGTACACTGTTTCCAGGTCGCTCAGAACGTGGTGAAAAGTACAGAAGCATCACCTGTTGAGCCATTATCTGCACATGCCGGGCGCTGCTGTTGCGCCGGGAATTTGTGTTTTAGTCTGTTTGCCCGGGGGTAGTTAGGGGCGGTCCCGCACAGGGTGCTCGGAAACAACGCCCTCGTCAGAACAACAGAAGGTGTTGTTTCCGTGATTCTTCATTGCTGGTATTTTTAGTGCCAGCCCAACCCAGCTCAGCGCAGCCATCAGCACACAGACAGACAGACAAACCGACAGCCAGAGAGAGAGAGAGAGAGAGACAGAGAGAGAGAGAGAGACAGAGAGAGAGAGAGGGGGGGGGGGGGGGGGAGAGAGCTAAAGCAGCAATTCGACGCATAGGAAGCACACCCTCCAGAAGACCAGAACAACATCTAAGAGAGGCCTTTGGTGACAGCAGCACCCCGTTTGGCATGCGCTGTGGAGAGCATAAGGCAGAGGTTTATTGAGGTGCCTGCCAATGCACAGCAGGCGACGAATAATTTGTGGCGTGAGATCTACACAAACACAATAAAAATCAAGCCTCCACGTCAAAGCTACGAATGGAAGATAGCGAAATGGATCAGCGTCCACCAGTGGAGTCCACCAGTTTACCGGAGGTTAGGAGCAGGGCTCCATGCAGGCCGCGGAGCCGTCTCTCCTGTCTGACAGCGCGAGGCGGTGTGTGGGAGTTCAATATAGGATGTTGAGTTGGACATGCCCAGCCCCGACTTGCGGATGGGGCTCGCAGTGCTGGTAGACGCGCTAGAGGATCCTGCCTGTGATAGAAGGTTTGGGGGCTGCGGCCCGTGGTGGCAGTCCACCGGCAGCCCTTTGACTATGTGTCGCACGTACAGAGCCTTGATTCTCATCATCATATCCCTCATGACCTCATCCTTGCCAAACACGCCGTGCGCGCCGGCCGTGAAGTACAGCCAGAGGTCCTCCTCAGCCACGTTCCCGGAGCGCACGCAGAGCAGGCCCCGATACCCCGATGCCAGGAGGTCGTGCGCGATGTCCGTCCCGAGGAAGCTGACGTTGCCGCCGTACTCAAGATGCTGGTCTAGGATGACGATGTGTGCCGTGGCCTTGACGGCATCCACAAACCCTTGTGCGCTTGCCGGGTCGTCCCCAAACACGCGGACATTCTGAGTGTGGCCCCACGTCTGCACACCATGTGCCACCAGCCGCCGGGCAGAGGGGGAGTCGTCAAGGATGCAGACCTCCAGATCTTCAGGAAAAGCGGTCGGATCGTCGGAGCAGGTGTTGTCGAGGGGGTCCTCTTCTAATTGGGCGGAGACATCTGCGTCGAATTGAGCCTCAAACTGAGCCTCAAACGTCACCTGATCGCCGACCTGCACGAGGGACAGCTCCATTCCGTGGGCTTCGGCTGCCAAAAAGGCGTGCTGGAGCCCAATCTGGTCCGACATGGCTGAACACAGGCCCAGGGCGTCCTTTGGCAGCGGCTGTGGATGGTTGTCTGGGTTGCGGAAACTATCAACGAATGCTTTGGTGAGCGGGGGCCTTTGGGGGTGGGCCCTGTTGGTCACCATGAACGTGACACGTTGCTTGCCCGGAGTCGTCCCCAACGGCGCGCTGGTCGCCATGGACAGCCCAACGTTGGGGCTCTGGGGATCCCCGTACTTGAAGGCATTACTGAGGCCGTTGTCAAGGATAAGGCAGAGCAGCGTTTCGTCGAACCATGCCACCACGTTCTCCATCACGAGCTGCACATCCCGCCCGACGGTGAGCTCCCTCCCAAACGCCATGCAGCGGATTGGTCGGAGTGTTGGGGCATAGGCGTTCATCGCGAGTTGCCAATACACCTGACGATGCCGGCAGCTGCGCATCCCTCTGCGCAGAGATGCATAGGACTGCTGGAGGTGGAAGGTGTTGTCCAGCGACGGGCTCTGGAGGAAGAGTGCAATTTCGCCTGCTGCGTCCGCCATTGTGTTCTTCAAAGTATGATTCAAGATGCTGTCTGCCTTCCGTGACCCTTCCACTGCAATCTTCAGTTTGGATTGATAGGAACACGCCGCGACAAACTGCGACCGGCGGGTCAGTGAAACGTGGATGGTCAGCGCGACCACAAACGCCCAGCTAAGGGCGAAGATGACAAGTCGGCTGAACACGGCTACGGCTGACATGTGGGGGCTCCGGATGGTGCTGATGAGCCACAGTACAGGCACCAGCACTGTGGTCCAGAATGTACTTCTGTAAAACCCCATGTAGATGACCAGGAGTGCGTGTGGGACACCCAAGGCCACTTCCTGATTCAGGAACAGCTCTCCCATGTACTTGTCGACGACCCTGTGGATCTGTCCGAGGGCCTCAGAATCGCCAGACATGTGCTGTGTGACCGACCCGAGGTCGTGATCGAACACCCAGCTGGAGTAGGCTTGCCAAAAGAATTGCGTCTGCCAAATACTGCATATGCTCTGCAACACGATTGCAATGCTCATGATCAGCATGAGATGTCTTTCCGTCTTTCTTTGCAATGGTGGAAAGGATACGAGTACGGCCCCGAAAAAGATGACAAAACTGGGGATGAAGGACAGATAGAATTCCGCACCATACTCAAACTGCACCTCCGGAAAAAACAGGGCTGCGTAGACCAATAATTGGGTGATACTCCAGCACCTGCAGCCCAGAATGATATTCTGCAACTCCCGTTCAAAGAATTCTTCTTCTTGCTCATCGGACTTGAAGCGAAAGGCGTGCCAGAAAGACTCCAGCTCCAGATCCGCCACCAACTGCCATCTTCCGAACATGGATTCCACTAGACAGGTAGGCAGTCAACAGGCTCATGGAATGGGTAATTCAGAACGCAAAGGTTTTGCAACATGGCGAGTTGGGGGCGGGGCCGCAAACACATTCAACAACAAAGAGCGGGTCTACAGCAGGGCAATAGCGTTCTCGAACCGTAGATGCTCAGTCCCGTTAGAGTCAACGCTCCCAAACATCTCTGCTATGTACATCATGCTCGTCTATATGTACATTGGTCTGGCGCTCGATTTGTCATTGACACCTCCCTCTCTTAATCTGCGTTGTGTTGCTCCTTTTGTTTTTTCCGCCCAAAAGGGCGTGCATGCACATACTGGGGGTGGGCACCCGGGGTTCTCTTGTGGTCATGCGTGATGCTGGCACCCTGTTGGCCAAACCATCAAGTGTCTGTCCCTGGTGTGGTTCTAAACTATCCATAGCCAATCCCTCCCTGAGTCACGCTGTCATGACGACACGACGACAGTGGCTTGCTGAGAGCTCGCAGCTCATCAGATGGGTTTTTGGCCTCGCACTGCAGCGGCCGTGAGGCCGGCTGCTGCCCTGAAGACGCTAGTTCGAATCCCTCAAGGGGAATACGAGGAGGAGATGCGGCTCCTGTCGGCCGGTGGTGCCGGTGGCGGGGGGCACTCCTACAGGTGTGCTGTGCCTGGTGCCTTGTTTTTCTGCATGCTATGATATCTGGACTGGACATCAGCAAAAACTACGAGGACGAGACACGCCACCCATCCACCGGCGGTACCGATGGTGGAGAGGAAAGCTGAAGGGGGTGGTGGCGGGGACCTCGCCAACGGGCCCCTGGACGGACGGACGAACCGGGTTCGAAACCCCGACGACGATAAGCACCACCCATGGTGCATACCACTAGACCGTCCATGCCTCTTATGCTATTTGGAGCAAAAGTTGTTCAAACCTGACATGACATTACCTCCGGGGGGGGGGGGGGGGGATACTCACGGAGGGCATTTGGTGAAACCTAGTATGCACGTAGCAAAACCTAGTAAAATGTAGCAAAACCCAGTAAAATGTAGCAAAACCTAGTAAAAAAAATTTTGGCAAAAAAAATTTTACGGCGTAAAAAAAGCAAAAATTTTAAAAAAATTTCCTTACTAGGTTACTAGGCAGTGACAAATTTGGACTTGAATTTGAACAAAAAACACAAAGTTTATTGGGGGGGGGGGGGTCAACGGTAGGTGGTATTTGTGTTTAAGGGGATCAATGGTCGGTTCTGATAGACTGAATGTCCCCGCCATAGACAATTCCAGCCATTAGTCTAGCAGTACTGCGAAATCCAATCAATGCACGTGTCCCCTTCTTGGTTGGGGTGCTCCACTATGTAAAATACAGCGAGGCGTTGCGGTTAGCTCCGTGGGTCACTTGTGTGCTTGTCCTTTGCTGCCGACTCTAGCGAACAACCTGGATCAATATAAAGCAGTCGTCCATAAATGTGGACTGCATTCAATGTGTCACATGCGAGCTGATTGGGCTGCAAAGCATGGCACTCATTCGGCCTTACCCCATCTGTCGCTGTTTAGTTTCAAAGAGTGAAGGGAGTAACATACATTAAGACTCAGAAATCAGAATGCGTTGCAGATGCATGTGTGCCATTTGTGTTTAAGGGCATGGTGCCCCCTGGTCTATTCCAGGCCACTTGTGTCAGTGGCGCCCCACCCGGGCCAAACCGTGTACTGCAAGGTCAGCAGAAACAAAATGAGGCTCAAGAAAAGAAGGACCTTTTATATCATAAATATATATTATATATATATATGGCATATGTGGACTCAAATATCTACCAGGGTGCAGGGTCACCGGGTGGGCTTTGGGACGGAAGGAGGGACCCCCCCCCATTTTGGGGTCAGAAAACACAAAAAAACAACAACAACATGTTTTAGAAGTGAATTGGATGGTTATTAGTGGGTATTTGCCCCTACAAAGGGCCCGCGAGGGCTAAAAATAGGGCATGACATCATTCTTACTAGGACCCTAACCAAAGTACTAAAAATAGGTGAAATTGTGGTCCAAATCCCCAATACTAGCCTTTTCCACCCCAAATATTAGTTTGCGGAACATCACAATGGACGAGAGTATGTTAAAAACTCCCGATTACTATGTTTTTGGATGTATATAGGGGTGGTGTGGGTAATTTTTGGGTTTTAGTGGTTATTTTTAGTACTTTGGTTAGGATCCTAGAAACAATGATGTCATGCCCTATTCTTAGCCCCCGCGGGCCCTTTGTAGGGACAAATACCCACTAATAACCATCCAATTCACTTCTAAAACATGTTTTTTTGTGTTTTCCGACCCCAAAATAGGGCGGGGGTCCCTCCTTCCGTTCCAAAGCCCACCCGGTGACCCTGCACCCTGGTAGATATTTTAGTCCCCCCATGTGCCATATATATATATATATATATATATATATATATATACACGTTTATGAGGTGCACACACGTGTGCTTTATATGAAGTCGCAAAACACGCGCTTGTAGATGAGGTCCGCCTTCTTATCTTTGTATGTGGGTTGTGCAGAGGGAGGGTTGTGCTTGCACATGTTGCGAAGCACGCCCGTGGTCTTTGTATCCAACGCTTTGATTAGATTTTTGTCATATTCCAATTTCCCAGATGCATCTTTGGGGTAATGCTCTGGAACAAAAAATTCTTGACCACGGATCACCACCTTTGGACGGACCTCATCTACAGAAGGCGGCTTGTCAACCACAAGCCGGTCACCCAGGGCGAATGCCAACACAATGCATGCCAGTGTGGAAGTAAATTGCACTCTCCAATTGCGCAATGCCACACATATCTCCGAGGGACAGAAACCGGAAGCATGTAGGGCACACTGATAAACTCCACATCCAGGGCACCTGATGTGGGTTGTGTCGTCGCAAAAAATTCATTAAAGATTCATTAAAATCAGTGCATATATGACCGACCGACTATACTCTGCGGACACATCTGAGGCGGGTAAATCGATGAGTTGTAGGCCCAATAATCGGAGGGCCCCAGTTGCCCCTGTGGGCGTGTAGAAGTCCATGGCTGACTCAAACTCTGGCTGCCTGATGGGGCTTCAATTGGTCGGTAGGCTGAGCTGGATGTCCCCGCCATAGACACTTCCAGCCATTGTTCTTCAGCAAGTTCACAGCAGTGCGTCCGGGTTTTTGCTAGGCGACTGTCCCGGTGCTTCCGCCAGTGTTCGCTTGTCCCTACCTTCCATATGTACACTGTCGTACCCAAGTTTGCGGGGCTTTGACTCTACAGGGTCAGTGGCGTGCATGGTGGTCAGGGTCAGTCCCTGGGATACCTGCTTGACGCTGGCCCCATTCGGCCGGTACTCCTGGGATCTTGGTTCGGGCTCACTGTGCCCTGGTGGTGCTGGTTAGCGCACATTCAACACACAGCCATTCAGGGGGGGGGGGGGGGTTGCTTGGGTGGGTTTGTTGCGCTGATGGTGCCCATGTGGGGCACTGGGTTTATGGAGTGGTGCAGTGAGAACACATGGTGCTGCAGGACAGTGTGGAGGCGTCGTCAGACATGCGTGACGCTGGCGATGTGTGCCTTGATGAGGTGTGGGAGGACGGCATGCTTTCGGTGTCTGCCTGGCTTGGTCCCTGCTCCCAGTCCATTTCAACCAGCTGCAGTTCTGCCAACAGATTTGCTGCTACACGTGGCGACATGGGTGATGGTGGTTGGGGGGTGTGAAATGTAGTTCTGCGTTCCAGCGCCTCCCACGGTGTGTGCATGCAGTGCACTGTGCTCGGTGTGGCCAATGAGGTGTGAGGGAGGCGGGCTCGGAGGTTGGAGAGTGGCGTGTAGGCGACGGTGTGTGGTGTGAATCTCTTCGGGTATTTGGGGTTCCTGGCTGGGGTGCAATCTTCAATGTCCTGTGACGGTGTCGGTCGGCGAGGGGTTCTGGGGGGGGGTGGGGGGGTGCTGTACTCTTCCGCTGTGTGCCGCAGTGGTGTGAGCTGCGACTCTGGGAGGGGGGGCTCGTCAAGCTCTGGGGCCTCTTCCTCCAGTAGGTCCGCTAAGGATTGTACATCATCATTGTCTGGTGGCTGTTGTTGCCCTGTTTGCGAGACGGAGACGTGTCCAAAAAGGAGGGGGGATTTTCGCCGACCGACATCCGCCAGATGATCCGCTCTGGTATTGCCTTTGATTCCTATGTGGGAGGGGATGTGCATCCAGTGGGTGGGGGAGTGTGCTGATTCAATTAGGTCCAGTACCTGGGTCCACAGGTCCACGTGGCTGACCGGGCCCGCGGATCCTGTCCACTTGTGCCTGCGCCACTTTTGGGCCTTGCCGTGGACACCGTCTACAACGAGTAAGGAGTCAGGGCAGATCAGGACAGGTTTGTCTGGTGACCGTGCTTGCAGCGCGCGCAGGGCTGCCCTCAGTTCCCCTCTGTTGTTGGTTTGGGGTTCACTCACTGGAATTGGTTCGGCTGTATCCCTGGAATCCCCAAAGGAGACGCCATACCCTCCCACTCGTCCTACTACCTCATGGTCCTCCGATGATCCGTCGGGATATATGACTTCCCACCCTGCTTCGACATACCGCTGGATTATTTGTTCATAGTACTCACAGAGTTCTTGTTTGTGTGTTTCTTTTCTCCGTTTCTTGCGTGCCGGGGCTACCAGTGTGGGGGGGGGGAGGGAGGAGTTGTGTGCTGTGTGGACCCTCGGGTGCTGGATCGTGAGCGTGTTCGGATCACTCAGAGAATCGAGTGCCTGCAAGAACAACTGTGTTTCTGATTTGGGGAAGGAGGGGAAGGGGTGGTCCACCCAATCGCTGAGGTTGGCTCTCCACTGTTTCAGAAACTGTTGCCACGGGGGTTGGAAGGTTGGGTGATGAAATTTGCATCTGCTGCGGACCATCCAGTTTGCCCTGACCGCAGACCAGTAGAGCAGCCCTAGGGGGGATGAGACAGAGAGTGCAGGTTGATCCCATAAGATTGCTTCTGGGTCTGCTGTGGAGCCGTCCGCTAGCGCTGCAGGTCCCACACATTGTTGGGCAATGAAAAATGCAGGTTGCAGAAATTTACAGTGCAGGGTGGCATGCTTGATTGTTTCTTGAACCCCTGGGTGTAGTGGGCATGCAGTGCCATTTGGCTGCCAACTGGCCAGCCTGGTGCCCACCGTGAGTTTGTGCCAGAGCGCTAGTTGGATGAACTGGGTGTCTCTGGGAGGGAGACGCAACTTCGCCCATGCTTGCCAGGTTTCCGCCGTCTGTCTGGGCGGTTCAGGGGTCAAGGACATTAGGTAATGCAACATGTGCCGTTTGTTCCATTCTGACCAAAACATGGGGCTTGCTTCCTTTAATTTCGTGTGGGGCGCTGCTGCTTGGATTTCTGTTATGCACGCTTTGTAAACCGGCGCCCAAGTGGGGGGCAGGAGGGCAGAATACTCTGGGATTTCAAGTAGTTGTCCCAGGGTGGTGACACCTTTGCGTAGCAGGGAAGGGGAGTAGTAGGAGTTGGCTTTGGTGTCGCGGAATAATGCTGAGTGCCATGCAGGCAATTTGACATACTGATCCAGAGTCGGGACTGGTACTGGTGCATGTTTGCGCAGGAGGGAAAATGCCTTGCACGAGGTGCCCAGAAAGGGATAAGTCTTCCACGGTATCGGCCCCAGCTGGAGCCAGGGCAGGTGTTGGAGGTTAAGTGAGATCCCCATTTGGCTGGTCCACTGTAAAAAATGGTTTCTAGACAGCTCCGGGACACTCAGAATTTCAGAGATTGCTTGAAAGAAAGGGGTGGCATGCTGCCACAGCAGATATATATGCGGTTGGGGCAGAAGTGCTCCCCCTTTGTTTCGGGGCAGCTGTAGTATGGGCAATGTGAGTCCCCAGCTGCTGATGTTGAGTGCCTGTTTGTAGATGCTGCTCAGCTGGGCAATAACTGAGGTGGTGGGGAAGTATGCGCGCGCCGGGTAGATCAATAGAGGGAGCACCCACTCTTGGAGCAGGGCTACCCTCTCGTCCAGCGTGAGGGGTAGGGCCTTCATAAACTGTGCTCGTTTGAGTGCGCGTGCAAGCAGGGGGGCGTAGGCTTCCTCCGGTGTGACATGCCCAATCAAATTGCCCAGGTATTTGGTTTTTTGCTTCACAGGGATCCCATGCGTCTGTAGCTGTGCAATGGAGTCATCAGACCAGGGACCTTTCAAGAGCAGAGCTGATTTTTCCAAGTTCAAGGTCAGCCCCACAAAAATTCCGTAGCTGTTCAGGACTGCTAAGATGCGTGGGAGGAGACGAAGCACCAGGGGGGGGGGGACTGGGAGGTACAGCAGGAGGTCATCAGCATAAAACAGGACCTTGATGTGTGGTGAGACTGATTGAATGACTTTGATTAAAACTGAAGTTACCATTACAAACAGTGCTGGGGACAGCGGATCCCCTTGGCGGACTCCTGACTGGGGAATTACTTCTACTCCCTGTACAATTCCCTTTCCGACAACAAACAAGAAGGGGGAGCGTAGGAGGGACATGATCAGGGATATGAGGGGAAGAGGGATGCCTACAAACAGGAAGTAGGCAATGAAGTAGTTATGATGGACTGAGTCAAATGCCTTTGAAAAATCCAGGGAGATGAAAAGTCCCTGGTCCATTGCATCCCATGCCCCCCGTGCATCCCAGATGTGGTCGAAAATGAATCGACCCTTAATAAACGCTTTTTGTTCTGGGGGGGTCACCAGCATTAGGAGGTCTTCGATCATCAGGAGGAGGCATGCTGAAATCCATTTGTAGAGTACATTTTGGAGGCACAGGGGCCTCAGGGAGTTGACAGAGCAGGACCCTTGCTCTTTAGGGATGGGTGTTAAAAGCCCTATGGCCCAGGGCTCATGTATTTTCCCGTTCTGGATAAAGCGAAGCAGGGAGTCGTGCATTTTGGGGACTAGGATATCCGGGTAGGCCATGAAGACCTCCGCTGGTATCCCATCCATCCCTGGAGACGACCTCGGTTTCATCCGTTCCAGGGCAGTGAGGACCAATGCATGTGATGCCGGTTTAAGGAGGAGGGGGGCTGCTTGGGAGAAGGAGCGAGGGAGGGGCAGGGATTTGAGGTATTCCATACACTGTGCCACTGTTTGTGTTCCTGGACGCATGATGGACTGCCAATGTTCTTGGAGGGCCCATGCAATCTGTAGTGGGTGGTTCAGTAGTTGCCCTTGTTTGTTTCTCAGCGTGGCCAGGCGACGTTTTGCTTGCAACTCACGTGTCAGTCTGGCTATTTCTTGCTTTCGCTGCTGCTTGCTGTGTGGGCTGGTTGGCTCTTCGCGCAGGACCGATTTTAGGGAGTTCAAGACCTTGAGCCCACTCCGATCAATCGCCTCTCGTTCCGCCAGGGACATGAGCATTCCATACGCCTGTGCTGTGGATGATGGGGTTAGTCCTCTTGACTTTAGAAACTCTCGGGCTTCCGCCGAAGTGAAATCCTTTGAGCAGTCCATGAGGAGTGCCTGGACTTCTTGGAGCCCCGTGGGGTTGTGGGATCTTTCAAACGACAGGGCGACGTGTTTCATGGCTGAACATGCCTCGTCCCACCACCCTTCCCCTGGCACTTGTATTGCCTGGAGGCGTCGCGAGAGTGTTTCCCTGGCTGCCTCATCCGTGAGGAAAGTTGTCGGGAGCCTTGGCCTCGGCCGCAGATTGTGTGATGCCGGGGGGGAGAGGACGGCAATCACTGCTTTGTGATCCGAGAAAGCTAAGAATTGGGTGTATACTTTGGTAATCATATGGGAGATGGGTTGAGAAACATGGATTCGGTCAATTCTCCTACGGTGCGGCTTCACTGGGGTGTCTGCTGGCTCTGTGCTGTCTGCCGCGGGCGGGGGAAGGTCGGGGTGCAACACTACTTTGCGGTCAGAGTCAGTGTGAAATCCCCAGGTCCAGCCTTTCGGGGTGTGGGGTGAGTCTGGGTCCCCTGACGGTTCGTAAACCACATGCCATGCATCTTCCAGGTGCAGCTGGGAGACCAGTTCAGTTTCAGAGTCCCTGGCGTGTATTGCGGGGGGGATTTGATCATGCAGGGTCACCACTTCGGAATCCACTCCTGGCGTGATCACGGAGTTGTGGTCTGCCAGCATGATGACATGGGGATGGAGGGGAAGGGTCGGCAGGTCCTGGGAAAGTATCTCCCATTGGCTCTGCCTGGCTTTGGGTTGGTGGTGAAAGTGTGCAGCAATTATTGACAGTTCTAGCCCTGAGTCACTCAGTAGGTTAGCCACTAGCACTCGGGGGGAGAAGGAGATTGACCAGGTGCAGCGCCATTGTTTTTTCCAAAAGAGCGCCACTCCTCCACGCAATCCCATGGTGGTTTTTTGGAGGATATAGTCATAGCCTGCCTGGTCTGCATATTGGTTGAGCTTTTCAACGTTGCGATGATAGCTGTCCGTGTCTAAGGCAATGTGGGGCTCTTGGATGGCAAAAAACTGGACATCCAACTTTTTAAAAAGTTTAAGGACAATGTTGATCCTTGCGGTTGTGCGGGATCCATTGGGAACCTCTGTCAACAGGCCATTGCAGTTGAGGGTTGCAAAGGGGAGGTCTCCCCCAAGGGGGAGGGGTTGTTGGGCCATATTCAGTGTTTGGGGGTTGGACCCCCTAGAACTGGGATTGTTCGTCATTTTGAGAGTCATCTCGTGCCCTTTTGCCGCGTACACTAGCTATGTCAAGATGCATCATCGACGATGTAGACTGCGATTGTGTTGGGTGTGTTGACTGCGTCAGTACAGCTTGCAGGTAATTCAGTTGTTGCGCATTGAGGGGTGCTTGGGGCTGGTAAAACATGCTATTTTGGGGGGGGGGCAGGATGTTGGGGAGTGCAGGAGGGGGCATGCCAACAGATACAGGAGCAGGGACAGGTGGGGGGGCAGGGGATGGAACGTTTCGTAACAGGGAGGATGGTGTTTGTTTCGCCTGGTTCGGCCTCGCCGAATCAGTTTGCATCTTGTCCCTGTTCTGCCATGCCTTGAATGCTTTGTCCCAGTCAGCATATGACCGGACGGTAGCTGCACTGTGTGAGCCTGAGTGGGACGCTATTGTGACTGTCGCACCAGCAAGCTTCCTCACTGCAGGGGCTTTGAGAAGCCAGTTTGGTTTCCGCAGGCTGCCCATTGACCATTTGAGTCGCTGCAGCTCAATTTTGGTATCCTGCAGCGGGATGTCAGCCTTTTGGAATACTCCTTTCATAATGTTGAGCACCTCCGTTGGTGAGAGATACTCTGGGAAGTCGACCAGCACGATGCGATCTTCATCACAGGATGATTCTTTCGTTCCCTGTGTGGCCCATGATCTATTAGAGCGGGATGTTGTAGTTGATTTTGCGCCATCAGCATCCCAGTAATCCGACTTTGTGCCTTCGGTTTTGAAGGCCATGCCAAGGGATTTCAACGTTTGTAGTGTCGTGGCCATGAATATTTCGGCGTCTGCTTTTTGGGGAACCCCAGGCGCAGTTTATTGGTGGCCTCATACTGCAGTCTGGGAGCTTGCTGAAGTTTATCTACCACCGTTTGGAGGTGGTAGTGTACTGTTGCCCAAAAGGTGGTGAGGGTCTGGTGCGATTGCATCTTTTTAGTGATCCAAGCTTCAGCAATGATTTCGCAGGGGCCAAGTTCTCCTTGTTGCACTTCCCATGGTACCATGGCAAAGTTTTCCTTCTGGAAGTAAGCGGTTTCGACTTTCTCCAAGGCCTCCTTGCTGGCATGTGCTGGGTGGAAGATTACCCAACTTGTCTGGGTTGGGTGTGGCCCTGGACATATTGCAAGATGTCCTTCTGAGATGCCAAGGTCTTTGACCATCTGGTCAAGCCACTTGTTGTTGATAGCGATGGCACGTTTGCCAGTTTGTTTGTCTTCAGTGACAAACAGTTTCAGCGGATCAGATCCAGGAGGTAGCAGAGTTATCATTTTCCTGACCGGCCTACCGACGAACGGATTGAGCCTGGTTGTATGTTGCGATGTGACGACCCACGCATGTAACTTGCCGTTGTCGCCTTGCAGACTGAGAGAGCGATTCAGAAGCGAGACCGCGTCAATGCCAAAATTCAAAGTGTCTGCTAGAAAGTCTGCACCCTCGTGCAATTTTTTCTCGTGCGGGGTGAAGATGATCATTCGCAGGTCCACTATCGGGTACTGTGCCTTTAATAGATTGAAGGTTTCAACTCCTTCACGGATTGCCGTACTGCTGACTGCAATGGTTGCACAGAGAGGGCCTTCACCTGGCCAGATGACTTGCTTGAGTTGTGTTTCCTTTGTGTTGAGGACCAGCGCAAGGTTTAGGTATGGAGATGTCAGATCTTGGTCCCGGAAGTACTGTCTGTCCGACAGGACCACACTCGTGGACTCCTGGGCAGTTCCGGAAGCAATTGCTAATTGAACTGCCTCGTTCGTCATGAAGATTGTCGCGTCCCCAGAAAACTTGTGTGTGTCCAGGTATTCCTGCATCCGCTTGGTAGCCTCTTCCGCCATCGGTGATCGCGATCCGGGAGGTCGTGATTATCCCCGCCGTCGCGCGCGAAGCCGGCTTGGCCTGTGAAAGGCGGTGTGGGCAGTCCTGCAGCCGCAGGACCCACACTCTCGTTGAGTTGAAGTTGCACAGGGGGGGGTAGCCCCGGAAGTGGAGCCCCCTTTTCACACCAGGGCCCCATGGCGGGCCCGGGGAGTCATTGTTAGAGAGTCGCGAAAAAAAATAGACACGAAAAAAAATAGACACTCAGAAAGGGGGAGGGGAGCACCCCCCCCCCTTGCTGCAGGCGTGACCTGGGCAAAACCCAGGTCTGCTTCACATACCATTGGTGTCATTTCAATACTAAACTTCACAGCAGATGCTGAGTCAACCAGGGGTGACTGCCGAGGGTCACCCGGCAGCGGAGCCGCCACGAGTGTGAGTAAGACATGTGGCTGTCGTCCAGCCCTGGAGTAGAGGGTGAGGACTTCCATCCCACCTCAGCCAGGGCATGTGCCCGTTTGTTGCCTTCCAGTTGCATATGGCTGGGCACCTTAATCCATTCGTAACTGGCAACAGAAGCGTCCAACAGTTCGAGAATTTCGATTCAGAGGTCTACATTAGTCACGGCCTTTGCTGGTGACCCATTGTTGCCAGAGGTCTACATTAGTCACAGCCTTTGCTGGTGACCCATTGTTGCCAGAGGTCTACATTAGTCACAGCCTTTGCTGGTGACCCATTGTTGCGCTCGCCACTGGATCGCCGAGCCCTGAACACCGCCATATACATAGGAAGAATTTGTTGCAACTGCAAACTGTTGGTTGCGTGTGTGTGTGTGTGTGTGTGTGTGTGTGTGATCTGTACTTTTAGAGGTGGATCCTTGTGCAGCGTTGGGCTGGACGCCTCATTTGGCTCAGGTCTGCTGAGGCCTCTTTGTGACGTTGTTTCCCTCCCTTCTGCGGAATCAGAACCTCTGTATTTTGCTGGCTAGGTATCCAGAGTATTTGCTCTCCCGTGCCTCGTCACGAAAAGCGGGCGGGCGACATCCTCGGCCACGGTCTCCTCCAGCCCCCGTGGAACTGGGGCTGGTGGGGACGGAGGGGGGGGTGTTTTCGGCCTCCTGCGTTTGGGGGCTGGAGGGGTGGGGGGTTGGTGTGGGGACCTCAGCAGACCCGAAGAGATACGTACAGGCCCTTGTAGGCATGGTCGTTTGTTTGGCAGTTGTGACTGTGTAGTAAGAGGGCGCTTCCGGCGCATAGGCACTGGGGTGCACACTTTATGGTGTCCCCGCTAACAGTAGTGGCGCACTCCCCTTTGCTTGAGAGTGCACCTCGGGCATGGCGGCAGGCCATGCAGTGGACATAGCTGCAGTTGCGGTCTGCGTGCTAGATGGTCATCAGCGTGATGTCCCAGTGCACAGCATGCTTCAGCTGTGCGCCGAAGTCTTTTGCAGGTCGTGCACACGGTAGCAGAATGCTGGGCGCATTTGGACGGATCAGCCGGTGGCGCCGGTTGTGGCGCCTTGTGGGTGTTTGCGCGCCTGCGTGTCCCAGTGTAGGGGCGCTGTGGGAGCTTCCCATCCCCTATCACAGGGAAAAAATCAGCTGCAAAGGAAGAGCAGCCCCCCCCCCCCCTTTGGCAAATGTGGTCTGCTCCGAGGACGGAGCCAGTCCTAATTGCAGATTCCCCTTGAGTGCACACTGCAGTCGATGCTCCTCCACTTCCTGCGCAGTTGTGCGTGGCCTATGTGTGTACGGACGTAGTTTGTGTATTCTGTTGAGACCAACCTTGGTGGCCCATGTGCGCTCACATTGTGCCGCCAACTGCTGAATGTGTGTGCTCATGGCACTGCGACAGGTAAAATAGGGGCGGCAGTTCAGGCCGCAAAGTGCCGGCCCCCCCAAAGGAACTAAAGAGCTGCAGCGTGTGACCACACGCGCAAGATGCAGTTGGCCTTTGGTGACCAGGCGCTGCGCATTGGCCACTGCCAGTCGTAAAACCCGGCCTCTCTCCTGTAGTGAAAGGGTTGTGCCTTTGAACTTCGCCTGCGGCGAGTGTGGGAGAGTGCGTTGCGCAAACTCCTCAAAGTCCAGTGCGAGTTCCAGGAACGTTACTGTGCCTGGTTCTGGGGCCCAGTGTAGTTCTCTCAGCCATCGGGGCAGTTCTGCCAAAAAGGGCATTTCCCACTGCCATTCCATCCTCTTGGGGGTGCGTAAAAGGAGTAACCCTTTGTCTTCCGGTCTGGGGAGGGGTCCCACTAGTTGGTGGTACGGGTATTGCCGAAGCTGCTGTGAGAGGCTCGACCCCATAAAAAGCATGGGGGATTGTGTGTCTCGTAACTTGCGGGCCTGCAAAACGGCCACTAACATATTGTGCAGAGCAGTCAAGAAGGCGAGTGCTGTCCCTGACTTGACACTGTGTGTGTGTGTGTGTGTGCTCTGTACTTTGATGAGGTAGATCCTTGTGCAGCATTGGGTTGGACGTCCCATTGAGCTCAGGTCTGCTGAGGCCTCTGTGTGACGTTGTTTCCCCCCCTTCTGCGGAATCAGAACCTCTGTGTTTGGTTGGTTATGTGACCGAAGTACTGGCTCTCCCATGCCTCGACAGAAAGAGTGGTCGGGCTACTGCGTCCTCGGCTTCGTCACCTTCCAGTCCCTGTGGAACAGGTGCTGGGGGGGATGGGGGCGGTGGTGTTTTCGGCCTTCTGCGCTTGGGCGCCGGTGGCGCGGGCGGTTGGTGTGGGGACCTCAGCAAGCCTGATGAGTGCCGTGCTGGCCTTTGCAGGCAAGGTTTTTTGTGAGGCAACAGAGATTGCATAGGGAGAGTACGTTTCCTGTGTGCCGGGACCGGGGTGCATACCTTGTGGTGCCCCCGGTCACAACAATAGCGCACCCCTCTCTGCTTGAGGGTACATCTCGGGCAGGGGGGTAAGTTATGCAAGGGGCATAGTTGCAACTGTGGCCTACAAGCCACGTGGCTTGCTGCGTGATGCCCGAGTTTGCAGCACTCTTCTGCCGATTTGCGCAGTCTCTTGCGGGTCATACATGCCAGCGCTGTGTGTGCCACGCATTTGGAATGGTCGACCCTCGGTGCCAAGTGTGGCGTGGTGAGCGTTGACACGTGTCTGCGTGTGCCTGTGTAGGGGCGTTGTGGCAAGCGCCCATCCCCAATGACTGGGAAGAAATCGGCCCCAAAAGACGAGTTCGATCCCCCCCCCCTTGGCTGGCATTATCTGCTCTGATGGAGGTGCCAGTCCTGTCTGCAGATTGCCATGGAGAGCCCGGTGCAGCCTGTGTGATTCCACTTCTGCGGCTGACCTGCGCGGGCGATATGCGTATGGCCGTGGCGCATGCACTCTGTGCGCACCCACTTTGGAGGACCATAATTGTTCGCAGTAATCTGCCCACTTTTGGATGTGGAAAAGCATTGCATTCCTGCCTGCGAAATAAGGGCGGCAATTCAGTCCACATAGGGTTGGTCCTCCCAGAGGGACCAACGAACTGCATCGCGTGACGATGCGTGCTGGGTGCAGTTGGCCTTTGGTGACAAGCCGCTGCACACTGTTCATGGCCAGCCGCAGCACCCTGCCCCTTTCCTGTAGTGAAAGTGTCGTTCCCTTGAATTTGGCTTGTGGTGCATGTGGCAGGGTACGCTCGGCAAATTCTTCGAAGTCCAGAGCCAACTCTAAGAAGGTCACTGAACCCGGCTCTTGTGTCCAGGTCAGAGCCCTCAACCATCGCAGAAGATCGGCTAGGAAAGGCATTTCCCACGGCCACTCATGCTTTTTGGGGGTGCGGAGCAGTAGTGTGTCTTTCTCCCCACTATATGGTAGTGGCCCTACCAACTGTTGGTATGGGTACTGTCGTAACTGTTGTGACCGGGCGGTTCCTGGAAAAACGGCTGGGGCCTGCGCGTCGCACAATTTCCGAGCTTGCAAGACAGCTACGAACATGTTATGCAAAGTGTTCAAGAAGGTGTAGGCCCTCCCTGATTTGATGCAGTCATCTGAGATTTCAGGTGCCAGCCCACAACATCTGAGGCACGGAGGCCATTGATCTGGGGGGGGGGGGAGGCTCGGTATGTGTGCGGCCGCATCGAGGACGTCAGGCATGTGAGCGGTGCGTGCAGTGTGCCAAGCAGTGCAGTGCCACAATATGTGTTCCTCGTCCTCTGGTGCATTGCCACAAAAAGGGCATGCCGAGGCCACGCGCATACCCCTCTGGTATGCCCTGAGTGCCATCCAAGTGGCTCCAGAGAGGATGCCCCGAAGGATGGACCGCTGTAGTTCCGTGTCAAAAGCAGCTACACTGGGTTGTACCAGCCGCCTGCACGTGGCGTAATGGACCCCAGCAAAAAGTCGGGGCCGCCGCTGCACTAACGCATCCAGCATTTGGGAACGCAGCTGTTCACGCACTTCGTGCTTCACTGTGTTTTTGTCCCCGTAGAGTAGCAGGGGGTCGCTTTTCCCTGGTACCTTCCAACTCCACCACCCCTGCACTGACACCCACCCACATTCGTGTGCGGTGTGAATTGCACGGCCGAAAGGCCCAGACCCCTTGTGGCACTGATCTGTTTCCCAAATCGCCTGGCCGGTGATCTGGTTTGCACCTCTGGTGCGGCATAGATGTGCCAGCCATAATATGCGGTGGTATTTGAGCACTAGAGTTGGTGCAATTCTGTGTCCCTTGCAGAGCAAGGTGAAGAAAACTTCCTTGGCCCTGCTGGGCCGTGATGGCCCCCAGATTGTCCTCATGACCTTTGATTCAAATGGCAGCAAATCCCTAGGTCGCAGGGGTACTATCTCCGCTGCGTGCAAGCGTGTGGCGGTGATCATTGTCGAAATGACATCGCACCGCCGTTCAAAGTTCCCTTGTGCCCCGTGTACCCTGCCGAGTAAACTGCATGCCCTAGCGACGCGTTTGAGGATTAACGGGCCCGAGCAAGTGGCGTCAGTGGTGCGGACGCCCGCTCCCAAAGATCTAAACTCCGTGGAGATGGGGAAGGGGACTCCCTGCAACGCAGCCTGCACTGGATGTTGCTTGTCAGACGAGAAGCCGACTGATTTCTTCGCATTTACCCCCTGACCTGTGTCCTGCAACCAGGTGGACGTGCAGTCCAACAGCGGCGTGAGTGTGTTGGACCCCGCTGCAAAACCATACGTGTCATCTGCATACCCTAGTGCCGTCAGTACGTAATGCATCACCTGCACTGGCTGATCACTGGGGGGGGAGTCTCTGCACTGAAACCGTGATGCCTTGCTGCTGGGCATCCAACACACGCTTCCAAACACTCGTCATGAGGTTTATGAGGATAACACTCAATGGACAACCTTGAAGTATGCCGTTTGTGGCAGCGAAAAAACTGGCGCAACATCCCATGATTTTAAAACAGCGTGTGAGTGTGTGATACATGCCACTGAGGGCTCTGTGTGTTCCTGGGTCCATGCCCTGCGCGAGGGCAATGTACAGAACAATGGACTGCGGAATCAAATCAAAGCACTTCACATAATCCAGCCCGAAACCGTGCAAGACTTTCTTTATGAGTTTGTGCAGCTCAAGAAGCATCGAGATATGAGAGGCTGCATCTGTGGCTCTCCTCTTTTTCCTGAAGCCATACGCATGAGGGTGGATCCAGTGTTCCTGCCACTGCATGCATTCCTCCAGGCGTATACCGGCCCAGACTCTGTAAATTTGAGACAAGACTGACAGGGGCCTCTGCTGCATGGGCAGCATGCCCTCCCCCTTTGGAATGAGGGAGACATATCCCCTCGCCAGGATGATTGGCTAGCAGCCAGTTTGCTCTATGAGGTGCAGTAACTGAGACAGCATGTCCAGCAGACGGACAGGCAACAGTAGCAAATCAGCCACACACCACCCATCCAGCCCAGTGGCCGTGTGCACCCCCATTTTCCTCAGGCGTTTTGCGAGGCGGGCTCCCGTGATGGGATTCGCCTGCATGCGCGCTCCTTGTGTGTGTGTGTGTGTGTGTGTGTGTGTGTGTGTGTGTGATCTGTACTTTGAGAGGTGGATCCTTGTGCAGCGATGGGCAGGACGCCCCATTTGGCTCAGGTCTGCTGAGGACTCTGTGGAACGTTGGACCCCCCCCTTCTGCGGAATCAGAACCCCCGTGATTGGCTGACTAAGTATCCACTGTGTTTGCTCTCCCGTGCCTCGTCAGAAAAAGCGGGCGGGCGACGTCCTCGGCTACAGGCTCCTCCAGTCCCTGTGGGACAGGTACTTGGGGGGACTGCGGCGGCGGTGTTTTGGGCCTCCTGCGCTTGGGGGCTGGAGGGGTGACAGGTTGGTGTGGGGACCTCAGCAGAATTGGTGGGTGCCATGTGGGCCTGTGCAGGCATGGTTTTTTGTGGGTGTGTGTGGGTGTGTGGGTGTGTGTGTGTGTGTGTGCGCGCGACGCACTGACATGATGACCGCCATGAGTTGTGAACGGTTGATCATACGTTTTTTTATTCAGGGGGAGGTGGTGGGCCTCTTCCCAGAACCCCGGCTCATGGCAACCAAACCCTGCAATCCACCCTACACCCTCAACAAACTCTGCTGAGCCATCCGTGTAAATGAGGTGAAGCCCTCGTGTCTAGGCTTTTTGTATTTGCTGCAGGGCTGTTACTTACTAGCGTTTTGAGGCTCTTTGCATTTCCTGATCGCCACTAACCTGGACTCAACGTATATTATACCTGGTCTTGAGATTACACCTTCATTTTTGAAGTGCACCAATCTGTCATGGAACAGTTGTAATGTGTGCGAGAATGCTAAAAGTGGCTCCCAGCCCACAAGCAGCGCTATGAACTTGATCCATATGGCGAGCAGTGTGTCCAAGGTGGCGGTGCCTCCCTTGTGGCACGGGGGGGACGTCTCCTCGCTTCTGTACGCGACTCCCCCCCCAATAGAAGCCGCACAGGGGGGGGCATGAAGCAACGGATACTTGGCTACCGAACGCCCCCGTGTCACAGGCGACCGGTCATTGCCACGCAAAGTTCAATCAGTTCCTCGTATTGTGCATTAATCACGACTGGAATGTTCCTTTGTGTACCTGCTCACAGGTCTGCTCTGCTTACAAAACACCAATACTATAGCACCTCAAAATCGTCTACCTCAAGCGATCCTCAACATGAAGATCTCAACTTCGATATCATTGCACCTTGACATAATGTAATATCATGCCCCCAGGGGGGCCCCAAAAGGCCCCCGGGGGGGGGGGGGCTAGCCACCGAGGAGGGCCTCCCTAGGGGACTAGCTAGTCGCTGCTAGTTTGGGGGGGGGGGGGGCTTGCGAACAAAGGGAACAAAATCAAAACTCAAAACCTACGCCGGGGGTCACCATGATGCACCACGCAACGAAGCGTGGATTCAAAGATTGTCCTAGGTGCGCCCCCTTAGCGCACCCCCTACGTTCCCCGTATGTATGGCTAGTAGCCATTGACCCTTGGTAACTAAGTGGGCCCGGAGGGCCCGGAGGGGGGGGGGGGGAGGGTCGCGTACCGGGACCGAGGAGACGTCCCCCCCGTGCCTTGCGGTATGTGTTGCGTAGTGTCCAGTGCGCCGCGAGTGCTAGCCACTGGGCTATTCCTTGCGGGCTCTTGAAAGAGTGCTGCACAGGTTTGTGCCCACATTCATACTGTTTACCTTGGGTACGCAAAGGCTCCCAAATTTTTTTGCAAACATAAACTTGTGGAAGAGACACTTCCCCGGCGCATGATCCAGTGTTTCGACAGCGCGATACAGCGGGCAGGAGGAGTCCTGGGTCCACAGGCTCAATCTCTCTGCCACACGCACTTTTTTCCATAAAACGTGATAAACAAAGTCATGCAAACAGGGCAAGAGTTTTGATCTCCAAAACATTCCCCATACCTTGGGTGATTGACGTGTTTCTGTGTGTGGATTCGGCGAGAGCCGTGCAAAGGAGTCTGACTTTCCTCACGCCGCCAGCCACACCGATGGCCTGGACCAGTCTGTTGGTTGCACCTTGAGAAAAATTGGCGAGCCCACACGTGTACACCTGTCGCCATGTGGGCCCTATTTTTTTCAGCACCTCTTCCTGTGGTGCCCCATTTACAAACATATGTTTCACTTGAGTGATACCTTGCCGTATGAGAGCAAGGCAATAATAGGTGAGGTGTTTTTCATTCTGAAAAATGACCAAGTGCCAGAGGGGGAGGTCACCAACCGGTGAGTTGTCCCCCAGTCCGTCAATGTAGCGCCTAGAAATTGAAAATGACTTAAAATTGTACTGTAGAAAACCGAAGGTCTTGTATGGGACAGGTCCCATCTGCAGATAAGGGAGTGCCCACGCATTCAGGTATACGCCATATGTGTGGCACCAGTTTTGAAATTCTGCCGAGGTTTGGGCAGAGAAGACGTTCGGAGAGTGTAGGAACTTGTGGAAGGGCAGTCCAAATTGCGCATGGAGCCATGTTTTTGGGGTGGGAAGCCGGTATCCCCCTAGGTCCTTTGGTTGTGCTAGACTATCAAAGGTGACACCCCAGCCGTCAACCCCTAGAGCTGTGTGATAGACGTGGCGCAGTGCTCCTATGGTGATGTCGGACGGGAAGTAGGCCCGTGCCGTGCAAAACGCGGGGCAGGATCCGAGTTTTGTGCAGCAGGACGCGCCCTCCGATAGACAGTCCATACGCTGTGATGCAACTGGCCCTCCTTTGTGCCTCCCCCAACGGGAAGGCGAACGCTGTGTCGGAGGACACAGTTCCCATGCGGACTCCCAGGTATTTCACCAAGTCTACTATTGGGATACCCAGCATTAGTTGTTTTTCTTTGACTACCTCTATGTGGCCCCTCTCGGAAGGGGTCAGAAGGCCCTTTATGACGATGCCACGCTTTGCTAGATTGAGCACTTGTCCTTGGAATTTGGCAAACACAGTCATTGCATCCTACACCTGTGCAAGGATGCGGGCAAGATTTGTCCCTTCAATAATTGAACACAGGTCGTCTGCGTACATGTACGAGGACAGACCCTGGATCTTTGATAAGAGGTGCAATACAAACGCAACACAAAATGAAAAAAGGACAGGGGAGAACGGGTCTCCTTGTCCTGTCCCTGCCTTAGGCCGGTAGCTAACTTCCCTGACCACCCCCCTGCCCACACAGAATTGATATGGTGTGCGCAGTGTAGCCAATACAAACAAGATATATCCCATCGGCAGTTCAATGAGCTGCAGCACTGCCTGAATAAACGCGTGGCTGGGTGTGGGAAATGCGTTTGAAAAGTGGAAATTGACCATCAAGCATCTGTCTGACCGCTCATAGGTCCTCCGCACCCCCCATACATGGTGGATCATTTGGCGACCCTTAACACACCCCACTTGCCTGGGGTGTGTTAACTGTTGAAAAATTTGTTCTACCTGAATGCAAAGAATGGTCATCAGCCATTTTTTTTCAATAGCCTGCGGCGCTATAGGCCGCAGCTTTGCAATCACACATGTGCCTGCCACTTTGGGGATACTATTGATAATCCCCATTCCAGTGCTCTGCGATCTGAAACATCGCTGGGGAAAAGGCCTCGGAGCCACGTTTCTATATTCTGGCCCCCACCCCATCATCCCCCGGCGAGACATCATTGTGGAGTCGCTGGAGCGCCTCATCCACAAGTTCCTGTGACGTATGGAACTCCGTATGGGATGTATGGAACAAGACGTATGGAACTCCGAAGATGTCAAAAGGCAAGAGTTCTAAACAAAATTCCAACAGAGACTATGAACCAAATGAGGGCTGAAAAAACTTCCATTTGGCAAACACATGCATCACCCTACCAATGATGTAAAACACACAGAAAATTTACTTTTTTCCTAATGACACATTTCTCTCTTGCGTGATACACGGGTTCTAGAATAATGATTTAAACCAGCTAATTAATGCAGCAAATCTATTGTAATAGAATCTCTATTTGCAATCAATGCTCGCAATGGCCAGATAATACCGCTGATTCGCGATTGCACTTGCTTTTGTAGCAAAACGGATTCAAGAATTTCTAAAATAATGCGCTGTGAAATATAGATTGGAATGCACAGAGTGATGGAAAGATTTCTGTTTTCTTGATTGATGTATTTAGATGCGAGACTCCAAACATGCTGCTGTCCAATCGATCGAAACAACAAAAAATCTGAAACAAACGAAGAACATAATGCGGGACAAAAACGCGGACCCTTTTGGCGCTGATAACCTCACATTACATGTAGTGGCCCACACCCCAGGGTGGGTGCAGAGCAACGGGGGAGTGGATGCAGTGGCCAGAGCAGTGGCCAAGATTGCACACAGTGGGAAAACGTCCTGTTCTCGCACACACATAAGCAACCCTCTCACCCTTTCTCACCAGGCCAGTGCCCAACCCCTTGCTCTGGCATTGTGGGGCTGCCGATCTGCGGACCCCCTCCGAATTGTTGTGCCTGTGCTTCCACCTTGTATCCTGTTGCTGTTGGCGCTTGTCACGCAAATTCGAAGGGGGGGGGGGGGGATCCTGGCTGCGACCTGTTACTCAGGGGGCGTTTTCGCACGGCGCACGCACAGCACGGGCACAGCGTGCACACAGCGCCAATTATTAGCCAATCATTACATTGTTTACCCCGGGAACACCCCTGAAAACCACCCACCTACAGAAGCGTGCATGATCCATTCAAAACAGCACCGGGGATGCGGAATTCAGGACCCTGGGATCCGTGGCAAGCATCAGATTCAAACAAAAAGTCCCTGGTGTACCAGCAGGGGCTGTAGGGTGCAGAATTCAGGACCCTGGGACCCGTGGCTACTGGTGGTGAAAAACAGCAACTTTTTGCACAGCACCAGCATTCAGAGCCACCCCAAAGCAGCAAAACAAATCGCACACCCAAAAAGAGTCAACCCAGGAACAAAAATGGTGATGTGAACCATTATTCACCCCTCAGGTTGACTGTGAATGATGAAAATGGACAAAAAGAACGAAAATGCTAAATGCTCCCAACTTCCATGGCATGCGGATAGGTCGGGATGCAGTATTTTTAGGATTAAATGGCTGTTTTTCGCAGTAAACTAGCAGTTTCAGGGTTCCCACATATGGCACACCTCCTGTTGGAACAACCTCTGCAACACGAAAGAGGTCTGCACGGTTTGGTCTGACAACTCATGTTTCATCCTCTGCGCATGATTCAAATTGTTCAATGCAATCTCTCTTCATACATACACATGTCTGACAGCATCCACACCCATGCAACACCCTCTCACACTCCATCACATTCCTGTTACACCCTGTTGTATTCCTATCAGGCAAGAAATGATGCACTTGCAAACCCAGGTTCCATGTGAAATGCACGATGATAGTCCAAAAAAATGTATGCTGGCCTGGCTTGTTGAAGCAGTTCCGGGTTCCTACCCTTCCTTTGTCCCCTGCCCCCCCCCCGCTTGCAGAAGCATGGCCCAGGTCAAGGAAAACGGTGGTCAGACAGGGGTGCTGTGCTTGAACAAGGCCAGGCTTACACAAATTGAGCAGCAGGTGAATCTGTGCGGGCATCGCAAACCCACCTTGCATGCTGGCCACCGCTGCCAGTACCATTCCTTGAAGGGTAGCTGCAACAATGGCTGTTGAGTCTGGTTCAGGTGATGTTGTCTTGCCATGGGGTGACCAGCAAAATGGAAGGGCAGTTGGGAGTTGGCAGCCGTCTTGCGACCTGCACTCATCTGTCACTCCATGATGCTGGGGGGGGGGGGGGGAGGCTGGTGCACACATAGGGGGTTTCCCAGGAGGATCCGTGCATGACCCAGCCACTCTTGCCCACCACCAGGGGCTCACATCCGTGTCATCTTAGATTCTTAACAACAAAAAATGTGGTCAGAAAGACGATGGTCAGATGGGGTCTCAGTGCTTCACCAAGGCCGTACTTGGCAACGGAGGGGGGGGGGGGGGCACAGGCCTACTGCCAAAAAAACAGGTGCAACCCCGAGTTTTCTTTTCGCCGGACGTTGCCGCATGCCAACTTGAATTACGGCATTTGAGTGCACTTGCGCCCTTTTCAATGCAGGCAACATTCCTGCCTGCCACGAGCAAGCTCATTCCTGCCTGCCACCAGCAAGCTGCAAGCTGCCAGTCTCAAGTGACTTTTGGGGGACACATGCACAAGGGATGCCCGGTGCTTTGGTATGAAGCACTAATTGTCATGTCCAGGTAGAAGAACTCCACACTGCAGCAAACGCCCACAAGGAGTTCCAGCAGTGCTTCAGGGGGAAAATGAAGGTTTGGGAGGGGGGGATTGACCAGATATTGGGCAGGAGGTCACGATGGGTCATATTCCTGGGGAGAATTGGTACCACTGGGCAGCAACCATCCACAGACCCCTACGTCAACATGACAGTAGAGCACAGCACACTCACAAATAATGTGCGTGCACACACACACGCTTGTAGCACACACACACGCACACACACACACACACACACAGAGAGAGAGAGAGAGAGAGAGAGAGAGATGACAGCAGCATGACCTCCAGACAAATAAGCTGAGGCAAAACTGAGCAAACACCTGTGGCTCCTTGAACTTCACCCCAGGATTGGTTACTGCACTGCAGTGCTTTAGGGGAACCATGCCGTGTCAGGCAGGTTTTGAACCCGCACAGCGGCAAAAGCCGACACGAAACACACACGCATCACTACCCAGTCCATGCTAAACAGGCACTGGGCAACGGTGAGCTTGCGTAGGCAGATGCACGCGCGCAATGAAACACCCTGACCCACGACAATTCACAGGATGATGCATTGGAAGGGGGGGGAGGTACCCCCCGCCCCCTCCAGGGCGCCCAGCCTATGCCCAGCCACTGTCTCCCGGACGCCACGTGCCAGCTTCAACGGCATTTGCAACCGACAGTAACCACCTCCAACCGATTTGGCAACCTCCTCCAAACCCCTATCTAACCGCCTTTGGGGCTGCCTCTGAGGTCCCTTCCCTTCTAATGCATCCTTGGCCCTGGGCACATCTTATGACGCAGGAGGCAGGGTCGTGAACGGGCGGAATGGTGTGCCACACAGAGAACCCACACAAACTCACAAACAGAACTGGTGTGGCCGTGGCCATACGTATGGTTTGCATGTGGGGGAGGTCGGGGGGTGCGAAGGGTTAGAGCAACGAGGAGAACACAGAGGACTGAATCCAAGACCAGAGACTACGCAGCTTCCCCTGTGCCACGCAACATTCCACGAAACATAGGCCGGGGAATCACGTCTGGCACCCCATGAGGCAAACGGGTTCCCCATGGAGGCTCACGGCTGCGGCAGTGCCAGCCTCTGCTCCACAAGCATTCTCTCCGATGGGGAGTCACCTGATACCTCCAAGAAATTGGAACCTGAAGCGATCCACCAGTACGCCCCCCCTGTGCAGTGCACAGGTGCCCCAGACGACAACTGTTGGGCCTCAGGCATCAACCATCGCGTGTTTGCAACCATTTGCTGGGCCGGCAGCCGGCCCCAACCCATTCACACAGCCATCCACCCGGCCGTCCGCCTGTTGGGCTACCGAAAACACCCGCTCCCGGGTACGTGCCTACCACCCGCCACATACCCAGGCCCGCCCACCTGCCCACACGCCTGCACCCAAACCCACGCACCCACTCACATTGGTCACTTTGGGGCTTTTGTGAGACCCTCTGCAGTCGCGTGCCGATTTCAAGCACTTGCCACAGTGATTCACAAAGGGAGTTTTAAATTTGCCGCACGTCTCATGGACTTCCCACTTAGACTTATGTCTGCTCTGCAAGGTCAGACATGATCAGCACGAGGGGGATCCTACTGAGCCGGGCATGGGATGCAGCTGGTTCCTACTGAGTTCCGGACGTGGCAGCAGCGGACATTACTGAGTGGCACGCTGCACATGACTGCACATGGAGCTGCATCGCTGTCGCTGTTGCATAATGAGAGGGGTCTGCCCCATGGGAGTTTTGACACGTGTGTTGGCCTTTGGTCAAGCATTGGCCCAGCCAATGCAGGTTGGGAGCAGAAATACCACTCGTGGCCCACAGAGGAGCTTGTTGGGAATCAGTGGGACGCTGCGCAAAAACCAACCAGGCAACATAGGCAGACCCGAACAGCACACCGAGACTCCAGGAGGGTGTTTGCAGACCCTCGAGGCCAGCAAATTCATGACAGGCATCTACTGCATATTACCCTCACAGGTCAGTACAAGGGCTGTGTTCAAAGGGAACAGAAGGGGAGCTGCTGGTCTCTGCGAGTAACCTAACCCTAAACCAAAACAAAGCACTAAAGCCACCTGTTGAGTAACCACGGCCAATACCAGAGACTTCTGCGTTCAGCCTTAGGCTGTCCTGATACATAAAGGCGTTCCAGCAACTCTCCCATGAGCTGTTCATTGTAGAGCCCAACCTGGCTCCTGGGCCATACCCCATCCAGACAATGCATCCCAAAACGAACGTAAAATGCCGGCATCATACCTTCAGCACCACAAACGCAAGCTCAACCACCTCACAATGAAAACCAGCAACGCGCTGGCACGCCACTACCTGCCACACACCGGCGTCGCTGTGCAGATCTGGGGTCCCATCCATAGCTCCCCATGCTATGCCATAGATATCCTGTGCCAAGGGTCTGCTCGAGTGTGTGGGGACAGAGGGAGCTGGGAGGGCAGGTTTTGTGCGGTGAGGATGCAGGTGGGTAGGGGAAGGGGGGGGGGGGTGCTCCTGGTAGCCCATGCGTGTTCATTGTGATGCAACACAATTGCCAAGGGTATTTTTGTCTGCTCAACATGTGCTTTTCTATACTCTCATTTGCTATGGCGCAATACAACTTCCCTGTGGGTCTTGTTGCAGAGCAGTCAAGGAAGACCGACAAAGAAGAAGGAGAAGAAATACGGCTACCGGATCAAACGATTCGATCCGGAACAGTGTGTCCACCGTGCCACACGTATATGAATTGCACTCGCTTTGTAGTCTTCCGGTCTTTGGGCTCAGCCCCCCCCCCCCCCTCTATCGACAGGCGATAGCACCAGTTACAGGAAGCGAAGAAGAAAGAGACGATATGAGAGATCTGCTGTTGGACCTCAGCCGGCTGTCGTGCGCTCCATGCAGAGATTGCTGGACGAGTGGGTCGCTATTCAGCAAACCCTGCAGGAGGAGAGCCATGCCGTGCAGCAACTGCAGGAGGAGCGTGCCATCCTGCAGACCCAGCGGGCGACTGTGCAGCGCATCCTTGCAGGGGTGCGTCGCAGACAAACCCAGCAGGGGTGTCAGGGAACTCAGGGATGCAGGTGTTGGCAGCCTTTTACTGTCAGTCACCTGTCATCCACACGTACCACGCGGCGGGGACGTTTGATACGTGTCGGCCTGCACCGGCACACCAGACAGCCCTCGGTAGCTGCCGTGTGCCAACCCCCTCCGCATCGTGGTGGGACCCCCTTCCCGGCGAATTCCCAGATGTATTGGCAATGAGAAATGTGCCCCCTGACTCAGAATAGACAACAAGTGGTGACCAGAGGGCGAAAGGGACCACTGGCCGCACCTGCCAGTACCTGTGCCCCTCCAGTGTCTCAAACCATAGGACAGGTCCTGTCTGCCGTGCTTAGGCATCGCCAAGGACCTTATAATGGTGAAATCCGCTCTCCATCTGCACCATCTCAACGCGCATGCCTGCACCACGCCCCAGGGTGCCGCCATACGTGGCCAATGTGGTGCTGGGGGCTGCAAACATCGGCACGACACCGCGGGGAATCATGTTCTTGCGGCGTCGGCCGCCTGCAGTTGGGGGCGGCGTCACAACCAAGTCCTCGTCAGAATCCGACGACAGCAGGTGGCAGTGCGCATGCAGGTCGTCCTGCAGGAGCAAGAAAGAAGGGCTGCAGCGGAGTGTTGCTGGAAAAGACTGAACAGGGATAAAAGACTCACCAATACAAACGATAATGACCCCAATCCGCTCACATCTTTGCAACCACCAAAGTTGGCACTGCTTACCAGCCGTAATGTAACCTCCAGCTCTCCGAAGCTACCCCGAACCCCGTTGGGATAAAAAAATTTATAAGTTGGAAAAAGCAAGACCAACATCTCTTGTTGCGCTGCCTAGCAAGCGCAGAGGAACCAGTGGCACACGCCCTGACAGATCTTCTTGCACACAACTGCATGCCAAGCCATGGCAGCCCCCATTCCCCTTCCTGTGCCCTATGTCTGTTGTCAGGTCTGATTAGCACCACACCACACCACACCACACAGCGCAAAATGGGCCCAGCAAAGCATGCGAAGACCTCAGCATCGTGCTGCATTCCACACCCCCAGATGAAATTGTTTCTTGGTCCCCTACAAGCCCCCTATGGCAAAGACCAGGGGTACCGTACTTTGAATCTGGGCCTTGCCATAAAGACTCAGACAGTCAATCTGGGGAGTGGACAGCGGACCTCCGTGCAAGAAGGATCTTTGCAATCCTCTTGACGATCTGACTTCTTCCACTGTCACTGTTTCCGGGGGCTGTAAGAAGCATCAAGGCAGCCCTCCTGATGATCTGATTCGTCCCCTTGTCCCTACTTCCAAGTTCTGGCCGTGAACTGCTCCATAAGAGACATGGGCTACTTGGTGAAACCATCACCGCACTCCAATCAATCCCAGCCCACTACCTTTGTCCTGGGCATCTGCCAAAAAAAGCATTCACAACCTGTGTCGATCATTAACAAACTGCACCAAGCATTCACAGCATTCACAAGCTGTGTAGAGCATTCACAAGCTGCAGTGAGCATGCACAGCATTCACAAGCTGTGTCGAGCATTCACAAGCTGCACCAAGCATTCACTGCATTCACCAGCTGCACCAAGCATTCACAAGCTGCACCAAGCATTCACAGCATTCAAAGGTGTGTCAGGCATTCACAAGCAGCACCAAGCATTCACAGCATTCAAAGGTGTGTCAGGCATTCACAAGCTGCACCAAGCATTCACAGCATGCACAAGCTGTGTCGAGCATTCACAAGCTGTGTCGAGCATTCACAAGCTGCACTGAGCATTCACAGCATTCACAAGTTCCACCAAACATTGACAGCATTCGCAAGCTGTATCGAGCATTCACAACCTGCACCAAGCATTCACAGCATTCACAAGCTGTGTCGAGCATTCACAAGCTGCACTGAGCATTCACAGCATTCACAAGCTGCACCAAACATTGACAGCATTCGCAAGCTGTATCGAGCATTCACAAGCTGCACCAAGCATTCACAGCATTCACAAGCTGTGTCGAGCGTTCACAGCATTGACACAAGCTGCACCAAGCATTCACAGCATTCACAAGCTGCACCAAGCATTCACAGCATTCAAAGCTGTGTCAGGCATTCACAAGCTGCACCAAGCATTCACAGCATTCACAAGCTGCACCGAGCATTCACAAGCTGCGTCGAGCATTCACAAGCTGCACCAAGCATTCACGGCATTCACGACCTGTGTCGATCATTAACAAACTGCACCAAGCATTCACAGCATTCACAAGCTGTGTAGAGCATTCACAAGCTGCACTGAGCATGCACAGCATTCACAAGCTGTGTCGAGCATTCACAAGCTGCACCAAGCATTCACTGCATTCACCAGCTGCACCAAGCATTCACAAGCTGCACCAAGCATTCACAAGCTGCGTCGAGCATTCACAAGCTGCACCAAGCATTCACGGCATTCACGACCTGTGTCGATCATTAACAAACTGCACCAAGCATTCACAGCATTCACAAGCTGTGTAGAGCATTCACAAGCTGCACTGAGCATGCACAGCATTCACAAGCTGTGTCGAGCATTCACAAGCTGCACCAAGCATTCACAGCATTCACAAGCTGCACCAAACATTGACAGCATTCGCAAGCTGTATCGAGCATTCACAAGCTGTGTCGAGCATTCACAAGCTGCACTGAGCATTCACAGCATTCACAAGCTGCACCAAACATTGACAGCATTCACAAGCTGTATCGAGCATTCACAAGCTGCACCAAGCATTCACAGCATTCACAAGCTGTGTCGAGCGTTCACAGCATTGACACAAGCTGCACCAAGCATTCACAGCATTCACAAGCTGTGTCGAGCATTCACAAGCTGCACCAAGCATTCACAGCATTCACAAGCTGCACCAAGCATTCACTGCATTCACAAGCTGTGCCGACCATTCACAACCTGCACCAAGCAGTCACAGCATTCACAAGCTGTGTCGACCATTCACAAGCTGCACTGAGCATTCACAGCATTCACAAGCTGCACCAAATATTGACAGCATTCGCAAGCTGTATCGAGCATTTACAAGCTGCACCAAGCATTCACAGCATTCACAAGCTGCGTCGAGCATTCACAAGCTGCACTGAGCATGCACAGCATTCACAAGCTGTGTCGAGCATTCACAATCTGCACCACGCATTCACAGCATTCACCAGCTGCACCAAGCATTCACAAGCTGCACCAAGCATTCACGGCATTCACGACCTGTGTCGATCATTAACAAACTGCACCAAGCATTCACAGCATTCACAAGCTGTGTAGAGCATTCACAAGCTGCACTGAGCATGCACAGCATTCACAAGCTGTGCCGAGCATTCACAAGCTGCACCAAGCATTCACTGCATTCACAGGCTGCACCAAGCATTCACAAGCTGCACCAAGCATTCACAGCATTCACAAGCTGTGTCGAGGATTCACAAGCTGCGCCAAGCATTCACAGCATTCAAGAGTGTGTCAGGCATTCACAAGCTGCACCAAGCATTCACAGCATTCACAAGCTGTGTCGAGCATTCACAAGCTGTGTCGAGCATTCACAAGCTGCACTGAGCATTCACAGCATTCACAAGCTCCACCAAACATTGACAGCATTCGCAAGCTGTATCGAGCATTCACAAGCTGCACCAAGCATTCACAGCATTCACAAGCTGTGTCGAGGGTTCACAGCATTGACACAAGCATTCACAGCATTCACAGCATTCACAAGCTGTGTCGAGCATTCACAAGCTGCACCAAGCATTCACACCATTCACAAACTGTGTCGAGCATTCACAAGCTGCACCAAGCATTCACTGCATTCACAAGCTGTGCCGAGCATTCACAAGCTGCACCAAGCATTCACTGCATTCACAGGCTGTGTCGAGCATTCACAAGCTGCACTGAGCATTCACAGCATTCACAAGCTGCACCAAGCATTCACAGCATTCGCAACCTGTATCGAGCATTCACAAGCTGCACCAAGCATTCACAGCATTCACAAGCTGTGTCGAGCGTTCACAGCATTGACACAAGCTGCACCAAGCATTCACAGCATTCACAAGCTGTGTCGAGCATTCACAGCATTCAAAGCTGTGTCAGGCATTCACAAGCTGCACCAAGCATTCACAGCATTCACAAGCTGTGTCGAGCATTCACAACCTGCACCAAGCATTCAATGCATTCACAAGCTGTGTCGATCATTCACAAGCTGTGTCGAGCATTCACAAGCTGCACTGAGCATTCACAGCATTCACAAGCTGCACCAAATATTGACAGCATTCGCAAGCTGTATCGAGCATTCACAAGCTGCACCAAGCATTCACAGCATTCACAAGCTGTGTCGAGCGTTCACAGCATTGACACAGTCTGCACCAAGCACTCACAGCATTCACAAGCTGCACCAAGCATTCACAGCATTCACAGGCTGCACCAAGCACTCACAGCATTCACAGGCTGCACCAAGCACTCACAGCATTCACAGGCTGCACCAAGCACTCACAGCATTCACAAGCTGCACCAAGCATTCACAGCATTCACAGGCTGCACCGAGCACTCACAGCATTCACAAGCTGCACCAAGCATTCACAGCATTCACAAGCTGTGTCGAGGATTCACAAGCTGCGCCAAGCATTCACAGCATTCAAAGGTGTGTCAGGCATTCACAAGCTGCACCAAGCATTCACAGCATTCACAAGCTGTGTCGAGCATTCACAAGCTGTGTCGAGGATTCAGAAGCTGCACTGAGCATTCACAGCATTCACAAGCTCCACCAAACATTGACAGCATTCGCAAGCTGTATCGAGCATTCACAAGCTGCACCAAGCATTCACAGCATTCACAAGCTGTGTCCAGCATTCACAAGCTGCACTGAGCATTCACAGCATTCACAAACTGCACCAAACATTGACAGCATTCACAGGCTGTATCGACCATTCACAAGCTGCATCAAGCATTCACAGCATTCACAAGCTGTGTCGAGCGTTCACAGCATTGACACAAGCTGCACCAAGCATTCACAGCATTCACAAGCTGTGTCGAGCATTCACAAGCTGCACCAAGCATTCACAGCATTCACAAGCTGCACCAAGCATTCACAGCATTCAAAGGTGTGTCAGGCATTCACAAGCTGCACCAAGCATTCACAGCATTCACAAGCTGCACCAGGCATTCACACCATTCACAAGCTGTGTAGAGCATTCACAAGCTGCACCAAGCATTCAATGCATTCACAAGCTGTGCCGACCATTCACAACCTGCACCAAGCATTCACAGCATTCACAAGCTGTGTCGACCATTCACAAGCTGCACTGAGCATTCACAGCATTCACAAGCTGCACCAAACATTGACAGCATTCGCAAGCTGTATCGAGCATTCACAAGCTGCACCAAGCATTCACAGCATTCACAAGCTGCACCAAATATTGACAGCATTTGAAACCTGTATTGACCATTTACAAGCTGCACCAAGCATTCACAGCATTCACAAGCTGCACCAAGCATTCACAGCATTCAAAGCTGTGTCAGGCATTCACAAGCTGCACCAAGCATTCACAGCATTCACAAGCTGTGTCGAGCATTCACAAGCTGCACCAAGCATTCACGGCATTCACGACCTGTGTCGATCATTAACAAACTGCACCAAGCATTCACAGCATTCACAAGCTGTGTAGAGCATTCACAAGCTGCACTGAGCATGCACAGCATTCACAAGCTGTGTCGTGCATTCACAAGCTGCACCAAGCATTCACTGCATGCACCAGCTGCACCAATCATTCACAAGCTGCACCAAGCATTCACAGCATTCACAAACTGTGTCGAGCATTCACAAGCTGCGCCAAGCATTCACAGCATTCAACGGTGTGTCAGGCATTCACAAGCTGCACCAAGCATTCACAGCATTCACAAGCTGTGTCGAGCATTCACAAGCTGTATCGAGCATTCACAAGCTGCACTGAGCATTCACAGCATTCACAAGCTGCACCAAACATTGACAGCATTCGCAAGCTGTATCGAGCATTCACAAGCTGCACCAAGCATTCACAAGCTGCACTGAGCATTCACAGCATTCACAAGCTGCACCAAACATTGACAGCATTCACAAGCTGTATCGAGCATTCACAAGCTGCACCAAGCATTCACAGCATTCACAAGCTGTGTCGAGCGTTCACAGCATTGACACAAGCTGCACCAAGCATTCACAGCATTCACAAGCTGCACCAAGCATTGACAGCATTCACAAGCTGTGTCGAGCATTCACAAGCTGCACTGAGCATTCACAGCATTCACAAGCTGCACCAAACATTGACAGCATTCACAAGCTGAATTGAGCATTCACAAGCTGCACCAAGCATTCACAGCATTCACAAACTGTGTCGAGCGTTCACAGCATTGACACAAGCTGCACCAAGCATTCACTGCATTCACAAGCTGTGCCGACCATTCACAACCTGCACCAGGCAGTCACAGCATTCACAAGCTGTGTCGAGCATTCACAAGCTGCACTGAGCATTCACAGCATTCACAAGCTGCACCAAGCATTCACAGCATTCGCAACCTGTATCGAGCATTCACAAGCTGCACCAAGCATTCACAGCATTCACAAGCTGTGTCGAGCATTCACAACCTGCACCAAGCATTCACAGCATTCACAAGCTGTGTCGAGCATTCACAAGCTGCACTGAGCATTCACAGCATTCACAAGCTGCACCAAGCATTCACGGCATTCACGACCTGTGTCGATCATTAACAAACTGCACCAAGCATTCACAGCATTCACAAGCTGTGTCGAGCGTTCACAGCATAGACACAGTCTGCACCAAGCATTCACAGCATTCACAAGCTGTGTCGAGCATTCACAAGCTGCACCAAGCATTCACTGCATTCACAAGCTGTGTGGAGCATTCACAAGCTGCACCAAGCATTCACTGCATTCACAGGCTGTGTTGAGTCCTCACAGCATTCACAGGCTGCACCAAGCATTCACAGCATTCACAGGCTGCACCAAGCACTCACAGCATTCACAAGCTGCACCAAGCATTCACAGCATTCACAGGCTGCACTGAGCACTCACAGCATTCACAAGCTGCACCAAGCATTCACAGCATTTACAGGCTGCATGAAGCACTCACAGCATTCACAGGCTGCACCAAGCACTCACAGCATTCACAGGCTGCACCAAGCACTCACAGCATTCACAAGCTGCACCAAGCATTCACAGCATTCACAGGCTGCACCGAGCACTCACAGCATTCACAAGCTGCACCAAGCATTCACAGCATTCACAAGCTGTGTCGAGGATTCACAAGCTGCGCCAAGCATTCACAGCATTCAATGGTGTGTCAGGCATTCACAAGCTGCACCAAGCATTCACAGCATTCACAAGCTGTGTCGAGCATTCACAAGCTGTGTCGAGGATTCAGAAGCTGCACTGAGCATTCACAGCATTCACAAGCTCCACCAAACATTGACAGCATTCGCAAGCTGTATCGAGCATTCACAAGCTGCACCAAGCATTCACAGCAATCACAAGCTGTGTCGAGCATTCACAAGCTGCACTGAGCATTCACAGCATTCACAAACTGCACCAAACATTGACAGCATTCACAGGCTGTATCGAGCATTCACAAGCTGCATCAAGCATTCACAGCATTCACAAGCTGTGTCGAGCGTTCACAGCATTGACACAAGCTGCACCAAGCATTCACAGCATTCACAAGCTGTGTCGAGCATTCACAAGCTGCACCAAGCATTCACAGCATTCACAAGCTGCACCAAGCATTCACAGCATTCAAAGGTGTGTCAGGCATTCACAAGCTGCACCAAGCATTCACAGCATTCACAAGCTGCACCAGGCATTCACACCATTCACAAGCTGTGTAGAGCTTTCACAAGCTGCACCAAGCATTCACAGCATTCACAAGCTGTGTCGACCATTCACAAGCTGCACTGAGCATTCACAGCATTCACAAGCTGCACCAAATATTGACAGCATTTGCAACCTGTATTGACCATTCACAAGCTGCACCAAGCATTCACAGAATTCACAAGCTGTGTAGAGCATTCACAGCATTCAAAGCTGTGTCAGGCATTCACAAGCTGCACCAAGCATTCACAGCATTCACAAGCTGTGTCGAGCATTCACAAGCTGCACCAAGCATTCACGGCATTCACGACCTGTGTCGATCATTAACAAACTGCACCAAGCATTCACAGCATTCACAAGCTGTGTAGAGCATTCACAAGCTGCACTGAGCATGCACAGCATTCACAAGCTGTGTCGAGCATTCACAAGCTGCACCAAGCATTCACTGCATGCACCAGCTGCACCAAGCATTCACAAGCTGCACCAAGCATTCACAGCATTCACAAGCTGTGTCGAGCAGTCACAAGCTGCGCCAAGCATTCACAGCATTCAAAGGTGTGTCAGGCATTCACAAGCTGCACCAAGCATTCACAGCATTCACAAGCTGTGTCGAGCATTCACAAGCTGTGTCGAGCATTCACAAGCTGCACTGAGCATTCACAGCATTCACAAGCTGCACCAAACATTGACAGCATTCACAAGCTGTATCGAGCATTCACAAGCTGCACCAAGCATTCACAGCATTCACAAGCTGTGTCGAGCGTTCACAGCATTGACACAAGCTGCACCAAGCATTCACAGCATTCACAAGCTGCACCAAGCATTGACAGCATTCACAAGCTGTGTCCAGCATTCACAAGCTGCACTGAGCATTCACAGCATTCACAAGCTGCACCAAACATTGACAGCATTCACAAGCTGAATTGAGCATTCACAAGCTGCACCAAGCATTCACAAGCTGCACTGAGCATTCACAGCATTCACAAGCTGCACCAAACATTGACAGCATTCACAAGCTGTATCGAGCATTCACAAGCTGCACCAAGCATTCACAGCATTCACAAGCTGTGTCGAGCGTTCACAGCATTGACACAAGCTGCACCAAGCATTCACAGCATTCACAAGCTGCACCAAGCATTGACAGCATTCACAAGCTGTGTCGAGCATTCACAAGCTGCACTGAGCATTCACAGCATTCACAAGCTGCACCAAACATTGACAGCATTCACAAGCTGAATTGAGCATTCACAAGCTGCACCAAGCATTCACAGCATTCACAAGCTGTGTCGAGCGTTCACAGCATTGACACAAGCTGCACCAAGCATTCACAGCATTCACAAGCTGCACCAAGCATTCACAGCATTACAAGCTGTGTCAGGCATTCACAAGCTGCACCAAGCATTCACAGCATTCACAAGCTGTGCCGAGCATTCACAAGCTGCACCAAGCATTCACTGCATTCACAGGCTGTGTCGAGCATTCACAAGCTGCACTGAGCATTCACAGCATTCACAAGCTGCACCAAGCATTCACAGCATTCGCAACCTGTATCGAGCATTCACAAGCTGCACCAAGCATTCACAGCATTCACAAGCTGTGCCGAGCATTCACAAGCTGCACCAAGCATTCACTGCATTCACAGGCTGTGTCGAGCATTCACAAGCTGCACTGAGCATTCACAGCATTCACAAGCTGCACCAAGCATTCACAGCATTCGCAACCTGTATCGAGCATTCACAAGCTGCACCAAGCATTCACAGCATTCACAAGCTGTGTCGAGCGTTCACAGCATTGACACAAGCTGCACCAAGCATTCACAGCATTCACAAGCTGTGTCGAGCATTCACAGCATTCAAAGCTGTGTCAGGCATTCACAAGCTGCACCAAGCATTCACAGCATTCACAAGCTGTGTCGAGCATTCACAACCTGCACCAAGCATTCAATGCATTCACAAGCTGTGTCGATCATTCACAAGCTGTGTCGAGCATTCACAAGCTGCACTGAGCATTCACAGCATTCACAAGCTGCACCAAATATTGACAGCATTCGCAAGCTGTATCGAGCATTCACAAGCTGCACCAAGCATTCACAGCATTCACAAGCTGTGTCGAGCGTTCACAGCATTGACACAGTCTGCACCAAGCATTCACAGCATTCACAAGCTGTGTCGAGCATTCACAAGCTGCACCAAGCATTCACTGCATTCACAAGCTGTGTGGAGCATTCACAAGCTGCACCAAGCATTCACTGCATTCACAGGCTGTGTCGAGTCCTCACAGCATTCACAGGCTGCACCAAGCATTCACAGCATTCACAGGCTGCACCAAGCACTCACAGCATTCACAAGCTGCACCAAGCATTCACAGCATTCACAGGCTGCACTGAGCACTCACAGCATTCACAAGCTGCACCAAGCATTCACAGCATTTACAGGCTGCACCAAGCACTCACAGCATTCACAGGCTGCACCAAGCACTCACAGCATTCACAGGCTGCACCAAGCACTCACAGCATTCACAGGCTGCACCAAGCACTCACAGCATTCACAAGCTGCACCAAGCATTCACTGCATTCACAGGCTGTGTCGAGTCCTCACAGCATTCACAGGCTGCACCAAGCATTCACAGCATTCACAGGCTGCACCAAGCACTCACAGCATTCACAAGCTGCACCAAGCATTCACAGCATTCACAGGCTGCACTGAGCACTCACAGCATTCACAAGCTGCACCAAGCATTCACAGCATTCACAGGCTGCACCAAGCACTCACAGCATTCACAGGCTGCACCAAGCACTCACAGCATTCACAGGCTGCACCAAGCACTCACAGCATTCACAAGCTGCACCAAGCATTCACAGCATTCACAGGCTGCACCGAGCACTCACAGCATTCACAAGCTGCACCAAGCATTCACAAGCTGCACCAAGCATTCACAAGCTGCACTGAGCATTCACAAGCTGCACTGAGCATTCACAAGCTGTGTCAGGCATTCTCAAGCTGCACCAAGCACTTTCAGGCTGCACAAAGCATTTGCAACGTGCACCTCGAGTATGGGCTGGCCGTAACTTGCCGCTTCATAAGACCACCTGCCTTTTCCTTTCCCATGAGCTGGGTAGGGTGGACTGTAGCCACGTCCTGCACCTTTCACTCCTTTCAAGTATTTTCTGTCTCTGTACCCATCTTCACCATTATACACCTGAAAAGATGAACGTGGCCCAAACATTCACACTGCGTAACACCAACAGCACTTCCATTGCAGTGGGGCCAGAATCACTCCCTTAACAATCTTGGGCGAAGGGGTGCAGCAGTATGTGCTGATGGAGGGTGTAGCCATTGGCTTACCTGAAAAGGGCCTCATCCCTTGATTTTGCAACCTCTTCGGGAAATGATCAAGGTGTTCAGGCAGTATCATTGTGCACACAGACCAAAAACAACATCCAAATATCAAACAGCAGAACAACGTGATTCCTTGGGGACGGGGGCAGGGGCTCAGCGCCCTCATATTGTATTGTACATTGCACAGGGGTGGGGGGGGAACCCAGAAGAGCAGAGCCTGTATGCCTTCAGGTGACAGACACATAAAGAGGTTGTTATATGTTATAGGTGCCTCAGGGGGAATCCTTGCACTACGCGCGCACTGCGCACTACTTTTAGACTATGTTCCCCCCGAAGAGCCCCTAGAAACGCCCCATGGAAACGCCCTTAGAATTAGGTGACCCAAACTGCCCCAGCTCAAGAAAGTTGCAAACTACCTTCCCTTCACATAACACACATCATGCACATCTGAAAAAGCCATGAACAGTGTATTGGTTGCCACCCTCAACACCCTCTACTGTAGAGGGGGAGGCGGCCGGGGGTACCTCCTTTCGTATGTGCATCGAAACCTTTGTCGACATAATACGACGACCGTTGTGGCGACAGCCCCGCGGGGGCAATTTCCGCTACGAGATTATTCGGAGTTGAACTACTCACCCTCTGGCGGGTCTTTCGCTTCACCAGCCACATCAACCCTCGTAAGTTGATGCGACCGGCCGGACGAGAATTTTATGGCGAATTCGAATGCGACTTGGCTTGGAATCACAGGCATAGCACAATTCAAAGAGATGGGTAGTATCCTGCACAAAGACATGGTCCAAATAGCCCTTGCAGATACAAATAAAGTGTGAAAAAGGGTGGAGATGGGTGAAATTGCGTGAAAATCCAAAAATGCTATATCCCATTGTGGAAAAAGCATCAAAACCTACGCAACAGGGTAACAATGATGCCCCTATGATCTCAAGGCATGGGTCTCCAGTACGGCCAGACGCCCAAATAGTTGCACTGCACGCGCACTGCGCTTAAGGCGCCTGATCACTTTTGGTGGTCACAAGACCAAAAAATTATTTTCGGCATTTTCAGTATTTGAGCTCTTGAGGCTGAAAATCACTTGAAGGGTTTGTGCATTGGTAGCCCAATGGGGTGCAAAACACATCTTTAGGGTGCTGTAAAAACGTTTATTGTGAGTGGTGGTCACAACATCAACAAAATTGGTATTATTTTGTTGTTAGCACTACTTCGGCATGTGCACCAGCCCTTGCCCTTAGAAACCTGAAACACCCGGTGGCCAAAGGGGCGAAGAACCAAACAGGCTCTAGGACACACTTTACATGTGATATTGGGTCACCGTGGGTGGCCACAAAGAAAAACACACAGGTACTCACTCCCCAGCTGGTCTACTGTGGGCCCATTCAGAGCGCCATGAACACGTGCAGCATACTTGGTTCCAGTCCCTCTTTAGCACTACAATGGGGTCGAAGCAGGCAGAGTGAGGTGCTCTGATTAGACAAGGCCATACTTGCAAAAAGGGGGAGTGTCTGGCTGCACAGGTGACGAGCGTGTGTTCCGCAGCTTCCGGGGTGCATGCGGACTCTTCGCCGTCCACCCCAGGCCAGGCAACAATGGGTTGCACTTGGAGGCAGAATGACACCACCCACAGAAAAAGGGGGGAGAAGCCACCAGCGAGACTTGCACCGATTTCCAAAGGGAGCTCTGAGTTCAGAGCTACTCACCGACTGCTCACAAGGACGCGGCAGGTGTTTTGTCCATCCTTTTTTTTGTCCCCCCTCCCCTTGTGTCAGCTACGCCAATGTACGCAATCATTACGGTCCCTACGCATACTGTAGCTAGGACAAGGGCGTGGCTTGCACACAACACATACAACTGCCGACACACACGTGCACAGGCCACATGTCCTGAAATTGGCAATTCAGGACCTATGGGATGCATCAGACTTCAGACTAATAAAAAAATATATCCTGGTGCACCAGCAGGGGGCCACATGTGCTGAAATTGGCAAATGTGACGACAAACCCATGTCTTCTGTGGCCGCACTACAATTGGTACGGAATTAAATTACGTACAATTATTGCGGTCCTACTGTAGCGTGGACAAGCGTGGCTTATACAGGGGGGGGGGAGGGGTACATCCGCCAGTCCCGAGTCCGGCCCCTGTCGGGGACACAATGGACACGACCACGGCAGGTTCAATACCGCAGCCATGGTGAGTTTTGGTGGAGGGGGCCGCGATCGTGAAGTGGGGGCCTGGGTCAGAAATGGGGCGTGAGCGACACAGATCCGTGCACGAGCACGTCGCACATACCTCCCCATAATCGCGGTCGTCCTCGTCCTCCGGAGGCCATATGCTGTGCCCACGACCCCCGTGATCACCATCACGGCCTCTGCGCCCTCTGAGGGAAATGGAGGGGCTGTTCAGTTGCGGATGGGTGACAGAACTGCCATAGGGCTCGGAGGAGAATTGAAAAGACTTGGGGGGGGGGGGGGCTTGGAGCCCCTTTTCCGGACCCCGGGGCTCCAAGGGCAGGCGGCCAATGGAGCACCTTTTTGTGCACCCCCCCTTTTCCCGTGGTAATGCGGTGATGGATGTACAGCCATTCTGGCCCTTGGAGCCCTTCTGGGGCACACATGGTGAGGAATTAACCCTGCGGCCCTTTGGAGCCCCTTTTCCCAGCAGCCCCCCTTAAATTTTGGGGGGCACCAAGCCCCCCCCCCCCCCCCCCCGGGCCTTTCCATTTTCCACCAGCCTAGTGCTTAATCATCATATCTGTCCTGAACATGACAACTTGGCCGGCTGAAAATGTTTGCGTGTGCAAAATTCTCCCGGCGAAAAGGGCAGCGGGTGGTCCTGGTGCACTGAAGATTATTTGAATGAAAACTGGATTCTGTAGTCTTGTGACCACCCGACATGATCGCAAACAGTGGCTAAGCATAAACCAGACCCTCCCTGTGTATTTTGACGCAGGGCAGAACAAGGGCAAACAAGGACTTGGCTTTTCGCGCCTTGAGCTCAAGAAATCAAAATATGGCAGGGTTTTATGGATCAAAGTAAGTCACCCCAAGTATCCAATTGGAGTTTTTAAACCCCTTGTCAACACCTTATTTTCTATGAGATCAATAATAATAACAATTAACGTTAATGTTAGCAACAACAAGAACACAAACCTATCCCCCCATGAGTTCCGAGGGGCCTGACAAATATTCAACTGAAAACCTCATTTTTTGAATAGGTGTGTGTTGTGTGTGGGTGTGGGTGTGGGTGTGGGTGTGTGTGTGTGTGTAGGTGTGGGTGTGTGTGTAGGTGTGTTTGTGCTCTACCACATGACTGAAATAATCTTTTAAAAACCAGAAACACTGAGACCTACAATAAGAAGAAATAAGAAGAAAAAGCCACAGTTCGGACAAAGGTTCGGGAAAAAAAAGGACCAAGGGGTGTGTACACATGCACCTGTTGTCACTCCCGCTCTCTACAAAGGAGAGACTCTGGCCCCACACATCTGCACATTCGCACATCCCATACGCTGACCTTGGGCAGAAAGTGGAACCTGGCGGGCTGCAGGTGCAGGCACAGCCCCAACCCCGTTCTGCGCTGCCGTGGTCAGGCTTTCCAGCTTATCCTGGCCCCTTGGCAGGGTCCCACAACCAGCCCATCAGCCACAGGTAGTGGGACAGTGGACAGTCGGCATGGAAGTCGCTCTGGTGCCCCCCTTCCCCCTCCCCCCCTCGGGCCCCCGCGCCCCCCCCCCCCCTGATATGAGACAGGGACACCCGCCGAGCAGCGGCGACCAGTCAGCAGGCACCACAATGCGGCAGCAGTGCAGACGTGGTGGCAGGAGCACACCCTCCTTTCTGTCGGCGGCCCTTTTCTCCTTCCCCATCCTCGTGTCCATATCCCTCTTGGTCTGCATCCGCCGCACGGAGCTCTGGCTGCTGAACCCGCTCCGCAGTGCGTGCCAGGCCCCAGTCAAGGCTGCTGCCCGGCCTGTCATCGCCCTTGCCCTTCCCCTTGCGACCTCCCAGGTTGTCCTGGTCTTCACCCTTGCCCTTGCCCTTCGCCCCACGCTCGTGGTTCAGGTCGTCCAAGCCCTTGCCCTTGCCCTTGCCTCCCTTACGCCTCCCATTGTACATGTCCTCGGCACTGTCTTCATGGTTCCATGAATTGCTATGGTCATCCTACAAACAGGCCAAGGGGGACAGCAGCACGGGTCAGCTGCACGGAGCATAGGGCAGGGGCAAAGCTTTTCTTAGCAACGTGGGGGGGGGGGGGGGTTGGCACAAGGCCTCGGTATCTGATTGTCTGCCTTTGGCGGCGCCTATTGGCCCCTCGCCACTGCTCATTTGGACCCTCTGTGGGCCCGAACGTATTTTGGTTGTGTCAACCGGGGGGGGGGGGGGGTTGGCATGACACCGGGTTGTGTTGATGTCTGCGGCTGGCGGCGCCTATTGGCCACACGCCACTTACCCCTGCCGTTCCCTTGAGCTCTCTCCCTCCGCAGGTGGCGGCACCCATCGGCCTCTCACCCCCTTATGCCCTCCCTCTCCATCCTTGGCCCATCCTTACCTCCCTACTCTCTCCTCCTTTCCCTTGGGAGGTTGTGCCAACGGAGCCCCCCGGACTGTCCCTGTTTCCCTGCTCTGTGTCGGGTCCACACGCAGGAGGCAACTGCCCTGGCCGTTGCCGAAGTGCGTCCAAGTGGACCCCCCCCATACCGGCAGTGGGAGGAGGGGGGGGGGGGGGATGGAATGAGAAGGGCAGGCACAAACAGCACTTGACCTACGCCCATGGGCGGGGGGGGGGGGGGCTCAGCTCAGGAGGCACCCACCGACGCACTGACTTGCACCTTCGGCACCGGGACTTTAGCCCTTCCCCTCAAAAACAGCAGCTGACTCTTGCCCCCCCCCAAGGGGCCGGGGGGGGGGGGGGCATCAGAAGGAGGCACCAGGACAGGCATCGCCCATCCTCTCTCATCCAACCATCTGCAAAGCCATGGGTGTATGCTCATGCTGAATGCGTATCATGAACGATTCTCACCGAATGCCATTGTGCACAAGAGCATTGGGGTGTGACTGGAATCGGCACCAGTCATCCGCAGCAGCCACTGGCTGTCGAATTCCCCCAATACCCCTCCGCCTCCCCGTGCAAACCTTTTTTGGCACTTCCCTGCACCTGGCCTTTCTGCCGTTGTGGGAGCGATTGGATGTCGGTCATGATGCGAAAGTCATGTCAATGAGTTGCAAAGCAGGGGATCGAGTTTTTTCATGCCGGCTGAGAGGGCTCCCTCATCTCCCCACGCTCTCCTGGACCCCAATGCCCCCGCTCAATTCGGCTGAAATGTCATGCTGGTGGGATGCTTTGACATTGTTGTCTGGTTTTTGAGGGTATGTTTGTCTGACCGTTGGGCGTGGGGGGTGCAGCATGACTTACATCCTGCAGCTCTCTGAGGGTGCCGCCCATGCACCACGCACACCGCGTCCTTCAAGTCCACTGGGTGGGTATGCCATGCTTCAGAACATGGCCCGAGGACTGGAACGAAGCGATGTGGTGACTTGCAGCGCCACACGCACATCAGGGCTCATGGATACAGCCGTACACGCATGCCCTGGTGCACCCCGCAGGCGGCACCCTCTTTGACGTCACTGGACATGGCTTCTGCGGCATGACTCAAACCGGGCAATCCCAAAAATTGCCCATGCTGCACCGTGGCTGTTCGCTGACTCTTTGGACCAGAACGCGCAGGAAATCTGTGCTTCAGCAATGGCAAGTGGGCACACGACTGGGCTGGTGGAAAATTGCCCCGCGGGGGCGAGGGGTCGTATGAGCCCCTTTTCCAACCCCCCCCCCCCCCAGAAAGGGTGGGGTTCTCCCATCAGGCCATGATGGGGGCAAAGGGTCCGCATGGGACCAATACGGGGGACTAAAAACCAAAAAAATACAAAAAAAAAAAACAAAATGGCATTTTTGGAATCAGCGTGTTGCAGGGGGTCAGAAAAAGGTCATTTGCCCCCTTTGATGAGAAAAATTGCAAACTATTTTGCCACAAAACAGCGCAAATCAGGGCCCCTGACAGAAGAGCCCCTTTTCCACCGCCTCCCCCGGGATCCTACGGGCTCATACAGCCCCTCCCCCAATTTTCCACCCGCCCTGTCAGGGGCAGTACAGGGAGCGGGAAAAATTTGCCAGGGGACAATTGCGACGGGGATAATTTCCGAGGGGAAAACTTTCGCTCCCTGCGGGAATCCTGAAGCCTGGCGTTATTTACAGGTGGGCTCTGGATGGATCACTGGCACGAAGATTGCACAACCAATAAACGCTGAACAGTTTTCTATCACACAACAGGGCTGCTAAGGCGCTGTGCCAAGAGACACAGCTAGAAATTGCACCTCCCAGTGGCTGCAGCTGAGTCTGCAGTGAAGCAGTTGGTCACATGCCCCCAAAAATTCGCCGGCAGCGGGGGGGGGGGGTGGCACAAGGCCTTGGTGGTTGGCTCTGTTAGCCTGTGGCGGCGCCTATTGGCCTCTCGCCTTTGAACCTTCTGCTCTGACAAGCAGGCATCCGTACTACTGCGGGCATCCGCACTGCCCCGGGCATCCACCTGCCTGGGGGGGGGGGGGATGCAGAATGCAACCGAATGCAACAACACGGGGGGGGGGATTTCGCCACTTTTGGTACCGGCAATATTTCCCCCACGAATTTCTCCCCCCGCCCCCGAAATCCTTCCCCCCCCCCCGCTGTATCGTGCCCAGAGAGTGCACTGCAAAGGGATGGGAGTGGCAGAAACCTCAAGCCCAACCTCGGCCCCAGGGCACTGGACCCCCCCCCCCCGGAGCACAGCACTGGCACAGACCTCGTTCCCCGCCTCACGCCATTGGGGCCCGTCCCGGTACCGGCTCTCAAACAGGCTGCGGTCATAGTCCGGGTCATCCTCCACGTGGCGGCCTCGGCCCTTGCCTTTGCCCTTGCCCTTGCCGGACTCGTGCCCTTTGCCCTTGAGACCCCGGGTGGAGCTCTCGGCGCTCTCCTGCGCCTCCGCCTGCTGCAGCAGCAACGAGGGCCCGCCCCGGTTCCACGGGTTGAACGGTTCGGGCGTCTCGTTTGCGGGCGCCTGCTGGGCGGGCCTTGCAATGGGCTGCCACTCCTCCTCGCGGGCAGCAGCTTCAGTGGCCTGGGCAGCCTCAGCGGCTTCCTGCAGCGCCATGAACAGTGAAGTCTTGGTTTGGTTCTGGACTGCAACTGGGAATGCATTCCATCACACTAACAACAGCTCCACAACCAACTCATCCATCTGTGGCTGTGTGGGCTAACTCCAACAAAGCCAGTGCCGACGAGGGGTTTTCAATCCAAAGGAACAACACAACGAACCATGGCCGGTGGCAGCGGCCAGCACGAGTGACCCTTGATCCCTTAAGTCCCCTGCATCACCCATCCGCTGGTGAGCCCAATTGAACGGTGTGCCGAGATGCGTGTGCAGGTGTGCACATCAGTCGAGCAGGGGTCCTTGATGCAAGGGCCCAGTGCAGCGAGGCCTGGCTGCCCAGTCGACCTACCTCTCAGTGAGCATACACACGACCGTGCCAGTCAATGGCCCAATGATGGCGAGGGGGGCCAAGGGTGGGGTGCATTGCATGTCGGAGGGGTGTCTATGGGCCTCCCGTTTGGCGGTGTTGACGGGGGGCGGGACCTGCCGGGGCGCGTTTGTGCTTTGAGAAGACACATTTTTGGCGAGAACCAAGTTCTGGGTCCCAAGTCTGTTGGGGGAGATTAGGGGACGGTGCCCGGGCGCTATCCCAACACGCGACAAGGGGGTTGTTGATGGCGCGGCCACCGAAAAGCGGTCGACAATCCCTGTGCAGTACGGCCCTGACGGGGTGCATGTGCGGGCCACCGGTGCGGCCCTTTGGCGGACCGTGGAGTGTTGTTGAGGTCCAGTGCAGACTCGCCACTAGCATCTGCCGGCCCAGACACGATCCGATGGAGCAGGGTCCTACTGAGCCACACGCTGGACGCAGTACGTTCCTACTGAGTTCTGGTGGTGCGGGGGGCGGGTATTACTGAGCGGCCTTTGATACGGGGCGGATCACTACTGAGAACCAGTTTCCCTGCCATACGCTAGTCTGGTCCGGTGAGGGTTCACACACATGTGATGCTCCGGACCCCTCCCAACCGGATTCCCAACGCACAACAAGCATTTGAGCAAGGGTACAGGACGGCACAGAAGCAACACCCAATCGCCAGATGCATTACCCACAGCCTCGTACCATAGCTCATGTCGCTCCTTTGGTAAACATGCAGTGGAAAGCCAGACAGACCTGCTCGGCCTGCTTCGCCTCGTTGGCCTTGCGCTCGAGGTCCGCCAACTTATCCTGCAGCCGCTTCTTCCTGGCCTGCTCCTCAGCTTCGTCCTGCAGGGCAGACAGGCACCAAATGTGGTCTGCAGGTGGTCTGAGCCCGACTTCGCAAGCGCAAAGGTGTTTGATGGCTTTGAATGGGTGCAATGTCGAGGACGTTTCAGAAATTCCGATGCTGGTGGAAATGGCCCCCTGTCTCGCAAGAGGAGCCCGCCCCAATGTCCAGCACCACAGGTCAAACCACCCACAAATTGCACAAACAGAGCCAGGAACATGGAACATGGATTGGCCATCACTGTGGACGGTCTGGTCTGCGGACAAACAAAATGGACCCCGCGCTCTTGAACACCCAAACCAGCGTGTACACCCTGAAAGCGATTGATAAAACTACTGAACCTTTATGGTAAACGGTGAAACTGCCTTGACTTTTGTTGTTGGATGGGTACCTCCTGGGCTGAGCTCCCCCGGATGTGCCGTGTGCTGTGCCGCAAACGGGTGCCTGCCTTTTCATTTCACCCCCCACGACGCCAGAGTAGGACAACCCCGAGGATGAATCAGAAGAGGGGGGGGGGGAGGGGGGTTTGGCTGGGTCCCCCTATGATCCCTGCTGAAGGCGGGCCAAAATGTTTGAACTTAAATCCTCTTGGCAACGAAGGCACCGAAGCAAAATTTTGGCTGTCAGCCTCACACATTGGAAGGGGAGGGGGGTCCTCCTTCGGTGTACAGCGCATCACTGGACAAGTCTCTACTCGGAGTTTGCTGCATCCACCCCTTGGCGTCCCTCCCATGCTGGCGCTGGCATGCTTCACACGAAAAATTTGGACGGTGCTCTTCACCACCACCGATGTGGGAAACGTAACAGGGGCAGAAGGCTCCGGATCACCAAACATCAGCGTCGCGCAGCATTTATCAGGTACTTTGCTTTTGGGGGGAAATAGGAGGGGCCGCTGGGTTCGGTCGTACATGTCCCTGCCCCCCACATTCTGGCAGGGTTGTCATCTCCATACGCCCGCACCAGTGGAAGTGGTCCCGGGGACCAGCGAACACATTTCTGCGTGTCAATCTGCACGCCCGGCAGTGGTCCCGCCCCCCGGCGAACACCTCTTTGCACCCAGGATGCCTGGCACGCGGAGGAGTGCGTTTCGCTGTGGTTCACTGTCTTCTGTCCCATTTGGAATGCTGCTGGTCGTGCTTTAGGCATTGTGCACTGTCGGAGTCATACCACACGACTCCTCCTGCGCAATGCCGGGCAGGATTGATTGTGTGCAGTGTTCGAAGGGATAACTATGTCCACGGCCCCATCAGGTCCCCAAGCCCGAAGTGCACAATATGGGGGGGGGGGGTGAGACCTACTTAGAGAGTGAGGATTGGGGGCGCAATCATCATTCAAACTGCAACAGTTCTTGTGTTCGAGAGGATATGCTATGGACAATCTAGATGAAGCACAACGTATTCATCCGTCATAAAACTGCATCCATATCTACAATCAAACTGCAACTATCGTGTGTGTTCACCTGATGACTTATATATCGGCATGTGCTGCCTTCATGCTACATACTGTGTGTCTTACCTCCCACTGCTACCGTGATCAAGCACTCCTTCGGCTCTCAGTTGCTGTGGTAGTCCTATGGTGTGTTCTGCCGTGTGTCTGTGTGTTCCATTGCTGTTGCTGTCTCATGGTGCTGTGGTCAGTGCATATGGCTGTAGTGCGTAGTTGGTACGAGGGGGCCGAGAGTGAGGATTGGGGGGGGGGGGGGGCTACTAAGACCCTGCCATGCAATGTACACCCTCCCACATCCAATCCCCTTGCTACTGGGGCAGGGAAATTTTGGTACTTGTGGATTTGGGATGGCGAAATTTGGTGCGGAGAAAATTTGGCGCCACTTCTTAAATCCCACGGAAAAATTTGGCACAGAAAGCCCAGATTGTGGCACAGGAACCGTGGACCTCAGACAGTGGTTGATATTTCCTACGGGCCTTTGGTTGGCTGCGGTTGCTTCGTGGTGGCGTGTGGGTGGCTGCTGTCATTTCCTGGAGGCTTGTTGGTGTTCTTGGAGGCTTCCAGAGGGTTGCTGTCCTTGTTCCTGTCCAAGTCAACTGGCACAAGGGGCATGTACATCCCAAGAGCGCTAACAGCGACCCCTCGGAAGATGGCGAACAACACCATGGCATGACTTGGCGCACTTTTGCAATGCCAAATGTTGCCGTTCCCAATGTCGCCTGTTCCAAACCCTCCCTCCCCAGGCAGGGGTGTCCTTAACGAGAAAAAAAAAAAGTGTTCCGGTACGAGTTTCCCCAAAAAAGCCCGCGGGCACTCCATGTGCTCAACCATGGTTGGTGGCAGTTGGCGGTTGGCGGTTGGCAGTTGGCAACTGGCGGTTGGTGGCGGTTGGTGGTGGTTGGCGGCGGTTGGTGGCTGGCAGTTGGCAGTTGGAGGCGGTTGGCAGTTGGCGGTTGGTCGCCGCTGGCGGTTGGCGGCGGTTGGTGGCTGGCGGTTGGTAGTTGGCGGTTGGTGGCGGTTGGCAGTTGATAGGAGTTGGCGGTTGGCGGTTGGTGGTCCCTTGGGCTGTCCTTAGCAAAAAAAAAAAATCTCGTCCCTTAAGGACTCCCCTGTCCCCCGGTACCCTCACCGTGCCGCATCCAGGGAATCAAGCATCGCATGCTCCGAGCCTCCACACACCTCCTGTCGACGCTTCTCTGACACCTGCTGGGCCTTCTGCATCATGGTGGCGCGCTGGTCTTTCAGCTGCTGCAACCGGCGCTTACTCTCCTCCTCTCTGTCAATCCGATCCTGCGCACTCTGCGGGTGGATAGGAATCGTGGACACCGCAGTTGAGCAGCTCTGTGAGCGTTTCTAACGCAAATCGATGTGACGGCAGGTTGTTGGCGCGCCCAAACTCGCCCTTTGCCGTCGGGAACAAAGGCCAATCATAGAGGCTCAAGAGTTATGGAGAGCACAGGAACAAAGGGGGCGGGGCGCTTTGTGGGACGAACAAAAATCAGGGAATGGGGCAGTTCGGATGAGGAGTCTACGCAAACGGGACGTACGGCTCCTCCGACTGGCCGTTGCAGATCCGGCGTCCCGAGCTCGGTGACGATCCTCCGCAGACAGCGAGGTTATCTTTGTTGGCGCGCTGTTAGCCCACGACAACCCCCCCCCCCCCGTGTCTGTCTTTCTGTGTTGTCTTCTGTCTGGGCACAGTAATGATTGTTTCGCTGTTTATCCGAAGGTTCAGTCAGGCCTGCATTGGAGCATGAAGTTGCACTCAGTCCAGGCTGAGGAGTGCAATCCCAATTGCTCAATTGCTCTGCTTGTGCTTTTGTTTGGTTTTTGTCATCTCTATCAATCTTTCACCCGTCTAACTGCCCCCCCCCCCTTTGCGCCAACAGGTTTGGCGCACACAAACCGTGAAATCCTCCCTCTTTTTTATTCATCCACAGACATCTTGGGACACATTTCAATTCCACATCATCACATCATATGAGATCCCTCCCACACTGAGGTACCGTTCGACAATCGGAGAGCAAGCAGGCCGAACAGCGACAGGCGCTCCAGCGGTTGCTTGCACGATGGTTTTGCTGTGCTCACAACAGCAGCAGCGCCTGCCCCTGAAAAAATGTGAGTTCAAGTTTTGTTTCAAAAGAACAGAAGGGCACTGAAAAGAAAACACTGTGTGGGACCTCAGCCTCGATCACCCACCGTGGCCTCCGTGTATGCAGGCGGATACAGCCCCCAAGGCTATACCTGCATTTTTCTTGTTTCAGCCTCGGCCACCAGCCTCGCTTGCTCTCGCTCTGCTGCAGCTCGCTCCTGGCAGCAAGGGAAAGGAGCAGAGGCTGATGCCCCATGCAGACACCAACAACGGTTGCAGACTGAAGGATGACAGATTCCGTGCGGGTCAGAGGGCGCGTCCTGAGGTGGCTTGCATGTTGGGTGGATGGAGAAACACGGCCACAATGGCGCACAATCGTGGAAGGACAGCGAGCGACGTCCCCGTGACCATCGCCCAGCCCCCCGACCCCACCGCCCACGCCCAGGCCAACCTCTACACCCACACCCAAGCCCACGCCCACGCCCATGACCTAGGACCCGCCCCTGTACCGTGGTGGCAGCGCTGGACCCACACGCAGCTGTGGGAACTGACACCAACTCTTGCCTCGCAGATCACAGCATCCGCGTGTGCTTCGACCTCCATTGTGCTCACAATGCAGTGTTGGGCGTGCTTTGCGTTGTGCATGCTGAACTTTGCTCAAATAATGCACGAGAACGGGTGAAAGGTGAGCGGTTGGTGTGGCCTATGGCCGGCCATTCTGTTGTTTTTTTTTTTTGAAGTGTTTGCGCGGGATTGAATTGAATTCTTTTCACGTGGGGTGCCTCCTCCATTTGGCTAGCCCACCGGCCTCGATTGAAGACGTTGGGGTTACGTTGGGGGCATCAGCGTGTATGACGCATTTGTCTGAGGTGTCTCTGCAGGGCCGGCGTACCAGGTCCTCGAGGGAGGTTCCCGCGCGGGCCCACTTCCGTAATGGCACGTGACGCCACTGCAAAACGGCCATTTTCCACACCTCCAACACATCACCGCAAACCTTTAGTGTCATGTTCTGTATTTGTTACCCCTTATGAACTGCGATTTACGCAAGCAGTACCCCAACATGCACAACTCACGTGAGCACAGTTCCGAAACAAAAGGTCCCAGACATCTCCCATCAGAAACACTCGCGTTTCGTCCACAACCTCCGCCTGCCACATGGTCCTCACGAGCCCCTTCTCGACGGCGGGCCGATGAGGTTGCCTACTCTTGGGGCTCTTGATTGCTGACACTGCCCCCCTCCCGGGACGGTTCAGGGACGAGGGTTGCGGAGCCGAGGGTGCCACTACCAGGTCACCTGCCTACGTGCCACCCACCTGGAGCCTGGGCGTAGGCCCCAGGCGGCAACTGAACGTCGTGCGGTTGTTGCTTGTCAAGGGTTGCAGAGAGGCGGAAAGCGCACGGACGTGTCGGCCCGTCCTTGTTGCCCCACCAACCACTCATAGCCTCCCACCGCCTTCCATTCCCTCCCTCCCTCCCTCCCCCGCCCCCCATCCCCGCGTGCACCATGTCGTCCATGGGCATACTTTGGCCTGCTGCTGCTCCATTTCTTGAATCTCAGACAAATTCCGCGGCTCGGGCCATTGCCCTGGGAGGGCTGGTGGTGCCGCTGCCACGGGAGCAGGGGTGGCCCACGCCTGCCCAGCTTTCAAAGGAACAGGATTGGGCTGCACCACACTGAAGAGCGGCGACAGGAGCGTGTGGGGAATGACCAGACAGCGCACAAGCACAAGCGCACAACAATGTGCTTTGCAATGGCCACGCGTTGCTGACACTTTTGACTGGCGAACGGGCGATACTGCACGAATAATGCATCATTTGGTGACCCTTAGGGGGGTGCCCTGTTTGCCTCACGGACCACAGACCGGAGCCGGTTGAGCACTGTCTTGTGGCCTGTGCTGCCGCACCCGTTTCAAAAGTGGAGCAAAAATAATACACAGGGGCATGATTGCACCACCACTCACACATTTGAAACGTAGTGCACGTGCTCATAACACTCGACAATTCCATGGCCGCAGACCCCACGCAGCAACCCCAACGAGCGGTCAAGATGCTCAGGGTGCTCGGCGGAGGAGCTCGCTGAGAGCTGACAGCTTGCCGGACAAACACGGCCACACGTCGGACGCAACGGCCGCAGACCCAACACAATACAGACGTGGCCTTTGCAACCGAGGCAGGTATTATGACGATTTAGTTGGCACTTACACGTCACTTCATCACCAAGATTTCTACAGTCGCCCAACGTGGACTTCGTGTCATTCCGCCACCAACATTCCTCTTTACAAATAACTATTGAAACTCGCAATCATGGAACCATCACTTCACCTTTGTTCAGTTCAATTCGCACAAAGCACCTGTACCACTTCATCACCATTATTTCTACAATCACCCAAAGTGCACTTCGTGTCACTCTACCACCAACATTCCTCTTCACGAACATTTATTCAAACTTGTAATCATGGAACCATCACTTCATCTGTGTCCAGTTCAATCCGCACAAAGCACCTATACAACTGCACGAAACCACAACAGGCAGCCACAGCGGCAACGAAGGCATACCGGGGACCAGTTGCAGGGGTGTGCTGTCGTTCTGGACGCACTTTGTCCTTCTCCCGGAGGTTGGGTATGCCTGAGCTCGGTGGTGGCAGCCCGGCTCTCCCCTTGTCCATCTTCTCATCACGCCGATCTCGCTCCCGCTCACGCTCCCTTTCCCGTTCCCGTTCCCGCTCCCTTTCTCTGTCTGCCCTCTCCCTCTCCCTTTCTGCTTCCCTGTCCGCTCGGTCCCGGCTTTGGTCGGCTGCACGGAACGGTGGAGGGGACGTCGACGGAAAAGTCCCGTTGGCATTGGCGGAGGGAAACTGCCCATGTGATGGCGGGCCGCTTCCCATTTTGTGGCCTGGAAAAAGCGCGGAGCATCCACAGTGCCTCGGGCACACGGCGTCCCGGTTCAGTCTTGTTCCCGACGTCGCATCTACAGAGCGTGGACCGTGTTCCCACACCTGCAAACAGCGGCTGATTGAAATCCATCTCAGCGTTGGCATCATCCATAGCCCAGTCGCACATGGTTGACGACTTGGTTGCCCCAGACGCAGCTTGGGAAGTTGCCGTTCGGTTCGGGCCACTGGGCACTAACTTCGTGTCTGTTGGAACACACATGAGCAGAGGGAATTCAGTCCACCCATAATCCATCATTCTGGGCAAGTTGTACTGTGCGCAAACAGCCAGAAAGATTCTGACAAACTTTGACAGTATTTCACACTGGAGCGTGCCACCGCCACCACCTATGCAAAGTACCCCTGACAACTGGTTGTCAAGGAGGGCATTCGCAAGCGACAGGTGGTTCTTCAGAAATGGCGCATTACGAAACGATAATTTTGTTGTCGAAACACCAGCCTCCCCGTTGGGCCAAAACGTGTACTTATGTCAGCAACAACTCACAAGGGAATCCAACATGCAAAACATTCCGGGCCCGCGGCGTGGAAAAGAAGTACTACGTGTGAACCTTTTCCCTGCAGTGCACATATTCCCATGACGCAGCACGAACCTGCCGGCGTCGGTGCTGCGGGTGCTTTCGGGACCGCCGAGGACGGCAAAGGAAATTCCGAATCACGGACAGAGTCAACCTTGCCAGTGGAAGGCCAATTTGGCTCTGCTTTCCGACCCCACACGGAAGAGGTTGGCAAGGCTATCGAATCCTTTTCTGCGGGAGGTTGTGTCGTCTCGGATGTGTCTTGGAGAGGAGTCGTCGGCGTGTGCTTCGCCCAACTACGGAGGAGGAAGGTGGCGGCAACAGTAGCGTTCAAGACGAAAACGTGATAGCGGTGTATGTGCACTTGGGCGCAAACAGACGGCCTCGTGAATCGTGAAACAACAGGCACACACCCTGCTTTAGTGGTGTTGACAAGTGGAACTGAAGGATCGTAGCCCATATTTTCACTTTTCTTGCTTGGAAGCTTCATGGGCCCCGGGGTGAGCGATTTGGGCCCCGACTTGGAGACATTGGACGGTAAAGGTCCTCGGATGACGCCACCCAAGCCAGTTTTTTTCTGGGGTTGTTTGATCATACGAATAAATCTGAGAATGGGCAGTACTTCGTAGTGGGAATCCGGTTGGTGCCGTCAAATTCGGAATTCGTTGTCCAGCAGCATGCCTTTCCTTGTGTTGAGCACACTATCCACTGACACAGCAACAGGACCACCAGAATCGGTATGGGGACTTTTGAGCTGGAGAAGCTAAGGCGGAACGAGGAACTGTTTGTTGGATGGTGCTTGCTTCGCGGTTCTGCGACCCGAGGCCCAAAACTGAGAACAGACAGCCACTGCCATCATCTCACTCATCCACTCGCACAGAAATAATCAACTCGCTCAGGCCGGTGCTCGTCAGCCGGAAACTGAACAGCCAGCGCACAACGGAGCACAACGGAGAACGTGGCACTCTGTCCTTCCTCACAATCCCAAGGAACATGTGAAGGAAATTTTGCAACGAAAGCTTTGCTAACCGAGCTGAACCACAAATACCCCCTAGCCATGTGGTGAAATGTTTCCATCACCCGACACGAGTTGGAGGAAATAACTGAACACAGGCAAACAAGCGACAGGAAAACAGCGAATTTCGCTTGTTTGATTAGCGAAAGCATCATCAAGTGCAGAGTAGACAGATTACTAATATTGTAGTGAGTTACGATTGTCTCTTATCCTTTATCCTTCAGGTCCGTTCGCCGAGTCCAATTGAGAGACTTTCCCTGCTGCGCTGGCCGCGCGTGCGGTGCACGAAGTCCGCGTGCGCGTGCAAGAGAGTAATCAGGTAGGGGGGTCGGCTTTTGCATGCCCCCCCTTCGGGGCCCATACCGTGGGCCATTTTATAGGGCCTATGCCCCGTCCCTGTCTTGGAGCTACTCCTTGTATAATTATGTTTTGGTAATCCCTAAATGTTGGCAACAAGCTTGGGTGGGGCCCTGTACACAGCTCTAATGCCCACACCCCCGTTCTGCACGCACCCCAATTTTGGGCCTGTTGGAGGCTCCCCGGTGGCCAATTCTGCCCTTGACTCCCCAGTGCTCACCCCCTTTACCCCCACCGTTCCCGCCACGTTCCCCATCTCTGTGACGTTTGTGCTCTGGACCCCCCTCTGCTGATGATTACCCGGCCCTGGACCCCCAAGGTAACCCCCAAGGTGACCTTTGTACTCTGGACCCCCCTTGCCTGTGCCGGCTGCGCTCTGGACCCCCCTGTCTGTGACAACCGGGCCGAGAACCCCTCCGGTACGTGATTTCTGAACAGCGGGCACCCCCTTCGTTGCGATTTCTGAATCTTGCCTGGATAAGCTCCCTCGGACCGATTCCCGGGCTGTCCCCCCCCCCGCAAGAACAAACAGTGTACATTTCTGGACCCTGTCAGTTTCTGTCACCTTTGTTGTGGAACCCTCCCCCCTTTTTGTGGGCCCTCGGTTCCCCCTGTTTGTAATTTCTCTGATGCGGGCCCCTCTGTGGGCATCCTCTTTGTCCTTTCTGGACAGCAGACACCCACAAACCTAGCTGCAGCTTCTCTGGATGAAAACATTGCAACAGACTGGGACACTGTGACATCATTTGATAGAGCATGCGTACAGGCACAGCAAAGGCATTCACCAGGATTTCCGTGTCACTGTGGCAGGGAACAGCTTAATTTTCATTCATGTATTCCCAAATTGAAACGCACCGAAGTTTGTCTTGTCATACATGGACCTCGTGTTAACACCTGTAGTCCGTTGCATCGTGCAAAGGTGGAGAGGTGTGTATTGCGTTGAAGAACACGGCAGACACCCACAGGGAACAAGACACCCACAGGGGACAGGTGACAACTTCAATCTTCCTGTTCATGTTCGGATGTTTGGATCACAGAGTCATACGCATCGAAACTGTCAGACTCTTCCTCGTTATCAGAATTAACTGCTGTTGCGCGCGCCATGGAAGTTTTCATTTTAAGCAGTCTGTCTTTCAATACCTCCTGGTTACCATTGATGAGCGCGCGAGGATAGCACCACGTAGCCTTCATGGCTCGCAGTGCCTCTTTCATGACAGCAACGGTTAGTTTTTCCTTGTTGGGATCGACCCAGCAATAGGCCTGCAGCCATTGCAGCAGTTCCATGTCCAGCTGCTTGGCACGGGCCTTAGCCTCTTTTATCCTGTTGACGGCAATGATTTTCTCCAACCTCTGTTTACCCGCAGCAGTGAAGGTTAGGCCAGGATTAACCCTAACCCTAACCGGGCAGGATCATTCAGGAATGCATTTGCGCAACGCATGTGCTGCACTGTCAGTCGGTCTGGAGCATTTCTACGGTACACGGACAACTTTGCCACAATGTGGGCCAACATCAGAATGGCCCTCTGCCTGCGATTTTCACCCAGGTACTGGCGGGAATACCGAAAATAGGTCTCACCAACTCTATTGTTCGTGGTAATTGTGACATCTGCAGCGCTATCAATCAGGATTTTATGTTTATCTATTATAAACAATGCACTGTCCAACAGCATGCGCGTCCACATGAGCTCCACCTCAGACTTGGGATACGGTTCTGTGTCCTGAGGTGTTGCTGTCCAATTCTTTAGCGCTTGCAGCATGCCCTGGCGCCATGTATTGTAGTGAATGACCTGCATGCACTCTACCATGCGTGTGGGTGCCCTTCAGGAAGACGCGCTCAAAGGACTGACAGAAGGAGGCAATTAGACTAATTACAAATGCAACGTCATAATCATTTAGTACTGTGACATCTTCCTTTGCGATTACTACATCCACACTTAAACTGGCAGGCAGTGACATAGTCTTGCAGAGATGCCTTCTTCTCATGTCAAATGGGGATGTGTCGGTGGGACATTGTGACTTTTGGGATGCAGCATTCTAGGGCGTGGTGCGGAACCCCCCCAATTTTGGGTGTTGTTAATATGGTTGGAACCCGGAATTTCACATGTTACATGGGTGCACTATGATGCAACAATGTGCCTTCCATCTTTCGTTTGCTCGATATTGCCCGTTTTGCACTTTTTGCGATTTGATCTTTTTGTGCTCTAACTAGTTATCGCGGGGTTAGAACGGGGTTAGAGCACTAGTTATCGCGTGGGTTATCGCGCGATAACCTAGTTATCGCGGGGGTTATCGCGGGGGTTTTTCGCGCGATAACCTAGTTATCGCGGGGGTTATCGCGTGGGTTATCGCGCTTCATTTTATGTTTCCCCTTTTCGCTTTAGCTCTCAAAGCTTTCATATTCTTCGTAATGGCCCTTGCTGCTGCCCACGCTTGGTGCGAGCACCATCAAAAGCTCCTTGGGGTCCGTCGCCTTGGCGGTCCTGAGGGGTTTACGATGGGTGATGCCAATGTGAGGCGCCCTGTGGCGACCCGCTTTGAACATGGTGTGGACTTTGGACTCCTTGTCCATAAGTCCCCCTTCATGGCGGACAAGCGAGACCCCCTGGTTCTCAGCAACTACATCTTCGAGTTGCTAGAGGTAAATCCAGGGGTTGCTGGATTTTTGATCCAGCTTCATACCGAGGACCTGGACGCGGTGGTGGAGTCCGTCACCGCTCATGCCGAGAAGGGTGCGGGGACGAAGACGACCCTCTATGTGGGTCATGAGGAGGAGGAGGAGGAAGTGGAGGAGGAGGAGGAGGATGCGGGGGGGGTGGGGGCATGGGGGAGGAAGGAGAAGCCCCACAACCCCCTCATGATTAGTGTCCAGAAGGTAAGGATCCGACCTGGTAAGGGGAAGGGGAAGTCGGATGGTTGGTTCCCCCAACCCCTCACCCACAACACCCGCCGGGTCTGCACTGACAACCCCGAAAACAAGCTCCCCATGCACTCCCTTTGCCCCACAAGGGAGTGGGAGCGTGAGTGGTATGGGGTCACCACTCCCAACATTATTTCGGGGCAGGGGCTGATTCTTTTTCCATTTGGGGCAACACCCCCCCTTATTGGGGAGGCGGCGGAGGTGGTTGCCGCCGAGCCCTTGGGGGCCTTTAATAGGGACCCCAATGACCTTGTGCTCACGGTGGGGGGAAAGCTGGTGGTCAACCACCTCCTGGAGCACGATTTTTTGAGTGACATTCAGCTGCAAAGTCTTTTGGATGATTTGGATAGGGTGCCTCTCTGTGAGAAGGCACCCATTTTCAATGAGAACCCCCCCATTGTCGGCAGGCCCCAAGATTCTGGGACCCGCCGCACATTGTATGGCAACTATGGGGGTGCCAACCACCACAAGCACAACCCCCACAAGCTCCATGATCTGCCAGTCCTCAAAAGGGTGGCAGATCGTGTGCTTGAGACCGCAAAGAAGACTGTGGTGGGGGGGGTCGGATGGAGCTGCACCATCCTTGACATGGCCGAAATTTCGAGCTATGACCACACCCCCCAGCACCTCCATCGCAACGACCCCCCCTACACCATTCCTGAAGGCACATTGATTGTCAATTGCCTTATTATGCTAACCCATAATCATGAGGAGGAGGATGGGTCACATTTTCTTTTTGTGCCCTCCAGCAGTTCGGGGTTCCCTGACCCTTGGGTGGAGAGGGCTGTGCCATTCAAGAGGGGCACTGCCTTTTTTTTTAATGCCCTTGATGTCCACAGGGGGTCGGGGATTCCCAAGGCCTCCCCCATGGGGGTAAGGGACCCCCGCCTCATGGCATTTTTTGCCATTGAGCTTACCCAGGGGGGGAATCTTCGATTCCCCAACCTGCACGTGACGCAGTCCATTAAAAGGCCACAGCTGGGGGCACCTGGTGGCCGGGTGGCCAGGACAGTCCAGTGTGATGGGGCGGTTAGGTGTAGGGGGAAGGTGGTAGCCAATTGCTACGGAAGCAATCGGCTGATTTTGTGCACCGCCCACAAAGATGGCCTTTGTGTGCCATGCCAGGAGGGGGAGGAGGTGGTGGAGGGGGAGGAGGAGGTGGTGGTGGTGGACCCCAATGGGGTCAGCATTGAGCAATCTGCTCAGTGCTTGCTCCCGGTGGGAACAACCACAGGGCATTTTTTGTTGTCGGGGTGGGGGATTGGGAGGGAGGTGATTGCCCCCCTCACTAATGAGGAGGCAGGGGCGGTCGCAGGCCACCCCGATCAGTGCCCCTTGGCCAAGGTGTGCCATGGGGAGGCACTGCCCTGGCCCACCTTGCAAGGGCATGTTGGGATTAAGGTGCCGGCGGGCACCATTTTGGTGGTGAGGAGGGGGTTGTATGGGGGAGTGGCAAGGGTGGCCCTTGAGGTGGAGGGGGTGGCCCAGGTGGTGGAGTGGCGGCAGGTGGGGGAGTATGCGGCCGTCACGGACTTCGTGTGGCTGCGGAGGCTGGGCCTGGTGCTGGACGACGCCAAGAAGGAGGGCCAAGGCATGTGTCCATGTCACCAGGTGTGAAAACTTCCCACAACACCCTGCTCTAACCCCCGCTCTAACTAGTTATCGCGCTAGGTTATCGCGTTCTAACTAGGTGCTCTAACTAGTTATCGCGCTAGGTTATCGCATTCTAACTAGTTATCGCGGGGTTATCGCGGGGGGTTATCGCGGGGGGCATGGCGCTTATTGTGTGTGTGGGGTCTTTCACGGGGGGTGAGTTTTGGGTGGAGAGTGGTGGCCTGCTGAATCCCTCCATGAGGGAAAAAAAGCGGCACATCGGTGTGTGCAAGGGTAGGGCGGTGGAGGGTTGGGCATGCACCGCCACCCCCCAAGCCCCGGTGTTGTTCAACACAAGGGCACTACACGCTCCATTGACATGGGAGGGCGAGCGATGGAGCGTGATTTTTTATAGTGCGGGGGGGGTTCTGCACTGCACGCCTGTGTGGCGGCAGCAGCTGCTGTCCATGGGTTTTAGGGTGCCCAATGCTCCCTCTAACCCCTCCAGCTAGTGTAATTTGTGATTCGATTATTGTTCACTATTTCTATTTTTTCTGCTTTGGTGGGATGCCCACCATGGTTTGTCATCGTGTACTCTGAGGAGGGGCAACTAGCCCGGAACATGTCCATTTGACTGATTTGAATTTGTGATTGTGGCGCCATGTGCCCCGTGCCTGCACATTGTTGACATCTCCACGGTTTCCTGGGTGCAAATTCAACGTTTGTGAAGGTTTTAGGGTGCCCAACGCTTGCTCTAACCCCACCAGTTAGTGCGCACTAACCCCTGCTCTAACTAGTTATCGCGGGGGTTATCGCGCTCTAACTGGGTGCTCTAACTAGTTATCGCGGGGGGTTATCGCGCTCCAACTAATTATCGCGGGGGGTTATCGCGGGGGTTATCGTGCGATAACCTAGTTATCGCGGGAGTTATCGCGTGGGTTATCGCGTGTGTTTTTTGGGCCCTTGCTTCAAAACCCTCCCTCATTTCGTGTCCAGGTCCTCTTATTCTTCATGGATAGTGCTGTCAATGAGGCCCTGTGGGCTCTCAACACAGCTAACCTCCGGCGGTACACCGATCTGCAGTGCCCCAAGGCCCGGCGGCGGCGTTTGAAGGCGGTTCAGCGGCTGGTGCGAGTTCTATTGGGTGACCCAAACGTCGTGTGTGGCACCAACACCAAAGGCGAAGTTTGTTTAAGTGGTGGGGCGTGCACTGCCCTATCTGGCCCACTTGGCGGCCATCTTGCATTAACAGCTCAGGAGCATGAGGCCCTGAGCATGCTACGCATGGCATGCAGCATGCATATCTCCCAACGGGCCCTTTTGCGAATGCCCCGCCGTTGCACACAATGGGACCTAAGGACCGTTCGGCAACGGATCATGCCCTACTTTCCCCAAACAACCATTGTAAAGTCTACCACAGGCCGCAATAGGGCAGCTGACATGTGCCTTTGCAATCAATTGTGCAAAATGCAATATCTATGGCCCGAGTTATCGGGAAACCCCCCCCTAGTGGCGTTGCCATTGTTGTTATTTCAGTTGATGCGACTTCCTTGTGGAAGGCATCCTCTACCCGTGCGGATGTATGGGTTAATGTATGGGGGGGAGCAAATATGCTTCGAAGGTGAAGCTATGGGCCTCATGGTTTTGCATGGATGGCGGGGATGAACAGGCTTTTTTGAGAAGCCTGGACATCTCCGCCAACCTCAACCAAGAGGTGAGGGATGTGGAAGAGGACGTTGTCCTCTTTCAAAACCAATTTTTGACTTGCACTGTCATTTTGACAGGGCATGGGAAGGGGATGCAAGCAATGGGGGGGGCTGGGTCTAAGTGTTGGTTGTGCAAAGACCCCAATGGGATTGTTGAGCAAAGGGGGGTGGAGTCCACCTCAAGATGGGGGGCATTCTTGAGAAGTGTGACCCCTGAAAGGCGGCCGGGGGACTACCAACATGCAGCATGCTGCATCCTAAACGGCATTGCAAAGCGCATTAAGACCACCCTTCAGGCCCAATTTGTGGATTGCCTCAAAGAGCATGTCCCCACAGTGAGGACCCCTGGGGGACCTATGTTATGGGTTGTTGTGCATGTCATGGTGAAATGCATTGAGGGTTTGTATGAGCTTTGGAGGGTGAGGGAGTTGTACACTCTAACCCAAGTGGAACGCTACACTGCGTTGACCACAAAATTTTCAAAAGCGTGGGGAGACTCAGGTTGGTCCCCCACCAGGTGGATCCATTGGTGCTTGGCACATTCCACCTTTTTTGCCGAGAAATGGAGGAACATTTTTCAGTTTTCCTCCATCCCAACGGAGTATCGGCATGGGCCTTACAAGAGGAGGCTCAAAAATTGTTTTAAGGGTTGGTCCTTGGTGAGGCCAAGTATGTCCCTCCGCCACATGCACCATTGCATGTCCATGAACGCCCTGGAGCAAGGGCTTTTGGGACTGGAGGCAGCCAAGGCCTCAGACATTGATGACTTTGTATGAAAAACGACCACACATGCTTTGTGCCAAGTGTTTTGTGTTGCTTGTCCTAGGGAGGGAGGGAGGAGGGGTGCGCGATAACTACCCGCGATAACTGCGCGATAACTGAGTTATCGCGCGATAACTAGCGCGATAACTAGTTAGAGCAAGGTGCTCTAACTGTGTTCTAACTCTGTTCTAACTGTGCTCTAACTCTTTGACCCCCCCCCCAAAAACCACCCCTACAATGAGGGTTATGTGGGGAAAGAAAGGGGATGGGGGGTTTTTGAGGGTGCGGAATCCATTTTTTTAGGTGCTTTGCCCCAAAATTGAGGTTAGGTGGGCGTTCCAGAAATTGCGTTCTAACTAGGGGTTCCGCACCACGCCCTAGAACGCTGCATCCCATTAGGCAGAAGCTGTTTACCTCATGCACTGTGGGGCTGTAAGGAGCGCGTCCCTTGGGTGCACTCTTTCCCCGACGGCGGCGGCGGCCCTTGAGTTTCTTCACAATTTCCTGAACCTGTCCAAGGTCCTTACGGCAGGGGTCACACCGAACAGATCATCAGGAACACAGGGCATATCCATGACATGCATGCGAATGAAATCTACGGACTGATGGCTGTCTCCTCCACAAGTTATCCTGCGTGCACCTGCCCTAGAGCAGGGTTGTGTCACAACTCCCTTCGCTACGTGCCAATTGGTGGACCTTTGTTGCATGCTTTGTGTGCTGTGTTAGATGACAAGGACCACCAAGCCCGGAAAGGTCAACGGGAAGAAGGGCCGAATGAAGCATTTCTGCTGTGCGTGCCGTGGTTGGAAGGTCACGTACTTCGCTGACGCGCCGGAGTGGTACTGCAGCAAGGTCTCCAAGCTCCCTGGTAAACTGAAGGAGTTCATGGTCTGTGAGAAATGTATGAAGAGTGGATTGCATAACCACAGCCTGTCAGTTGCATCTCGCCGCACTACTATAATAATACTACCCAGCCAGTAGTATAGTATACTACCCAGCCAGTTGGAATTGCGTAGCCGTTCTTGACATGGCAGAAATTTGGAGCTATGACCACACCACGCAGCAGCTCCATCGCGATGCCCCTCCCTACACTGTGCCCGACGCCACATTGATTGTTAATTGCCTCATTCTGCTCACCCATAATCGTAAGGCCGAGGATGGGTCGCATTTTCTTTTTGTGCCCTCCAGCAGTTCGGGGTTCCCCGACCCTTGGGTGGAGAGGGCTGTGCCATTGAAGAGGGGCTGCAGCCCTGCCTTTTTTTTAAATGCCCTTGATGTTCACCGGGGGTCGGGCATTCCAAAGGCCTCGCCCATTGGTGTGACCCATCCTTGCCTCATGGCATTTTTTGCAATTGAGCTAACCCAAGGGCCTAACCTACGATTCCCAAACTTGCATGTCACCCACTCCATTAAGCGGCCCCAGCTAAGGGCGCCTGGTGGCCAGGTTGCCAAGACGGTCACCTGCCAGGGGGCGGTTAGGTGTAGGGGAAAGGTCGTGGCCAAGTGCTACGGTTGCGAGTGGGTTGTTTTGTGTGCTGCACACAAACATGGTCTTGAGATTTGTGTGCCACGCCGCCACCGTGGCCACCCACGTGACGGACGCTTGCCAGACTTTGGTCGAGCAAGCAGCCGTCACGGGGGTCGAGGCCACCCTGGCGAGGGGGAGGGCGGCAGACCAGATCGAGGTCGGCCTTTAAAATTGTCGAGGGCCGAGAAGGTCCAGGGTAACACTCAGTGTGCCCTCGACCAGGCCCTCAACTTGGCCAGCAAGAGGGGGGAGGAGCTCGAGATGGTGAGGGGGGCCCTGAAGGAGGCCGAGGAGGGGAGGCAGAAGGCCGAGGTGGAGGCGGCCGTCGACGGGCTGAGGGTGGAGGTGGAGGCGCTGCGGAGGAGAGGGGATGACCTCCAGCAGCGCCTGGGGGTGGCTGAGGCGCAGGTGCGCAGCCTCATCTCCACCCTCAGTGCCACCCGCACCGCCCAGCAGGGGCTGGGTCCCCCAGGGGTGCAGAGTCAGGGTAGCGGGAGCAGGAGTGGGAGTCAATCACAAGTGGATTTGCTCAAGGGGTAGCCTCAGTGCATTGACATTTTTCGTGGGGAGGAGCGATATGGGGCCCAAGTGGACATGTGCCACTTCGGCCTAGTGGGAAGCGGAAACCCCAGCCCCTCTAATGGAAACTGAGAAGATTTGGATTTTAATATGCCCCCATGCAACGGCATTGTGGCACACATAGGTCACTAGGATCGATGTTTTTGTAAACTTTCGGGCCTCAGGGTTTTCTGGTGCGGCAGATATGCATAAATGGGTGATGTGGGCGTACATGGATGGCCCCGATGACGCTGCATGGCTGCAGGCTTTAGATGAGGATGCGGGCCTATATGCCCAAATCATCCACCTACAGGAAAGTTGTACATTCCGTGTGAAAAACGAAACCAAAACGTTTCAATGGAACCTTACCGGGGATGGGAATCTAACGATGGTGAGGAACGGGGGATGGGGGGAAGTGTTGGTGGGGCTTCCGCGATGCCACCGGGTTGGTGCCGATAGAGGGCACGGTAAACAAAATTCAATGGGGGGCATTTCTTCGAAGTGTGTGTATTCGCATTGCAGACTATGCACACGCAGGTTGTAGGGTAACCAATGCTTTCAAGAAGCGCCTAACAGAAACTATTACCACCTTGACAGTGGGTGTTGTTGGAGTGCGGCGAATCGCCAATGAGTTTGGTGATATATGTTCTACGCTTTTAGCAGATGTAAAGCATGTCATGTAATGTGGCTCTTGCTCACAGGCTTTTCCAAAGGACCACTAAGGCAGGGCAATTTGATATTGAGGCGCATCTGGGTTCATCCAAGACGATCTCAGGATCATCCATCATGATTTCTGTACATTTCACATAATGGCCCCCATATCGATCATGCATGATCATGTCATCATCATCATCATGCATCATGGTCATCATCACTCAGATGTCAGACATTTCACTCATTTAGGTCTCAGTGTTGGTTGCCCATCATCCGTCCATCATTGGTCATGATCGACCATGATTATTCATCCACCCATCATGCATCATGACATTCTTGATGACTGATGATCCAGAAATTGGCAGTCATGCCACCGTCTCGGATCAGAAAATGACCTGTACCATTGTCTTCAGAGGTACCAAGGGTGGGGTCGATATTTGATTACTTTTGTGTCATTTTGCCATTTTCGGCGGGAATCTGATTTTCACATGCTGATGAAGGATCCATCATGATCTCATGCATGATTCCCCCCATTGCCCCCATTCATGTCATGAATGACTGATGACACATGCTGCACACGCTGATTCAACTGGTTATGAATCTGATCGATTTACATCAATTCTGCGCAATTCTGCCATGATCTGACAATAGCCGAATGTGGTCAATTGACAATGAAATGACCTCCATTTTGTGATGAATTGCCCGATATGCCCGATATTTTGCACCATTTCACTCTCAGGCCCTCTACCGGACTCTTTTGGCTGTTCATGTCCTTCGTGTTTGCTCTGCTTGGTTGAATTGGGGTTATTTTCGAGTTCAAATGGATCATGAATTGGCTGAGAAGGTCCTAGCGTCCGGGGATATGTCTCAATATCAGCACCTCTATGTTGTGCTTGACAGACCCCAAGTACCATGTTCGAATTGTACATGGCCTTACGAACCATCTTTTTTTCAGGCATGCCTGCTGCTACACCATGGGAACCAAGACCCCTGGCCCCCCTAGAGGCCCAATGGGATTTTGGAGATGAACTCCGCAAAGGGCGCAGCCTCTTGGAGGGCACCGAGGATGGCAAGACCCCCGTTGCCGTCTGGAACTTCATGTTCCGGCCAATTTTGGAGGCCATGACGCTGTGTTTGGAAGAGGCCAACCGGATAGACCTAGTGGACCTTCTTCCGCGGTACGTGCTGTTTCGAGTTGGCTTGGGCATGCTGCAGCCGCGCAGAATAGATGATGTGTGGGACAAGAAGTGTATGCACTACAATGCATACATGGAGGAACTGTTTCCTAGCAGGCGACAGTTTTATGTGCTGCGGTGGTGCACAAGGAACATCGGTATGCACTCTCGGTATACAAAAACCCCAAAGTGGGGCGCAAGCCGGCAAAGGTGGTACCACTACTAACCAATTGCTTAACCGGAGGTTCGCTCCCACACCGAAGTGGACGATACCACCTACCGGGGATAATTGCCAACTACCGTAGGTTTGCCCCGGGGGTGGATACGTTTAACCAAATGTGCTTACAACACCGGGAAGAGCACCGGTTTCAATCATGGTGGAAGGCACTTGGGGGGACGGTGTTAAGGATAGCGGCAACAAATGCATTTACGTCATGCCAAGCGTTGCGCCTTAGTCCGGGGGGTGAAACAATGTTTGACTGGCAATGGAGGTTGATGAGATACATGTTTCCGGCAAGGCAAATTGAGGTGGTGGACAAGCATTTACCAATAGTGGTTGGGAAGCGGGGCTTTTGTGTACATTGTGGGATGGACACCACTGGATACAAGTGCAAAGCATGTGGGTGCTATCTACACGTCGAATGCTTTGCGGACCATCATGAATGAACCATGAATAGATGTCTTGTGAGGATTGACTCCCATGCATTGCAATGTCTGTGCAAAGGTGTGAACACGCACAACACAGCACACGCACACACACAACACACACATGCGAACACACACATTACACACGCATCACCAAGTGCTCCAAAGTGTGCTAAAGTGTGCTAAAATGGTCCGGTCCGTTCAGTTTGCAAAGACCGGTCGGACCGGTCCGACCGGTCTCCCCGAACTAACCGGTTCGCTACAGAAAGCTAAAGTGGCGCGAAACACCCTGACACCCGGACACATACACGGACACACCCTGACACCCGGACACGGACACGGCCACACCCCGACTGCCGGACACGGACACGGCCACACCCTGATACCCGGACACGGACACGGCCACAGCCTGACACCCGGACACGGACCCGCCCACACCCCGACACCCGGACACGGACACGGCCACACCCTGACACCCGGACACAGACACGGACACACCGTGACACCCGGACAATAACGGACACACCATGACACCCGGACGCGGACACAAACACACCCCGACACCCGGACACGGACACGGACACACCCTGACACCCGGACACGGACAAAAACACACCCTGACACCCGGACACGGACACGGACACACCCTGACACCCGGACACGGACACAGACACACCCCGACACCCGGACACGGGCACCGACACACCCTGACGCCCGGACACGGACTCACCCTGACATCCGGACACGGACACGGAGAAATCCTGACACCCGGACACGGACACGGACACACCCTGACACCCGGACACCGACACGGACACACCCTGACACCCGGACACGGACACGGCCACAACCTGACACCCGGACACGGACACGGACACACCCTGACACCCGGACACGGACACGGCCACACCCTGACACCCGGACGTGGACACAGACACACCCCGACACCCGGACACGGACACGGACAGACCCTGACACCCGGACACGGACACAGACACACCCTGACACCCGGACACGGACACGGACACACCCTGACACCCGGACACGGACACAGACACACCCCGACACCCGGACACGGACACCGACGCACCCTGACGCCCGGACACGGACTCACCCTGACATCCGGACACGGACGCGGAGAAACCCTGACACCCGGACACGGACACGGACACACCCTGACACGCGGACACGGACACGGAGAAACCCTGACACCCGGACACGGACACGGACACACCCCGACACCCCGACACGGACACGGCCACACCCTGACAACCGGACACGGACACGGCCACACCCCGACACCCGGACACGGACACGGCCACACCCTGACGCCCGGACACGGACACTCACACACCCTGATGCCCGGACACGGACACCGACACACCCTGACGCCCGGACACGGACACGGACACGGACACACCCCGACACCCGAACACGGACACAGCCACACCCCGACACCCGGACACGGACACGGCCACACCCCGACACCCGGACACGGACATGGCCACACCCCGACACCCGGACACGGACACGGCCACACCCTGACGCCCGGACACGGACACTCACACACCCTGATGCCCGGACACGGACACCGACACACCCTGACGCCCGGACACGGACACGGACACGGACACACCCCGACACCCGAACACGGACACAGCCACACCCCGACACCCGGACACGGACACGGCCACACCCTGACGCCCGGACACGGACACTCACACACCCTGATGCCCGGACACGGACACCGACACACCCTGACGCCCGGACACGGACACGGACACGGACACACCCCGACACCCGAACACGGACACAGCCACACCCCGACACCCGGACACGGACACGGCCACACCCCGACACCCGGACACGGACATGGCCACACCCCGACACCCGGACACGGACACGGACACACCCTGACACACGGACACGGAGACGGACACACCCCGACGACCGGACACGGACACGTTCACACCCCGACACCCGGACACGGACACGGACACACCCCGACACCCGGACACGGACGCGGACACACCCTGACACCCGGCCGGACACGGACACGGACACACCCCGACACCCGGAAACGGACGCGGACACAGCCTGACACCCGGACACGGACACGGACACACCCTGACACCCGGACACGGACACGGACACACCCTGACACACGGACACGGAGACGGACACACCCCGACACCCGGACACGGACACGTTCACACCCTGACGCCCGGACACGGACACGGACACACCCCGACACCCGGACACGGACACGGCCACACCCTGACACCCGGACACGGACGCGGACACACCCTGACACCCGGACACGGACACGTTCACACCCCGACACCCGGACACGGACACGGCCACACCCCGACACCCGGACACGGACACTCACACACCCTGACGCCCGGACACGGACACCGACACACCCTGACACCCGGACACGGACACGGACACGGACGCACCCCGACACCCGGACACGGACACGGCCACACCCCGACACCCGGACACGGACACGGCCACCCTCCGACACCCGGAAACGGACACGTCCACACCCCGACACACGGACACGGACACGGACACACCCCGACACCCGGACACGGACACGGACACACCCTGACACCCGGACACGGACACGGACACGGCCACACCCCGACACCCGGACACGGACACGGACATGGCCACACCCCGACACACGGACACGGACACGTCCACACCCCGACACCCGGACACGGACACGGACACACCCCGACACCCGGACACGGACACGGACACACCCCGACACCCGGACACGGACACGGGCACACCCCGACACCCGGACACGGACACGGATACGGCGACACCCCGACACCCGGACACGGACACGGACACACGCTGACACCCGGACACGGACACGTCCACACCCCGACACCCGGACACGGACACGGACACACCACGACACCCGGACACGGACACGGGCACACCCTGACACCCGGACACGGACCCGGGACCCCCTGACACCCGGACACGGACACGGACACACCGTGACACCCGGACACGGACACGAACACACCCTGACACCCGGACACGGACACGGCCACGGCCACACCCCGACACCCGGACACGGACACGGACATGGCCACACCCCGACACCCGGACACGGACACGGACACACCCTGACACCCGGACACGGACACGGGCACACCCTGACACCCGGACACGGACACGGCCACACCCCGACACCCGGACACCGACACGGACACACCGTGACACCCGGACACAGACACAGACACACCCTGGCACCCGGACACAGACACAGACACACCCCGACACCCGGACACGGACACGGCCCCACCCTGACACCCGGACACGGACACCGACACACCCTGACACCCGGACAGGGACACGGACACACTCCGACACCCGGACACGGACACGGACACACCCCGACACCCGGACACGGACACGGACACACCCCGACACCCGGACACGGGCACGGCCACACCCCGACACCCCGACACGGACACGGACAGGGACACACCCCGACACCCGGACATGGACACGGACACACCCCGACACCCGGACACGGGCACGGCCACACCCCGACACCCAGAGACGGACACAGATTCACCCCGACACGCGACGCGTACACGGACACGGACACACCCCGACACCCGGACCGGACACAAACACGGACACACCCTGACACCCGGACACGGACACGGACACACCCCGACACCCGGACACGGACACGGCCACACCCCGACACCCGGACACGGACGCGGACACACCCTGACACCCGGACACGGACACAGACTCACCCCGACACCCGGACATGTACACGGACACGGACACACCCCGACACCCGGACACGGACACAGACACGGACACACCCTGACACCCGGACACGGACACGGCCACACCCCGACACCCGGACACGGACACGGCCACACCCTAACACACGGACACGGACACGGACACAGACACCGCCCAACACCCGGACACGGACACGGACATGGACACGGACACACCCCGACACCCGGATACGGACACGGACACACCCCGACACCGAACCCGGACATGGACACGGACACACAACCTGACATGCGGACACGGACACGGCCACACCCCGACACCCGGACACGGACAACGACACACTCTGACTCCCAGACACGGACACGGCCACACGTGTCCGGGTTCGGTGTCGGGGTGTGTCCGTGTCCGTGTCCGGGTTTTGGTGTCGGGGTATGGCCGTGTCCGTGTCCGGGTTCGGTGTCGGGGTGTGGCCGTGTCCGTTTCTGTGTCCGGGTTCGGTGTCGGGGTATGGCCGTGTCCGTGTCCGGCTTCGGTGTCGGGCTGTGGCTGTGTCCGTGTACGTGTCCGGGTTCGGTGTCGGGGTGTGGCCGTGTCCGTGTCCGGGTTCGGTGTCGGGGTGTGTCCGTGTCCGTGTCCGGGTTTTGGTGTCGGGGTATGGCCGTGTCCGTGTCCGGGTTCGGTGTCGGGGTGTGGCCGTGTCCGTGTTTGTGTCGGGGTTCGGTGTCGGGGTATGGCCGTGTCCGTGTCCGTGTCGGGGTTCAGTGTCGAGGTGTGGCCGTGTCCGTGTCCGGGTTCGGTGTCGGGGTGTGTCCGTGTCCGTGTCCAGGTTCCGTGTCGGGGTGTGGCCGTGTCCGTGTCCGTGTCCGGGTTCGGTGTCGGGGTGTAGCCATGTCCATGTCCGGGTTCGGTGTCGGGGTGTGGCCGTGTCCGTGTCCGGGTTCGGTGTCGGGGTGTGTCCGTGTCCGTGTCCGGGTTCCGTGACTCTCACACGGCATACCCAGGTCAACACGCGGGTGCGGGAGTTCCGATGCAGACACAGAGGCCAAGCCTGTGCTACCATGAGGCATATTCCTTTGGCTACCATACGCGAATATTTTCACAACCGGTCCACCGGTCTTCGTTAACTCACCGTTTCGACTAGGCAAAATCACCAACTGTTCAGTTGAGACCTGGAGAGCTCGCCGCTTCGACATGCGAGTGCCGGTAGAGGACCGAAAGAAGATCACTCAGAAAGTGGGTTGGGGTTGGTATTAATGCGCGACATGGAGTCTGGCAGCTCAGACAGAGGTAGGGGACTCCCACTAAAGGGACGAAGATCTGGTGTATTGTTGGTCAGATTACGGGCTGGACACGGCCCAAGAAGTCGAAAAAGCCGCTCTCCGCGCCTTGACCACCAAGTTCCCAGACCTGCCGCTCCCAGATGTTAAAGATCTGGACGTGGCGCGGTTTTGCGAAGCCAAGCAGGACCGCCCATGCCAGTTGCGGTGCCCCGAGTAAACCCCGTGGGGATGGTGACGACCACCCCATGGGAGAAGAGGTCGCGCCTGCCGGTCTTGGCGGTGGCGAGTGGGCCGCCGATGTTGGGCCCTTTCCAAAAGCTGTGGAGGAGATGAAGGACGCCGATGGGGACCCGGGCTTGCTGCCCATGGTGGTGCCCGCCTTCTCCGCCCCGTTGCCCCCCAGTCCCCTTGCCGGCCTGCCCCCTCATCGCGTTGCACTCGCCGAGGTGAAGCGGCTGCAGCAGAATTTCGAGAAGATGACCGAGCTGCTGACGAATTTCTTGGGCAATGTGGAGAAGATGAACGCCCGTGTGGGCGAACTGGAGCGCAAGATGCAAGGGTCATTGCCCCAGGTCGGGAAGAACAAGGACGAGATGAAAGCTCTCGGTGCGAGAGTGAGGGAGCTGGATATGGTGCCACCGCCCAGCGCACAGCCAACAGCACAGACCTTCCATTCGTCTTCCGCTCCTTCAATTCCACGACCCGGACCCTGTGGGGAACCGCCCCGTGCCCATGTGTCTCCGGTCCCCGCACGCCCAGCATCAACGCGCCTGCCATATGTGGCGCCCGGTCCATCGTTCGCCCCTTCCACGCCGTACAATGCCCCCATTGACAGCTTCGACCTCAGCCACCCATCTTCCTCTTCGACGGCCCCCTCGAGGCCCGAAGTTCCGGTCCCTGGACTCTCATTTTCCACTCCGACGGCCTACCCAGGCCCAATCTCCACTACATCATGTACGATCCACGCCCAGCCGGCGGCTACCCTCCGCCTTACTCCTCGCCCGGTGAGGAATCGCTCGGACTGCTGGAGTTCTTGGTCACGACAGACTTGGGGGGCTCGCCTCAAGCCATGGTGCAGCCCATTCTGCTTGGGTCACCTTCAAGGGCGCCTGCGATGCCTTCCCCAGTGGCCTCCTCCACCGTCATGACCGCCTCCTTCCCCGGCGCAGCCCGCATGTTCGATTACGCCAAGGAAATGAGCGCCCCTACCTTCGACCTGCAGACGGAGAAGTTTGCTGAGACGGACAGAATCTGGGACAGCTGGATATTTTACTAGATCCTCAGTTGCCCAGACGCCCTGGTCGATAGGGCGAAGAGAGATCTGCTGATTCAACGGTGCAGTCCGTCGCCGCGAGAGTCCCTCGAGTTGATGCGCTCCGACCAACCGACCCTGACGTTCTCGGAGGCCTGGTATTTTGTGGAGGAGTCGGTGTTTGTCGACCGCCCCCAGGTCCCAAATAAGGACTTCTTCTCGTACTATGTCCAACTTCGCCCCAACGAACTCCTCACGTACAACAGATGGGCAAGTTACACCGCGAACTACAGGAGGTTGAGAGTGCGGGTCGAAGACTTCGATGACCAGTCCGAGATGGAGCATTTGCTGGCCCAATTGCCCCCTTTCTACGCAGGCAAGATTGCTGAGGCGGATTCAAAAGCCGGCGATGGAGTCCGCCAGAGTCCGCCCCGTCGTCAAGGTGACCTGCCATGATCCGGTGCATGAGCGTTGGGCAGCAGATCGTGCAGCAGATGATGCGGCATTCCCTGGGTAAGCCCCTGAAGATGGTGGCACAGTGCAATTACGTCCTCATCCACTGCGGTTCGGTTGAATAGGCGGCCTACGCCAAGAAATTTCATCGAGTGACGCATCCGATGGCGGGACATGCACCCATCAAAGTGCAGTAGCTGGTGGGAAGGTGGTACGCGGCCCGCATGATTGCCTGGATTACCGCGAAGCTGTAGGATGGGGCCAAGTAGGGCGTGCACAGCGCCGATCGTGGCGTTGCCCCTGCTCAAAACGCCGACAAATGCTAGTAACGACGTCAAGATGGAGGCAATCATGGGGTCATCAGCGGGAGGGAAATCCCCCCGGCAGCAGCAAGGACCAATGTGGTGGTTCTCGTGGAGCCGCGGTCAATGAGGTGTTGAAAGAGGACTGGCAGAAGCGGATTACCTCTGGTGGAGTTATGGGATACGACCACTTCGTGCAGCAGTACCCCCAAGGATCTTGATGTTACGCATGCTACCGAAAATTTGAGGGCAATGATGCCCGAAAGAAGGATTGGAGCCACGACCACCGCAGAACCCAGGTGCCTTTGGCGGTGTGTCGAACTTGGTTGAGGTCGATGGAGGCGTCCTTGCGGAGGAGCTCGGACAGGGACGAGGAGAGGGCGATCGTCTTCGGTTGTGGCGCGTCAAGAGGGACATCATTCCGGAGGATTTTGGGAAGATGGGAGGAGATGGCAATCGCCCCGGGCGTCGGCGTTGCACCGGCTGGGCATGCATGGGTGCAATGCTCCCCCCTACTTGGCGGCCGTCTCCCCCCCCTTGCTGTCCTTGTCGTTGTCCTTGCCTTTGCCCTTGCTGGGCGTCGACTTGGGCGGCGACTTCCACATCTCCTTCTCCTTCGCGCGCTGCTTATTAATGACCTCAACCGCGTACATGCCCTTCCATCCGGCATCCAACACCCTCGCCAATCTGGGATGCAGCGTTCTAGGGTGTGGTGCGGAACCCCTAGTTAGAACACAATTTCCGGAACACCCACCTAGCCTCAATTTTGGGGCAAACCACCTAAACAAATGGATTCATCACCCTCAAAAACCCCCCATCCCCTTTCTTTCCCCACACAACCCGCATCGTAGGGGTGGTTTTTTTGGGGTGGGGGGGGCTCAAAGAGTTGGAGCAGAGTTAGAACAGAGTTAGAACACAGCTGGCGCACCTTGCTCTAACTAGTTAGAGCACTAGTTACCGCGCCATAACTCAGTTATCGCGTAGTTATCGCGGGTAGGTATCGCGCACCCCTGCTCCATCCCTCACTAGGACAAACAACCCAAAACACTAGGCACAAAGCATGTATGGTCTTTCTTCATACAAAGTCATCAATGTCTGAAGCCTTGGCTGCCTCCAGTCCCAAAAGCCCTTGCTCCAGGGCGTTCATGCAATGGTGCATGTTGCGGAGGGACATACTTGGCCTCGCGTGGGACAGCCAAAATGCTGGAGCACCGTTTGGAGATGCTCAGATTGGATGGTGTAGGAGCTGGTAATCCACAGACTGGGGCGATCCGGCAGCACATCTGGCGGCATGGACGGGGGGATGTTCTCCACGGCAGAGACATCACCCTGAGATGTAGGTAAAAGGTAAAAGAAATAGTCCTTCGACTCGATCACGAGGCATGGACGGTGCGGCAGTGGGCCCATGGCATTGTTGACCATGAAGGGGCACCCCAAAATGAGGTCGTACCCATGCACAGATGTCGGCCTAGTAAAACACATCGGAGAACTCTATGCATGTGGTGGAGGAGTCGACTTGTGGAGAATGTGACTGCCAAAATTGGAGACTGAGATTAGCCTCCTCGGTGCCTCCAATCATGGGGGTTCCGTTGGCGACCTTGAGTCGAACCGGTTGAGAGTTGGTGCGGACGTGAGGTGGGTCGAGGAGTCCACGGCGGACGAGGTTGACGTGGGCTCCAGAGTCCAGCAACACGTGCAGATCTCTGGTGGTCCATTCAGGCAGGGTCACGGAGAATGGGAGGACACATGCGAGGTGTGCCAGTCGTTCGTGAAGGCGAAGCAGCAGACATCCAAGGGGAGATTGCCTCGAAAACTGTTTTAACGGTTGGTCCTTGTGGATGCCTTCGCCTCGGCCGCCAACCACCGATTTCCTCGGTATTGGACCAAAATGGACAGCGCATTGCAGAAATCATGGCCCAAGGAGTTCATTTGGGCCAATCCCCCATTTGTATGGCTCGAGCAAGTCGTCAGGAAGTTCATTTCCGATAAGGCCCAGGGGATTCTTCTCCTGCCGGATTATTCATCCACATGCCCATCCAAGGAGGCTGCCTATCGTGGCGCATTGGACTCCATCACCTTGGCGGATTACACATTTCCGCCCCACACCAAGCTTTTCTTGAGAGAAAATGGCAAAGCATTGGGTCCCACGCCTTGGAAGGGGGGTACCTGGGCTGTTTGGGCAGACGGATCCCTCGATCGACGCCCTGCCATCGGAGGTGGACATTGCCACGATTTCAGCCGTGGGATTCGGATATGAGGAGGACACCGACCTGATTTTTTTTTGCACTGAACGGCGCCTTTTGTGGCTGGCCAGGCCGGGGAGAAAGGCTCTTGCGCGCCAAGCTTTTTTGGGGAGGGGCGGGAGCCCGAAATCAAGTTCAATCGCGGGCTGAGTACCGCTGCACGTTGCTGTCCTCGTCTGCTTCATCTCAAAGAGACTTGGCAGCCCCGTTATAGACAACCGCAGGCCGGGGTCTCCGCTTGATACCCGAAGGCGGTGTGGTTGCGGATTGGGGGTTAGAGCATGACGGCTTGAGCACGGGGGGTGGCTTGGGGGAGGGATTCATTTGCAGAAGTGACTGGTGAGTGCCAGTGTGGTAGTACTGATTGATCGCGCCGCTAGGGCTGTCGAGGGTCGGCGTGAGAAAATGTGTAAGTGTGGCTTTTTCAAAGAGATGACACGTTGGACGAGTGTGAGGACGATTGTGAGTTTGTACTCGCGGGGGAGGGGGGGGCTGGTGCGAAGTACCTTGTTATGCGAGGAGAAGGGGCGGAAATGGGGGCGGAGGCGGCGAGGGGGGGTGCTGGTCTAGGGGGGGGGGGGAGGTTGAACATGTCCCTGATTGTGAGCGGCCGTTTGGGGGGCGGAGGCTCTGGCTGGGGTTGACTTGCGGTACCGCGTTTCAGTGATAGAGGCCGGACGGGCCTTGGGGGCTGGCGGCCGTGTTTTCGAGTTTTGGTGTGTGCCGCAGGAGATGGGGGGCGGGGGCGTTTTGGGGGCTTGTGTGCAACTTTGTCCGGGAGGGGGGGGGGAGGGTGGTAGGCGGGGGGGGGGCGTTGTTGGGCGGTGTGCGACGTGCTGTAGGGCGACCAGGGGCGTCCCCATGAGTTGGGGCCCGTAGGGGGGGTGAGCGGGGCTGGGGGGGGGTGGTCTTTTAGCCATTCCAGCGTGCGGTATAGGGCGCTGAGGAGCAGGGGAACACGATCCTTCAGGGCGAGTTTTAAGTCGTGACAGTGTGCTGGTTTTCTTCGGCCGGAGGGGGGGGTTGTGAGTTTGGTGTACAGCGTCATGGGAACAAGCCCTCGGACGAAATTGCGTCTCTCCCCCACGTGTGTGGTCGCGGACCACCATTGGGACACCACCGTGGTGAAGGGGGGGCGCCAGCATTGAATGTAGGATTGGACCAGGTGTTCGCACGTTGGGCAGTGTGAGACGAAAGAGATAACATCCATCGGGTGCGGGTCGGGGCAAGCGTGGCAATGGCGAGGGCGCAAGTCGTCGTGGAAAGCAAATGGCGCCATGTTGAAATTTCCGGAGGACCATTTGAAAGGGAGGCCTTTGAACCACGAAGTGTGATTGTAAAAATGGAAGCTGGACGGTGCGTGGATGTTTTCGTGTTTGTGGCGAGGGAGGAGATGCTTGATTGAGGTTGTAGTCAATTTGTGTATGACTGGGAGGGGGCCCCTGGATATGCACCCTATCGGGGGGGGGGGAAGGAGGGAGGGGTCCCAGACCATCACGTGGGCGGCCCACTTTGAGTAAGCATCTGAGATTTCATTCCCCACGAACCCGGCGTGCCCCTTGATCCACCCCCAACCCTGGATCATCCCTGGGCGTAGGGAGGCCTGAATGGACTGGAGAGAGGATTCCCACGTGCCGGCTGGCGAGCGTGATGGGAGGCCTGGGGGGGTGTTCGGAGAGAGAACAGTGATAACGTGGAGGTTGTCCCCTAGCACGGCGAAGGTGAGGTGCGGGTGAGATGCAAGGGCCCACCGTAGGAACATAATAGCGGCCCAGAACTCCGATCCCTCTGATGACTGGTACGGGGACGTTTGGCACAGTACCCATCTGGAGCCATTTGGAAAAAACAGGGTGGCCGCCGATCCGTAGCCCAAGGCGCCCGCTGAGCCATCCAAGTACACCCATGTCGTGCCGGGGGACGATGCGAGGAGGAGGGCAAGGGCTGCTTCACAACCCCATTCTCCGAGGTCGTCGGGGTCAAGGGAGTGAGGTTCATCTGGGAGCCGGTACAGCTCGCCATGCAGTGACGAGTCGAGTAGGACCCCGCTGTATGGCCCGGGGGGGGGGTTGAGGATGTATTCTTGAGGGTGAAGAAGGGGGGGGGTGAGCAGTTCGTGGCGCCCCGCCAGTTGAGGGAGGACAGAAATGGCTGGGTTTTGAAAGGTGTATTCTTTCTCGTTGCGGCGGAGACCGGGGTTTTTGATGGTGTGGGTGGTGCCGTCCGAAAACTGGAGTGTGGCCGATTCTGAGTGCACTTCCGTGACTGTACCTAGGTGGAACCCCAGGTCCTGGGGCGTCCGTTTTAATCTGTTGCCGAACTTGCTGTATTGTGGTGCCGGCTTGGTGGCTAGGAACCGGACCTGGACTTTTTCTTTTGGGAGGAAAAGGGAGGGGGGGCAGGAGGCCCAGAGGCCGGTGCTGTGGTATCGGAAGCCTATGGCGTGGCATGCGTCCATGATGGTGTCTTGGATTGGGTTGCGTGTGGTGGAGAGCATTGCTTCGGAAAAAGATTCGTTTGTCGAGGCCGGGCCGTCTCCGTTGAGGTACCTTATTGCGGTGTTTACCAGGGCCATGCAAATTGAAAAAGTGAAGTGGCGGAGTCCTAAGCCTCCCTGGTGGCGAGGGGTGTAGCGGGCCTTAGGGGAGACGAGGCGGGAGATCCTGTTGGCTCTGTCCGGGGAGGGGTCATGCGCAACATTTTGCCAGATCATGGCCTGAAGGGCCCCCAACTCGTTCAGGGCCAGAGGGTGTGCCATGAGGCGGTAGGAAAGAATAGGGATGAGTTGGACGTTCACCAAGAGAATGTATTCCGAAAGGGTGAGCTGGAGGGGTTGGAGGGTTGTGAAAAATGAGCGTATTTCCGACTTGGCCAATGCCAGTGTTTGTGCCTCATGGTTGGCGGTGAAGATGTATACCCCTAGGTATTTGTAGCAATTGTGTGGTTGCCCCGTCTTTTGGTTTGTTGTCGACAGGGGGGTGCCCGAGGGGGAGGTGAAGGTTCTGGGGGGAGCTGTTCCCATAGCGTGGATCTCGGTTTTGCTGAGGTTAAGGTCTAGACCCCACTCCCTGGCGACCGTGTCGAAGAAGTTTAAAACTTGCTGTATGCGGTCCCCATTCTCTGATCGATAGAGGAGGTCGTCAACAAAGGCGTGGCCCGATTCGTGTGGGGAGGGGGGTGCAGTGACGTGGGACGGCAAGGCGAAGAGGAGCACATTCAGGTAGAGGCAGAAAAGGATTGGTGACATGGGGCATCCTTGCCGAACGCCTCTGGTTTGCAGGTGTGAGGAGTGGGTTTGACCTGACACCACTGGGAAGTCGCGAGGGGCACGGTACAAGGATTGAATGAGGTTTACAAGGGGCGTAGGAAAGTTCAGGCGGGATAGAACTGTGAAGAGGGTGGTGTGGGGGACGGAGTTAAAAGCCTTATTGAAATCAATGTAGAGGCTGTAGCTACCGACCGATTCCCGAAACGTGGATAAGAGGTTGAAAATGTGGTCCTGGCATCTGCGGTTCGGAAGCCCGCCGAACTGGGTGGGGTGTATGATGGAATGTTCAATGGCCGCTGCCAGTAGCTCTCGGTTGGCGTGTGTTGCAATTATTTTGTAAACGCTGTTCAGCAAGGCTATAGGCCTGTAATTTACCGGGTTCATCACGTCCCCTTTCTTAAAAAGCAAGATAATGTTGGCTTCGAGCCATTTCTCGGGCAACGGCCGGTGGAGGTAGTAGTTGCATACCTTCCAAATGAATTGTTGGATAGGGGGGGGGGAGACGTGCAAAGTGTAGTTGTTTGTGAAGTCCCGCCCCCCCGCCTTGTTGGGCTTGGACCTCTTAAGCGTGTTGCGTAACGATTCCCAGGTAATGTCAGGGAGGAGGCCGTGTTTTGTGGGTTCGGGGCAGGCGGGGGAGTGTGCGAGTAGGCGATCCACTAGAGTGTTCGGCGGTGCGTATTCGAGGCTGCCCCCCAGGGTGAGGAGTGTAGAAGAGAAAATAGAGCCCACTTCTTTGGGGGTGGAGACGAGCTGTGTGGTGCCCGGGCGCTTCAGTGTTATTTCACCTCGTTCCACGGGGTTGAGCGCCTCGTTGATGGTGCGTTTGATCCTAGTTTTCCTCACTAGGCACCGATGGATTTTGGTGGTTGCGGCCTTGTTCACTTTGGTTTCCCACTCCTTGACGAGTTTGTTGAGCGTGTCCATGGAAGCGGGGTAGTTGGGATGGCTGGGGGGGGGCAGGGTTTGCAGGGACTCTTTGATTTTCTTTACCAGAGCCGAGGAGGTAGGGCGTGACGGCGTGGTGATACTGTGGTAGCTGGTCGCCACTTCCTCCAGCACGACGTCTGTGAAAAGCTCGATGTCCGCCGAGGACAAGGACTCAAAGCGGGGGAGGGTAGACTCGCACCACCGCGCCAGGGGGGCAAGGGAGTCGTGGTGCTTGGAGCGTTCCCGCTCCGTCAGTTTTCGGAAAACTTTCCTCTTAGTTGTGGGAGCTTCGGTAAAAGGGTGAGGGGGGACTTGAGAGGTGTACGTGACTGGGTGGTGGTCTGACGTTTTGTCGTCGGTTTGGATGGTTGCAGAGGTGGGGGCAAAAAATTCCGAGGCCGCCGGGGAGAGCAAAATATGGTCAAGGCGGCTACTGCTTGCCCTGTACGGGGTGGGGTATCGGGAGAAGGACCGCTCGGTCGGGTGAAAGTGCCGAAAGGTATCGATGAGGCGCGGCGGGTCGCTCGTGATCTGTCTGCGAAGCCACGGCCATTCGTTGTCCGTTTGGAGGTTCGATCCGTCTAGTTCAGGGCACATTATGCAATTGGTGTCCCCACCGAGGACGTGGTTAGGATACTGATGCATGAGTGGCCGTAGGATGTTTTCAATTTTTGAGCGGTGGACGTCCGTGCTTGGGGCGTATACCGAGACCAGCAAGGTGGGCGGGGCCCCCGGGAGAGTGAGAACGGCTGCCGCCAGCATCCCTTCTGTATCTAGTCGGGGAAGGGGGGTAACGAAGCGGGAGAGCCGGGGGGAACAGACCAAGACGGAACCATGCTCGCCTCTGGAGTGTTTGTCTTGGCTGATATTCGAAACGATGGTGGCTTTAGTGCCCGAACCGTAGGCGTATACGTGGGGGAGGATGGGGGCGTGATTGATTTCTTGGAGGAAGAGGATGTCGAAGTCGTTCTTGAGGTGTCGGAGAATTTGGCTGCTCACTATGGGTTTCTTCTGCAAGTTGTGGGATAGAAAACGCAGTTCTGAAGGGAGGGGTATGGGGGGGCGGTGAGGCCGTTGGTAACCCTTCCGTAGGCGCGTTTTGGATCTCGGGGGGGGCGGGATAGGGGGGGGCTGGGGGGGCACTGGGGAGCCGGGTTGGCTGGGCTGGCTAAGGCAAAGAAAGTGCTGAATTTGGTCGGCCGGTATCCCGGCCGAGGTGAGCTCGTCGTCTAGCCCCTTGCCTGTGATGGTGGAAGCCGTGACTGGGCCGGTGGTTCACTGAATCGTGGCCCTTTTGTGTTCAGGTAGAGGGGGCTGGACAGTGCAGGAGGCGGGTACCCGGCCCTCTGGCTTTCGTGGGTTAGCTTGCCTGTGGTATGTGTCGGAGGATTAGAGCGAGGCGAGGGACGGTACGAGGGACGGTTAGCCCAAACACTTCGTCTTCTCTCCGTCGAGGTATACCGTGGTGCCACTCATGGCGTGCGGCCCCCGTGAGGACCAGGAGAGAGCGGGCAAACAGGCGGATGCGAAAGGAGTCCCCGTTGGAGGGGTTCTTAAAGAACATTGTGGTGTCCGATTGGGAACCAAAAATGGACACTGGGTCGCCTAGCAAGGGGTCGTCCCCGTGGTAGCCGATGCCCTCTCCCGGGAGATACATTGTGCCCGTGATTTGGTTGGGAGGAGGGTGTGAGAGGCCTAGCCGCTCCAGCGCGGCATTGTAGGTTTGGAGGATGGAGGAAAACTCTTCCGGGATGGGGGACGTGGCGGCGACTTTGCTCGGGCCGAGGTATGCGTGGCCGAAGTGTTGGACTGAGCGCCCGTGGTACTTCTCCCACGTGTTGTCGTGGAGAATCTTTTTTACCGTTTCCTCTTGGCTTTCGGAGAATACGTCGCGGACGTAATAAAAACCAGCGGGGAGGCGGGGGTCGATTTGAATATCCGAGGCGGGGGTGGGGGCACCGTGGTCGGGGGGTAGGAGGGTGGTCGCCTCGCCTCCTAGTGGAGCAAGCAGCGGGACGCTGGTCTCGGACATCTCTTCGATGCGGCTTGGTCCCGGCGTTGGCGTAGCGGCGCCGGCGTCCTCCGGTGCCGCGTTCCACTCGCTGATGCGCTCAGTCAGCCCCGTAGCGGGCCTTTCACGAAGGGCGGTGACAAGTTGGGACACGAAGGCCGTGGACCCCAAGGCGGCTCCCGCTTGGAGGCGCTGCACTATGGGTTGCTCGTGCTCGGCCACATCCGGGTCTTGAGCGGGGAGGATCTTCTCGAGGGCGATGAGGTTGCGGTGTAGTGGGGCAAAGGCAGCGTCTCCATATTTGAAATCATGCGCTAGCAGCGCGGATTCTCCTTTTTCGTAGACCACGAGGTAGGCTTGTTGGTGTTCGTAGGGAGGCCGCGTGGGCTCGAACGACACGTACGGGCCAAGAAACCCCGCTTGGACGCGCAAGTCGAGAGCGTGCGCCGATCTTGGGGCCACTAGGAGCACGGCGGTCTTCGGGGCCTTAGATGAGTCGTATGAGGGCGGGGCCGGCGTCGCGTGGGCTCGCTCGGGGGCGCCCGAAGGCGCGGACCTCGCGTTGCCGTCGGATCGTGACGAGAACCGCACTAATTGCCCATCTATGCCATGAAAGAGGACAATGCCGCATGAGTGGAAGAAGCGGATAGCTAACGTTTGGACACCGGTCTTCATGACGTCGCACGGCGCGTGAGTGGTGTCAATCGCCACTACCAAGGAATCTTTAGACCGGAACATCGCTCCTAGGGGCGGTGAGGCGCCCCGTCCACCGGGCAGGTTGGCGATCATCATGGTGAGCATTTCCGGAGCTTGTAGGTCTTTGTTTCTTTCCTTTCGGTCCCTAGCGATCACGGCTCGATACACTTCGGTAGTCGGCAAAGCGTGCATGTCCATTGCAAGGAGTTCTCCGGTGAGGAATTGGGCGCACTCTCGGACCTTAAACATGAGCTCGTCGGCAAAGCGAGATGGGAGTTCCCAATCAAACCGGTAGTAGGCCCAATGCGGGCTCTCGGAAGGGACTATGTGGCCAAACGGGTAGTAGGCATTTTTGGTGTTCACCGATACGTTTGCTAGCGCGGGGACAAACATTTCGTTCATTAACTTCATGAAAGCACGGGCGTCTCCAATTTTGCGTTGCCTTGGTTTAGTTTTATCTCTCTCTTCCGGCGGTGAAGGCTCAATGTGATCAAGGAATTCTATGCTCACTTCAAAACGTAGTGTTTTGTGCAACCGGAGGTCTCGCACCGTTGGATGGGCGTGCTTGGCGGCGAAGCGGAAAGGTTCAAACTTAAAATTGATGTCTTCATATCGGCACCCGTCAAAGGAAGAGGTGTTTAGGAGCAAGGCAACATACGGCATCGTTTGATGGCCGCTCGTGCGGAACTCGTAGGAGTCTTTGCCGTCCCTTTTGACCTTGTAGGCGTCCCGGAGTTGCGCCCCGTGCATACATATCACGCTAGAAATGTACGGAAGGAGAGGAAAAAGGGCGGAAGTTGAGCCTAGCATGCGAAAGGTGGCGGCAACCACTTGAGCGTCCCACGCCGGAATAACGAACCATCCTTTGAGGTCTTTGTTCTCTTCTTTGGCTTTATCTAGCACGGTTCTTAATTGTTTAGCCCACGGGGTGGCGGTGGGTGGAGACTCCTTGGCTTCGGCTTGGGAATAGTCCAACTCATACGGCTTTAGGTAGAAACGCTTGTGCTTGAACAAAAGCTTTTCGAGCTCGTTGTAGTTATTGTGCGCAACGGAAGAGACCCTACCTCGATCTAGAATTTCCGTGGAGTTGCTCCCAACGAAGGCGGATTGAATATCGGTGCCTTCCACATCCAGGTAAAACTCGGAGTAGTCTTGTAGTCGGCGGTAGACTTCGGGAACGAAAATGCGTTGGCGTGTGTCAAATATTTTGCCCTCAATGGCTTCAAGTTGGCGTGACGGAAAGCGTGTTTGCAACGGCGAATTTGAGGCTTGGTGTTTTTGAAAGAGGTGTGACGGAGAATAGTTGAATAGCGTTGAAAGGCCATCATCGGCGGCTTTGGAGCTTCCAAATAGGGTGAAATTCATGGTGTTTTCGGGATGAACGAAAAGGTGGCTTGGCGTCAATTGAAAGATTGCGAGCGTGGATTTGAACTCGGGAATTGAGATGATGATTTGAAAACTGCGGGAAAGGCTCCAGAACTTGAACAGCCCAGGATTTTCTCCAATCACCGAATAGCCTGGACTACTGGTGGATCCATCAACAAAATGCTGAGGGTCAATCGAAAAAAAAATAGACACTCAGAAAGTGTGACACCGACCTGATGATGCCGATATGGAGCCCCAAGTTCAAGAATCAGTCGGATGATAACGCTGTCTCCGCCATTCTCGCCCAGCATCTGGACAAGGATTTCGTGCGCACACAGCCATCCCCTGCCACTGCCAATGATGCCATCATCCACACTAGGGATGTAATGTGTGGCAGATTTCAGGATGATCCCCGGATCTCCTATCGGATGGGCGAATTACTGGACAAGCAGTCAAAATCCCCATCATCATCATCATCATCATCATTTCCAACATCATCATCATTCATGACCGAAATTCTTAAATCGGTCGATCGAGCCCCGTTGAGTCTGGACGTCGTCAAATCCGACCAATCATCGACTTCATCTCCCAAAAATGCGACGTCATCATTTTCGCCCCCACATGACATCGGAACTCAATCCAAGTCGACTGTGGAATCGGCCGTAAATAAAGCTGGTGAGGCTTGGGCCCCAGATTCAAGTGGTTTTGCGGTGCCCATGGGATCTACTTCACCGCCCCAACAACCGATCGGGTCTGTCGAAGCCTCTGAGAATCCCCCCTGATCTCAGCAGGGCCTGAATCGCAAGGCCAAGAGGAATCCAGACCTCCATGGACTGAACAATTGGCAGCACCCACGCTTGCTGAGACCTTGCTTCGATCATTGTGTCTATGAGTGACCGCATGGAGGGGAATGACCAATCCATCCCCGAGCCAGGTATTGCCTCCGTGGTCCGGGTGCCTATATACTATACTGACGCGTTCCCGTGGGGGGCCTGGCCACGGGACGCTGCGGTGGACACGCGCAAGTGAGCAGGCAGGCAAAGCACTACGCTCACAGGGGCATCATTGCGCTCATGTCATGTGACAAAGCGTTTCAGGATCCTTGCCACTCTGAAACAAGGGAACAAAAGTATGTACAGCAACACATCAGGATATGTACACATGGGGTTGAGACTGGACTGGGGTAAGGGCATCACAGGACAATAGACACTCAGTCCCAACTCATATCCCAATCCCAGGTCCGACCCTCCCAGTGGCTGGTGGGGGCGGGGGCTCAAACACAACCCATGCCCTGCTCAGTCCGGACCCTGAAACCCTGCCAATAGGGGAGGTGTCCCGCCCAGCCACAGGCGAGTTCCTGGGAACCAAGGGACTCCAAGGCCAATCGACAGTGGCTCCCTATGCCCCCTAATGGCAGGTCCCGACTCCTCTCTGAGCCAGAGATATGGCCCCGCCATTATCCCCTACGAGTTGGTAGCTGAAAATGGGTTGTTTCAGCCCAAACTGATATTAGCTCAAAAATCTCCAAAATTGACCCCTCGTCCGGACCCGCCAGAGGTAGGGACGAGGCAACTGACCCTATGCCCTTCGAGTACGAACTCCCTGGAGCCCTCACCCAACCTGGTTCCCTCTGAGGTCCCGCCATCAGGGCACCACGGGTTCGTCAAGTGGGGTCATGATGCCAAAACCACCAAAATTGGCATCATTCTCACGCGTGGCTCGCCCGGCCAGGGCAAGGCCAATGGCTCACAGGGTAGGAGGCAGGACCTAGGACTCATATCTGAGTGTGCAACTTGAAATTAGGTCCGGGCTCCTCATGGGCATAGAGATATGGGGCCGCCAATTGACCACACCGGGGGGGTGAAATTGGGGTCCCAAAAGGGGGTCATTTTGGCTGCTCGAAATGAGCCAAAATTCGGGGGTGCTCCCAATAGTATATCTCCACGCCGGCTTGGAGATCGGATCCGCCATTTTATACGCGATCCACCAGGAGTCAAACGAAGACTCCCATGCTCTTGGCTCTCAAAGATCTCCATGCCACTTGGCGTGGTGACAATCCCAATTGGGTCCACAAATGCCAAAATGGCAAAATTGCCCACACTCACTTTGGGCTAGCACCTTAACGAAGGTTGCTCCGCTTCGCCCACGTGGTGTGTGAACCATGGGGACCAATATGCATAACACCCATGTCATATATGGTCCATTGGTCCATGCGTCCGGTGTGCACGGGTGGGCTGAACATAGTGCACGGCGGGCAGAAAATGTGGAAAATTGCTCAAAATGGCCGAAAATGCGCACACTCATGGTTGGGGCAAATGAGGCACGTGCCCGACTTGGACCGGAGTGTGCCATAGGATTGGTATCAAGTCATATGTGTCCAACATATCTTTTGGGCGTCGCCCAACTCCTCCGGTTTTGGGAGTGGCAGGGTCGCCAAGTGAGCCCATGATTTGGGATAGTCCCTAATCGCCAACATGGCGGCCATGGTATGCCAAGCCCAAGAGGAGTTATTCGCCGGGTCCAAGATATGTTGGGCACCGAAGTATGTACCCTCATAACATACTTGGGTCATGATGTCAATTGAGCGCAACGTTGAGATACACGGTCGCCACTTGACATCATGACGGGCAGAAAACAGCAATATTGGCGAAAGAACACCCAAAAGTGCCTTGAGAGGCGCACAAATATATTATAATATCTTCGGCTTGGATTGAGTAATCGACCAATCCTTCTAAACACAATGACTTGACACCAATGACCTTCGATTCCACATATGTGCTCCACTTGGGGCGCTTTGGAAGGTCGCGCGCGCTGCCTCCCAAGTGGGCACATGCAAAAATGGAATATTGCAAAAAACACACCTTGCTCGCAACGCATCGCTTCGGGAGCGCTCCACAAGCGTCCCTTCACGAAGGTTAGGCTTGCGAGTGTTGGTTGGGAGTACAATGAAGGGCCTAGTGCGATATGGGGTCCATTGGCGGGTTAGTCTTGGAATGGTGCACCCGCCAAATGGGCACGCGATATGACACCAAATATGGCATACAACCCTACCCATGCCTTCTACACCCAACCTAGTGGCCTAGAACCAAAGTATGCCTACATTCTAATGTAACTTTGGTCCCTTAACACGCATGCAAGTGCTTTGGTCGAAAATCGACCTCCTTTCGGAAAGCCGATTTTTGCATGCACGCAAAATATGTTGCCTATATATATATATGGAGATCATATATGCACTATCCGGGGAAGACAAGTGATATGCCCCGGATGTAGAGGCAAGCAAGGGTGGGGCAAACGCCAACTCAACATACTTCTACACTTACTTGGACGCCAAGTACGTGAAAAAGTGTACTTCTTGGAGAGCACTCAAAATAAATAACCCTTTGGGCCTATTGAGTTGGGATCCTTTGGCCTCATCCTATGCCTATGGGGGGCAAAACCTCATACACAGTGCCTATGAGGCACGTTAGTTTGTCCTTGGGCGCTTGAACGCTCGTAACCCTTGTTATATCACTTGGGGGTTCGAAGCGCCTTCAGCTGCCCAGAGTTTCTGGAAAAAATCTGGGACGCGCTCCGTTATATCAAGGAAAAAATTGCGGATCACTCGAAGACTGTTTCAGTCTTAACTTCAAGAGAAATCGTATTACAAAATAATCTAATGCACTTCCACGGAACAGGCGACGACAGGCGGCGCGACTGCGGCGTCTTTCCGACAATCAGAAATCGCGGTAGAAATCGGGTATTTCACCGATTTCCGACCGAAAATCGCCTAAGACAATAAAGTTATGGTAAATCTACATTGATTCAATGGTTAGGGATCGGATTCCAGATCCCGCGGATTAGAGAACAGGGATATCCCGCTGACAGCCGGTGTCAACGGCTTCCGCACGGGTGTGACGGCTCACAGGCCTCCGGGCCATGGGCCATAGGTTCTGGGTAGCGCTTCACCCCCCTCCTTAGAGCAAACCCTGGGGGGGGCTCGATAATACCCAAGCATGGCAGCGGGTACCCAGGACAATCCCCTGAAGGGGGGGGGGGTGTCACATCCTCACTTCAGGCTGATTCGCAGGTTAGGCTGCCCAAATCCCACAGTAAGACAGGTACGGTGCTGTAGCTGTTAGTATCTGCAAGTATAGTATCAAGTATCAAGTCCCGGGTCCTGGCGGCGATTGTTCGGCATCCAAAGGACCCGTTAACCCATACCAGGCGCACCGGGTGCCGGCTGCTACGGTCACCACAACAGGAGCGGTGGCATACACGGCCAACATAGGCGTCACACGACGACCGAGGTGGTCCCACAGGTCGAAAGCGACCACAAAGATCCTTCAGGCTACCCAAAGCTTCCCAAGGCCCGCCGGCTGGGGGAGACTCCCCACGGGTCCTTCCTCGGGCGCACCATGTCCATATTCACGACGCGAGTCCCGAGTGGTACAGCCGAACGAGCTCCTCCTTAAGGGATCGGGCATCAAGGCCGTCTTTTCCCTCGCCCTATTACCACGAAGGCCATACATGAGGGAGTCCTCATGCAGTGTGGGCGGAGGCGTCGACTCCTCAAACCACCAGTTTCCCAGGCAAACCTTCCCCATCCGACTGCAAGTGCGTCTGCGAGTCGGCAGGCTCACACTGGGACTGACAGTGGCGGACCGCTGCGAGTGTAGTCAGGCAACTGGGCTTCCCGCCTGGCGCCATCAGGATCTCCACATCACAGCGAATAGGGCACACGGTATCACAGGCACTCAAACAGAAGAATCTGTACTTAGGTACTGGTCCGGGCTGGACATTATGTAAAAGCATGTAAACGGCGACTCAGGGCGCCCTTGTATTCCGATTCGCATCCCTTCGGGGGAAAAAACAGTCCACACTCAGTGATGGGCTAACATACAGATGCACATATCCTGGGGGACAGAAAAATAAGCAATAAGCTGGGTAAATAGGCGTGTAAACACACTCGGACAGAGCGCCAAACCACGCCCCGGTTAGGATAAGGCATATGCAGGAGGGTGGACAAGAAAACGCCTGAGTTCAGGCCATATATAGTCAGTTGACACACGTAGACTGGTCTGGATCCCGCAAGTGCCATGGGACGAGACCACAGACCAAAAATTGCAATGCCGATAACAGCGGCATCCGTTGGGCAACGTTGTATGGGCTTCAAGGCCCCAAGAGCTCAGAAATATGAAGGTCAGTCGCCCTACCTGGTTTCCCAAGGATTCAGCAGGGGGGGAGTGACGAATGGAAGAAGAGAGGGGCCATCCTCCTCTGGATTCAGCAGGGGGGGGTATATGGCCACTCTGATGGCAGGTCACCGAAAGATGGAAGAGAGCAAGCAAGTAAGGGACGATCCATCGACCTCACAGGCGCTCAAAATGCATCAGGGGAGAGCTCAGGGCGCTGATCAGGCACCCCTGGCTGCAATCGCCCGGGTGAGTGCTGCCAAGTCCGAGACATGGATCTTGGTCTTGTGCTTGCGGATGTACTCCATGAAGGGAGTATTAACCCGCGGCACGAACGAGGAGACGGGTTCCCAGGTATAGTGGGACGGCCCATAGCCTCGCCAACGAACCTTGAACTCCAGGCCTCCGGGTGCCGAGGCGTTCGGACGTTGAGCAAGGATCTTCTCGACTGTATAGTCGTCCTGCTCAGCATAGTCGTCGTCCGAATCGGCCTCATGTGCGGCGTAGCTCAGGGACACATGCTGGCCACGGAGGTCGGGTTCCCGCACACGGAGTTGACTCTCGTGGCGCTCCCGGAACTGTCCGTGACCCACCTTGATGCAGTAGGTGTCCTCACCAATCCTGCGGACCACCTCTCCGGGTGTGAATCAGGTTTTGGTGCGGTGGGTGCCCATAGGGCTGGGTCTGATCACCCACACCGGGTCTCCCACCCTGAACTTCTGCGCTGTTGAGCTCGGGGCGGACTTCTGACGCTCAGCATGCTCCTTCTCGAGCTGCTGGCGGATGTCACGCGCCGTTGCCTCTTGCCGCGCGAAGAATTCCTTGGCATCCATAGCCATACCATCACCAGACAAGGGAAGTCCCCGACCCAGGGGGTCCCTGCCGAACAGAATCTGGTGAGGGCACAAACCACCCGGGGTGGGGGTGTCATGATGTGCCTTCAGAGCGGGCCACATCTCCTCAAACCAGTGCCGACGTGGATTGGTGATGTGAATCTTGCGCGGCTTCACGAACAGCTGCCGTCCAGCCACTTCAGCTCGGCCGTTAGACCGGCTGAGATAGGCGACGCTCTTGGCGTGACGTATTCCCATGAGGGAACACATAGCCTTGAACCAGCCACCAGTGAACTGGGGCCCTCGGTCACTGCAAATAGTGCGGGGGATGTCAAAGACGGTCAGCCAATGAGGAATCATCATGACTGCCACTTCCTTGGCAAGCAACCCCTTTTTGCGTGCCGGAACGGCTACTACGTAGCCACTGTGGCGATCCACACAAAGAACCACACAGTCAAAGGTCTCTTTGCCTATGTGCCCTTCGGGCATGGAGAAGACATCCATGGCCACGCTCTCCATGGGCTGGTCAGGCACCGGTGTCCATTGGGCTTCCCCCTGGACGTTCCGGTTATCGGGATTGCAGGCCTGACAGACCGAGCAACCCTTCCTGACCTTCTTGATGGTGGTGTAGAGATTGATCTGGTCGACCTCGAACCGGCGCTGCATGTCAAGGGCTTGCTTCTTGACCCCTGGGTGCAGCATGTGGTGGTGCCAAGCTTCACAAAGCTCGAGCACCCGGAACTCTGGTACTAGCAGCTTACCATTCCGGTAGAGCTTGCCATCTTCCTCAGTCAGCCCCTTTGGCCACTTCTGCCCGTCGTCAGGGTCGGTCACAGCCCTATACTCGGCCTGAAAGGCCTCAGACTTGGCGTAGTCGTCGGTCCAGTCGTCCTGGAGGCAAGACTCAGGGAAGAGGTGCTTGTCGGACTCAGCTCCATCAGGGGCGAGTACTCTGACCGCTCTGCCCATCCTCATTCCGAGGGGGGCATCCGCAGCCATGACGACGAAGCATTTTACACCCTCCTCCTCCATCAGGCGCTCCATCTCAATGATCCTCTTGGCTTCAGCGGTCTCAGCCTCATCGCCATGGGCAGACACGTCTGTCATGCCCTTGCTGGCGGGATAGGCCCACCTGCTGAGGCAGTCCGCCACGGTGTTTTCCTTTCCAGGAACATACACAACCGTGAGGTCGAACTTGGCCAAGGTCTCATGCCATCTTGCCCGTCGGGAGGCGGGACCAGAGGGGGTGTCCACGTGCTCCTTGTGCCACGACTGCAGACTCTGATGGTCGGTGCAGACGCTGACGGGATGGAGGGCTATGTACCCAGCCCATTTTCTGAGAGCCATGACGATGGCATACGCCTCCTTTTCTCGGGGCGTCCACGTCCGTCTCTGGCCTTCCGCCAGGACTCGGCTCCAGAAGGCCACGGGCACGTGCCTCCCATCGTCAAGCACTTGCTCCAACACAGCGCCAACGGCGTAGTCGGAAGCGTGGGTGCGCAGGACGAACCCTCGGTCGGGATCCACGAGGTGCAGACCAACTGCGGATAGCAGCGCCTGCTTCATCCCCTCAAAGGCACGGTCGGAATCAGCATCCCAGACCAGAGCCTTCTTGGACCCCTTCTTGGTCTCCTCTCGGTTGCCCTTGAGCATGGTCGTCATGGGGGCTGCATATTCGGCATACATCTTGATATACCCCGAGTAGTAGTTGCAGAACCCCAGATACGCCCGTAGCTCAGAGACCGTTTTGGGCTTTTCCCAGTGCTCGATCGCAGCCACCTTGCCAGGTATGGGCTTTCGCTGCCCGTTCCCAACTACGTGGCCAGCGAAGACCACCTCGCTTACCGCAATGGTGGCCTTGTCACTGCTGCCCGTGAGTTTGTGCCGAACCAGAACGTCCAGCACTCGAGTGACGTCCCTCTCGTGTGCCTCCAGGAGCTCCTCGTAGCTCATACTGGGGTCCCCGGACGCGATGATCACGTCGTCCACGAAGGGGTCCGCACAGTCACGCACCGGCTCAAGCAGGTTCTCCAGCATCCGCTGAAAAGCCGCATTGCCGTTGGTAACGCCCATGGGCATCACCTTCCACTGGAGAGGTCCAAGTGGGGTGCTCATGGCTGTGCAGGCACGGGACTCCTCGGCGAGAGGCATCTGATGATAACCATTTTTCAGGTCAATCACCGTGAAGATCCTCCGCCGGTGTTGTTTTTGCAGCATGTCGTCAATGAGGGGCAGCGTATAGCTGTCGTGCTGCGTTTGGGCGTTTAGGCCGCGGTAGTCGACCACGAGCCGCGACTCACCGGCCACCTTCTTGGGGACGACGAAGCACGGAGAGGCCCATTTGGGTTTCCCTGTTACGCGTATTCGATACGGCAGGATACGGCAGGATACGGCAGGATACGGCAGGATACGGCAGGATACGGCAGGATACGGCAGGATACGGCAGGATACGGCAGGATACGGCAGGATACGGCAGGATACGGCAGGATACGGCAGGATACGGCAGGATACGGCAGGATACGGCAGGATACGCAGGATACGGCAGGATACGGCAGGATACGGCAGGATACGGCAGATAGGGCAGGATACGGCAGGATACGGCGGGATACGGCAGGATACGACAGGGTCCAAAATATCTGCTTGTTTGCACTACGAAAACAACCATTTTGCGTTCATTCAGCGTTTGGTGGTATTTCATACTGTTCTTGCATGCCTATTGTGACTTTCCCGGCTGACAACCCGCTTCATGTACACCAATTATTCGTTTCAAAAAAGAAGAAGATTGCTACCTGCTTCCTGAGCTTGGTGGTTTTTCATCCTGTTCCAGCGTGCCCATTGTGCTGTTTCTGTTTAGGTTGACAACCCGCCTTGCTGCACACCAATTCTCGGTCTTGAAAAAGAAAATGATTGCTACGTGATTGCGTACGAAACACTTTCTGTGCCCCAAAACACAAGATGCACGAGCATAAAAAAAGACAATCACATCATTGCAGCCTGTACTATTATGGTTATAGACTTTCGGTGTACCTCTGCTCCATGTTATGTAGGTTACAGCAGAAAATGAACAGGCCGGCAAGGAAGTCGTAGTTATACGGGCGCCCGGGAGCCTCATCACGGCCGTTCCAGAATCGCCACTTCTTAACATTGCTGAAAACATTCTCCACTAGATGACGGCCTTCATTGATCATCTGGTTGTAATGCACCATGAACCAGGTCAATCGGCCACCCCCCCCGGCCACACGGCAGAACATGTTGTCCGCAGTGCTGTAGTGACAGTCACCGAGGCGGAAGTCAGGCCGAGGACCATTAAAGTTCCAGGGAATGGATGCATCCATGTCCGCCGTCATCTCAGCATCGGTGGCACGGGGCGGATACCACCACGAGCAGGCAATGATCTCGCGCCCCCAGTTGATCATGGCATTAAACACGAGCGCATGCCCGCGGTAAGTGGGTTTGTCGAACCAGAACAGCTCCCGGTCTACCGGGTGCGAAGGTGACTGGATGGCCACATGCGTGCTATCGACAATAGCAGACACATGGCGGTGAATTGGATGACTGTGTTGGTGGAATTCCCATCGGCGTTCAAAAGCATCCGTGAACGTATCCCACAGGTGAGCCCGTTGTGACACGTCACGTAGTACTTGGATACAGTAGTCCCGACCAATTCCCAATGTCCTCGCACATGCAATCTGGCTGTACCCCAATCGCAGGAAAGAGATTGTAATTACAAACTCCTCTAATGTGAAAATGGAATTTGCCACCAGGAACAGCAGAAATCCCATTCTGTACCCGGTGGCATTCATGAGCGGCATTGCTGCAAGTGGAGCGCAGTGCGGGGAGTCGCCGCTATCAGAACGATCCACAGAGATCCACGTAAACTTCAAGACTTAAGGACTGAAGAACTTAAATGATTGAGCAGTGCAGAAACGATATAACAACAGCGGAAAAAACATTCTAATAGTGCTAATGTAACTAATGAGTAACATTCTTCTTTCATCGTCTCAGATATGTGCTGTCTATGAAATCAACAGTGAGGGCAACGAAGCAATCCATGGCTCTTGGCGGGAACAGTGTTTGATGGTCCTCCACTCTTAAGGAGTGTCAGTGAAGCGCTGCCATCCATGATTCTTGCGAGCCGGGCCAAGTGACGTGAAAGGTGCCTGATGGTCCTCCACTCTTAATGAGTCTCAATGCGGCGGATGACAGCACCGCCAACAATGCGACAAGGTTCACGATGTGGTACACGCTTCCACCCCTTTGTGCAGGGCGTCCATCATATGAGGCGACGCCGCGACAAGGGTTCACGCTGTGGTACACGCTTCCACCCCTGTGTGCAGGGCGTCCAACGTGAGGCGACGCCGCTACAAGAGTTCACGCTGTGGTACACGCTTCCATCCCTGTGTGCAGGGCGTCCATCATATGAGGCGACGCCGCGACAAGGGTTCACGCTGTGGTTCACGCTTCCACCCCTGTGTGCAGGGCGTCCAACGTGAGGCGACGCCGCTACAAGAGTTCACGCTGTGGTACACGCTTCCACCCCTCTGTGCAGGGCGTCCAACATGAGGCGTGTGCGTGGGCAGAGAACTACGGATTCATTCAAAAGATTGTTGCTTTGCATCTTCAGCCGCACTGGCAGAAACTTCACGCGCATTTGCGAGGTGCTGCCCAATGAGTACACGCCTCAATGGATAGCGGCGCGCATTGGGCCGCATGGACATGGCAGTTTGCTTGGTGATGATGTTTGGTACGCCGTGTATTGGGACTACAGTGATCTGCCGTCGGACACCTGGAAACAAACTGCCAGATCACTGTGGCTGGCCGTGCTGTCTGAGAGAGGGGTGACGCCCACCACTGCAGATCAAAAAAAGTTTGATGTCTTTGTCACCAGTTTGCAGGATGCGCCTGCGTGGCGAGAACAAAAGAAATTGGAAAAGGCTGAGCGTGCAAGCCAGAAGGAGGCGTCTGCCGATGCGCACGCTCTTGGTCTTGGCCCCAGCTCATTGGAGAGGCGGAAGCACACACTGGCCAGCTACCTCATGGGTCCGAATGCAGTGGGCCGGCAGCCAAGCACAGGGACATGGCGCCCCACCAGTGGTCCTGCACCTCAGCGGCGCTGCAAGGCACCGGGTGGCACATGCTACGCGCCAGGGCCAAAGAACTGCAGCAAAGGAATGTGCACACCGCACTGCCTGAGCTTCCAAATTGCCTATGCACAGCGGTTTGCAACTTGTACGCCATGCAAATACAAAAAGTCTGGAGTTCGACACAGGCACACACCACGTGCCACTGATGCAACGGAGCTCGCTGCTTGGATTGGGGACTGGCAGGGTCATTTGGATGAACCTCGCTGGAGGCACGTCGGGCAGAATGAGGAGGATGAAAATCAGCACAGTGACACCAGTTCTGTGATTGATGAGAACCCACTTGCTCAGCCGAAGACGTTGACTCAGCCGCAGCCATTGACTCAGCCGCAGACGTTCTCAGCACGAGCACCGCGGACACAGGACCTGCCACCAGATCATGCGGAAGAGGACCGTTGAGGCCTACCTAGAGAGGCTGTTGGGTTCAGCTCCGCGGCGCAATTCCTTGCCCAGACGCCCGGGTGACACGCCATCTGAAGATGCTGATTTTGCAGAAGTGCAGACCGCAAATTTGCTTGATGACTTACAGCAACCGCCGCCAGCAGAGCGCAGGCCCTCGGCGGATAGCGGCCGGTACATTGTGGAAGCCCCGAAGAAGAACTATCACTGCATTGTGTGCGATTGCTTTCTGTTGAACACTGCAGTTCTGCCTTGTGGACACACGATCTGCACAGACTGTGCAGGGAGGATCAGCCGGTGCCCACTGGATCGTACTGTTTTCGTTGCTGCCAACACCCCCAGGAACCGCGCTGTTCAGGATGCTGTGGAAGAATTTCTGCTGTCGGAAGGGGCTCGTACTGCAGGCGCGATACTGGCAGCAGCAGGAGCTGCAATATTCTCTCTGGGATCCACAACAAGACCACTGACGAATCCGGATGCCATGCGACAGGCCAGATTGCGAGCCTTCATGCACCTGTTGCCACGGGATCCTCCTGGTGAACTAGCAGCAGATCCTCCTGATGCAGCAGCAGCGTGTCCTGATTCAACATGCTCCCAGATACCAGCGCCAGCAGTGATTTCCAGAACGGTGGCTTCGTTGGACTCTGAGCGGTTGCGACAGCGGGAATGGAAGTGCACAACAGTGCAGCGTTGTGTGGAGCGGTCTGAGCAGCCACGTGCAGCAGCTGGAACATTGGTGCACGTCATGTTCAACGACGGCTGGTACGAGGGCCTGGCTGGTGGCGGTACTGTTGAATTCGGCGATGAAACAAGATTTCCCTGGAGCCGCATCCGCACCTGGCATGCAGCCAGCGACCACTAAGGTCAGCTAAGTACACTATTTTGGTAATATATTTAATTATTTTTTTTGTTTATTTGTTTTTTTGTTTGCACAGTGGCATGCACCATAGTGCAGCAGTATAACTATATATTTTTGTATGTCTATAACTTCTTTTATTGTTGATTTTTTATATTATCGCACAGTGGAATACACCACAGTGCAGCTTCTTCAGACACACGCATCGAATGGCCATTCGTCTCTCTGCTCAGTGTAATGTCCCTGTGCCTTCCCAGCTTTGTGAGTGCGCCAGTCAATGACGGAGGAAAGTAGTTGGCAGTTGGGGTTATGTGTCAAGTCATTTTTTTACCTTTCAGCATAGCAGGGAACAACAAAAAAGCATGCAGAGGTTCAAAAACCGGACGGTTGAACAGTTTCCAAAAAAAGAACACCATATTTTGAAAAAGCATTTATGTTTGTTAGGATACAAGCTGCAGTGGGTTTGAAAACGTTTCTGGATATAAAACAATTGGAAATGGATTTTTGTTTGTTAGGATAAAAGCTGCAGTGGGTTGGAAAACGGTTTCGGAAAAAAAATAATTGGTAATGCATTTTTGTTTGTTAGGATAAAAGCTGCAGTGGGTTTGAAGACGTTTTCGAAAAGAAACCAACTCACATCACATCACATCACACCACATCACGGCAAATCAAATATGGTCACACACTTCACATCACATTGAAACACATGACATCACATCACACCACATCACACCACATCACATCAAGTCAAATCAAATATCACTGCACCAAATCACATCACATGAAATCGCATGGCAATACATGACATCCCATCACATCACACCACATCACATCACATCACGTCACGTCACGTCACGTCACGTCACGTCACGGCACGTCACGTCATATCACATCACATCGCCTGTCATCACTTCACATCACATCACATCGCATCACGCCACACCAAACCACACCACACGAGATCACACTACATCACATGGAATCACGTCATGTCACATTGCATCACATCACATCACATCACGTTGCGAACACCACATCCTATCAACTTATAAGGCATCACATCATATGGCATGAAGAAAGGTCAATTTGCATTGGTTCATACAAGGTCGGATCACATTACGTCCGCACACCTGCAAGGCACCGCCTGTTTATGAGACCTTTACCAATAACTGAAACTCCAGGTTAGGATTACAGTTAGGGTTAAGGTTAGGGTTAGGGTTAGGGTTTCGGTTACTGGCATACGGCAAGATACGGCAGGGAAAGCAGGATACGGCAGTATCCGGCAGATACGGCAGGATACGGCAGGATACGGCAGGATACGGCAGGATACGGCAGGATACGGCAGGATACGGCAGGATACGGCAGGACACGACAGGATACGGCAGGATACGGCAGGATACGGCAGGATACGCGTATTACAGGAATACGGTCGTATTAGGGAAACCCCATTCGGAGTGGCACGGCTCAAGCCAGCCTCTCTCGATGAAGTCCCGGAGGATCTTCTCCATGGCCTCCTTCCTCTCGCCCCGCAGGGCGAACTCCCGGTGTCGATACACACGGGGGCCCTGCTTCAGTCGTATCTTGGCCTCGCCATACGGTCCACGCACCGGTGGGGGAAACACAGGCTTTCCGCTGAAGAAGGTATCACCATACTTCTGCTTCAGCCTGGCCCTCAATGCCTGGATCTTGGGACAATCATCGGACTCCGCCTCGGCTTTTCCGGGCACCTGGACCACGGAGCTTACTTGAGGGGTAGCGACCCCGCTCGGTTTCGGCTCAGGCGGTCTTCCCAGGTGGCCCAAAGGGCCATCTTTGGTCTTGCCTCGGAACAGATCGCCGTAGGTGGGTGGGTTACCCCCGATTGGCTCGTCCTGGCTGGACAGGTGGTCCAGTACCCTCCTTACGAAGGTATCTCCATCATAGGAACCAGAGAGGTAGGTAGGTAGGTATCTTCGGGAGCTCGGGATGCCTCCTTTGACATTGCAGGAAGAAGGTCTTACCAAGGGGACGTCCTGTCCCTCCCACTGCCCTATGTCAGGTGCCTTTTGAGCCGCTCCCGCATGTGCTTCGGAAGGCATTGTCGCCTAGGAACCAGAGACGATCGAGTCCACTTCCCACCAGGCTCTGTCCTGGCCCTTGCCCTCACGCTGGTTTCCCCAGTCGTGGAAGGGCTGATCCATATACCCCTGAACCAGATCCAACTCCTCTTCAGTGAGGGGGTCTTCCGATTCTCCGATGTCAACGGGGGGAACCGCAAAGCATTGCCGCCATGGCTCTGCTATGATGCGGTTGACACACACGAAATTTGTGGTATCGGCCTGATCAAGGCCCCCATCCATATAGTGGAATTCCGTTGGCCATCTCTGGGGTGGCATGGGCTGTCCCTTAGCGTCCTGATAGACACTCTCTCCAGCCGGTAGGATGACCTTGTTTAAGGTCATGTTGGTCAATGAGACTACCCAATGTCGGGTACTTTCCTCCTCGGTGCATCCCATAGGAACAACCAGCACTGCCTTGGAGCGGTCCTTGCGAATCTTCGCTATCGCTCTTGGAATGTCCCAACGGGGGCAATGGATCCACATCAATCCCTGATGCGGACCCCAGTGCTTCTTCCACGCGGAGTCCTGGGCGCTCCAGTACTTCTCACAAACCCGAAGATGGGCGGAGGTTACTGAACAGAACGCATCCAGGGCCAGATCCGAAGCTCCCAGGTCCGCAACCACTCGGCTCGCCACTTCCGGCCTTACGCCGTACTCCTGGTTTGCTGGCCCAGTTGGCTCAGTACCCAGTGCGGCTACTTCGAGCTGATCGCGCTCGGGGTGGATCCATTGGCATTCCACATGGTGCTCAGGTGACGAAAGCCACGAGAGCTGGTCGTCCTGGTACAGGGTCATGGAGGCCTGGGCCGGGAGGACGCCGGAGTCCGTCTCCATCATGAAGTCGTACCCAACGATCATGTCCCAATCCATCTCGGCCTCGTAGAAGCGACCTTGCAGGAGGATTTCCTTGCCGAGGTCTGGGCGGCTCAGCTCACGGTGGTTCACGAACTGCAGCCCAATGGCGGCTTCCTTCGTGCCTCCCACCATGTACTGGCCGTTCGCCACCTTCAGCCTGACAGGTTTCCGACTGTCGGTCAAACACTCTGGTGGAAGTAGGCCAGCCTTGACCAAGCTGACCTGTGCTGCCGTGTCGACCAACACGTCGAAGACCTTTTCCACTTCCCCGCATAAGGCACGGACCTTAAGGTGCAACTGCCGCTCACGCCCCACTCGGCGCACGGCGTGCAAGCTCAGGATCTCCGGCCGTTCCAGAAGCTCAACAAGCGACTGGTGCAGGTCGTGGACAATTGGCTCAGGCTGCCCATCTGCAGCATCCAGCTGCGGTCCGGGTGATCCTCCGATACTCTCGGATAGATCTTGTAGTACATCAAACACATTCTTAGTCGCGAAGGATGGACGGGTGCAAGGGTTCATGCCTTCACTTGCCCTCACCCCGCCACCGCGACTGTCGGGTGCCGGACCGGGCCTTCCGCCCGCGGCATTCCCTTTGTGCTTACCGACTCCCGATTGGGATGGTGTGGCGCTTCCCACGACACCATCCTGCGACCGCCCTAGCTGGGGCCCTTGGCTGCAGGGGCTCCGCTAGGGGGCGTCGGTTGTGGTAGGAGGGGTACTCTCCTCCGCGTCAACCTCGTTGACACCCTTCCGTCGCCTATTCCTAGGCTTCTTGTCCTTGTCCTTGTTCTGGTCGTTCTGGTTGTTCTCCTTGTTCTTGTTGTCCGACCTGGGGACCCAGTTCCTCTTGATCTCCTGGATCTCCTTGGCCAACTCGGTCCCCACCGACATCAGCTTGGAGAGCTCATCCTTGTCCACCTCCACTTTGGCTTCCCGGATACCCGCGGGCGCACGCTTCTTCGACCCGTGCGCCTTCTTGTAAGCCTCCGTGTCGGCCTTGTGGTTGGGGCATGTTCGGTGGTCATGGTTGAAGCCTTTCTTCCTCCCATAACACACGAAACAGCCCTGCGGGTGAGCTCGTATGAACTCCCCAAAGGACAGCGGAGGGTCGCCAATGCGGCGAGGGTCCCTCTTCTCCTTCTTCTTCCAACCCGGCTGCAGGGGCTTCCAGCTTCCCCGGTTGTTCCCCGCGCCGTTTTGAGCCACGAAGGCACAAACGGCCATCTCGGCGGGCTCATCGTCGTCGTCATCGTCGACGAGAGTCTCATCGCCGTCGGCTCCCGCTGGGTCCATGGCAGCTTCCCCGCCAGGCCCCTCGCCAACGTAGTTGACGTCGCGGTCGCCGGGCCTCAACCCGGGGGTGTGGTGGAGGTTCCGGTACTCCTTGAGTACTTCCTCTCCAACCCACTCCAGGATCTCGTCGCAGCTCATCCGCGCCAGGATGGCCTGCAGACGGATGCCATCGCCGCTCACGTCACACTCGTCAAGGCGCCACATCGCGGTCTTCTCACGATCGCCCGAGACGGTGATGAGGAGAGCGTTCCGCAGGGAGTGCCCTTTGGCATCCCGGGCCACGTTCTTCCTCGTCCAAGCCACCACGTTCGTATGATACTCTTTGGAGAGCATCATCTTGACCGTGTGGTTGGACTTGGCCCGCTTGGCTTCCTCCTTGGTGACCCTCTTCATCCATGCCTCCGGCAGCATGGAGTGCAGGCGAGCCTGCTCGTCACCCTCATTCCAATCCTCCACGTTTCGGCGGAAGGGGTGTATTGCCCTCGGAAGTCCTGCCAGTCCCGTAGGCGGATCTCCCGTCCATCATGCTGCAGCTTGATGGACTTCCACCGCTTGGCAGCCACCTGCGGAGCGTCCACCCGCTCCTGCTCGTTGAGCCACTTCTTGGCTTCCTTGAGGGTCTTGATCTTCCCCTCCTTGGTTGCCACGAAGTATAGCTCCTGGAGCACTTCCGGCAGGCGGTACCTGAACCGTCTGAAGACATATTTCTCCGCATCCGCGGGATCCATGTCTTCAGTAACGGTCACCCCCCAATCGTCCAGCTTCTCCAAGAAGCGGTCGAGGTTGAGGGGGTTGCCATCGTACATGGGGGGCTTGATGTCCTTCAAGTCTTCCCACACGGCGGCATCCGCGGCCTTAGAGACCATGAACGCCGGCCGCGAGGTCGACCGAGGTTCCCATTGGCCTCGCCCACGGACTCCCACGGCCGCCACGTCCATCTCCTCCATGGAATCCCTGTGGCTACGCCGCGGTTCCTCCATGTACGCTGAACCTAGATGTTCACGCCGTACTCCTTCCATGTACGCCTCCTCGTCACGGCGCCGGCGGCTGCGTTCAGCGGCCTCCCGTCGTACACCACGCGGCGGGCTGATGTCGAACTCCTCCAGGTCTTCCTCCGCCAACATCCCGACATCCCGCTCTGCGTCTCCTCTGGGGACCTCATCCCTGAGTCCACCATAACGTCCGCCAGCCATTGGGATTGGCTCCGGGGCTGGTGCGGGGTGTCGGGGGCGTACCGGTGTCCGCAGTGGAGCACGGCGGTTGTGGTAGTCCGAACTGAGCCACTCATCACGCCAATCCTCACTGCCACTGCCGGGCGGCACGCGCTCGTTGCGGCGGCCCGCGCTGTGGTGAGAGGGGGCGGTGAGAGAGGGGGCACTGGCGCTGGGGCGACTCCTGGGGGCTCCGCCGGGGGCGTGGGGTCTGCCTGGACCTGGTCCGGGTCCCCAGCCGTCGTCCGACGAGCCAGACTCCAGGGGTGGGTGGTTGCTGCCGACGCTCCCACGGGCTTCCAGCGCGTCCAGCCTCTGCTGCAGGCCGCTGATGACCTTGGTTAGCAACCTGGTCTCGCCCCTGGCGATGTCCAGTAGCTTCTGGGTGGCGGTGGCGACACCGGCGCTCTTGACCATCTTGATCTTGGCGATGTCCAGCTCTCTCTGTGCGTGCGCGGCGACCCTGGCAATGCGAGTCATCTCGCCCTTGCCCGTGTCTACCTCGCGCTCGAGGGACTGGACCCTCCTGCGGAGGTAGATGATCCGACGCCGGGTGGAATCCGGGTCGCCGTTCCCTGGTGGGTCGTCGGGGTCCCCAGGGGGTCCTCCAGGAGGGCCTCCGCCGGGTCCGCCCGGTCCAGGGGGTCCTCCCCCGCCCGGTGGTCCGCCTCCAGGGGGTCCTGATGGTTCTCCGCCAGGGGGTCCCGGTGGGTCTCCGCCGGGTCGCCTCGGTGAGTCCGAGGATGGGCGCTTCTTCGTGATGACGAAGTCCATGTCGTCATCCTCGTCCATGTCGCCCCACCTGGGCGTCTCGGTCTCGGAAGACTCCGAGCTCCGGTAGGGAGGAGGGAGATCCTCATCCTCACCTTCCGGCTCCATGGGGACGTCTCCGCCTCCTCCGCCCGTCCAAGCCACCACTCGGCGATGTCGGCGGCCTCGTTCATCCCGGTCTCTGGCGGTGAAGAAGGGGTCACTGTCGTGGGGGTGTCCACCCGCTGGCCTCCGCGGCCTCTCGGGGGTCTTCCCCTTGCCCTTCCTCCGTCGATGGGCAGTGGGGCCACTGCTCCCACTGCTGCCCGTGTCCGCCTCATCCAGCGTCATCTTGGAGGAGGCGTCCCCTTCGAAAAGCTTTAGAAAAGTCTCCACTCGTGATCCTCCCGGGGGAGTCTCGCGGCGGAGTTTGGCCTCTGCCTCCTCCATTGCGGCGGCGGCGGCTGCGGCAGCTCGCCTTTCGGCCTCCTCCCGGGCACGAGCCGCCTCGGCTTCCCGGGTCCGCTGCAGCCGCGCCTTCTGCGCTTCCAACGCCGCCAACTCCGCCTCCGTCTTGGCCCTCTCCTCAGCGACCTTCCGTCGCGCGGCCTCGATGGCGTCCTTCTTGGCGGCGTCCGCCTGGGCCTTAGCCGTTGCTTCGGCGTGGGCCCTTTCCTCCGCCTCCTTCTTTGCCCTCTCTTGGGCAAGCGCCTCTTCCAGCGCCTTCACCTCGGCCTCCTTGCAGGCAATGGCCTCCAGCGTCAGGGGGGCTTCCTCGTCGGCTGCCGCCACTTCACCGTTGACCGGGGCAGTCGCTGCCCCATGGGCGGCTACGGCCGTGAGTCCGGCCGCAAGGGCCCCCACGGTCGAGGCGTGGATGGCCATGCCATGCGCCCACTCCGCAGCCTCCTGCTGGGCGATGCCGACGGCGCCCTCCACGGCAGCTTTCTGCTGCGTGGCCCGTTGCCGGCAACCCGAAGGTTGCGGGGCACCCCACAGGCGCGCTCACAGGCGCGCGCCAAGTCCCTTTTGTCGGGGGCGACGCTGCTGCTGGAGCTGGCCTGGTCGGCCGGCATCCCCCCGCGGTGGGCCGACTCCACGTCGCTGCTGGGGCCTGACTTCCTCAGGTGCAGCTGACGGGGCTGGGCCTTGGCAGGCTTGGCGACTTGGAGGAAGTCACCAAGGGTGGTGTGGCCGGGGTGGTGACCGCCATTGGCCCGTTGGGGGCTGTGGGCTGGGGTTCCGCCCCTGGCGCCTTGGGCGGCTTCGGCGGCCGGGGACTCCTGGTACTCCCGCCACTTCCTGTCCCGCCTCCTGTCCCCGGGGGAACGCTTCTCCTTCCCAGGAGACGCGCTGCTGCTGCCCTGCAGCCTGCGCTCGTTCCCCAGCGCCGGGAACTCCTTCTCGATGGTGTCCCACATGGAGACGTTGATCGAGGCGCCCGACGGGTACTCTTTGGGCTTCTCGTCCTCCTCAATCCCGTCGGGGTGCAGCCCTTCGCCGGGCCTGTCCGGGCGGGTACAGGTCCTCCAACGCTTGCGGCGGAAGCGGTACTCATAGCCTTCCGCCCGCAGCCACTCCTCCACTGCCCGCAGGCGCTCCTCGCCCATGTCCTCGCGGAGCTCGAAGCTCCAGGGCATGCCGCCTTCGCACTGGGGATTGCTGTGGCGGTACTGCTGCCCCCACAGCAACCCACGCAGTAGGCGCGCCGCATGGGGGTGGGGCTGCGGCCAGGTCTTACCCGCTTCTTGCCAGTTTACCACGGCAGCGGGGGCGTACTTGGTCTTGAGGTCCTTGGTGGTCACTCGTTCCGCTCAACGAACTGGTCCTGGTGGTGTTTGTTGAGGCGGGTGATGTAGCACTGGACTGGGAGTGCGGCCGGTGCTGGTCGGCCGGTGGTTGTGGAAGTGGTTGCTGTAGCTGGGAGTGCGGCCTTGCTGGTCAGCCGAGGGAACTCGTTGATGACGGAGTTCTGCTCCCTGCACCTCCTTCACGGTCTCGGCGCTGCTGCCGGGCGGCGCTGCGAGCCGCTGCGCTGCGCTGCGAGCTGCGAGCTGCGAGCTGCTGCGCTGCGCTGCTCGGGGTTGGTGGCCCCGAGGGGCACGCGGGGGATGGGTAACCCCGCGGCGGTGAAACGCTTTTGACGCATTCCCGTGGGGGGCCTGGCCACGGGACGCTGCGGTGGACACGCGCAAGTGAGCAGGCAGGCAAAGCACTACGCTCACAGGGGCATCATTGCGCTCATGTCATGTGACAAAGCGTTTCAGGATCCTTGCCACTCTGAAACAAGGGAACAAAAGTATGTACAGCAACACATCAGGATATGTACACATGGGGTTAAGACTGGACTGGGGTGAGGGCGTCACAGGACAAGAGACACTCAGTCCCAACTCATATCCCAATCCCAGGTCCGACCCTTCCAGTGGCTGGTGGGGGCGGGGGCTCAAACACAACCCATGCCCTGCTCAGTCCGGACCCTGAAACCCTGCCAATAGGGGAGGTGTCCCGCCCAGCCACAGGCGAGTTCCCTGGAACCAAGTGGCTCCAAGGCCAACCTACAGTGGCTCCCTATGCTCCCTCAATGGCAGGTCCCAACCCCTCTCTGAGCCAGAGATATGGCCCCGCCATTATCCCCTACGAGTTGGTAGCTGAAAATGGGCTGTTTCAGCCCAAACTGATATTAGCTCAAAAATCGACGAGGCAACTGACCCTATGCCCTTCGAGTACGAACTCCCTGGAGCCCTCACCCAACCTGGTTCCCTCTGAGGTCCCGCCATCAGGGCACCACGGGTTGGTCAAGTGGGGTCATGATGCCAAAAGCACCAAAATTGGCATCATTCTCACGCGTGGCTTGCCCGGCCAGGGCAAGGCCAATGGCTCACAGGGTAGGAGGCAGGACCCAGGACTCATATCTGAGTGTGCAACTTGAAATTAGGTCCGGGCCCCCCATGGGCATAGAGATATGGGGCCGCCAATTGACCACACGGGGGGGTGAAATTGGGGTCCCAAAAGGGGGTCATTTTGGCTGCTCGAAATGAGCCAAAATTCGGGGGTGCTCCCAATAGTATATCTCCACGCCGGCTGGGATTTCGGATCCGCCATTCCATACGCCATCCACCAGGAGTCAAACGAAGACTCCCATGCTCTTGGCTCTGAAAGATCTCCATGCCACTTGGCATGGTGACAATCCCAATTGGGTCCACAAATGCCAAAATGGCAAAATTGCCCACACTCACTTTGGCCTAGCACCTTAACGAAGGTTGCTCCGCTTCGCCCACGTGGTGTGTGAACCATGGGGACCAATATGCATAACACCCATGTCATATATGGTCCATTGGTCCATGCCTCCGGTGTGCACGGGTGGGCTGAACACAGTGCACGGCGGGCAGAAAATGTGGAAAATTGCTCAAAATGGCCGAAAATGCGCACACTCATGGTTGGGGCAAATGAGGCACGTGCCCGACTTGGACCAGAGTATGCCATAGGATTGGTATCAAGTCATATGTGTCCAACATATCTTTTGGGCGTCGCCCAACTCCTCCGGTTTTGGGAATGGCAGGGTCGCCAAGTGAGCCCATGATTTGGGATAGTCCCAAATCGCCAACATGGCGGCCATGGTATGCCAAGCCCAAGAGGAGTTATTCGCCGGGTCCAAGATATGTTGGGCACCGAAGTATGTACCCTTATAACATACTTGGGTCATGATGTCAATTGAGGGCAACGTTGAGATACACGGTCGCCACTTGACATCATGACCGGCAAAAAACAGCAATATTGGCGAAAGAACACCCAAAAGTGCCTTGAGAGGCGCACAAATATATTATAATATCTTCGGCTTGGATTGAGTAATCGACCAATCCTTCTGAAGACAATGACTTGACACCAATGACCTTCGATTCCACATATGTGCTCCACTTGGGGCGCTTTGGAAGGTCGCGCGCGCTGCCTCCCAAGTGGGCACATGCAAAAATGGAATATTGCAAAAAACACACCTTGCTCGCAACGCATCGCTTCGGGAGCGCTCCACAAGCGTCCCTTCACGAAGGTTAGGCTTGCGAGTGTTGGTTGGGAGTACAATGAAGGGCCTCGTGCGATATGGGGTCCATTGGCGGGTTAGTCTTGGAATGGTGCACCCGCCAAATGGGCACGCGATATGACACCAAATATGGCATACAACCCTACCCATGCCTTCTACACCCAACCTAGTGGCCTAGAACCAAAGTATGCCTACATTCTAATGTAACTTTGGTCCCTTAACACGCATGCAAGTGCTTTGGTCGAAAATCGACCTCCTTTCGGAAAGCCGATTTTTGCATGCACGCAAAATATGTTGCCTATATATATATATATGGAGATCATATATGCACTATCCGGGGAAGACAAGTGATATGCCCCGGATGTAGAGGCAAGCAAGGGTGGGGCAAACGCCAACTCAACATACTTCTACACGTACTTGGACGCCAAGTACGTGAAAAAGTGCACTTCTTGGAGAGCACTCAAAATAAATAACCCTTTGGGCCTATTGAGTTGGGATCCTTTGGCCTCATCCTATGCCTATGGGGGGCAAAACCTCATACACAGTGCCTATGAGGCACGTTAGTTCGTCCTTGGGCGCTTGAACGCTCGTAACCCTTGTTATATCACTTGGGGGTTCGAAGCGCCTTCAGCTGCCCAGATTTTCTGGGAAAAATCTGGGACGCGATCCGTTATATCAAGGAAAAAATTGCGGATCACTCGAAGACTGTTTCAGTCTTAACTTCAAGAGAAATCGTATTACAGAATAATCTAATGCACTTCCACGGAACAGGCGACGACAGGTGGCGCGACTGCGGCGTCTTTCCGACAATCAGAAATCGCGGTAGAAATCGGGTATTTCACCGATTTCCGACCGAAAATCGCCTAAGACAATAAAGTTATGGTAAATCTACATTGATTCAATGGTTAGGGATCGGATTCCAGATCCCGCGGATTAGAGAACAGGGATATCCCGCTGACAGCCAGTGTCAACGGCTTCCGCACGGGTGTGACGGCTCACAGGCCTCCGGGCCATGGGCCATAGGTTCTGGGTACCGCTTCAATACTATACTCAAGCCCTGTCCAAGGCAAAGGTAGATCCGGCGCTTCAGAAATTCGAGGAAATGGTGAAGGCTGAGTTCGGGGACGTGATTGGCGCTACGCCTGCGAAAAATCCCCCTGGGAAGGAGCGCAGCGCATTCGGTGAGGCGGTCACCCAGTTGGTCAAGGACCACAAACCATTCCGCCAAAGGAACTTCGCCCTCGCTGGCGATAGGTTGGAGGCGTTGAAGGCCATCATCGACCAGTTCCTGGAGCGTGGCTGGATAGCCCCTCGGATTTGGAATGGGGGTCGCCGGCATTTATTGTCCCCAAAAGGACCAAAGGATCTTGGCGACTCGTGGTGGATTACAGGCGATTGAACTCCATGACTGAGACGGACTGGTATGGCATCCCCCTGATCAACGACATTTTGCAGGACCAAGTGCAGAAACAAGTGTTCAGTGTGCTGGATTTGAAGCATGGCTACCACCAAATGAAGTTGGCGGAACAGTCGTAGGACTGTACGACGATGTCCATGTACCCTTCGTGAACCGGCCATTTGAATCTGAGATTCACGGTACCGTGAATTTCACCTATTTTTGCTGTTTTTTGCTCGTAACTTGGTGCCATCGTGTGCTTTTATCGTGCTATCTTCACGCAGAGTAAGATCTAACAAATGTGTGCAATTTAGAGGTTTGAAGTAGTCGCATGGTTCAACACATTTGGTGAGATTCGCGTGAATGTGAAATGCACGCACCCAATGTCACGCATAAATTCACGCTAGATTCACAGATTCAAGAGAATGTGAAATTCGCACGAATTTCGTACGAATTTCCCCTCATTTGCAGTGTTTCGCTTTCTCACAGCTCTCAAAGCCTTCACATTCTCTTTTGATCATGTCCCAGCAGACTATGTCCCAGCTCGCCAGCCTGGCCTCGCGCCCCGACCCCGCAGCCGACACCATCGCCGACTACCAAGCCCAAGAACATGAAGACGGTGCCGAGTGTTCGCAATCTTGCCATCCGCCGCCGCTTGGAGCGGGTTGCATTGAAGGGGACACCTCATGTTTGGATGTAGTAAGAAAAAGTCACTGCCATGTCTTTCTCGGAGGGCTTGATCCAGGCTAAGCCCCCCTTAAAACCCTTTGTTGATGCTGAGACAAACTTAAGTGTTTTTATCTCTCTTTTGTGGCCTAAAGTACACTTTCTCAAGGTAACTAGGGTTGTGACCCTAGCCCCCCCCATGAAGTTCACCCCTACCACTCAACTGAGCGGAGGTACCTTCCTTCATGGAGGTCATACCAAAATAAATCAGGCATTCCATGCTTGTGGGCCTTGGAGGTTAAGCCTAAGTGGTCTCCCACCCCAAGACCCCTATACTCAATTGATTCTACCACTTATTGTGGTCCTACTTTGTAACTGTTTCTGAATTCAGTTGCTTGGCCAAGTCATTTTCTGTGTGGTCCTGACATCTATGCCCCTCAGTCCTAACCAGCACCATTTCACCCAAAAGAGTGCACATGAAGTGCCTATTGCAACCTCTGAGGCTAGAGTCTGACCAATTTTCATATAAAACCTTTTGCACTGTTCATTTGTGATTGAATCTATGTACATATACCTGCTTTGTCTATCTGCAGCCCTTCTGTGTTACACTGGATTCCAAAACCAATCATTGATTTCATTGATTCGATCCATATTCAGTCCTTGCTCTACTTGCTGCTTTGGTTTGGGGTTTTCCACTACAAAACCAACTTGCAGGAATACATCAAAAGACCTAGGGCATAATTCAAGGACATCTTTCCGGTAGCAGAGACAGTCCCTTGAGACCTTTTGAACCGACCCTGAGAAGTGCAGAACAAAAGCTCAACAACAAGTCCATAATGTCCACACCAAGTGTAAGGACCTGGCCTATCCGAACTGTCCAAGTACAAATGGGCAGTGTGGTCCACCCAATGAGTGAACCACCACACCGAGCACCACATCACCTCAGTGGCGCATCTGGGTCCCAAGGAGATCCAGAACGCAGAAGGGCGGAGAAGAATAAAGGCGTTACCACCGAGGCCTTAGCAGCACACGGTGGAGACAGCTTCAGTCACCTCCACAGACGTGTGGCTGCTTCAGTATCACGATCCAATTGCCCAGCTTCATCCTCAACTGCCATTGAAGGACCTGAGGAATATGAGAAGCTGAAGATGAAGATGGATGAGTACATCATGCACGATGAGTACTACAAATCCATCCGTGGGGAAGATGGAGAGGAACCACTGGCTGTACATGGGTCCAGACCACGTACGGATCTAGGGTCCTACTCACACTCAGGCCCTCCGTCTACTGCATCCCTGCCAAGAGGACTACGACCTGAGTACCCAACCCCAAGGCCTCCCGAAGTGGGCCCAACACGAGTCGAAGAACATCATCCAAGGCTAACCTACGGTGCCCTGGATCAAACGGCCGAGCTGCTGGCCAAATTCCTGTCTGGATCAGAAGATCCAGATGTGACGGCCTTATCAGAGGCCATTAAGGCTAAACTGGGTATTGCAGAACCCTTACCCAAGCCTGAGTTCCTCTCTCTCTCTCCAGGGCTGAGTACCCTGGCCGAAGATCTCAAGAGATCGAGGGTCTCAAGGCTGTTGCCTAAGGTTACCTGCCCCAGCCCCTTTCACCCCCGTGCCAGGACTGTGCCTATGGCGGACCTACAGGACGTGCCTGTCACAGAGAGTGAGAGAAGAGGGCTGTCAGCCCTGGCCCCACTTGCCGGCGTGTCGCCTTCAGGCCTAACTCCGGGGGGTGGGAAGATGGGCAGACCAATTGCCCAGGCGAACATCCAGCTGGAACTGCCGGAGTTCGACCCTAAAAACCTGCCTGAATGGGCAGAAGAATTTGCGGAGTTCCTTTTGTTGACTGGCCAATCCCATGTGGATGTGGCCACCAAATGTTCACTGCTAAAACGCTCATGCAAAAAGAAAATTTTGCAAAAACAGGTCAAACAGATTGTGAAAACCTGTTCTACTTGGGCGGAGGTACTCCTGAGGTTAGAGAAAACATTCCCAGTCTATGAGACTGACCTCAGCGTACGCACACAAATCGAGGAGCTACCTATGCTCCCGGAGTTTCCATCCGCTGCGCGAATTTCTGAGTATGTGTGCGACATGGAGTACTTATTTTCGAGGATGAATGTGGGCTCCTACGGAGCCACTGAGCCCCACCTGTGGCTCATGAGTAAGATCCCCCAGCGTACGTGGGATGATTGCCGCTCAACCTCTGAGAGGAAGAGCAGGACCCACTCGTATGATACACTGGTGGATCTCTTGATTGAGCTAGCTCTTGAGAGGGAGAACGACTCCCACATGGAGAAGTTCCTCAAGAAGCATTTGGGACGAGGTGGTACCCCTACCCCTGAACGTGGCGAAGGGAAGGGGCATAAAAATCCCACTAACACCAACCAGGGAGGCGGTAAAGGGAGGAGCAACCTACGTGCCATGAACGAGGTTCCAACTGATGCAGGCACCCCCCCCCTGTTTTACTGCCGACCTGTCAATGACAAGGGGGGACCTTGTCATGCCTCTGACTGCGATCTCCGCAGTGGCTGTATGCTGCAGATGAAACGTCAGCAGCATACTAAAGATGGGAAAACTGTGACCCATCAGGACCACTTCAGGTGTACCATCACCTGTGGTTACTGTGGCAAGCGTCGTCACTATGAGGACGAATGCCACATCAAGAAACGCGAGAGTGACAAACTCAAGCGTCAGGAGGCGGAACGCCAGAAGAACCCGACGCCCGCCAGAAATCCCCCGAATGGGGATAAAGGTAAAGGAGGTGGCAAGGGGGGTGGTAAGACTGGACCCCCTAACCCCCAGAGGCGCTCATCAGCGCCCGTTGCTACGCCTACTCCTGCTGCTACACCCGCTCCTGCCGCAGGTGTCCCCCAGAAGCGCCCCCAAGGGGATAACGCTACCCCTGAGGGGAATAATTCTAAGAAGAGGCGCTTGGCCTGGATGGCCAAGGCCCTCATGGCTGCAGGAGTGGATGTGAAATTCCCTGATGAGGAATAGGGGGGCGGCTCCGAAGAGGAGGACTTGGTTTTCTGGATCCTCGTGAAAATCGGGGATCATGTTTTTCGAGCAGTGCTTGATACCGGTGCAACACTTTCCATAGTGGCCCGGCGCCTGCTTAAAACTTTCAGGAAGACCAAGACTGTGGCCATAAGAGTAGGGGATGGGCGTACCATCCATTCCTTGGGGGGGGTCGATGTGACCATATGTCTGGGCGACGAAACCGTGACCCAACACTGCAGAGTGTTGGACACTGACGCCTTTGACATTGTCATTGGCACTGACTTTCTAAGAAGAAACCCCCAGGTTAAAATGCTGTCCCTACAGCGTCCTTACTCTTTGCACTGCGACTTTGGCAGTGGGCTATTCTCCGTACCTTTGGAGCTGTCAGGACGAAAAGAGTCTGGGCTGCGCTACGCAACCAAGACGAACTATCGTAGTGAAAACTACCAACTGGCCCGTCATGTTCTCGAAAATGGACTGGCGGCCCTTCAGGTAAACCTGGATGAGATCCAGGTGGAATTGTTTGCGAGCTAACAACAGCACATCATGCAGTTGTACTGCTCGAAACAAATGAACAATGCTTTCCGATTCTTCTGGAAAGCAATGGGCCTAGCGTATGCTAACCCTCCCTTCTCCCTGCTCGCGAAGGTTCTAACCAAGATCGCTTATGAGGGAGGAAGGGTTGTTATGTGCACCCCTGACTGGGGTTGCTCTGGTGAACATGCTTACTGGCGCCGTATGCTTGACCGAATGACCGTGGGAAGAGTGCAACTCCCCGACGGCCCCATCTATGTGCCTGAGGACTCAGACACAGCTATGCAGGCCCCTGAGTGGGCCAGTTTCCTGTCCATCATCGATGGATCTCTCAATCCTGTACCCCTGTGTGACCTGGACCAGGTGCTACTAAAAGAGGTCATGGCCGAAAATCGTGGCCTGACCCTTTATGATCTCAAAAATCGATCTCCTGAGCACCTATCTGCCACACTTACAGGGTGTGAGTCTCCTGATGACTATCTGGAACCTGCAGCTGTAAAAGAGGATGCTGACGACCAACTGTCTGAGATCGCCAGCACTATTCCCTCTGTTGATCCCAGCTGTGTTGACCTAAAACATAGTGCTTTCCTGGCCCAGCTGTTGCTAGAGGAGGTAGATCTAGAGTCAACCTCTGAACCCGCTTCCTCTGTTGGGAAACCAGTGCTACACATGCAGCCTGTGCACACAGGTGAACCCGTGGCCCGGAGTACTGATGCTCTGGCACGGCCTGCTGCTAATAACATGCCCTTGTCTGAGCATGACACGCAAGAACTCCGACGGCTGCTGTACCTGAAGGCCGAAGGTATTGAGCGCCAAGAGCGGCTGCAATACCTCAGACAGACCTGGAAATACTCCATCTGGTCTGAGGAGGACGATGAGTCCTATACGCTGCCTGATCCTGAGATACCTCTAGTGTACTCTCTACACTATGGGCAGCAATGTCCCCCTGAGTGCGACGATGGTACTGTACCTGCCGAAACTGCTGATCGGCATAAAAAGAAAGAACATGGAAAAAGCAACCTCCATGCTGAGGAGGACTTCCTTCAGAAAGTCGAGAGTCTTAACCTTGACCCCCGCCTGAAGAAACTGCTTATAACCTATGAGGAGGTGTTCGGCGCCTTGCCGCCTCCCCTATCTTGCAAAAAACTGGTCCAGATGGACCTGAAATTGAAACCAGAATTTGAAAAGACGCGAGTGAGGCGTCGTCCCTATCCCGCTCCACAGGAACAGGTTGAAGAAATCGAGCGCCAGATCCAAGAATGCATTGATGCTGGCCTCGTTGAAGAGTACAAACATGGGGACTATCCCCATCACTGCAGCCCCTGTTTCCTTGTTGCTAAACCAGGGTCGACTGCTCTACGTCTTGTTGTAGACTATGGTGAGGTCAACAAGAAAACCCAGAACCATTCAGGGAGTATTCCTAACATGGAAAACACCCTGGAGCGTATTGCCAAATGCAGGTATAAGACCAAAATGGACAAACGCTCTGGTTTCTGGCAGGTTGACCTAACCGCCGCAGCTCAGGAGCTGCTTGCCTTTATAACCCCTAAGGGTCGTGTCTTCAAGTGGAAGGTTATGCCTTTCGGGGTGGCTAACGCCCCAGCGCTCTTCCAGGAGCTTATGAACAAAATTTTGTACATACTGAGGCGCAGGCCTCTAGTACAAGAGTTGATTTCTCGGGGTGCAGAAATGGAGGCTCACATCGACGACGTGAGTTTGGGTACTAATACCAAAGAGGACCATGTCCTTCTCCTCCGTGAATTCTTCACTGTCTGTCAAGAAAACCATCTCCGAATCAAACTCGAAAAATGCGAGTTTATGAAAGAGGAGATGGAGTATTTGGGTTTCGATGTGGGGTATGGCTGGTGGAAACCAGCCGCGTCTAAGATGCAGCCCCTACAGGACATGCAGATTCGCGATGACCCTAAGAAGGGTCTACACGACGTGAGGAGTTTTGTGGGCGCCTGTAATTTCTATCGGCGTCACATCCACAATTTTACATACTCCTCTGCACCCCTCACTGACCTAACCAAGAAAACTACTCCCTGGAGGTGGACCTCCAGAGAGGAAGAGTGTTTCCAGGAGTTGAAGAAGAAGATTGCCTCCTCCAACTGCCTGGGAGTTCCCCGCCCTGAGGGCGAGATAGTCCTGATCACTGATGCCAGTGATGTAGGGGGGGGAGGTACGATCTACCAATGGCAGGAGCTTAACCCCGCTGAGCTAACCCACTGCCATTATCGTACTACTGGACTGAACCGTGATGGTTCGTTGAAACATGACTATCCTACCAGTGAGTGGCGACTGGTGCCACTGGGACACTGGAATTGGAAGTGGAACCAAGCGCGTTCCAACTACAGCACCTATGACCAGGAACTCCTGGCCGGTATGTTGGTGCTATCTTCACAATCCCGACTCCTGGGGTCTAACCCTATTGTCTGGCTGTGTGACCAGGAGCCTGTGAAGTCTTTTCAGAAGGGCCCACCACCAGAAAAAGCGAAGCTAAAACGGTGGTGGACTTACCTGAGCCAGTTCAGGCTGACAGTGCATCATATCCCCGGGATTAAGAATGAACTGTCTGACTATATATCGCGCAACAACTTCCATGCGCTTATTGGTGAGAGCTCTGAGGCACTCGCCAAAGAGGCTTTCCAGCGTATGGATGTCCAGCTTGACCTGTCCATGCGCACTGCTGGAATCTTGGAGGGTTGGAGTCTAACCGACTATCAGTCAGAGTATGAAGAAATTCTCCAAACCCTCAACACTGGTCTCGAACCCCGTGTCATTGACGGGCACCAGTGGTATAAAAACAATCAGTACCTCTTCTACGAGGACCGAATTGTAGTGCCTGAGGCACGACTGGATGGGTGCCTACAGTGGTCCCATCTCAGTTCTGGTCACACTGGCGCTAATCGCTCAGTGGACTTCTTCCGTGAGTGTTTCTACTCTAGTCTAACCCTGACTGAACTGAGGTCGCGTATGCAGACCATTGTGGATGCTTGTGGCTGTCATGCCAGCAAGCAAAGTGACAGTAGGGATAGGGGTCTGATCTCCAGCTTACCCATACCCTATTGTGCTAACTCTCTTCTCTACGTGGATTACATCCACGGCTTACCACGCTTTGGCGGCTATGATAGTTGCCTCGTGGTCACCTGTGGTCTATCTCGCTTCACCCGTGTGTTCCCTTGCAATAAGAAAATCACAGGTGAGCAGACTGTAAAAATGTTGGTCGAACAATGGTTCGAACCCTATGGAGCACCTAAACAGGTGCACTCTGATGAAGATGTACGCATCCGCAGTGACACTGGGTGGTACAAACGAGTGCTAAATGCCCTCAACGTGGAGGTAACCACAGGTGTGCCCTACACTCACACGTCTAACCCTCTCTGTGAGAGACAGAACCGTGTGGTGGAGCAAAACTTAAGAATCCTGATGAAACAGGAGCGCACCAAGGACTGGGTGCGCCTAGTGCCCTGGGCAGTTCTGTCCATGAACTCTCAGTGGAGCTCTTCTACGGGTTTCACCCCCCACGAACTGTTCCATGGAGGACGACCTGCTTGGTTCTTCAAAACCCCCTTTCCTGAGGACTTCAAGAGCCCTGTGGGAGATTGGCTAGAACACAAGCAGTCTCTGGCTAACCAGGCTGGTACTAACCTGAGGCACATTCGTGACCGTGAACAGAGCCGACGGAACCGCCTACGGCGACCTGCCAGCTTCAGGGTTGGTGACCTTGTTTTGGTACACCATTCACGCCTACCCTCCTGGCCACGTAACTGCCTACAGGACCCTTACTTTGGACCCTATCGTATCATCAGGATAGATGGATCCAGGATCCATGTCAGGTGCAGTCCGCGTCTAGGTGGTGAACTGCTATGTGCTCCTAAGCAGCTGAGGCACTATCACTCCCCTGACGACTTGTCTTGGGATGAGTGGCGCCTCAGCGACAGTGAGATTGAACGTATAGACCTAGAGAACGCTGCCAGTCCAGAGGAGGCAGACGAACTCGAAGAGATGACTGCCGATGAGATGGCAGTCGATGGTTACTACGTGGTTGCAGGTATTGCTCGCCACGAGTATAAACAGGGCTGGAAATTCCTAACCCTGTGGGATGGCTATGGGTTGTCCGAGGCGACCTGGGAACCTATGTCAGCCTTCATACAACCAGATGGGAGTATCAACCCCATCTTCCGCACTTACCTCGTTGAGAACAACGAGGGGCAGCTCCTAACCCGTGCTGAGACTATGTCCCAGCGTAAGAAGCGAAACTAATTACCCTGTGTCAGTCTACTGACCCTGTCTGTGCCCTGCAGACCCATGCCTATGGTTTCCAGCGTGAGCCAGATGGCCGCTTATCAAGATTGCAGCCACCCAGCGAGTGTTTGCCTTGTTGACCATGTGTTGCATGGGTACTGCCCTAATGTAATGACCTTGGTGAGCCAACGAAGAACGGTGGCTTTCTACACCAGGGGGGAATGACAAGCAAGGTGTTATGAGGCAAGGTGTGTCTTCCCTCCTTGGGGACAAGCGAGCCCACAGTTAGGACCCCTGACTGGTCCAGACCCATGGGGTTCTACGCTTCCTTACAGGGTTTACCTTACCCTTACCTGCCATAACGTATGTGTGAGTGTGCTAGTCCTAAGGTCCTGAGAGCAAGCCGCAGAAGTGGTGTCCTAATTATACCCAAGTCTGCGCCCTTGCTAACCCTGGAGGGTTGGCTTATTGATGCCACGGGGTACGCCCCGGGTCTCCCCTCCCCTATGCGCCCAATTTCTGTGCTGGCGCAAAACCTTGGGGGAATACCCAGAGTGTTAGTCCAGGTATTGTTTTCCCTACCTACCTGGCTACTACAGGGAGGGGTGGCCAAAAGCTATGAAGGCATGCAAAACGCCTGTTTGCTATGTGGCCAAAAACACTAACCTAACCACTGTCACAGCCCACCAGCCCAGCTAAAATTGCAGGAAAAGGGTGGGACAGTGACACGCCCCCTACAGGTCCTACACACCCTACAGTGGCACCATCCTGGTGGGCGAGCACTGGGCAACTGGCTCTAGCCCCCACTCAGGACTACCACTCCTACACGCACACTCTACTTGGCGTTGCGGAGGTGAAGTTCTCATGGGTCCTAACGACCCTCCTGTGAAAAGGACAAGAGAACACAGCGCTCCTAAGCAGCTGTGGCCTAACAGGGGACGCCACAACGCGTTTCCCCTGCTGGGGCTTGGAGGGAAGGGGTGCACTCGTTGCGTGCACAGCGCAGATGTCGTTGAAGTCGGACTGTCCTCGCCACTCCTGGCAGAGGCACAGTGATTTGATTTGTGATCAGCGCCCCTGTTTTGCTGGGGCAGAAAAATGGTAGCCGCCGAAGGCAGCTGCTGCTGCACCAATCACCCTAACCTCTCCCACCTGTACAAAAGAGGCAGATGAAGGGGCGTTTGCGACTGTGGAACCAAGCCACACTCCAGGTATTATACCCTTCTCAGTGTGACCTATAACACGCTGTTCGCAAACACGCTGCAGATGCAGCTACCCCTGTCAAGCAAGCAAGCTTTAAGAAACTCCTCGGGTTCTCTTAAAGAACGTACCGAGGAGCCTCTGGGTAACCTAAACAAGGTTTACCGTGCGCAATTCATGTGGCCTACCCTTTAATGCATCATGTGCATGCAGGGAAGGGAGGCTTAACCACAGACTCAACCAGGAGGTGAGCTCCTCCTGGGCTAACCTACCTTACTCACCATGCATCGTGTGAATGCCGCATTGAAACGAACACAAAACAAACCTAAGCGTTTTAAGCAACTCAACTTGAACGCTACGGCCGCACACGTACAGACGCTTACCTGTGAGAAAAGAAACAAGGGTGGATTAGGGATACAGGTGAAGCGATACAGCGTGTGGATGCCTAGATTAGGCACATGCATCGCGAGCACAGCGCATATTCTAACCCTACATGCGCGCTGCGCGCGCCATTCGCATCACATACCTTTCACTCCTGCTTTCACCTGTGCAGAGCACGAGAGATGAACACCCGACCCCCCAACGAGCACAGCGTTAACAACCCTAACGTTTTGACGGAGCAACCAACACGAACGCAATGCGTGAGTGTGAAGTGACACAGACATACCTGAGAGACGGGTTGTTGAACTGCTCTGTGGTGCGGGCTGATTTTGAATACTTTACTCTGAAGTTTATAAAAATTTTGATGCAACTGTGCAAAAATTTTCTTTAAAACTTTAAAAACTACGGCTCATACCTTCTTTTTCAAAAGCCGTTTTCGCTTGCGCAACCCTTTTCTTGGCGTCCGCTTCGTTTGCGCTTGTCTGCGACTTTAAGTTATGTGTAAAAATGACGATTTCCCGCGTGGTTTCGTCGATTTTCAACGATTTCACTTGCTAAATCGCAGCCCTTTCCGCAAAACCGCAGGAATCACTCCCTGCTGGTTCCATTTTCTATTTTTTTCAGCTCCTGGGGGTTTGTGTCCTCCATTGGGAGTATTGCTCCGCCCTGGCCCTTGGTCAGGACGTTTACTAAAACGCTGTTTATACGGCGATAACCGTCCGCATTAGAGCGTTCGACTGTACCCTAGTGGACAGACACATGTCCTCTAAACAGGGAGTCCTGGGTTCAATTCCCACTGCCCCCACACTCTTTCCAAAGGTTTTCGCCTCACGCCGACGACTTTTGAGGAATGCCCCTCCGAAGGGACATCATTCACGGTACATTACACTGTTTTTCAAGGGTCCATACAGTGTGATGGGCTTCTATGAAGTGATGAGAATGTTTTTGGTAAGTTTAATGCATTTTTTGAGGTAATTTTGGGAATATTTGAGCCTTTTTCCTTGGTCCTACTAGCATGATCAACTAGTACTCCAGGGGGGAGTAAGAAAAAGTCACTGCCATGTCTTTCTTGGAGGGCTTGATCCAGGCTCAGCCCCCCCTAAAACCCTTTGTTGATGCTGAGACAAACTTAAGTGTTTTTATCTCTCTTTTGTGGCCTAAAGTACACTTTCTCAAGGTAACTAGGGTTGTGACCCTAGCCCCCCCCATGAAGTTCACCCGTACCACTCAACTGAGCGGAGGTACCTTCCTTCATGGAGGTCATACCAAAATAAATCAGGCATTCCATGCTTGTGGGCCTTGGAGGTTAAGCCTAAGTGGTCTCCCACCCCAAGACCCCTATACTCAATTGATTCTACCACTTATTGTGGTCCTACTTTGTAACTGTTTCTGAATTCAGTTGCTTGGCCAAGTCATTTTCTGTGTGGTCCTGACATCTATGCCCCTCAGTCCTCACCAGCACCATTTCACCCAAAAGAGTGCACATGAAGTGCCTATTGCAACCTCTGAGGCTAGAGTCTGACCAATTTTCATATAAAACCTTTTGCATTATTCATTTGTGATTGAATCTATGTACATATACCTGCTTTGTCTATCTGCAGCCCTTCTGTGTTACACTGGATTCCAAAACCAATCATTGATTTCATTGATTCGATCCATATTCAGTCCTTGCTCTACTTGCTGCTTTGGTTTGGGGTTTTCCACTACAAAACCAACTTGCAGGAATACATCAAAAGACCTAGGGCATAATTCAAGGACATCTTTCTGATGTCTTTTGACGAATGGACCGATAGTGCGGGGAACGTTGTGGTTGACATCCTGGTTGGTGTGGGGAATCAGTCGTATGTCGTCCAAACCGTCACCTTGGAATGCCACGGCCCCAACATGGGTGTAGAACACACGGAACTTGTGGCTGCGCTCATTGATGCCTTGGGAGGATTGAGGTTGGCCACCGGTGAGATTGGGTTCGTCATCTCACGTGTGCGATTTGCGTCCCATTTCTTTGATGAGTGGAACAGGTATGTAACAATAGATGTGGCGAAGGCTCAGGCTGTCGATGACACTGTTCAGTTTTGGGCACGACAAAGAGCTGGTTTGGCGGAATATGCCACAGCATTGTTGTCCACCCCTCTGACGTCAGCTGATGAACAAACGAGGAACCCGGGACCTATCACAAGCATCAAACGAAAAAATTAACATTCATGGGCCGCTAGTAGGGGCCGACAAGCAACTAAAAGCCACTAGGCTCGCATAGCATGCATCCAATTACCATTGGGAACAAGCGGCAGACGCTAAGAATGCAATAGGAATGAACAGCAAAGATCTAGAGCGCACCCACTTCATCCACAAAAACATGGGCACCGTAATTGGCGCAATTATCATAATTATGAACGTAATCAACTCCCCGTCTCCCACCATCAATTGGAGGAGGCGGCGTACCTGTCGGGGACATTTGGGGTGGATGATGTTGTGGCCTGGGCAGCATCCCTCGACCCCTCCCCCGAGGTCATCCACATCAACATGCACAGCCCCACCCGCAACTCCTACCTCGGGGGGAGGGGCTGGGCCACAACCTTGTGGAGGGAACTGAGCCGCCAACTCCCCTCCCTTAAATTTCCGCATCTAACCCCTCCTCCTTCAACTGTTGACCAGCTCCTCAATTCCATGCGCACTAACCTTGTGGAGAAGCCTAAGGACGCCCACGTCCAGGTGTACCCCACCACTAACCTCGTCCATACCCCCCCCCCACTGCGACATGGTGTGCCTGCAAGCTCTTGCTGCAGGTGCACCGGCAGACCATTCTTTTTTCCCCTTCTCTTGGCACCTTGCCAACCCCCGTTGGTGGGATGATTTGGGCATCGCCCCGTTCCATCCCACCATCTCCCCCGAGGTGCACATCCCCGACGTCACCCACCCCACCTTCTACAGCACAACTTCTTTGCAATGGTACCGTGGTGCCTCAATGCCCTTCCCTTTCATTTCGAGTGAACCCCCCCTCCGCACCGAACCCCTTCCCGACCCCTTTCATGGGGTGATGGGCAACCCCGACCCCGCCCCCCACAGGGCTGGCCCCTCCCAGCCGCCCCTCAACTTTGTTGATGGGAACGGCTACAGGCTCCGGGGCCGACTCGGGGCGGCTCCGGAACCATAGCATAGCCATGGGCGCTGCCCACAATGAGCTCCAGTGGGGCAAACTTCTGTGGACGCATCTTTGGATCGACCACATGTATTATTTTGCAAAGAAGTGGAGAATCTTGTCAAAGTTCTCCTGCTTTGCCATGGAAGGAAGTGACCGGAGGGTGAAGCGCATGTTGCGCAACAGCGGGGGCCTAAGCCTCCTCCAGGGGAGACTAGGGGTGCAAGTGGTTGTGGACAACCACACCATTGACGATAGCCTTTGTTTGCATGGGTGGGATGGGACCAAAAGGTCACAACATGGGCAAGGGCCCATAAGTGTACAAACGTATGCAAGCCGTACAAGAAGATGGCTTCTAACCGACATGCAGCACCTTCAGACTCTACAGCGGCGGTTCCGGTGCCGCAAGAGACGGACATGAGATCACGTTGCGAACCCAGACCATTGTTGCCTGTGACCGGGGTGCATGCTGGGGGGCCTACTAGGGGTGTGAGGACAAATCAGCGCGTGCACACCGGTAACATTTGTGTAAAATCACATGAATTCAGGTGAAATTCGTACGAAATTAGTACGAAATTCGTGCGAATTTAGTACGAAATTCGTGCGAATTTCGTGCGAATTCACGTGAATTCACGCCTGTGAATCGGCTACAGGCTTGTCGGGTTTCGGCACCTCTCGTTTTGGGCACAGTTCGGACATGACGGATGCTTTTGGGGCGGGACTTTCATTGGATGATGCGTAGCAAAGCTGGGGGAGGAATTTTGGCCCCTCAAAGCCCTGGGAATGAACCAAGAATATGGCATTTTCTCCCAAAAACCTCAAAATTTGGGTAAATTCACGTGATATTCACGCAATTATTCAAACGGCCACTTGACGGCCGTTCACGAAGGGTACACACCCCATTCGGCACTTACAAGAGGCTCGTAATGCCGATGGGGGTGAAAGGTGGCAACGCCGCCTTCCAAAGCCTCCTCGACAACGTCCTGAAGCATTACCGCGACTTCGCTAGGCCTTTGGTGGAGGACATCATCGTGAGTTAAGGTGGTGCAACCTACGAAGAGGCCGTGCCGCACCATGTCAAGCACCTACGGCTCATAATGCAGCCTCAGGGAGAAGAAGCTTGCCGTTTCAGCCGAGAAGGCCATGTGGTGGGTTATGCAGTCAAGCGACCCATCCCTGGGAAGATCGCGTGCTTGGAGAAGTGGGACAAGCTCCGCATAATCTCTGAGCTCAGGGCATCCCTCGGTTTCGCCAACTACTACCAGGAATTTGTCCGTCTCTATGCTCATCATGCGGCCCCCCTTTACTCCATGCTCCAGCTCTCCAAGTCGGAAGCACGAAAGGGCTCTAATCACCCCCTGCATTGGACGCTGCAACGAGACAACGCCTTCGAGAATCTCAAGGGAGAGATGCTCAAGCTTCTTGCCCTCTTCGTGGTGAACCCCGACAAGCCTTTCGTCATCCGAACAGACGCCAGCGACTACGCCATGGGTGCCGTCTTGGAACAGACTGACGAAAAGGGAAACCATTACCCGGTTGGGTTCTGGTCACGTGTCCTCACCTCCTCTCAAAGGAAGTCACGGACCCCTAGGACCAAGGAGGCCTATGCAATTGTGGGCGCCCTTCGCAAATTTGCTAGCCACATTGGGCTGCAGCCAGTCTGCGTCTGCACGGACCACCAATGTCTGAGGAATTGGCACACGGAGTGTGTCACACCCCCTGTGGACGAGCCTCCCGGTTGCTCGTTGACATGAGACCTTCAGCAAGTTCGATCTCCTCGCCGTGTATATCCCTGGGGAGGACAACACCATGGCTGATGTGCTGAGTCGCTGGGTCTACCCCGCTGGCCGCGCCCTGCAAGATGTCTCGGTGCACGGCGATGCCGAGAAAACGGAACTGGCTACGCGGCTAATTGCCTTCCAAAGGCAGTGGGAGGAAGGGATCATTGACCCCGATGTTAAGTGCTTCGTGGTTCAGAGCAAGAGGGCTCCCACGGCACACATGATTCGTTCGGTGGCTGCCTCTATCTCCCCCATTGCTCGCCCGTCGGCACTTTCCGTCCCTCCTGTCTTCACAGCCGGCAATGATGTCTTGACGCAGGATTGGGGGACCGCCTATGCCAAATGCCCTGACTTCGGTGGTCTTTTCGACATGATCACCAGCGCTCCTGATGGGGGGGGAGGGAGACGACAACCGGTGGCCCAAGGATGTGACTGTACATGGCGACAAGATTTTCAAAGCCGGCCGCCTACTCCAGATATACGGTTCTATGGAGCCAACATGGTATATATGTGCACGAACAGAGTACTTGAGCCAAGGGGAACACCAAACAAAAGCGTAGGGGTGCAGAGCCAGGATTGAACACCGTTGATGTGATGTGCTGAGCATGGAACCCGCATCGTCTAATACTGTCTGCAGCTCATGTACATGTGACCAGTCTTGGTGTTTGCGCCCGTCGTGCCCCTCTTGACCCTCTAACCATCGTGGCCAACGACATGTCCTAGCAACTGGTGTCACAATGGCACAAGACCACCACCTTGCACGCCGGAGCCACAATGATTCGACAGTCCCTTCAGACGCGATTCGTTATCCCCCAATTGAAGGACATGTGCAAGAAAGTGTGCGCCCATTGCCCCGTGTGTCAAGCCAACAACCCAGCCAACTACAAGGCCCCGGGCGACTCACAGTTCTACCCCAATCCTGAGCACCCCTCCGAGTCCGTTTGCATCGATGTGTTCTCCATGCCCGCCCTGACAGTGAAGGAGCTCGGTGCCAAAGGATCTACTTCCACTCCCTTCGACGCCATCCTCATGTGTGTGGACCGACACTCAGGCGACATCGTGGCCGCTCCCACCACCAAGGAGGGATTGACTGCTCAGCGAGCCGCCGAGTTGCTTTACCGCAACTGGTTTACAGTGTTCGGACCCCCCGGTGAACTAATCTCCGACAAAGGCAACGCCTTCGTGAGCTCCTGGTTCAAGACCTTTTGCCATCAACAAGGGGTACAGAAGGCAGAGTCCGTGGCCTACCTGTCCAGGAGTAATGGACGAGCGGAGAACGCAGGTTGGCAATTGTTCGACAAGCGGGCGAAGCTCCATCGAGAGAACAAGGTGAATTGGTACGAGGGACTCCGTCGGGCTCTTGAAGCCTACCATGCGCTCCCTGGCCCCACTGGTGTAAGCCCCTATGTCGCCATCTTCGGCAGGGATTTGACCAGCACCCAACTCCCCTGGCACCAGCCAGGAATGGCCCTCGATGCCTAGGAGTTTGTTGCCAAACAGAAGGAGCTCCATCGCCTCATCTCAGACTCCCTCCCCCGAGAGCACACTGCCGCAGATGGCCGCAGGGATTGCACAGAGCCTGGCCCCGTCTACAAAAACGGAGATGCCGTTTGGCTACTGCCCCCCCGCCCCGTGAACCCGGGAATCCACAAGTTCAAGTCCTGGTGGACGCGAGCGGTCGTGGAGAAGAGAATGGGCCGCAACACCTACGACATCTCCACCAACAGAGGCCCAATCAAGGCCACCCACAGCTCTTATCTCAAGCGTCGGCTGGCAGATCTTACTGGAGCCCACGTTGACCTTAGCTACACCCACGAGAAGCTATCAGATGAGGATGATGCCCAGGAAGACGACTATCTCGTCCATCGTGTCCTTCGGCATCGATTCATATTCCTTTGGCTACCACGCGTAGAACGCATAGCACGAAATTTTTGTCGCGTTTTTGCTTTTATGATTGTTTTGTGCTTCCGGGGGGTTTTCGAGGGTGCCCGACGCAATGGAACTATCCGTTTAGCTCAATCCAACCACTTTCGAGGAGAGAAGCACAATTGCCTCCTGCCTCTGCCTCCGTCTTGGTGCTACGCGTGCTGCGTGTGTTGCGCGTCCTGCGTGTTTCGGTCCGGTGCCTCTGAGTCTGCCTCTGGAAGTCTTCCTACGCGTTCTACGCGTTCTGCAGGGGCTAAGTGCTTCACACCTATCATACCACCCCCGATTTTTTTTTTGCCATGCTTTCACCCGTGTACTCTGCCACACACCTGCACTGGTTCCCAATGTAACTGAAACGTGCGTATTCCAACGACAATTGCCTTCTGCCTATGCGTTTGCCTTGGTGCTACATTGCCCACGTGTGTTGGGTGTTTTGTGTGTTGTCGTTTTTCGCTTCTGACGTTGCCTCTGGAGCCGTTCTAGGCGTGCTACGTGCTCTGCAGCATGTTTTTGTCCCAACATTCATAGGCCGCTCTGCTTTTATGGCGCAGGAGCCATGCCTGCACCCTTGTACCCCGCTACACATTCTCAATGGTTGCAGAAGGTTGGGAAGCTGGGAGAGTGGAAGCATCCGGAGAAACTGAAGCACGAGGCCTTCGTTGTCTTTTAAATTAAACAAGCCACGAGTATGTGTGTGTGTTTCTTCGTTTTCATCTCGCTTCTCGCCTTGCACCGCTGTCCTCCTCACCGCCTTGTGTCGCAGCGGGGTGGCATGCCGGATGGGTCAATCGGAAGAAGAAAGGGGTCAAGGACAAGCAGGAGAAAGAATTTTGGTTGACAAACCTCACAACGTATCACGTGTACCACGTTCACGGGTTTGCGCCTCATGTGACCACTATTTTGCGCTGCCTGTTGTTCCCTACCGCCTCTTGCACCCTTTCACAGGTCAAGGCCCCGAAGGGCAAGCCACATGCGCCGCATGTGGTGCAGGACGTCCGCAACAAGAAGGATGGCTACTGGAAATACAAAAAGATGTTTTATGTGTTCTGCGCTTTTTATCCGTTCCCTTTTCCGTTGCCTCTGGATCTGCCTCTGGTGGTGTGTTATGCGTTTTGCGCGTTCTTGGCGCTCTGCCTGCTTCCTCTGGTATTGCCTCTCGGGTTGTGGACGTGGATCCAAGATGAGGGAACCACGGAGAGTTTGGATGAGGACGAGTCGGAAGAGGATTCGGAAGAGGAGCCGGAGGAGGCAGAGGAGTCGCAGGAGGAGGAGGAGGAGGAGGGCAGTGATGCCGCCAGTGTGAAGGACGAGGACGAGACCTCCCTCGCCCAACGCGCACCCCGAAGCACCCACCTCGAGGTGGTTGCCTGCATGGCCGCAAAGGGGACGCCTGTGAAGGCGAAGCCAGAGGCAAAGAACCAGAATCTGGCGGATCAAGCAAGGATTACCCTTAATTGACCATGTCTCAGTCGTAGTCAAGGGGTAATGGCACTCGTTGCACGGGCCCAAGGGTGTAGGTTGGGAACCTTACAAGGCCAACTCCGTCAATAGCTCCAAGCCAGCCCCAGAGACCTCTTTTATACCGATTGGTGCCTCATTCATATATTAACTTTCACTTTTTGCCGAATGTTTCGAATGTTTGTCTCATTTTTCCCACGGATGTGTTGACGGATCTCGTCCTGCCTTCACATTGCTCCAGATTCTTCCTGATCTTGCAAGGGACCTCTTTCACTTATGGTGCACCATTGCTCTTGACCTGGCCGGGCGGTGATGAGTCGTTGTGAACAAGTTCTGAAAGGGGGGTGAGGCGGATCCGGGTTCATCCAAGATGATCTCAGGATCATCCCTCATGATTTCTGTGCATTTCACATAATGGCCCCAATATCGATCATGCATGATCATCTCATCATCATCATCATGCATCATGGTCATCATCACTCAGATGTCAGACATTTCACTCATTTAGGTCTCAGTGTTTGTTGCCCATCATCTGTCCATCATTGGTCATGATCGACCATGATCATTCATCCACCCATCATGTATCATGACATTCTTGATCACGGATGATCCAGAAATTGGCAGTCATGCCACCGTGTCGGATCAGAAAATGACCCGTACCATTGTCTTCAGAGGTACCAAGGGTGGGGTCGATATTTCATTACTTTTGTGTCATTTTGCCATTTTCGGCGAGAATCTGATTTTCACATGCTGATGAAGGATCCATCATGATCTCATGCATGATTCCCCCCATTGCCCCCATTCCTGTCATGAATGACTGATGACACATGCTGCGCACGCTGATTCAACTGGTTATGAATCTGATCGATTTACATCAATTCTGCGCAATTCTGCCATGATCTGACATTAGCCGAATGTGGTCAATTGACAGTGAAATGACCTCCATTGTAACTACGAAGCCAACCCCAGATACTGTACATTCGCCAACTCCTGTCATTTTGTGATGAATTGCCCGATATGCGCGATATTTTGCACCGTTTCACTCTGAGGCCCTCTACCGGACTCTTTTGGCTGTTCATGTCCTTCGTGTTTGCTCTGCTTGGTTGAATTTGGGTTATTTTCGAGTTCAAATGGATCATGCTTTGGCTTGAGAAGGTCCTAGCGTCCGGGGATATGTCTCAATATCAGCACCTCTATGTTGTGCTTGACAGACCCCAAGTACCATGTTCGAATTGTACATGGACTTACGAACCATTTTCGTAACACCATGTTTGTTGGTGTCCTCTTCTGGACACTAACTGAAGTGTTGCTGCGCAATATGCGTAGCCTATATGCCTTGCGCAGGCGAAAAACACCAGTGACCAATGGTCAGGTGCAAGTGGCCAAGACTCACTGCCGTAAAATTAGTGAGGCATGGCTCCGATTGGGTTGGAAGTCGATCCCATGGGTCCACTGCACAGTGGCCCATTGTGGAGTGGTGCTTCAAAAATATCGTAACCTTTATGTGTTTAGCAGTCTACGTGCGCTATACAGGCATAAGCCTTTCAAACTTGCTGTCAAAAACAGCATGGGTGGATGGTGCCTTCGCCGCCCACGCATTTCACGACGTGGTCTCACCCATGTATTGAACATGGAGACCCTTGACGCGGGGTTACGACACCTAGCGGCCTGGCAAAGGCTTGCCCTTGGCGAGGCCACAAGGGACGGAAGAAAAAGCCGCTACATGTACGCGTGAGAAGCCAAATTTGAACCCGGTGGATGCATTTGGTGCCCTTCTTGGAAAAATCCTTGGCGCAGAAAACCCCTCAAAAAGGGTGCAGAAAGGTGGTTCTAGCACACAAAGGGGGTGCAAAAAGGATGCAGAAAGGGGGTTCCACCGCAGAAAGGCGGCGGCACTCAGAGCGCACAAAGGGATAGAAAGGGTGCTAGAACCCCCCTTCCACCAAGAGGGGGGGCGGTGTAGAAAATCTGGGAAAACGGACCGTTTCGGACAAAAGTGAAAATCGGCCACCAAAAGGGGCGTAAACATGTGGTGTTTGGCCCCAAACCACTTTTCAACCACACAAGGTGGTGTGGCTTGGGTAAACATGCAAAAAGGGCGCTAGAAGGAAGGGGTTCCTGCGAACACCTTCTAGCGACGCACCCCAGTGAGCCCCCGCACCCCGTTTAAATAACAAGACTCTTGCAGTGGCCCCGAACCGCCTTGTTTGTGCACAGCCTTGTGTATGCACCGCCTTGTGTGTGCACTGCAATGTGTATGCACCGCCTCATGTATGCACCGCCTTGTGCTTGCGCTACTTTGTGTAGGCACCGCCTGGTGTGCGCACTGCCAACCCTTCCCATACACATTGTGCACCGTGGCTTCCTTCGCTTGACCTACGGCCCGCTTCACTCAACGCGGGGGCGAGCCCCCGCACCCCCCCCTTAAATAACAGGACTCGTGTGGTGGCCAGGGACCGCCTTGCGTGTGCCCCGCCTTGTGTATGCACCTCGGCTCACTTCGCTCGATAGACGTCTCGCTTCACTCGACGCGGGGGCTAGCCTCCACACCACCCCCTTAAGTAACAAGACTCTTGCGTTGGCCACAGGTTGCCTTGTGTGTGCACCGCCTTGTGTATGCACCGCCTTGTGTGTTCACCGCCAACCCCCCCCCCCCCACCGCGCGCCTTGCTAGCGCAAACCCCCCCCCCCCCTCTCGTGCGCCTCGTTCGCGCCAAGCCCCCATCCCCCCCCAAGGCGCCAGTCTCGGCCGATCTAAGGCCTTTTTTGTCGCATATTTTGCCCTGTTTTCCGCATTTTTGGTATGCAACCTGATCGTAGTGGGAAAGAGGGGTTGGGTCATGCCTGTTGGTGGCTTTTGGCCTTTGCGTGTGGGATTGGTTTGAAGCGGTGGGCTAGGGCTTTCCTAAGCCTCATTCTTCCTTGGTCACGAACTTTCTTTTATGTGGATGGTTGCGATGTCGGTTCCTTTCCCGAGGACTCTCTGAAGATGCATTTTCGATTTTCGATTCTCATGGATTCCCATTTCCAAGCAAATCTCCCACCCGGTTGAGTGGTGTCCCCGCTGCACTTCAAAATATTTTGGTAGGTCTGGAAAATCCTTCACCAAACTCCCTTTGTCGTGGTACTCCCCCTGACACGAGCATACATCAAGTCCGTGGACGCCGTCTCTTGGTGTTGCCAACCCAGTTCACGGGCGCTGCAGTCGCCCCATAGCCCCGTGCGTGATTGCACGAAGCAATCTGCATTCTTTGCGTCCTTAGAACAAAAGAAATATGCACAGCGGCAGTGAAAGCGCACCCAAAACAAGGTGCAGGATCCACTTGCACCGTAACACTCGGCGACTTGTGAAATGCATAGAATTAATAATAAAAACGAGGAATCTACAACCAAAAGTTGTCAAACTGCACTGAATTCATCAATTGATTCATTACAGAACACGTCGATCTGTGCGCGCGTGACGCTCAGCGCGCCTTGCACTTCACCGCAGACCTGCTCCAAAGAAGCACATCTCTGACCATCTGTGGTACACACACTGTAGATGGACCAAAGGGTCCCAAATCTGCATCACCCCCCTCCTTAAGAGATCTGCATACCCAGTCCAAAAGTGACCCTAACGTTGCTGCAAAAGTGACTCCCCATGGACCTTTCCTCCGGTAACGTGGCAGGCATTTCCTCCGGGAGCTGGGGCAGTGGTGTCCAAGGTGTTGATGGAGGCAGAGTGCCAACACAAGGCAGCATGGCGAACAAAAGGAAGGAAAAAAATCTTATAGTAAAAAAAAACCACCGTGACACTGATTGAGGCCACGCACAGGGCTGCCAAAAATATTTATAATATTCACAAGCAAATGGGGCAGGCATCACCAACCAGGTAAGGCGCGATTCCCAGCGCGAACACCAGAGCAGTCGCGCTCCTTAAAGTCGTTTGCGTCGTTGGGGCGATGCCATCAGCTGCTGCTCGCCCTTCCTCTGCACGATGTGTTGACGATCTGGGCGCACAACATGGTGCACGCAAAGTCGACGTCCCAACTAAGCAGGTCGTCATGAATGCCACAAACGCTCGCCGCCAGTCCTTCCTCTGCGCCTCTCTTTGCATTGACGCGAACGCTGTCCACCTCCAGGGCGCATCCTCATGATCGTCGCAGCGACGCAGGTCACGGCTGTTGCCAAAGGAGAATACTCGCAACAGTCCACGATGCTGAGGTACCTACCAGAGTTTTCGAACTTCTGGAATTCTCCAGCGTGTAGATTGCTTCTGAAGCGGTGGGCTAGGGCTTTCTTAAGCCTCATTCTTCCTTGGTCACGAATTGTCTTTTATGTTGATTGTTGTGGTGTCGGTTCCTTTCCCGAGGACTCTCCGAAGATGCATTTTCGATTTTCGATTCTCATGGATTCCCATTTCCAAGCAAATTTCCCACCCGGTTGAGTGGTGTCCCCGCTTCACTTCAAAATATTTTGGTGGATCTGGAAAATCCTTCACCAAACTCCACTTGTCCTCGTACTCCCCCTGACACGAGCATACATCAAGTCTGTGGACGCCGTCTCTTGGTGATGTCAACCCAGTTCACGGGCGCTGCAGTCGCCCCATAGCCCCGTGCGTGATTGCACGAAGCAATCTACATTCTTTGCGTCCTTAGAACAAAAGAAATATGCACAGCGGCAGTGACATCGCGCCCAAAACAAGGTGCAGGATCCACTTGCACCGTAACACTCGGCGACTTGTGAAATGTATAGAATGATTAATAAAAACAAGAAATCTACAACAAAAAAATTTCAAACTTCACTGAATTCATCAATTGATTCATTACAGAACACGTCGATTTCTGCGCGCGTGACGCTCAGCGCGCCTTGCGCTTCACCGCAGACCTGCTCCAAAGAAGCACATCTCTGACCATCTGTGGTACACACACTGCAGATGGACCAAAGGATCCCAAGTCTGCATCAGGATGGTTCCGGTGCAGTCACCCCAACAATGGGTGTGGTGCGTGCTCAGAAACCCCCCCCCCCAAGTTGGTGGGCATGTGCGGTTGCACTCATTCGAAAATTCCACCCTCAGTGCCCCCCACGAGTCATGTCATTGGGTCTGACAGGCTGGCTCTGATCCCCCTTCGCAACGCTTCATCTTGGTAGGCTTCCTCACCTGGTAACGCGAAGTCGCACGGGGCCCTATTTATGTTCAACCCCCACTTATGGGCCCACACGGTGGCGGTGGCGATGACACAGGCGTGGAGTTGGAGAGGGGGTCGGTGACGCACGCATCCCTGCACATTGGGTCCCTCTAGTTGGCGATGGAATGTCACATAGGGGGACACAACCGAAACACGTTCGGACCCACAAGGGGGTCGGAATGTGCCGTGGCGAGAATATTTGGCGCCAACGGCAAACAAACTCAAACCATGGCCTCGTGCCAACCACCTCCCCCCCATCCCAATGCCGACAGTGATACGCTTGTGACCAAGATGGTGGAGGTGTTGTGCGGTTTGATTGATGATTTTGGGGGCAGACCCCAGATAGGAACCCGTGGTGTGCACTGTTTGATACTCCCATCCCCAGCGCCCCGCCCCACGCTGACACTCTACCAGAATTAATACAGGCTGGAGTGGAGGGTTTGGACCCAACAGTACCCACACACAATGATACCGTGGGATGCGCTGTTCTAGGGCGTGCGGAACTCCCCCAATTTTGGGGGTTGTCAATATGGCTAGAACCCGGACTTTCACATGTTACATGGGTGCACTATGATGCAACAATGTGCCTTGCATGTCTCGTTTGCTCGATACTGCTCACTTTGCACTTTTTGCGATTTGGTCTTTTTGTGCTCTAACCAGTTAGAACGGGGTTAGGGCACTAGTTATCGCGGGGGTTATTCAGCGACAACCAAGTTGTCTCCGGGGTTATCGCGCTAGTTATCGCGCAATAACTAGTTATCGTGCGAGTTATCGTGTAGGTTATCGCGCTTCATTTTCTCTTGTTCCATGTTTCCCCTCTTCGCTTTGGCTCTCAAATACTTTACAATGGCCCTTGCTGCTGCCCACGCTTGGTGCGAGCACCATCAAAAGCTTCTTGGGATCCGTCGCCTTGGCGGACCCAAGGGGTTTACGATCAGCGACACCACTGTGAGGCGCCCTGTGGCGAGTCATTTTGAGAAGGGTGTGGACTTTGGACTCATCATCCATAAGTCCCCCTTCATGGCCGGCGAGAAAGACCCCCTGGTTCTCAGCAACTGCATCTTCGATTTGCTAGAGGCAAATCCACGGGTTGCTGAATGTTTGATCCAGCTGCATTTGGAGGATGTGGAGGCGGTGGTGGAGTCCATCACCACCCATGCCGAGAAGGGTGCGGGGACGAAGATGACGCTCTATGTGGGTCAAGAGGAAGAGGAGGAGGTGGAGGAGGAAGTGCAGGAGGTGGAGGAAGTGGGGGGTGGGAGCGGGAAGGACAAGCCCCAGCACCCCCCCATGATTGGTGTCTAGAAGGTAAGGATCCGACCTGGTAAGGGGAAGGGGAAGTCGGATGGTTGGTTCCCCCAACCCCTCACCCACAACACCCGTCGGGTCTGCACTGACAACCCCGAAACCAAGCTGCCCATGCACTCCCTTTGCCCCACAAGGGAGTGGGAGCGTGAGTGGTATGGGGTCACCACTCGCATGGGATGCAGCGTTCTAGGGCGTGGTGCGGAACCCCCCCAATTTTGGGTGTTGTTACTATGGTTGGAACCCGGAATTTCACATGTTACATGGGTGCACCATGATGCAACAATGTGCCTTCCATGTTTCGTTTGCTCGATATTGCCCGTTTTGCACTTTTTGCGATTTGATCTTTGTGTGCTCTAACTAGTTAGAACGGGGTTAGAACGGGGTTAGAGCACTAGTTATCGCGTGGGTTATTGCGCGATAACCTAGTTATCGCGGGGGTTATCGCGGGGGTTATCGCGCGATAACTAGTTATCGCGCGAGTTATCGCGTGGGTTATCGCGCTTCATTTTATGTTTCCCCTTTTCGCTTTAGCTCTCAAAGCTTTCATATTCTTCGTAATGGCCCTTGCTGCTGCCCACGCTTGGTGCGAGCACCATCAAAAGCTCCTTGGGGTCCGTCGCCTTGGCGGTCGTGAGGGGTTTACGATGGGTGATGCCAATGTGAGGCGCCCTGTGGCGACCCGCTTTGAACATGGTGTGGACTTTGGACTCCTTGTCCATAAGTCCCCCTTCATGGCGGACAAGCGAGACCCCCTGGTTCTCAGCAACTACATCTTCGAGTTGCTAGAGGTAAATCTAGGGGTTGCTGGATTTTTGAACAGCTTCATACCGAGGATGTGGACGCGGTGGTGGAGTCCGTCACCGCTCATGCCGAGAAGGGTGCGGGGACGAAGACGACCCTCTATGTGGGTCAGGAGGAGGAGGAGGACGAAGTGGAGGAGGAGGAGGAGGATGCGGGGGGGTGGGGGCTTGGGGGAGGAAGGAGAAGCCCCACAACCCCCTCATGATTAGTGTCCAGAAGGTAAGGATCCGACCTGGTAAGGGGAAGGGGAAGTCGGATGGTTGGTTCCCCGAACCCCTCACCCACAACACCCGCCGGGTCTGCACTGACAACCCCGAAAACAAGCTCCCCATGCACTCCCTTTGCCCCACATGGGAGTGGGAGCGTGAGTGGTATGGGGTCACCACTCCCAACATTATTTCGGGGCAGGGGGTGATTCTTTTTCCATTTGGGGCAACACCCCCCCTTATTGGGGAGGCGGAGGAGGTGGTTGCCGCCGAGCCCTTGGGGGCCTTTAATAGGGACCCCAATGACCTTGTGCTCACGGTGGGGGGAAAGCTGGTGGTCAACCACCTCCTGGAACACGATTTTTTGAGTGACATTCAGCTGCAAAGTCTTTTGGATGATTTGGATAGGGTGCCTTTCTGAGAGAAGGCACCCATTTTCAATGAGAACCCCCCCATTGTCGGCAGGCCCCAAGATTCTGGGACCCGCCGCACATTGTATGGCAACTATGGGGGTGCCAACCACCACAAGCACAACCCCCACAAGCTCCATGATCTGCCAGTCCTCAAAAGGGTGGCAGATCATGTGCTTGAGACCGCGAAGAAGACTGTGGTGGGGGGGGTCGGATGGAGCTGCACCATCCTTGACATGGCCGAAATTTCGAGCTATGACCACACCCCCCAGCACCTCCATCGCGACGCCCCCCCCCTACAACATTCCTGAAGGCACATTGATTGTCAATTGCCTTATTATGCTAACCCATAATCATGAGGAGGAGGATGGGTCACATTTTCTTTTTGTGCCCTCCAGCAGTTCGGGGTTCCCTGACCCTTGGGTGGAGAGGGCTATGCCATTCAAGAGGGGCACTGCCTTTTTTTTTAATGCCCTTGATGTCCACAGGGGGTCGGGGATTCCCAAGGCCTCCCCCATGGGGGTAAGGGACCCCCGCCTCATGGCATTTTTTGCCATTGAGCTTACGCAGGGGGGGAATCTTCGATTCCCCAACCTGCACGTGACACAGTCCATTAAAAGGCCCCAGCTGGGGGCATCTGGTGGGCGGGTGGCCAGGACAGTCCAGTGTGATGGGGCAGTTAGGTGTAGGGGGAAGGAGGTAGCCAATTGCTACGGAAGCAATCGGCTGATTTTGTGCACCGCCCACAAAGATGGCCTTTGTGTGCCATGCTAGGAGGGGGAGGAGGTGGAGGTGGGGGAGGAGGAGGTGGTGGTGGTGGACCCCAATGGGGTCAGCATTGAGCAATCTGCTCAGTGCTTGCTCCCGGTGGGAACAACCACAAGGCATTTTTTGTTGTCGGGGTGGGGGATTGGGAGGGAGGTGATTGCCCCCCTCACTAATGAGGAGGCGGGGGCGGTCGCAGGCCACCCCGATCGGTGCCCCTTGGCCAAGGTGTGCCATGGGGAGGCACTGCCCTAGCCCACCTTGCAAGGGCATGTTGGGATTAAGGTGCCGGCGGGCACCATTTTGGTGGTGAGGAGGGGGTTGTATGGGGGAGTGGCAAGGGTGGCCCTTGAGGTGGAGGGGGTGGCCCAGGTGGTGGAGTGGCGGCAGGTGGGAGAGTATGCAGCCGTCACGGACTTCGTGTGGCTGCGGAGGCTGGGCCTGGAGCTGGACAACACCAAGAAGGAGGGCCAAGGCATGTGTCCATGTCACCAGGTGTGAAAACTTCGCACAACACCCTGCTCTAACCCCCGCTCTAACTAGTTATCGCGCTAGGTTATCGCGTTCTAACTAGGTGCTCTAACTAGTTATCGCGCTAGGTTATCGCGTTCTAACTAGTTATCGCGGGCTTATCGCGGGGGGTTATCGCGGGGGTTATCGCGCGATAACCTAGTTATCGCGGGGGTTATCGCGCGGGTTATCGCGTGTTTTTTTTTGTTTCTTTTGTTTTTTTTCAGGCTACCATCTTGCAGCTGCCCCGTATCTTCGTCAAGGACGACACCCAGGCAGCCGAGGCAGCAGGCGGAGCAGCAGGAGCAGCGGGGGCACGGCTCGCCAAGCCGGTGGCGGCCCGGTTGGAGCTGGTGGGGGAGAAGAGGCTGCCGGAGGGGGCGTCGTGGCGGTGAGGGGAGCCTGGGGATGAGGCCTGCAGGATGGGGGGGACGGGATGGTACCGGCAGGTCACCATCACCGAGAAGGAGGGGGGGGTGGAGAGGAAGACCAACCTCACCCTCCCCTCCTATGTGTGGGTTGGGGGGAGGCTGAGGGAGGGAGGCCCAGGAGGGGAGGCGGAAGGCGGAGGTGCAGGCGGCCCAACTTAGGGTGGAGGTGGAGGGGCAGCGGAGGAGGGGGCCTCCTCCGCCGGAATGACCTCCAGCAGCGCTTGGGGGTGGCTGAGGCGCAGGTGCGCAGCCTCACCTCCACCCTCAGTGCCTCCTTCACCGCCCAGCAGGGGCTGGCGCCGCAAGGGTTGCACAGTCAGGGTAGCGGGAGTAGGAGTGGGAGCCAATGACTCGTGGGTTTGCTAAGGGGGTTGCCCAAGGGCATTTTTCGTGGGGAGGAACGATATGGGGCCCAAGTGGACATGTGCCACTTCGGCCTAGTGGGAAGCGGAAACCCCAACCCCTCTAATTTTAGGGCGACCCACATGGCCGCTGCTACCCTCAGGCCTGCCCTCACCCCCTTGGTTGCAGACCTCAATGGGTATTGCACCTCCAATGCTCCACCATGGTTCACATGGTGTAGCATCCAAATTGTTCGCCCCCAAGGTACGGACACCATGGGCCTCCACTCCCATTTGCGGGATGGGGCGCCCATGGCGCTTATTGTGTGTGTGGGGTCTTTCACGGGGGGTGAGTTTTGGGTGGAGAGTGGTGGCCTGCTGAATCCCTCCATGAGGGAAAAAAAGCGGCACACCCGTGTGTGCAAGGGTAGGGCGGTGGAGGGTTGGGCATGCACCGCCACCCCCCAAGCTCCGGTGTTGTTCAACACCAGGGCACTACACGCTCCATTGCCATGGGAGGGCGAGCGATGGAGCGTGATTTTTTATAGTGCGGGGGGGGTTCTCCACTGCACGCCTGTGTGGCGGCAGCAGCTGGTGTCCATGGGTTTTAGGGTGCCCAATGCTTCCTCTAACCCCTCCAGCTAGTGTAATTTGTGATTCGATTATTGTTCACTATATCTATCTTCTCTGCTTTGGTGGGATGCCCACCATGGTTTGTCATTGTGTACTCTGAGGAGGGGCAACTAGCCCGGAACATGTCCATTTGACTGATTTGAATTTGTGATTGTGGCGCCATATACCCTGTGCCTGCACATTGTTGACATCTCCAAGCTTTCCTGGGTGCAAAATCAACGTTTGTGAAGATTTTAGGGTGCCCAACGCTTGCTCTAACCCCTCCAGTTAGTGCGCACTAACCCCTGCTCTAACTAGTTATCGCGGGGGTAATCGCGCTCTAACTGGGTGCTCTAACTAGTTATCGCGGGGGGTTATCGCGCTCTAACTAGCTATCGCGGGGGGTTATCGCGGGGGTTATCGCGCGATAACCTAGTTATCGCGGGGGTTATCGCGTGGGTTATCGCGTGTGTTTTTTGGGCCCTTGCTTCAAAACCCTCCCTCATTTCGTGCCCAGGTCCTCTTATTCTTCATGGATAGTGTTGTCAATGAGGCCCTGCGGGCTCTCAACACAGCTAACCTCCGGCGGTACACCGATCTGCAGTGCCCCAAGGCCCGGCGGCGGCGTTTGAAGGCGGTTCAGCGGCTGGTGCGAGTTCTATTTGATGACCCAAACGTTGTGTGTGGCACCAACACCAAAGGCAAAGTTTGTTTAAGTGGTCGGGCGTGCACTGCCCTATCTGGCCCACTTGGCGGCCATCTTGCATTAACAGCTCAGGAGCATGAGGCCCTGAGCATGCTACGCATGGCATGCAGCATGCATATCTCCCAACGGGCCCTTTTGCGAATGCCCCGCGGTTGCACACAACGGGACCTAAGGACCGTTCGGCAACGGATCATACCCTACTTTCCCCAAACAACCATTGTAAAGTCTACCACAGGCCGCAATACGGCAGCTGCCCATGTGCCTTTGCAATCAATTGTGCAAAATGCAATATCTATGGCCCGAGTTATCGGGAAACCCCCCCCTAGTGGCGTTGCCATTGTTGTTATTTCAGTTGATGCGACTTCCTTGTGGAAGGCATCCTCTACCCGTGCGGATGTATGGGTTAATGTATGGGGGGGGGGGGGCAAAATATGCTTCGAAGGTGAAGCTATGGGCCTCATGGTTTTGCATGGATGGCGGGGATGAACAGGCTTTTTTGAGAAGCCTGGACATCTCCGCCAACCTCAACCAAGAGGTGAGGGATGTGGAAGAGGACGTTGTCCTCTTTCAAAACCAATTTTTGACTTGCACTGTCATTTTGACAGGGGATGGGAAGGGGATGCAAGCAATGGGGGGGGCTGGGTCTAAGTGTTGGTTGTGCAAAGACCCCAATGGGATTGTTGAGCAAAGGGGGGTGGAGTCCACCTCAAGATGGGGGGCATTCTTGAGAAGTGTGACCCCTGATAGGCGGCCGGGGGACTACCAACATGCAGCATGCCGCATCCTAAACGGCATTGCAAAGCGCATTGAGACCACCCTTCAGGCCCTCCCCCCCGGTACCCCTTGTAAGGCCCAAGCTCTTGCAGCTTTGCAGGCCTTCAAACAAGCCCTCAAGGATGAGACCTCAGGCATCCCTCTCAGGGAACGCCTCCCTTCGGCCTTGAGAGCCACAGAAAAAGATTTCGATCTAACAAGCACCAAAGTTTTCCTAACCTCCCCCCCCTTCCAAAGGCAATTGGTGGATTGCCTCAAAGAGCATGTCCCCACAGTGAGGACCCCTGGGGGACCTATGTTATGGGTTGTTGTGCATGTCATGGTGAAATGCATTGAGGGTTTGTATGAGTTTTGGAGGGTGAGGGAGTTGTACACTCTAACCCAAGTGCAACGCCACCGTGCGTTGACCACAAAATTTTCAAAAGCGTGGGGAGACTCAGGTTCGTCCCCCACCAGGTGGATCCATTGGTGCTTGGCACATTCCACCTTTTTTGCCGAGAGATGGAGGAACATTTTTCAGTTTTCCTCCATCCCAACGGAGTATCGGCATGGGCCTTACAAAAGGAGGCTCAAAAATTGTTTTAAGGGTTGGTCCTTGGTGAGGCCAAGTATGTCCCTCCGCCACATGCACCATTGCATGTCCATGAACGCCCTGGAGCAAGGGCTTTTGGGACTGGAGGCAGCCAAGGCCTGAGACATTGATGACTTTGTATGAAAAACGACCACACATGCTTTGTGCCAAGTGTTTTGTGTTGTTTGTCCTAAGGAGGGAGGGAGGAGGGGTGCGCGATAACTACACCCGATAACTACGCGATAACTGAGTTATCGCGCGATAACTAGCGCGATAACTAGTTAGAGCAAGGTGCTCTAACTGCGTTCTAACTCTGTTCTAACTGTGCTCCAACTCTTTGACCCCCCCCCCCCCCCCCAAAGACCACCACTACAATGAGGGTTATGTGGGGAAAGAAAGGGGATGGGGGGTTTTTGAGGGTGCTGAATCCATTTTTTTAGGTGGTTTGCCCCAAAATTGAGGGTAGGTGGGTGTTCCAGAAATTGCGTTCTAACTAGGGGTTCCGCACCACGCCCTAGAACGCTGCATCCCACAACATTTTTTCGGGGCAAGTGGTGATTCTTTTTCCTTTTGGGGCAACACCCCCCCCCACCTTATTCGAGAGGCTGAGGAAGTGCCTTCAATAGGGATTCAAATAATCTTGTGGTCACTGTCCGGGACAGGTTGGACGTGAACCACCTGCTGGAGCACGATTTTTTGAGTGATGTGCAGCTCGAGAGTTTTGTGGATGATCTTGAGAGGGTGCCTCTCTTAGAGAAGGCAGCCAGGGGGTGAGGCCCATGTACACTCTAACCCGACTGGAATGCCACCGTGCGTTGACCACAAAGTTTTGGAAAGCTTGCGGAGACTCAGGTTGGTCCCCCACCAGGTGGATCCATCGGTGCTTGGCACATTCCACTTTTTTGGCTGAGAAGTGGAAGAATATTTTTCAGTTTTCCTCCATCCCCATAGAGTATAGGCATGGGTCCTACAAAAGGAGGCTCAAAAATTGTTTCAAGGGTTGGTCCTTGGTGAGGCCAAGTATGTCCCTCCGCCACATGCACCATTGCATGTCTATGAACGCCCTGGAGCAAGGGCTTTAGGGATTGGAGGCAGCCAAGGCCTCGGACATTGAGGAGTTTGTGTGATGAAGGGCACGCGGAACCCCTAGTTAGAGCCTAATTTCTGGAACACCCACCTAGCCTCAATTTTGGGGCAAACCACCTAAACAAAATGGATTCGGCAGCCTCAAAAACCCCCATCCCCTTGCTTTCCCCACACAACCCTCATTGTAGGGGTGGTTTTTTTCTGGAGGGGGGCAAAGAGCTAGAGCAGAGTTAGAGCAGAGTTAGAGCACCTTGCTCTAATTAGTTAGAGCACTAGTTATCGCGTGATAACTCACTTATCGCGCAGTTATCGCGGGTAGTCATCGCGCACCCCTCCTCCATCCCTCATTACGACAAACAAGACAAACCACTTGGCACAAAGCATTTTCGGTCTTTCTTGTGGCCGTTTGAATTGGGCGCGAATATTCACGTGAATTGACCCAAATTTTGAGGTTTCGGGGGGAATCTCCATATTTTTGGTTCCTTGTGAGGGATTTGAGGGGGTAAAATTCTTCCCTCAGCTTCACTACGCATAATCCAGTGAAGGTCCCGCCCCAAAAGCATCCACCATGCCCAAACCGCGCCCCAAACGAGAGGTGCCAAAACCCGGCAAGCCGGTAGCCGATTCATAGGCGTGAATTCACGTGAATTAGTCCAAAATTCGCACCAATTTCGTACGAAGTACACGTGAATTCACGTGATTTTACACAAATGTTACCGGTGTGCACCCCCTGATTTCTCCTCACACCCCTAGTAGGCCCCCCAGCATGCACCCCGGTCACAGGCAACAATGGTCTGGGTTCGCAACGTGATCTCATGTCCGTCTCTTGCGGCACCGGAACCACCGCTGTAGAGTCTGAAGGTGCTGCATGTCGGTTAGAAGCCGTCTTCTTGTACGGCTTGCATACATTTGTACACTTATGGGCCCTTGCCCATTTTGTGCCCTTTTGGTCGCATCCCACCCATGCCACCAAAGGCTATCGTCAATGGTTTGGTTGTCCACACACCTAGAAGGTGGGTGGGTGTTGTCAGGGATGTGCACCTGTGGGGGGATGGTGGGATGGAAAGGGGCGATGCCCGAATCCTCCCACCACCGGGGGCTGGCAAGGTGCCAGGAGAAGGGGGAAAAGGAGTGGTCACATGGTCCCCCTGCAACAAGATCGTGCAGGCACACAATGTCGCAATTGGGGGGGGGGGTGTACACAAGGTTACTGGTGGGCTACACCTGGACGTGGGCGTCCTTAGGCTTCCCCACCGAGTTAGTGCGCATGGAATTGAGCAGTTGGTCAATGGTGGCGAGTTGAGGGGTCAGATGCAAAAACTTAAGGGAGGGGAGTTGGCGGCGGAGTTCCCTCCACAAAGTTGTGGACCAGGCCTTCCCCCCAAGATAGGAGTTGCGGGTGGGGCTGCGCAGGTCGATGTGAATGACATCGGGGGAGGGGTCGAGGGATGCTGCCCGGCCCACAACATCGTCCACCCACAGTGCCCCCGACTAGTAGGTCGCCTCCTCCAATTGGTGGTGGGCGACGGGGAGGGCTTGGTACTGCGCGAGGGTGTCCGCAGCGGGATCGGGGCAGGACTGCAGGGAGGCGAGCTGGGACAAAGTGTTCTGGGACATGGTCACAAGAAGATGCAAAGAAAGGCTTTGAGAGCTCTCAGAAAGCGAAACAGTGGAAATTGGGGTAAATGCGTACGAAATTCGTGTGAATTTCACAGTCTCGTGAATCTGTGAACCTAGGGTGAATTTATGTGTGAATTTGGGTGCGTGAATTTCAGATTCGACCGAATCTCACCAAATATGTTGAACCACGTGGCTACTAAAACCTCTAATCTGCACACATTTGTTGGATCTCATTTTGGGTGAAGAAAGCACGAGAAACACATACAATGGCACCAAGTTACGAGCAAAACACAACAAAAAGTTGTAAAATTCACGGTACCATGAATCTGCAATTCAAATGGCCGGTTCACGAAGCGTACGCGCACCACGCCCTAGAACACAGCATGCCACGTGGCATCTCCGTGTTCTTGTGTGCATCTGCATGTAATGGGGGGGCTGGGGGGCACCACAAAGGAGTGCACGCCACCCGCAACCATCAAGGAGCGCGCCATGCACGCGTGCGACCCAGAGAGAGGTGGGGTGCTTGCGCCCCACGCCTGGGCCAGTGTGGCGGGGAGGCGCATGGTGGACCACCAGGACGCCGGATGGAGGGGTGGAAGCAGGGATGCATAAGAAGGGAAGGCACCTCGCAGGCGGCCCCTCAAGCCGTTAGACAGGCGGTTGGAGGGGGTTGCCAAAGCTGTTCGGGGCGGTTAATGTCAGTTACAAATACCATCGAAGCCGGCACTTGGCGTTCGGGAGATAGTGGCTGGGTCCTTGTAGTGTTGTTTCCGCATGAGCGGAGCCCGGCACTTGGCCCTATATATGGGCATGGGGACACTTTGCATTGCCAAAAAGCCCCCTATGTATGGGCTTGGGAACACTTTGCACTGCCAAAAAGCGCCCTATGTATGGGCATGGGGACACGTTGCACTGCCAAACAGCCCCCTGTGTATGTGTATGGGGACACTTTGCCAAAAATCCTGCTTTGCTGGTTCTTGTGGGGATCGTTTTACAGCTTTGGCTGCCCACTCCCCCTGCGCACTCACGTCATCAACCACACGCCTCGCCGTGTTTCTGTGAGCGTGTGGCCCAACACTTCCACCCAAGGATGCATTGGAAGGCGAAAAAGTTACCCCCCCCCTCTCCAGGTCGCCCAGCCTATGCAACACCGGTAGCAGCAGCTGTCAGAAAGAATTGACGTGACGCAGCACGCGGACGGAAGAATGAGGGACGGTCTAGGCTCCGTGTAGAAACAACAACCCGATGGAATGTCACACAAGGGGCTAGAGAACCCAGCGCCACACGCCCGCTGCCCGCTGGCCTCTACTGCACACAGATGAGCATCCTTTTTGTTTTTTGCTGAGCCACGCAGCGTTCTCCACCCATTTGGCTACCATCCATTTTGTCGTGTGATGATGCACACTTACCAGCCTGTGCCAAGCCTTTATTCTCTCACCAATCCTTGGTGCATGCCATCCAGGCGCACTTGAAGGAGGAAATGGAGACGGTAGACGGTGTCATCCAATTGTGCTAACGCTTGGAAACGGTGTCACACCGTCACGAAAAGGGTTCCATGTCACCACGTGCAGCTGGCTGTGAAATCAAGTTGGAAAGGGGAAGGGGCAAGTGGTTGCCACCATTAATACCAAGCTTCAAAACCATTAATGTTAGCAGCACTACCAAGAAAGGTTGCCCATGCAATTTCTCTCCAATGTCAGGCAACCAACGAGGGGTAGAGCGGTTATTGGTCCAATGGTTTGGCACATCAGGCAAATCGTGCTCTCGGGACAGGTTGTCCGGAAAACACTAATTGCAAATTAATCTTTGTGGAAAATTGTGAACCTCCGGAAAAACACAAACTTCAACCCCCCGTGCCCCTACCGCCTGTTGTCCAAGATACAGCCAGGTCCCAACTTAGTACAGGACATATGCCCTTTGTATCGGAGACAGGGCACATCTTGTGCTCTGCACAGGGAACTGTATTCAGGAGCAATAGGGCACAGATAGGGATACACTATCAACACATTCAACGGTGAAGAACGATTAGTGTTCTCATCTTTCATATACTGCGCTAAGTCGCCGCCCGCCTTTGTTCAAGACATATGGGTGGGGGGACTGGACTCCGTTTTCAGCAGAAACGAGTCTGAGCTGTGGGAAGGGCGTTTGTGTATGTGTGTGTGTGTGTGTGTGTTTGTGTGTGTGTGTGTGTTTGTGTGTGTGTTTGTGTGTGTGTCTATGAGTGTCTATTTTTTTTTCGACCGAAAGACGTCTAGGACAGCTCTGCTGTTCCTGAGGAGTTTTCTTTCAACCGCTTTTCTTGCTTTGTTCTTGTCTCGCGGTTCTCAACGCGCGCGTGTGTGTGTGTGTGTGTGTGTGTGTGTGTGTGTGTGTGTGCGTGTGCGTGTGCGTGTGCGTGTGTGTGTAATCCACCTGTTACTCAGACCTTCATTAATTTAGTGCAGTGTCTCATGTGTTTAGGTGGTGTGGAGTGGGGTGGGGGCATCACTAACAACACAACCTCAAACCAGTGTGCACGCCCGGAAGTAGCAACCAGCTAGCGTAGTTACTAAGCCTTGCACACACACACACACACACCCCTTCCCATGCATGTGGGAACCTTTTGGGTTGGTGGGTCCGGCAAATGACCCCCCCCCCCTGAAATAAGCGGTTCCCTGTGCCCACCCCCACCCCACCCAGCAGTCGAGCTGCTCGATGTCAGGCTGCCTTGGAGGAAGGGGTGCTGAAGGGGGGCAGCACAGTGGCACAACCCAAGCGGGGCAGGTTGCCCAGCCGTTGCTGTGTGTGGAGGTGGTAGGCGGCAATGGCCAGATTGGCCTGCAATGTCATGACCGTCAAGCCCGTTGTGACTGTGACACCCTGAGCCTGAGGTTTTGCCTCCCCTTCTGTGCCGTGACCCCCTCGCTGCCATGCTGCTCACACACTTCCCCTCCTTACAGCTGAGCTTGATGGCCACGTGCTTCGCTGTGTACTGGACCAGAACGGCAACCGTGTGATCCACAAGTGCGTTGAGCGTATTCCACCCCGGAAACGTGACTTTCATCGTCCAGTCATTCATTGGCAATGTGCAGGTCTGCATGTCCTCGCTTGGGAACACTGGGTGCTGTACGCTTTTTTAATTGCCTTTTTCCGGCACCTCCCGCGGCGCACCCCACACACCCCCCCCCTCCGTTCCGATTCATCCCCTCCCTCCCAACGTGCACCCATGGCACATGTGCCACTGCGTACGGCCGTGCTCCCGGCGGCCCCCTTGCACACCAACCCCCCGCCCGCGCCGGCTTGAGCTCATTTTAGTATACGGGTGACTATTACCAACTCGGTAGGATCCGCCCGTTCCTAACCAGGCAGATCCTACCGAGTCGGTAATAGTCACCCATGTACTAAAATGAGCTATTCGTACCAAATTGACATGAAAAACACAGTACCCCCCCTATTTCGGAATCGCTGAATCCATAGCCCCACTCATTTTGCGAAGCTGAGACAGTGGCGCCGAATTATGGGGGGGGTCCTAAAAACCCCCCGCGAAGCACACTGTGTGTGCCAACATGCAGGCGTGTGAAACGGCCCTGACGGCGCGCTATGCCACGCACACGCCTGCAAAGGGCACACTTCCTGAGTGTCTATTTTTTTTCGGTATATACTCGCTCCACCCAGTGAAGCTACGGTGCCATAGCACCACTTTGTGGAGGCCAACAGGCCATATCCTTCCTAAACCCCCCCCCCCCCCGGTTCGAACCCCGCCTCTTGCGTTCTTCCCCGGCACCCATTATCGCAGTTAGGATGCGTGCCTCCTCCCCCATTCTGCATGCCCCTCCCCTTGCAGAACACCCCTCCCTTCACTACGGGTAGGGCGGTATGCGCGTGCCCCTCCCATTCCGCCATTCCTCCCCCCTAGGGGTAGGGTTTGTCCATGTCCCTCCTGCGCACGGTACAGTTGGGGGTGGGGGGGGGGAGGGGGGGGGCACGGTCCCAGTTAGGCCGCGGTCACATTTTATCGGCCCATTTGTGCGTGCCTCTTCATTATTTGGGCCCTTGTTCCCCGTTTTGGGGGTGTCTTTGTCTGCTTGTGCCCCGTGTGGGTCGCTTATCCGCTGAAGCTTTTCGTTGGTGGCCCGTCCGGACGCGGTCCGACCACCCCTTCCCCCCGCCCGCGGACCAAACGGCCGCCCAAGGCTGATGCGTACGGCCATACTACTGGGAATATACCTGAACCCGTCCGATTTCAGCAGTCAGGCCTGGTCAGGCCCAGTTAGTACTGAGGTGGAAGACCACTTGGGAACACTGGGTGCTGTACGCTTTTTTAATTGCCTTTTTCCGGCACCTCCCGCGGCGCACCCCACACACCCCCCCCGTCCGTTCCGATTCATCCCCTCCCTCCCAACGTGCACCCATGGCACATGTGCCACTGCGTACGGCCGTGCTCCCGGCGGCCCCCTTGCACACCAACCCCCCGCCCGCGCCGGCTTGAGCTCATTTTAGTATACGGGTGACTATTACCAACTCGGTAGGATCCGCCCGTTCCTAACCAGGCAGATCCTACCGAGTCGGTAATAGTCACCCATGTACTAAAATGAGCTATTCGTACCAAATTGACATGAAAAACACAGTGGCCCCCCTATTTCGGAATCGCTGCATCCATAGCTTCACTCATTTTGCGAAGCTGAGACAGTGGCGCCGAATTATGGGGGGGTCCTAAAAACCCCCCGCGAAGCACAGTGTGTGTGCCAACATGCAGGCGTGTAAAACGGCCCTGACGGCGCGCTATGCCACACACACGCCTGCGAAGGGCACTATCCTGAGTGTCTATTCTTTCTCGGTATACGCTCGCTCCACCCAGTGAAGCTACGGTGCCATAGCACCACTTTGTGGAGGCCAACAGGCCATATCCTTCCAAAACCATCTTCTCCCCCCGGTTCGAACCCCGCCTCTTGCGTTCTTCCCCGGCACCCATTATCGCAGTTAGGATGCGTGCCTCCTCCCCCTTTCTGCATGCCCCTCCCCTTGCAGAACACCCCTCCCTTCACTACGGGTAGGGCGGTATGCGCGTGCCCCTCCCATTCCGCCATTCCTCCCCCCTAGGGGTAGGGTTTGTCCATGTCCCTCCTGCGCACGGTACAGTTGGGGGTGGGGGGGGGTTGGGTTGGGTTGGGTTGGGTCAAGGCCTCGCCTGGTCGCCTACCCACGGTCCGCGCCGCCTTCCCTGCGGGACCCGACTGGGCGGCCGTACCCGGGTGTCCGGTCACAAGGCCTACCGGACTGTTGACCGCCCCCAGACCCCGCGGTGGCGCTCGCGGGCGGGAGATGCCGCCGTGCCTGTGTGTATGTGCCCTTGTGTGTCTGAGGGGGGGGGGGGGGCTGTGGCACACCTGCTTGCTCCATTGTTGTTCGGCGTTGGCGCACATGGCGCGGGGAAGTGTGTGCCTGGTGCTCCAGGCCCCGGCAGGGAGGCTGGAGAGCCTGACGCTGAGCCCGTCGGGGGAGATGTGGGCCTGGGCTCGCAACCTCCACGTCACAAGGACATGCTAGCCACCCACTCCACGACTGCCTATTGGCACGGGAAGGCGGTGGTACGTGGCACGACTGGGGTCAGACCCGCACTCCTTGACTGCCTTAGGCACAGGTGGTGCTGCCTCGCGGGCTGGGTCCGGCTCCCACGGCCGAGGGCGTACCCTGGGCAGATGGAGGGGCACCAAGGCGCAGAGTGTGCTTCCCTGCCCTGGGTGCCACCAGTGCTGGCTGCACTGGCTGCGGCGCTACAGCCCGCGTAGACGAGGGGGCCCAGAGGGCACCACACCCGAATGGCCTCTCCGTTGAGGAAGGGGGGGGGGGGCAGGGGTCGGCTGGTGGCTGTCTGGCCTCCAGGGGTCACCCACAACTGCACTGGAGTGCACGGGGCTGTGCTGGCCTAGGCGTCTGTGATGAAGTTGGTGGGGCACGTGCACACCTGGAGGTTCCCTAGGCAGGCCGCTCAAGGGATACCCACAGCGGTCAAGCTGTGAGCCCTTCACAGCCTCCACTTTTTAGGCCCTGAGGGCGCCGACTCCGTGCACCCCTCCCGTCGGGGGCGCAGGCTGGGGGGGGGGGGGGTAGGGTGGTGGATGGGTCTACCTGTTCACTTGCGTGGGAGAGGAGGACCACCTGCTGGGTTACCATGCGGGTCCCAGATCCCAACATACTTGTCGCTCGGCGTCCGCTCCCTGAGGGACCTGGATCACCATGTGACGGCCTGCAGTGAGGGTGTGAGGGCATGCGGGGGGGGGGGGGGTGCTGGGCCTGCTTTCGGTCCGGCCCCATTTCTGTTGGGGGGGGTGGGGGCAGCAAAAGGTCTGCTCCCCTGTTTCCTGGTCCCCACGAGGAACCAGCCCACGGCCTGCACCCTCGCTTTGTGGTGGCTGAAATTTGGGCCGACAGAGGGGTGGGGTGGGGGAGGGGGGGGGCACGGTCCCAGTTAGGCCGCGGTCACATTTTATCGGCCCATTTGTGCGTGCCTCTTCATTACTTGGGCCCTTGTTCCCCGTTTTGGGGGTGTCTTTGTCTGCTTGTGCCCCGTGTGGGTCGCTTATCCGCTGAAGCTTTTCGTTGGTTGCCCGTCCGGACGCGGTCCGACCACCCCTTCCCCCCGCCCGCGGACCAAACGGCCGCCCAAGGCTGATGCGTACGGCCATACTACTGGGAATATACCTGAACCCGTCCGATTTTCAGCAGTCAAGCCTGGTCAGGCCCAGTTAGTACTGAGGTGGAAGACCACTTTGGAACACTGGGTGCTGTACGCTTTTTTAATTGCCTTTTTCCGGCACCTCCCGCGGCGCACCCCACACACCCCCCCCCTCCGTTCCGATTCATCCCCTCCCTCCCAACGTGCACCCATGGCACATGTGCCACTGCGTACGGCCGTGCTCCCGGCGGCCCCCTTGCACACCAACCCCCCGCCCGCGCCAGCTTGAGCTCATTTTAGTATACGGGTAACTATTACCAACTCGGTAGGATCCGCCCGTTCCTAACCAGGCAGATCCTACCGAGTCGGTAATAGTCACCCATGTACTAAAATGAGCTATTCGTACCAAATTGACATGAAAAACACAGTACCCCCCCTATTTCGGGGTCGCTGAATCCATAGCTTCACTCATTTTGCGAAGCTGAGACAGTGGCGCCGAATTATGGGGGGGTCCTAAAAACCCCCCGCGAAGCACAGTGTGTGTGCCAACATGCGGGCGTGTAAAACGGCCCTGACGGCGCGCTATGCCACGCACACGCCTGCAAAGGGCACACTTCCTGAGTGTCTATTTTTTTTTGGTATATGCTCGCTCCACCCAGTGAAGCTACGGTGCCATAGCACCACTTTGTCGAGGCCAACAGGCCACATCCTTCCAAAACCATTCCCCCCCCCCCCGTTCGCCTCTTGCGTTCTTCTCCGGCACCCATTATCGCAGTTAGGATGCGTGCCTCCTCCCCCATTCTGCATGCCCCTCCCCTTGCAGAACACCCCTCCCTTCACTACGGGTAGGGCGGTATGCGCGTGCCCCTCCCATTCCGCCATTCCTCCCCCCTAGGGGTAGGGTTTGTCCATGTCCCTCCTGCGCACGGTACAGTTGGGGGTGGGGGGGGGGGAGGGCAGGGGGCACGGTCCCAGTTAGGCCGCGGTCACATTTTATCGGCCCATTTGTGCGTGCCTCTTCATTACCTGGGCCCTTGTCCCCCGTTTTGGGGGTGTCTTTGTCTGCTTGTGCCCCGTGTGGGTCGCTTATCCGCTGAAGCTTTTCGTTGGTTGCCCGTCCGGACGCGGTCCGACCACCCCTTCCCCCCGCCCGCGGACCAAACGGCCGCCCAAGGCTGATGCGTACGGCCATACTACTGGGAATATACCTGAACCCGTCCGATTTTCAGCAGTCAAGCCTGGTCAGGCCCAGTTAGTACTGAGGTGGAAGACCACTTGGGAACACTGGGTGCTGTACGCTTTTTTAATTGCCTTTTTCCGGCACCTCCCGCGGCGCACCCCACACACCCCCCCCCTCCGTTCCGATTCATCCCCTCCCTCCCAACGTGCACCCATGGCACATGTGCCACTGCGTACGGCCGTGCTCCCGGCGGCCCCCTTGCACACCAACCCCCCGCCCGCGCCGGCTTGAGCTCATTTTAGTATACGGGTGACTATTACCAACTCGGTAGGATCCGCCCGTTCCTAACCAGGCAGATCCTACCGAGTCGGTAATAGTCACCCATGTACTAAAATGAGCTATTCGTACCAAATTGACATGAAAAACACAGTACCCCCCCTATTTCGGGGTCGCTGAATCCATAGCTTCACTCATTTTGCGAAGCTGAGACAGTGGCGCCGAATTATGGGGGGGGGGTCCTAAAAACCCCCCGCGAAGCACACTGTGTGTGCCAACATGCAGGCATGTAAAACGGCCCTGACGGCGCGCTATGCCACGCACACGCCTGCAAAGGGCACACTTCCTGAGTGTCTATTTTTTTTCGGTATATACTCGCTCCACCCAGTGAAGCTACGGTGCCATAGCACCACTTTATGGAGGCCAGCAGGCCATATCCTTCCAAAACCATTTTCTCCCCCCGCGGTTCGAACCCCGCCTCTTGCGTTCTTCCCCGGCACCCATTATCGCAGTTAGGATGCGTGCCTCCTCCCCCATTCTGCATGCCCGTCCCCTTGCAGAACACCCCTCCCTTCACTACGGGTAGGGCGGTATGCGCGTGCCCCTCCCATTCCGCCATTCCTCCCCCCTAGGGGTAGGGTTTGTCCATGTCCCTCCTGCGCACGATACAGTTGGGGGTGGGGGGGGGAGGGGGGGGGCACGGTCCCAGTTAGGCCGCGGTCACATTTTATCGGCCCATTTGTGCGTGCCTCTTCATTACTTGGGCCCTTGTTCCCCGTTTTGGGGGTGTCTTTGTCTGCTTGTGCCCCGTGTGGGTCGCTTATCCGCTGAAGCTTTTCGTTGGTGGCCCGTCCGGACGCGGTCCGACCACCCCTTCCCCCCGCCCGCGGACCAAACGGCCGCCCAAGGCTGATGCGTACGGCCATACTACTGGGAATATACCTGAACCCGTCCGATTTTCAGCAGTCAAGCCTGGTCAGGCCCAGTTAGTACTGAGGTGGAAGACCACTTTGGAACACTGGGTGCTGTACGCTTTTTTAATTGCCTTTTTCCGGCACCTCCCGCGGCGCACCCCACACACCCCCCCCCTCCGTTCCGATTCATCCCCTCCCTCCCAACGTGCACCCATGGCACATGTGCCACTGCGTACGGCCGTGCTCCCGGCGGCCCCCTTGCACACCAACCCCCCGCCCGCGCCGGCTTGAGCTCATTTTAGTATACGGGTGACTATTACCAACTCGGTAGGATCCGCCCGTTCCTAACCAGGCAGATCCTACCGAGTCGGTAATAGTCACCCATGTACTAAAATGAGCTATTCGTACCAAATTGACATGAAAAACACAGTACCCCCCCTATTTCGGGGTCGCTAAATCCATAGCTTTACTCATTTTGCGAAGCTGAGACAGTGGCGCCGAATTATGGGGGGGGGGTCCTAAAAACCCCCCGCGAAGCACACTGTGTGTGCCAACATGCAGGCGTGTAAAACGGCCCTGACGGCGCGCTATGCCACGCACACGCCTGCAAAGGGCACACTTCCTGAGTGTCTATGTTTTTTTTCGGTATATACTCGCTCCACCCAGTGAAGCTACGGTGCCATAGCACCACTTTGTGGAGGTCAACAGGCCACATCCTTCCAAAACCATTCCCCCCCCCCGGTTCGCCTCTTGCGTTCTTCCCCGGCACCCATTATCGCAGTTAGGATGCGTGCCTCCTCCCCCATTCTGCATGCCCCTCCCCTTGCAGAACACCCCTCCCTTCACTACGGGTAGGGCAGTATGCGCGTGCCCCTCCCATTCCGCCATTCCTCCCCCCTAGGGGTAGGGTTTGTCCATGTCCCTCCTGCGCACGGTACAGTTGGGGGTGGGGGGGGGGGAGGGGGGGGGCACGGTCCCAGTTAGGCCGCGGTCACATTTTATCGGCCCATTTGTGCGTGCCTCTTCATTACTTGGGCCCTTGTTCCCCGTTTTGGGGGTGTCTTTGTCTGCTTGTGCCCCGTGTGGGTCGCTTATCCGCTGAAGCTTTTCGTGGGTGGCCCGTCCGGACGCGGTCCGACCACCCCTTCCCCCCGCCCGCGGACCAAACGGCCGCCCAAGGCTGATGCGTACGGCCATACTACTCAGAATCTACCTGAACCCGTCCAATTTTCAGCAGTCAAGCCTTGTCAGGCCCAGTTAGTACTGAGGTGGAAGACCACTTGGGAACACTGGGTGCTGTACGCTTTTTTAATTGCCTTTTTCCGGCACCTCCCGCGGCGCACCCCACACACCCCCCCCCCTCCGTTCCGATTCATCCCCTCCCTCCCAACGTGCACCCATGGCACATGTGCCACTGCGTACGGCCGTGCTCCCGGCGGCCCCCTTGCACACCAACCCCCCGCCCGCGCCGGCTTGAGCTCATTTTAGTATACGGGTGACTATTACCAACTCGGTAGGATCCGCCCGTTCCTAACCAGGCAGATCCTACCGAGTCGGTAATAGTCACCCATGTACTAAAATGAGCTATTCGTACCAAATTGACATGAAAAACACAGTACCCCCCCTATTTCGGGGTCGTTGAATCCATAGCTTCACTCATTTTGCGAAGCTGAGACAGTGGCGCCGAATTATGGGGGGGGGGGGGGTCCTAAAAACCCCCCGCGAAGCACACTGTGTGTGCCAACATGCAGGCATGTAAAACGGCCCTGACGGCGCGCTATGCCACGCACACGCCTGCAAAGGGCACACTTCCTGAGTGTCTATTTTTTTTCGGTATATACTCGCTCCACCCAGTGAAGCTACGGTGCCATAGCACCACTTTGTGGAGGCCAGCAGGCCATATCCTTCCAAAACCATTTTCTCCCCCCCCGGTGCGAACCCCGCCTCTTGCGTTCTTCCCCGGCACCCATTATCGCAGTTAGGATGCGTGCCTCCTCCCCCATTCTGCATGCCCCTCCCCTTGCAGAACACCCCTCCCTTCACTACGGGTAGGGCGGTATGCGCGTGCCCCTCCCATTCCGCCATTCCTCCCCCCTAGGGGTAGGGTTTGTCCATGTCCCTCCTGCGCACGATACAGTTGGGGGTGGGGGGGGGAGGGGGGGGGCACGGTCCCAGTTAGGCCGCGGTCACATTTTATCGGCCCATTTGTGCGTGCCTCTTCATTACTTGGGCCCTTGTTCCCCGTTTTGGGGGTGTCTTTGTCTGCTTGTGCCCCGTGTGGGTCGCTTATCCGCTGAAGCTTTTCGTTGGTGGCCCGTCCGGACGCGGTCCGACCACCCCTTCCCCCCGCCCGCGGACCAAACGGCCGCCCAAGGCTGATGCGTACGGCCATACTACTGGGAATATACCTGAACCCGTCCGATTTTCAGCAGTCAAGCCTGGTCAGGCCCAGTTAGTACTGAGGTGGAAGACCACTTTGGAACACTGGGTGCTGTACGCTTTTTTAATTGCCTTTTTCCGACACCTCCCGCGGCGCACCCCACACACCCCCCCCCTCCGTTCCGATTCATCCCCTCCCTCCCAACGTGCACCCATGGCACATGTGCCACTGCGTACGGCCGTGCTCCCGGCGGCCCCCTTGCACACCAACCCCCCGCCCGCGCCGGCTTGAGCTCATTTTAGTATACGGGTGACTATTACCAACTCGGTAGGATCCGCCCGTTCCTAACCAGGCAGATCCTACCGAGTCGGTAATAGTCACCCATGTACTAAAATGAGCTATTCGTACCAAATTGACATGAAAAACACAGTACCCCCCCTATTTCGGGGTCGTTGAATCCATAGCTTCACTCATTTTGCGAAGCTGAGACAGTGGCGCCGAATTATGGGGGGGGGGGTCCTAAAAACCCCCCGCGAAGCACACTGTGTGTGCCAACATGCAGGCATGTAAAACGGCCCTGACGGCGCGCTATGCCACGCACACGCCTACAAAGGGCACACTTCCTGAGTGTCTATTTATTTTCGGTATATGCTTGCTCCACCCAGTGAAGCTACGGTGCCATAGCACCACTTTGTGGAGGCCAACAGGCCACATCCTTCCAAAACCATTTCCCCCCCCCGGTTCGCCTCTTGTGTTCTTCCCCGGCACCCATTATCGCAGTTAGGATGCGTGCCTCCTCCCCCATTCTGCATGCCCCTCCCCTTGCAGAACACCCCTCCCTTCACTACGGGTAGGGCGGTATGCGCGTGCCCCTCCCATTCCGCCATTCCTCCCCCCTAGGGGTAGGGTTTGTCCATGTCCCTCCTGCGCACGGTACAGTTGGGGCTGGGGGGGGGTCGGGACGCTGCGGGCAGTTCGTCGCGCGATCGCAGCAGAAGAAAAATAAAAAACCAAGAAAACGACGGACCGCCAGAAGAAATAAAGCGAAAAATCGTCTTTCCCGACCTCAGAAACCCCCCCAACAATTTTACGCCGCTGTTTGGCGAGGTCGCAAAATTTAGGACACTCACCAAAAAAGACGAACAATAGAGTCGCGACGGCGAAGAAGCTGAGCGTTGCTTGCCCCAAACCACCTAGCAAAGTGCGTGCCCTAGGCGCTAGGGACTTGTGCGCGCCCCAAAACAAACCACACATAGACAACAACAACGCCACCGGCCGCCGACAAGCAAGTATGTTATGTGCCGCGCACCGCTAGAAACCAACGAAACAAGCACAACGCGGTAAGAGGTAGACAAGGAGAATAAATAGGTAACGAACCGCACCACGCTGGAGATATACCACAAGTACACGACCAAGCAATGCAAGCCCGCTCATGTAGGGAATACGACGACGCCGTAACACGCGAAGGGGATCGCAACAAAAGGAAAAAGAGGCCGCACATGTACCCAAGTATGTTGCATGTCGTGCATGAAAAATACACACAAGCAACAACAACGCCACCGGCCGCCGAAAAGCAAGTATGTTATATGCCATATGTTGTATGCATAACGCCGTAACAAGCGCAAAACAAGCAACGCCAAAGTGCGCCGCCACGAAAAGCGCAACGAAAACCGCACCGGCAAGGAAAACCAACAAGAGGTGCCACCGAAGGAATGCCTATGCTCACCCCCGCTCACATAGGGAAAGAAAGGTATGCCCGCACGCGCGTGCCCGGAACGCCGCAAGGCCATCACCGCCACGGACGAGCAACATGGTATGAAGGGACAAACAAGGGGGAACAAAAAAACCAGCGAAGTAAAGCACAACACACAAAAAAAAAAAAGGGAAAAAAAAAAAAAAAAGGAGAAGAAAACAAAAAAACAAAAACTAAACATACACACGTGGCTAGTCGGGTCCAAGTATGTTGCATGCCACGCTACGATACGCAACGGACACGAGACGAGAACGGCAACCACGCCAACAAAAGTAAAAGGTGACCACGAAGCGTAACCGAGACGTGCCCACCGCCCACCCGCGCGCCCGCTTATGTAGGAGGCGAAAGGGAGCGAAAGGGGACAAAAGGTATGCCGCCGCATGCAAACGAATAGTAGGCAAGCCACACACCGCCACCAAGAACGCAAGTATGTTACCATGTCGTGCCACGTTGCCAACCGCGGAGTTGCGTTGGTTAGAACACACAAATAGCCAGGGAGGGGGACACGGGGAGCATACACACAAATAGCATAGCGCCGACGTGTGCCGGGTCCCAACAAACACACGTGCATGCACCCATGTTCTCTTCCCCTCACAGGTCCCGAAGAGAAGCGTATGCTCGTGTCTGCGTCGTCCGGGCGCTAAAGTAGGGTTGTCTTAGACGCCTAGGCAAGTATTGCGTCGTGCCGTCGTCACACATAAGCGAACGCCCGGCAAGGCGGGAGGACTAGGACACGTTAAGGTAGTGGGGAAAGAAGCAGGTATGTTGCATGTCACGCCGCGCACGCGGAACGGGCAACGAGTAAAGGTAGCGGCCAAAGGGGTGTGGAGACAAGACGGGAGCAAGTGGGGCGATAAACCTACGCGCAAGCCGGTCGCACACGCATGTCGCATGACGTACCAGCCAGCTCGAGGTGCCGTGTCGCGACAAAACCGCCACCGCCGCACGCCCGTTTACGCTCCCTCCTCTCTCTACGCAGGTTCAAAGGAGGAAGCCCGGGCCGACAAGGAAAAAGACAGAGACACACAACAAAGCGGAGGCAGGGAAAAAGTGCATGCCAGGGAGAGGGGCAGAGGAAAGGGTAAAGAGCAACGAAGCCGCGAAAGGAACAAGGGGTAGCCAGCGAACGAGCAAGGAGCGCACACAGGGGAGGGGACACGGCGGGCACACGGCGAGCACAACACCGCACCGAGACACCGGAGAGGAAAGCACCGGAGGACCAAGGGAAGAGCAGCACCACGCACCACGACACGCACGGCACAGACACCACACACACCGCACACACCCAACGAACCCCGGCAACCCACCCAGCAGTGGGCGGGCAGACGGGAGGGGGACAGCGCCTGACCCCAAGCGCCCCTCACAATGGTGGAAGGCACCCCCCCCGGGGACGCCCTTCCGCCACCCCCACAGCGAGCAACGCCGGCCCGCAAGGGCACACGCTGTGGGGCCGGTGCTGGGTCCCCACGCCCGCACCGACCGCGCCCGGGACACGCGGGTCGCGGAACCCTGGCTGCACGCTCCGGAGGACGGGCGGCCGGGGGAGGGACAGCGCCTGGCACCAAGCGCCCCTCACAACGGTGGAAGGCACCCCCCCCCGGGGACGCCCTTCCGCCACCCCCACAGCGAGCAACGCCGGCCCGCAAGGGCGCACGCTGTGGGGCCGGTGCTGGGTCCACACGCCCGCATCGACCGCACCCGGGACACTCGGGTCGCGGAACCCTGGCTGCACGCTCTGGAGGACGAGCGGCCGGGGGAGGGACAGCGCCTGACACCAGGCGCCCCTGGAAACGGTGGAAGGCACCCCCCCCGGGGACGCCCTTCCGCCACCCCCACAGCGAGCAACGCCGGCCCGCAAGGGCGCACGCTGTGGGGCCGGTGCTTGGTCCACACGCCCGCATCGAGCGCACCCGGGACACACGAGTCGCGGAACCCTGGCTGCACGCTCCAGAGGACGAGCGGCCGGGGGAGGGACAGCGCCTGACACCAGGCGCCCCTCACAACGGTGGAAGGCACCCCCCCCCGGGGACGCCCTTCCGCCACCCCCACAGCGAGCAACGCCGGCCCGCAAGGGCGCACGCTGTGGGGCCGGTGCTGGGTCCACACGCCCGCATCGACCGCACCCGGGACACGCGGGTCGCGGAACCCTGGCTGCACGCTCCGGAGGACGAGCGGCCGGGGGAGGGACAGCGCCTGACACCAGGCGCCCCTCACAACGGTGGAAGGCACCCCCCCCGGGGACGCCCTTCCGCCACCCCCACAGCGAGCAACGCCGGCCCGCAAGGGCGCACGCTGTGGGGCCGGTGCTGGGTCCACACGCCAGCATCCACCGCACCCGGGACACACGGGTCGCGGAACCCTGGCTGCACGCTCCGGAGGACGAGCGGCCGGGGGAGGGACAGCGCCTGACACCAGGCGCCCCTCACAACGGTTGAAGGCACCCCCCCCGGGGACGCCCTTCCGCCACCCCCACAGCGAGCAACGCCGGCCCGCAAGGGCGCACGCTGTGGGGCCGGTGCTGGGTCCACACGCCCGCATCGACCGCATCCGGGACACACGGGTCGCGGAACCCTGGCTGCACGCTCCGGAGGACGAGCGGCCGGGGGAGGGACAGCGCCTGACACCAGGCGCCCCTCACAACGGTGGAAGTCACCCCCCCCGGGGACGCCCTTCCGCCACCCCCACAGCGAGCAACGCCGGCCCGCAAGGGCGCACGCTGTGGGGCCGGTGCTGGGTCCACACGCCCGCACCGACCGCACCCGGGACACGCGGGTCGCGGAACCCTGGCTGCACGCTCCGGAGGACGAGCGGCCGGGGAAGGGACAGCGCCTGACACCAGGCGCCCCTCACAACGGTGGAAGGCACCCCCCCCGGGGACGCCCTTCCGCCACCCCCACAGCGAGCAACGCCGGCCCGCAAGGGCGCACGCTGTGGGGCCGGTGCTGGGTCCACACGCCCGCATCGACCGCAACCGGGACACACGGGTCGCAGAACCCTGGCTGCACGCTCCGGAGGACGAGCGGCCGGGGGAGGGACAGCGCCTGACACCAGGCGCCCCTCACAACGGTGGAAGGCACCCCCCCCGGGGACGCCCTTCCGCCACCCCCACAGCGAGCAACCCCGGCCCGCAAGGGCGCACGCTGTGGGGCCGGTGCTGGGTCCACACGCCCGCATCGACCGCGCCCGGGACACGCGGGTCGCGGAACCCTGGCTGCACGCTCCGGAGGACGAGCGGCCGGGGGAGGGACAGCGCCTGACACCAGGCGCCCCTCACAACGGTGGAAGGCACCCCCCCCGGGGACGCCCTTCCGCCACCCCCACAGCGAGCAACGCCGGCCCGCAAGGGCGCACGCTGTGGGGCCGGTGCTGGGCCCACACGCCCGCATCGACCGCACCCGGGACACACGGGACGCAGAACCCTGGCTGCACGCTCCGGAGGACGAGCGGCCGGGGGAGGGACAGCGCCTGACACCAGGCGCCCCTCACAACGGTGGAAGGCACCCCCCCGGGGACGCCCTTCCGCCACCCCCACAGCGAGCAACGCCGGCCCGCAAGGGCGCACGCTGTGGGGCCGGTCCTGGGTCCACACGCCCGCATCGACCGCACCCGGGACACACGGGTCGCGGAACCCTGGCTGCACGCTCCGGAGGACGAGCGGCCGGGGAAGGGACAGCGCCTGACACCAGGCGCCCCTCACAACGGTGGAAGGCATCCCCCCCGGGGACGCCCTTCCGCCACCCCCACAGCGAGCAGCGTCAGCCCGCAAGGGCGCACGCTGTGGGGCCGGTGCTGGGTCCACACGCCCGCATCGACCGCGCCCGGGACACGCGGGTCGCGGAACCCTGGCTGCACGCTCCGGAGGACGAGCGGCCGGGGAAGGGACAGCGCCTGACACCAGGCGCCCCTCACAACGGTGGAAGGCACCCCCCCCAGGGACGCCCTTCCGCCACCCCCACAGCGAACAACGCCGGCCCGCAAGGGCGCACGCTGTGGGGCCGGTGCTGGGTCCACACGCCCGCATCGACCGCATCCGGGACACACGGGTCGCGGAACCCTGGCTGCACGCTCCGGAGGACGAGCGGCCGGGGGAGGGACAGCGCCTGACACCAGGCGCCCCTCACAACGGTGGAAGGCATCCCCCCCAGGGACGCCCTTCCGCCACCCCCACAGCGAGCAGTGTCGGCCCGCAAGGGCGCACGCTGCGGGGCCGGTGCTGGGTCCACACGCCCGCATCGACCGCGCCCGGGACCCTCGGGTCGCGGAACCCTGGCTGCACGCTACGGAGGACGAGCGGCCGGGGGAGGGACAGCGCCTGACACCAGGCGCCCCTCACAACGGTGGAAGGCACCCCCCCCGGGGACGCCCTTCCGCCACCCCCACAGCGAGCAACGCCGGCCCGCAAGGGCGCACGCTGTGGGGCCGGTGCTGGGTCCACATGCCCGCATCGACCGCACCCGGGACACACGAGTCGCGGAACCCCGGCTGCACGCTCCGGAGGACAAGCGGCCGGGGAAGGGACAGCGCCTGACACCAGGCGCCCCTCACAACGGTGGAAGGCACCCCCCCCGGGGACGCCCTTCCGCCACCCCCACAGCGAGCAACGCCGGCCCGCAAGGGCGCACGCTGTGGGGCCGGTGCTGGGTCCACACGCCCGCATCGACCGCACCCGGGACACACGGGTCGCGGAACCCTGGCTGCCCGCTCCGGAGGACGAGCGGCCGGGGGAGGGACAGCGCCTGACACCAGGCGCCCCCCACAACGGTGGAAGGCACCCCCCCCCGGGGACGCCCTTCCGCCACCCCCACAGCGAACAACGCCGGCCCGCAAGGGCGCACGCTGTGGGGCCGGTGCTGGGCCCACGCGCCCGCATCGACCGCACCCGGGACACACGGGTCGCGGAACCCTGGCTGCCCGCTCCGGAGGACGGGCGACCGGGAGAGGGACAGCGCCTAACACCGGACGCCCCTCGCAACACTGGAAAGCGCCCCCCCGGGGATGCCCATCCACCACCCCCACACCGAGCAACGCACCAGCGCACCAACGCACCAGCCACGGGACATCCGCACCCCACCCCCTGCTCTTAGACACAGCGACACAGCAATGGCGAAACCCGCGGCACCACGCAAGACACGCCCCCGATCTCCGACGCTGGACGAAGCACACGAGGTCATCAGGGCGCTGGGACTCAGAGACGGCGAAGGAGACCCCCCACAAGGGGACGCGGGCACGGACTCCGACCGGGAGGCATTGCCGGAGCCCCCCACGGGAGACGCGCCCGCGGAACCTGCGCCGCCGGCGGGCAGCGTACCCGCGATCTGCCCCGCGTGGAAACGGGGCCACTGCACCGGCGAAGGCTGGTGCCCCAAACAGCACCCCCAGCCCGGCCCCGATGACGGAGCGTTGCCCGAGGTGAAACCCGCGGCCGCACGCGCCGCCCTACACTACGGGGTGGCGCAGGGCTGGATCCTGGATGAGACCGCGCGCGGCAGCGTGAACATCCAGGAGGCCGTCGACCGAGTCACCCACGAGGGACAGGCAGCAGTGGCCTTGCACACCCGGGGCCGCCACGGTGGACCCGCAGAGGGGATCATTGTGGATCCCTCGGGAATGGTGCTGGTCCTGGCGGCAGACATGGTCCGAGGGGTGCTCCACGCGTCCCGCGTGCGGCGGGCGTGCCCACAGTAGACCATCCAGGTGTACACCCCCCCGCGGGCGTGGCCCTTTTCCACATGGGCGGTGCTCGCCGTCATGTGGCACCTGGCACCAGAGGACGCCCCCACAGGGACCGCGGAGGACATCGCCCGGGACCTCCACACCTGGCCGGCCGACCAGGAATACCCCTGGCGCAGGCCCCGGGGCGGCCTCCCGGTGGCACCAGCGGCAGAGGGGCTCAGCCTCGCGGCAACCCTCCAACGGCACCCCGACAAGCAGGCACGCCACTTCCTGCAGACGGGCCCGGTCCCGGCCACCCCGCCAGACTCCGAGTGGCGATGGGACGCAGGGGTGGCGCAACCGCTGCCGGGCCCCTGGACCCTCCCGTTGTGGTACTTGCCCATGGGCACCTTGGCCCACGCCACCCAGGCCGTCAAGGGGGCCTTCCCGCAGCCGCTCCTCCCCGGCGTGGCCCTGCTCCGAAGCCTGCAGGCGGGGGCCGCCTGGGTACGGTGGAAGGAAGAGAAGGGGCGCTCGAGCCCCTATTTCCCCATGGTCCAAGGCCAGGCGCTGATCCACGCCGAGGGCATGGGGACCGTGGAATGGGGGGCGAACGTGCCCGGCACGGCGTGCAGGTGGATCACGGCGGCCGCCCCACAGCCCATGCGATCGCCGCCGGCGTGCCACCGCCTCCTACGGATGGTCCCCTCTTTGGCCCCCCAGCACGCCTTTACAAGGGACGTGTGGAAGGCCGTACTGAGCCACACCAGGGAGTGGCTAACGAACCCGGGTACGCGGTACCCGCCGGGACCGGTGCTCGAACAGCTCACGGCCCCCACACCCGGGGTCCTCCACGCCCTACACAGGGCGTCGGCCCTCACGAAGCAGCTCAACGACGAAGTGCTGGACCTGGCGCTGGAGCTGCTGCGGGTGCTCTACCCGCAGGCACACATCCCACCCGCGGGCACGTCCAACCGCCTAGGCCGCCTGGGGTTGCAGCGCCGCGTCGAGGCCGCGCACCCAGGAGGCGTGGTGGAACAGTGGCTAACGCTCCGCAATCCGTCCACCGCGGAGGGCCACTGGTACCTGCACCAACTCCTCTTCCAGCCACGGGCAGCCCCGGAACACCGCCGGCAAAACCCGTACCACACGCACCCGGAGCGCCGAGGCGCGCAAAACTACCCGCAGCCAATCCCGCCCGCCCTCCCGCCGGGGCAGGGCCCGGAGGCTCTACAGCGGGGCCCCCCGCTCGACACCGCCACCACGGTACAGCAAAGGGGAGGCGACGACGCGAGTGGTGCCGAACCGGACTGCACGAACTGCGGAGCGGTGGCCTGGATGGCAGCCTGCAGGTACCTCAACCGAGATACCACGGGACTCCGGCAGTACAGACCCACGGACCGCACGGCGCTGGCGTCCGCGGTCGCGGTCGTCACCATGGGTCCAGTGGCGGCGTGGCCGGCGCAACTGCTGCCCCACGTCCCCTGCCGCGACACGCGGCCCCGACGGCCGGCCGCGACGCACGAGCCGACGGCACCCCTCACGGCGGAGCAACTATACGTCGTCGCGGCGGCGTTGCTAGCAGACGGCGGGGAGAGCTTCGTCCACCACCACGGCCCGGCGCAAATTGCGGGATGCATACAAGGGCCTCAGCGCGATGCACCAGACCCGTGGCATGCCACACTCCGCGGGCGCACCCGCGTCTGGGGTGCGGGCGATGGCGCACCCCCGCCCGGGCCTAAGCAGGAGGAGACACTGGTACTGCAGACGGCAGGCTACCAAGCCATCATACACGGCCACGCCGGAGGGTACCGGTCGCACGTCCTGGCCGGAGGCCGATGGACGGCCTGGCACAGCACCGCCAGGCAGGGGGCTTTCCCGCCCCTGCCCCACGTCGACTGGCGACAGGGGCCCACCCAGGCCTACTATATGTCGGCGGACCCCTGGCCGCTGGCGGTCCTGCTACACACTGTCAGCGCCCCCAACAAGAGGCAGGAACCGGGGTGGGTCAACCCCCCCACACTGGTGTGGAGCCCCGACCAGGAGGAGCATCTACGGGCCGCGTGGCAGGGAGACGCCATCAGGGCCACGGACGTCCCGGACCTCCACGCGGGGCCAATCACGCACGCCCGCCCAGCGGCTACCCTGGCGGTGGCCCAACAGGGACAGCAGAACCCACAGTGGGTGGTCTGCATGTTCAGCCCGGCGGACGCGCACATCGTCGTCTGCGACCCCGAACGCCTTCCCGGGCCCGAAGCCGTGATCCGCGTGGCAGACTGCACCCGCATGATCATCAAGGCGCTGCGGGAGGGCGAACACCACGCCCTCCTGCTCCAGGTCAGGCTGAAGGACAGCGCCCGGGCGGCGAGGCCGGGAGTGTGGCCGGCAGCGGCACACCCCGCCGACCTGGAGCTCCAGCTGGCGGTCCCGACCGAGGTGTACCACTGGCTACAGGCCTTCCACGACCTGCGATGGAGGGGCAAGCCCGACCGCCAAATCGGCTCCACGCACTGGCAAACGTGGCTGCAAGCAGACGCGCAGCGCGATGCCGCCCGAGGCCTCGGGCCCGCGCCCGCGACGCGAGCCCTCGATGCGGCGGCCCCGGGCCGCACGCTGGCACCACACACGGTGCCGCTGGCCAACCTGCCCTTCGAACCAGCGGCGGAGGGCGCCATTCGGAAGTCGGTGCAGCTCCCCCCGGCGCGAGGGGCCACGGAGCCGACGAAATGCCCCCTGTGTGCGGACAAGTACTACACCAGCGGGGCAATGCTGGAACACCTGGCGTGGCACGCGGTGCACGCTGCGGCCCCGGCGGACGACAAGGAGGCGGCCGCCAACATCCTGCAGGGGAGAGCACGGAGGTCCCCGTGGCACGCCCCGTACACCCGGCGCCCCCTGCCCCAGGCAGCCGACCACGCAGATGGAGGTGAGGAGGCACCCGGAGCGGCCCCGGGGGCCGGCGGTGCGGCCCCACCAGGGTCCATGTCCATCCCCGCGGGGCTGGCCCCCCTGGCCCCCCTGGCTCCCCCGGTCCCCCGGGCCCCCCTGTGGGCCCCGCTGGGAACGGGCTCAGCGGATGCGGCGCACCCAGATGCCCTGGCGGCACCAGCGAACCTGGCGGCGATGCCGATGCGGGATAGCTGACTCCAGGAGAACACGGCGGGCGACGCCCTGTGGCTCCTCTCGTGGAACCTGCGCAACGGCCTCGTGCCGCCAGGCCGGTCCCTCCGGGACACACTCCGGCGGCGCCGGGGGCGGGCGGCCTGCACCGACAAGGAGCACCTCATCACCGGCATGCTGCCCCAGGAGGGGGGCTTTGCCATCATGCTCCAGGAAACGGGGATCGCCACCAGGGCGCAGGAGATGCACGTGGCCGCGGCGCTCCGGGACAAGGGGTACACCGCCTACTTCAGCAGCCGGCTGGCGGAGACGGGGGCCACCTCCACCTCGAGAGGGGGGGGCCTCCTCACCGCGGTCAGCAGCAAGTACGTGGCGGAGCACGAGGTGCTCAGCTTCACGGAAATTGTCCCCGGGAAGGCCGCGGCCCTGGAGATCCGCACGGACGGGGGAGTCCTCACCCTCATCAACGTCCACGGGCCGCAAGCAGGCTGCTCCCCGTGGGCGGGACGGGCGGCGTTCTCGGCCGACATACAAATGTATGCCACGGCACGCAGCCTCGGCAGGAGGCACCCGGTGGTCATCGCCGGCGACACCAACATCTACATGGATGTCCCCGCCAACCCGGCCACGGAGCATTTCTGAGCGGGCTGGGAAGCCTGCGGCTTCCGAAGAGCCGCGGCAGGCGGCGAGGAGGACATGACCCCCACGCTCCACCCGTCCCAGCACAGGGTGGACACCTTCCTGGTCAACGAGCCCCTCCTGCCGTGGTCCCTGCGGGAAAGCGTCTGGGCTCGCGGCATGGCACACCCCCAGGTGGTCGGCTCGGACCACCTCCCGGTCCGCCTGGCCCTGCCGGGTCTCCTCAGCGCAGCGGGACGCGCGGCGATGCCCACCCCCTACAGCCACACGGAGGGCCGCCTCCTCCCGTATGACGCCGAGGCCGCGCCCGTCCAACACTGCCTGGGGGCGGCGGTCACCGCCGCGCAGGATGAACCCTCCCTGGCGCCCTGGCTGGGTCCCGCAGAGCAGCACGACTACGGGTCCATGCCCGCGGCCGCGGTGGACAAGGTGTTCGAACACCTCCACGCGACACATGACGCCCTGGCGCGCGTGGTGGGACGCCGGCAGCCGTCTCCGGCGGGAACGGACCCGGCGGAGGGGGACCTCCTGGAGAGCGGAAAGCAGCTCCAGGCAGCGGTCCTCCGCTATGACACCCTGGCAGCGCGCGCCCCGGCAGCGTACCAGGCGGACGCGGCCAGGCATGGCATCCGGTCCGAGGCGGCGCTCCGGCTCACGGAGGAACTGCAGGCTGTGTCGCCCGGGTTCCGCCCGACCACGCAGGGCAAGCTACAGGAGGAGCTGGAGAGGCAAGCAGCCGCCCTCGAGGAGGACATTCGCCAGCTCCGCGCCCTCCTGGCGGCAGACCGCAAGCGCGCCATCAAGGACTTCTGGCGCCGCCACGCCCCCGACATCGCCCAGCGATGGAAAGCCGTGCGGGGAGCCATAGAGGTAGAGGCCCCAGGCCCGTCAGGCCTCTGGAACGTGCGGGTTCCCAACACCCAAACGCTCCTCACGGAGGCCCACGACGTGATGTTCGCAGCTCGCGCCTTCTGGCGAGAACTGTATGACAAACGCCCGGTGGACCTCCCGGGTTTCCAGGCGGTCCTCGGCCGCCACGTCCCCCGGGTCCCTGAGGGGGCCTGGACACAGGTCCAGCAGTACTCCATGCAGGACCTGAAGTCCGCCCTGGACAAGGCCGATGGCAAGGCACCAGGTCCTAACCACGTGGAGGCCCGCTTCATCAAGGCCCTCCCGGCACCCGTCCAGTGGCTCCTGGTCCATTCCTACCGGGCCATCCTCCGCGGCGCCCCCCCGCCGATGCACTGGAGGGACGCGCACATCTGGCTCAGCCCCAAGGTACCGGGCTCTGCCAGACTGGACGACTACAGGCCCATAGCCCTGGGCCAGCTGGACATGAAGCTGCTCACGGGTCCCCTCACCCAGCGCATCACAGAGGTGCTCACACGGCACGGAGTGGTCAGCGACTGGCAGCAGGGGGCCCTCCCTGGCTCCAACACAGGCGCCCCGCTGTTCATGGCGCAGCGGCAGCTCCAGCGGGGAAGGCCCAACTACGTCTTCTCCTTTGACGCCCGCAAGGCCTTCGACACCGCCCCACATGGCGCCCTCCACCTCATCCTGCGCCACCTCTCCGTGCCGCCGGACGTCATTGACCTCCTGCTCTTCCTCCACACGTGCGCCAGGCTGCGCATCGTCACAGCACACGGGCTAACGCAGCCCGTCTACATGCTACGCGGCGTCCGGCAGGGCAACCCCGAGAGCCCCCTGCTGTACGCGCTCCTCCTGGAGCCCCTGCTCAGGGCACAGGGGCACCGCCTGCGCCCGCCGGGAGGGGCCGAGCACGGCCTCATCCAGGCCTATATCGACGACCTGCTGGTGGTGGCCCACACGCTGCAGCACTTCGTCGAGGGCGTGGAGGCGGTGGCCGCGTACCTGGGGATGATGGGCATGGAGCTCAACCCCCGCAAGTGCGCCATGGCCACCACGGAGGGGGTCCCGGGCCTGCAGCTGCGCCTCTGCCCCCACCTGGAAAACCCGTGGTACTGGGTACCAGCGGCGGACTCCGTCCCCTACCTGGGACTCCAGCTGCAGCCGGACGGGGAGTTCTCCCTGCAGCGCAAGCACCGGCTACGCCTGGCGGCAGTGCACCACTGGTGCCTTAACACCCTCGCGCCACCGAAAGTGGTGCAGGACGTCATCCTGGCGATCCTCGGAGGGGTGACGCAGTACGTCGCCCCTTTCATCGCCGACGACTCCGACACTGCACGCCACCTGGACCACATCACGGTCCAGGTCGCGAAGGACAGGGCGCGGTACGCCTTCGACGCCTCGCGGGACAGCCTGCAGGATGACCGGACCCTGGGGCTCACACGGGTGCCCACGCGGTGCCAGCAGGCAGCGGTGGCCCTCGTGGGTACACTCGTTCACCACCGCTCAACCTCCGTGCGCGCCGAGGTCACCAAGATGTTCTGGGAGATAGCCGGCGCGCACGGAATATGTCCCGAGGTGCACTACCCCGTCCCGGAGTTCGCAACTCTGGCGGGAGGCGACTGGGTCCACCGCATACCCCGGGCCCTGGCCGCCCTGGGAGTGGGGATGTACAACCCCATCGCGTGCCCCAGGGCGGCTCATGTCCAACTACAGTCCCCGCCGGGCAAAATCGTCACGCTGCGCACCGCCAAGCTGCGACACCGCGACACGTGCCGCCTGACGGTGCCACACACAACGCCGTGGCACGGGCACAACGGGCTACGCCACCCCTTCCCCGACAACGACGATCCGTGGCCGACGGCGGTGCGGGAGTGCCTCAACCAATGCGCCGATCAACACCTCCATTATTGCCGCCGTGAGCAGGAGCCCACCAACCACCCCGGGTGGCGCGACGCCCTGGCCCACCTCTTCCACACCACCGGCACACGGGACCCCCGCCTGAGACTCGTCCACCCCACGAGGGCTAAGCAGGACGCCCACACCGGCCCACGGGTGACCCCGGACGGCCTGCACCTCCACGTCGGGGGCTACCGCCGCCGGGACGGCCTGCCCCCCCCCACGCGGGGGGCGGCGTACCACCCGCCAGCGGCCCTCATGTACATCCTCCGCGACGTACTCGCGGAAAGCGAGCACCAAGAGCCTAACGCGGCATGGCGTGGCCAGAGCCCTTACGCCCCCGGCCCAACGCGCCGACGCCGTTGTGGCTGGTGACCACGGACGACCAATGCACCAAAGCGACGGGACAAGCGCAGCTCCGGGCCGAGTGGGTAATAGTGCAAGTGGGGGCAGGCCAGCCCGAACCCCGTGGGCTCCCCCGTGGCACCGCCCTACTGGTGGCTACGGGGGTGCCGCACGACCCACACATGGCGGTGCACGCGCTGGAGGACCGTCCGGAGGACACGGGACACCTGGTGGTGCACCAGCGCGGGGGCCCGGCGTGGCTCAAGGAACATGTGACCGCGCTACGGTCCTGGGCAAGCACGGTCGCCGGAGCGGAGATCCGGCTGCACGACCACCCGGCGATCAGCCCAGGCGACACCAGGGCGCTGAGCGTGGACCAACTGACCCCCAGCCACCCCGACGTCCGGTGGCACTCCGCCGACCTCAACGCGGGGTGGCTCAGCCCCACCGGATACTACTGGATCCCGGAGGCCTGGGGACACACCTCCTCTGACGCGTCCGGGGGCGGACCCTGCAAACACGCCACCAGCGTCGCTCTCGCCGCCGACCTCACCCGCACGTGGGCGGTGGCCATCTCGGGCACGGTGCCCGACGGGGAGGGGGTGGCCGCCTCCCTCCCCCTACATTACGGTGCACACAGACCATGGGTCCACACGGTGGACGCCGAAGTCATCCTCCACCTCCTGCGGCACGCAGATCGCGAGCGAACCACGGGGGTCCCTGCGGGCGCAGCGAAGGTGGTCAACCAGATGCCCCTGAGGTGGCTCCGGGACGGCCTGTGCGCGCGGGGGCAACACGCCGGGCACCCGTTCTGGTACGTCCGAGCCACCTCGCACCACAGTGACGCCCTACTGCACAAGGCGGACTGGGCGGCGTCCCAGGACACCGTCTTGCAGAATACGCCCCCGGACCCTGGCCACGCCCAACTCATTGTCGCCGGCCGTGACGGCCATCTCGATCTACGGCCCCCCACGATGCGGGTGCTCGGCGAGGTCGCGCAACGGGCGCAGACGGACCATGCGCTGACGCACCGGGGACACACACCTTTGGGCGCGGCCCACGCCACGGCCTACGTCCACGCCCGGGACCTCACCGCGGCGGCCACCAACCGCCGGGTGCTGCGGGCCCGAGACGGCCACACGCCGGTGCAGCGCAGGCTCCGCGTCCGGAAGGAGCGGCTCTCCGGCGTCGCCATCGTCCCACAACCGTGCCTTTTCTGCGGCGGCCCGGAAGAGACCCCGGTGCACATGCACGTGGGTTGCACCCACTCACGGCTCCTCTGGCCCCACTACCGCCAGGCGGTACACGAGGCGGCCCGCCACCTCCCACCTGGGGACAAGGCCCTGTGGGTGGCCTCGTGGCGCTCCGCAGGCGCCACCTGGACGGAGGTGTTCTGCTCCGGACTGGTGCCCGAGGACGCGGAGGCGCAGCTCCGCGCCATAACCCGATACGACCCGCCGGGAGGGACCTCAGTGGACGATTTCGTCCACCACATGCTCCGGCTGGGGGACTTCGCGTGGGAGCTTCGCAACCACCGGCTGGAGCAACTCCTCCACGAGCCCCTAAGCGCGGCGGCCCGGGCGCACCGGTGGATCACTGCGGCGGAGGGCGACCACCCTCCCCCTCCCCCGCGCCCTGACAAGGACTTCGTAGCCTCCCTCCGTGTTGTGAATGGCACTCTGGAGTGCCCGCCCCAAGAGAGCCCCCACCCGTACCAGGACCTGCCGGGGGGGTTCTCGAGGCACCTACAAGACGCCCTCTTCCCACCGTGGATCATCGGGCGCGGCTCCATGACCGCATGGGAGGCGCGCATCGTGGGGGAGGAGTGGGTGCGGGAGTGGGGCCGGTGGTGCGCCGCCACGCGCGCCCCGGAGACCCCTGCGCAACGATACGCCGCCATCCCGCTCCGGTGGTGGGGGCCGGACACCCGGCCGAGACCCACCATGATCCGCGGGGCGGGGCCTGACCACCCGTGGGACGCGGCGACGGGGGAATGGCTGCAGGCGGCCCCGGGGCCGCAAACGGGATGGACTGGAGACGTATCCTCACTCATCAGGACGCCCGTCCCGCCCCGCATCGTCCTTCACGCTGCCAACGTGCTCCGGGCCACGGGGATACGCACGTGGGGACACGCTGCGGCCACCGTCCGGTGGCACCCCCCAGAGGACGGGGCCACCCAACTCACCGTGGCGCACTTCAAAGCTGGGGGGCCGGTATACGACGACGCCCTGTCCCGGCTGGGCGACACCCAGGGGCCCTTGCTCCTCATGCTCCCCACCGGCATTGCAGCCGCGCTGCGCCAGGAGCTAGACGGCTGCGAAGGGCTGCGAGTGGGGTGGGAGGCAGTCGCGGACGGCACCCTGCTGGCCCTCCTCCACAGGGACACCGCGAACGGGTGCCAATGGGACGCGCTGACGCTCCACCTCACCGGGCGCCACGTGTACATGGCGAGCCCCCCCCCTATAGGATACAGGTACGCTGGTGTGCAGCACTGTTCTGTAGCACCACCCCACAACAGACAAAAGTACTCCAAAATAGGCCGAGTTCCAGGGTTTTTGATGGTTTAGGAGAAGGCTCGGGTGGGAAGAACCCCCCCATCCGTATTTTGGGGCAAGAGAATCCCAACAAAAGGGCAATTTCTGTCGAAAATCCTCTATGGGCAGGTACACTGGTGTGCAGCACTGTTCTGCAGGACCAGCCCAGAGCAGGCAAAAATACCCCAAAATAGGCCAAATTTCAGGGTTTTTGATATTTTTGGACAAAAGCCGGGTAGGAGGAACCCCCCCCCCCCTATTTTGGGGCCGTAGAAATCAAAAAAGTAGGTCATTTCCCGCGAAAATCTGCCTTTTGCTGACTTTTTGAATTTTGGGAAAAAACAGCTGCTAAAATCATAGGTGCAGGGGCCACCCCGCCCGACGTGGGACGACCTCATCGCCGCCTTCCACGACCACGGAATCCTCCCCGGCGACACGTGGCAGGAGGTCCAGCGGAAGGAGCTTGGCAAGGACTACCGGCGCCGCGTCCACGCCCGCCTGCTGGAGATCCGGGACCCCCTCGGACAGAGCTGGGACGACCTCTGGCTCCGCCATCTCGACCCTTGGTCGCCGCCCTCCCACCTCCCACACACCTGCCGACTCTGCGGAGAATGTGACACGGTTACTCCGCAGCATCGACAGGCGCCAAAAGGTGCGCGCGGTGCACCCAGGTAGCCGCGTGCCCCTGGCCCGAGCCTCCCGCAGGCCCGCGCAGGCGCACAGAGGAGGAGGCCATGCGCCGGCGCATCGAGGGGGCACACACCCCCTCGCACGAACAAGCGGGCCCCGCGGGCGCTGCCCTTCTGTGGATCCACGTGCACCTGCGGGACCCCACATCCGTTGCGCACCTGTCGCACGTGTTCGCCCCCTAACCCCCACCCGCCGCCGCCCTTTGCAGAGCCCGCAGCACCATGCCACGCCGACGGGGGGATGGGCCGGGGCACACCAGGGCCCGCCGCAGAGCGCAGGAGGCGTCCGTCCGGGGCCTGGTGGCGGACGCGGTGGCGGAGGCAAGAGAAGCGCACGCTGCCGCACGGTGCGACCTGGAGGGCAGTGCGAGGACCTTCCTCAACGAGACCGCCCTCCCGGCCGTCCGCGCCCTGAACGGAGCGGGGGCCCCTACGCTGCTCCCGGCAATGCACCGGATCGTGAACGCCATCCGGCCGGGGCTCATCAGCCCGGAAGCGGCCCTCTACGGGCACTGGATGGAGTGGCGCGAGTCCAATCGGTCAGGCCGGCCCCTGTCCATGGGGGACACCCTCCGGCTGACAGGAGCGGGGTCTGCCATGTCCCTCCGCAGTAGCGCCCCAGCCCTGCTGCACGCCCTCAGGACACGCTACCCCGGGGACGCGGCCCCGTACCTGAACCAGGCGCGGGCCACGTACCCGGGGGGAGTGTCCGAGCTGGATGCGGCGCTCCACCTTGTACACCCGCCGGACGAGGACCTGGAGGTGGGCGAGGTCACGGTGTTCGTGGAAGGCGCGGACGAGGCGTCCGCCCGCCCCCGGCCGACCAACCCGGTGTATGACGGCACCGGGCCTACCCCCCCGTACGCCGTCGTCTACGAGGCGTTCCCCAGGGAGCCCACTTGGCGCCCCGCCCTCCCACCGGCGACGCACGCGCCCCGCGGCTGGGCTAACCCAGACCTGTCCCCCCCCCTCTCCAGGACCAGGGGTGCCCACCACAGGGGGCAGGTCCTCTGGCAAGAGTGCCCTGGCACCCCCCCCCTCCTCCTCCTTTTCGCCGCGGGGGCCCGGGGCGGATCCTGGGGATCACCCCCACCCACCTCTATGGGGCCACACCCGTACCCCGCCCCCCCCTCCCGGCGCTCGCGGCGCGGGACGGAGTACACACCTTCCTGCGCACACAGGAGGTCACCGCCGTTACGGGGGTCCACCTAGTGCGGCTGCCCCCGACACTGCTCGACGACCCCCGGGGGCCCAGGGCCCTGGGCCCCGCCCCAGACTGGGAGCTGTGGCGCGACGCGTGGGCCGCGTGGCTCCCCCGCCTCCCCTCCCAATGCCGGTGGATGGCCGCGGGCCCCCGGCCGTGCGGGGCTGACGCCACAGCCGGCCCCCCATCCCCTCCCCCCCTCCCCCCCGCAGAGCACCACACGGCACTGCCCACGGCACGGCACTGATGCACCAGCAGGGTTGTTACAATACAGTACGTGTAATGTATCGTATCGTTCCGATACAGTACTGTAATGTAACGTATCGTATCGTTTCCTGACAAAGTACTGTTTGGTCACAGAAGTTATGTTCCTAGAACTTGCAGCTATTCTGTTTTAGTGTACAACCTGCAATTGTTTTCAAAAATAATTTTTTGTCTTAATTTTTGTTTTTTTGGATACCTTGTGTTCTATATTTGTTTAACCTGGTTGATGACATCATCAGTGATGTCAATGATGATGTCATCAGTGACATCACTGATGATGTCATCATGCATGACGTCATCAGTGATGTGTCCCATCACACAGCACCAAAAACAAACATTTCACATCCACATCCTCAGGGCCAGGCCACCCAGATCCAGACTGCTGTCCACACTCGGTGGCTTAGCAAACTCACCTGTAGGTGGCATGCCACCAGGGGAGGTCCGGTCGGGTTTTCTAGACACCCCTCAGATGTTATTCTCCTTCTGAACTTTTGCAGATTTCAAAAATGGCACCACGTGGCACTGGCCTGCTTGAGCAGCATTTCACACTTAACCTTGCTACAAAAACCAGTAAAACTGGGCATGACTACAACTGCAAATATTGTGGTTATTTGGGCAAGGGCTGGCAAGGACCTGCAAGAGCTCGTGCCCATTTGTCTGGGGAAAAGGGGCATGGTGTTGCTGCCTGCCCCAATGTGCCGAAGGATGTCAAAGAGAAACTGTTGAAGGAGGCTGAGGAAAAGCTGAAGCAAAAAGAACATCAACAAAACAAAAAGAGGATTTTCCTGAGCCAACAAAATCCTGATGCCGCTGCAGAACCATCTCCAAAGAAGCAGGCAACACTAGACAACTTGCAGGAAATTCTGAAGACAGAACTTGATGTTTCCTTTGCTGAGTTCATGTACCACGCTGGTATACCATTTCATATCTCTGATGATGTGATGCTGCGTCGCTACATTGACAAACTGATCAAATGTGTGAAGGCTGGTCTACCAGGTTCTCAGTTGTATCCTCCCAACAGGCAAAAGCTTGCTGATGGTTTGCTGGACACGGTTTACGACAACATTTCAAAAGATATTGGCCCTGTGTTTGCTGCAGATCATCACACAGGGTTGGCAACAGATGGGTACTCGAATATCCGCAGGCAATCTGTCATCAATTACAATCTGATTGGGCGCCGTGGCTCAGTTTTTGTGAAGGCAGACTACCCTGGCAAACAAGTGAAAAATGCAGACCACATCGCACAGGGCATTCACGATGCTTTGGAGGTGGTTCGTCAGTTGCAGCTGCCCTGCCCCACCTCAACAGTGGTGGCAGATAATGCAGCTGTGATGCAGGCTGCCCTGAACGTGTTGGATCAGTCTGAGAAATTTGAGGTTGATCATTTTTTGACAAAGATTGGATGTACCATTCATGGCTACAATCTGCTGTTCAAGGATCTCTGTGCACTCCCCACTGTTAAAGATGTCATCACCAAGTGCCGGACAGTTCTCAGTTTTTTCCGAAACAGATTCAGAGCCTCTGGGATTCTGAAGGACGAGCAGAAGAAACACAAGGAAAAAGAGGCACAGCAGGATATGACGGAGCCTCCACTGCCTGGCGACACACGGTTCGCAACCAATTACCCATGTCTTAAGTTCATGGTGAAGAACAAGGGGCCACTTCAGAGTTCGGTTGTCTCACCGGACTGGTCCAACACCAAGTGGTCGTACGCCACCAGCGACAGCACCAAAGCCGAAGTCATCGCTGAGATCGTCCTTTCCACCACCTTCTGGAAGCTGTTGTTGAGTTGTCGAACATTGCTGCAGCCACTGGCGCGTATGATCAGGAAAGCTGACACAGAAGGCTCCACTTATAATAGTCTGGTGTACTACGACATGCTTTTGTTCCAACAGCACGTTGCTGAGCATCAGGGACTTCCCAAACCTGAACACAAACAGGCACAGAGTCTTGTACTCGAAAGGTGGAAGTTTTTGCACCACCCTGTGCATTCAGCCAGCTATGTGCTTAATCCTGCTTTGATGACTCGTGAGGAAGACCCACTGAAGGACAGTGAGATCAGGAATGATGTTGCTCAGGTTTTTGAATCCTTTGGTGGCAAGGAGCATGCTCAAACAGCCAAACTGCAACTGCAACAGTTCCTTACGAGGTGTGGAGAGTTTGCAGATGAACGCCTTTGGACCAAAGAAAGTCTTGCCCTTGGCGGCCTCAATTGGTTCCAAGCTTTCTGCTATGAAAATTCAGTGCTGAGGGACATTGCGCTGCGCGTACATTCAACCCCTACAGTGGCCTCTGCTGCAGAGCGCAACTGGAGTGTGTTTGGTTTTGTGCACTCAAAAAGTAGGAACCGTCTGTATGGCCACAAGGTGGAGAAGCTTGTTTATATTTATCAGAACATGAGGCTACTGCGAAAGATTAGGGACCCAGCTTTCAGAGAGCCCTGTGTGTTGCCTGACCATATGTTTGAGGAAGATGAGGAGGAGGAGGAATAGGAACTCAAACCTGTTCAGGCGCACTGTTTCTCTTGCTCTGTGATCCACCAGTTCTTCAGCTCCTGCTCGCTATCCCAGAGCATCTTCAGTCGCGACCAGTCAGCGTAGGACATGGGCTGCTGGCTCTCTCTTTGTTGTCTCCAACAATACGACTCGTACTGGTGTCTCTGCCATTGCTCTGCAAACACGTGGTCCCATTCATCCCATTCATCGCACTCATCAGAACCTGTCTCATCTGCGTCGGCGTTCTGAGCGAGACAGTTGGCTTTCGTGTCGTTTGCTTGCATACCTTCTGACTCTTGTATGCTGCTCGTAGCGTTTCCTTCACGGCACGCAGATGTTGTTTGTGGCATTCTACATCTCTGCACGCAAAGTTCGCGACGGCTTTTTCTCGGCGCGCAAGTGTTTTCAAACGACGACAAGCATACCGCACGATGCGCAATGGCAGTGGGGACACAGCGGTGCTATTGGTTCGGAAAAACACGGCTTAAATTGGAACTCGGTTTTTATGTCGCAACTACTTTAAAGCAATATGTCGGGGATCAACAGTTAAAATTTTGGTGCATCCAAAATGTCGGCGGCCTGCAGAAACATGAAAATCTCGCGTTTTGTTGGTTTTTAACCTCATTCTCTGCGGCGGCACGCGCGTCTGGCGCCAGTCGACGGCCCCCCCAGCAGACGCGTACTGTATTGTATTCTCGCGATACGGTACGCGTATATATACGTTACGCGTATTTATACGCCGTCTTTTACAACCCTGTGCACCAGGAGGTAGCGGGAAGGGCGCGCCTGCCACCACGCATGCCTACCAGAGTAACAGTGATGGCAGACTCCGATGGGTCCCTCCAGCGGAACGACCGCCACCACCGCCGGTCCCGCTCCCGCTCCCCCTTCTCCTCCCCGGAGTGGACGGGGGAGACCCTCGCGGAGCGCGAGGAGCGGAGGCTGGCGGAGGCGGCGGTGGTCGGGCCGCCGCCGCCGGCCCGGGAACCTGGGCCAGCCGAGACGGCCGCCCCCGCCGCCCAAGCGGCCAGCCCCGCCGCCCCGCCCCGCCCAGACGCGCAGGAGGCGGAGACCGCGGCGAGCCACGCCGCGGCCCCGGCCGCGGCCCCCGGCACGCCGCCGACAAGGGGGGCAGCCCCGGCGCAGGAGCCGCAGCCGCACAGGAGAGCAAGAAGGGCGCGCGAGGGGTTGGGACGGACCCCGCACGGGCCGTCGGCGTCTCGCCGGCGGCCGCCGCGGCAGCAGAGGAGAACGAGGAGGGCGTGCGAGGGTTTGCGACCGCGGCCACGGGCGCCTCGTTGGCGGCCGCCACGGCAGCGAAGGAGAGTGAGGGGGGCGCGCGAGGGGCTGCGGCCGCGACCCCGGCGGGCCGCGACGCCGCCTCGGCCGGCCACGCCGCGGCCCCCAGCACGCCGCGCAAGCGGGGGAAGAACCCCGCACGGGCCGCGGACGCCTTGCCGGCGGCCGCCGCAGCAGCAGCAGTGGGCAGGCAGAGCGAGAAGTACTGCGCCCACGCCAACCCCGCCCACACCCACACCAGCCCCCCCAAGCCGTACCCCCCCAAGCCCTTCCCCCCGGGGCGGGAGCGGCACGTCCGCCCCCCGGCGCGCGAGCGCTCGCCGCCGGGCGTCACGCTGCCGCAACTGCAAAGGCAGCGGGACGCCCGGCGAGTGGTCCAGGAAGGGCGCAGCGGCGGGGGGGAGGGGAGCAGCGGACGGCGCGACAGGCAGGGGGCACGGGAGGGGTCAGGGCACGGGAAGGGCGCGCAGGGGCGCGGGCAGGGAGCCCAGGTGCAGGGGGCGGGGCGAGGGGAGGTGGGAGAGCGAGCGGGCCAGGGCGTGCTGGACGGGAGGCGGGACCCGCGACACAGGCAGGAGGCCGGGGAGGGGCCAGGGCACGGGAAGGGCGCTCAGGGGCGCGGGAAGGGTACCCAGGTGCAGGGGGCAGGACGAGGGGGGATGGGAGAGCGAGCGGGCCAGAGCGTGGGGGACGAGAGGCGGGACCCGCGACACGGGCATGGGACTGGAAAGGGGCCCAAGAGCAAGGGCAAGGGCGCCGCGGGCCCCAAGGGACAGGCGGGACGGGGCATGGGAGCCCAGGGAGGAGGGCGGGGCGAAGGGAGGGGGGCAGAGGGCGGAGCGCCCCCGCAGCCGGACGTGCAGCCGGTGAGGTGCACCCCCCCCGGCATCCAACCGATGCCGGCACACCACACCCACCACCACCACCACCACCACCACCACCACCTCTACAACATCGACCCTGACGCCGGCGAGCTCGTCCCCCCCCAACCCCCACGACACCAGCACCAGCAAGCCCCCCCCGCGCCGAGGGCGGAGCCGGCTCGGATGGCCTTGGCGGAGGGGGGACGGGCCGCGGCATCGGCGCCGCAGGCGCAGGGGCAGCGAGGGGGGCCGGCACGGGGGGCGGAGGAGGGCCGGCAATGGGACCGGGACTGGGGCGCGGTCCCGGACCCGCTGGGGGGGGAGACCCTCCCCCTGGTGGGGGAAGTGTACGGGTGGTTGTGCTGGGCCAACCAGGGGACCTCCAGGAGGTCGCGGAACCGGCCCTTCGATGCCGTGCTCCTCCGGAGGGACGGAGGAAACCGAGAGGCACCCCCGGGGGGGGTGGGCGGCCCCAGAGGACCACGAGAGGGTCCTCAGGTCAGTAATATGGGCGGCGTGGCCCGACAGGGAGCCGACGTGGCCGGCCTTCCTGGAAGGGGGAGCGGTGCTCCGCATCACGGATGCGGACGCCAACAACTGGCTCCCCCGGGCTTTGCGTAGCGCGCTCGCCCACTGGCGCTACCGCCGGCACAACCCGCCGCCGCCGCAGCCCCAGCCCCCACACAAGCGGGGGCGCAAGTGAAGGCCCAGACGGCGGGTACGGGAGGGTTGGGGGGGGGGGGATGGGCCCCCCGACCCACGCCCCCCCCACGGTATGGCACGACGTACAAGGGCGCGCCACCTCCCGCGGGAGGGAGTGCGGAGACAACGAGCGCGGGGAGGAACCCGCTGCCCCGCAACCCGCTAACCACTGACCGCTAACCCTCACGGCCACCCCCCGCCGGCCAGCGCCGCGCGACAACCGCCGGGGGATGAGGGGCCCCGGCGAGGGCCTGCGCGAGCATCCGGCTCTCCATAGGGGGGGCGGGAGAAGGGCGCGACCCCCTGGCCGATGGCTGGCCCCCGGGACCAGGACCGCCATGCCGCCCCCGCCCCTCCCCCCCGGCCGACGAAAGGCATCGCCAGGGGGCCAAAGGGCCCCCCCCAACCCACCCCCCCCCCCCGCACAGACCCGAGGGCGGGCGGGGGGGCGGCCCCCCCACCCCCCCCCCCGCACCCACCACAGCAGGGGAGCCACAGGCGCGGCCCTCCGCCCCCCCAGGGCCGGGGGGGTGCCCCCCCCTCAGGAGGAACGGCGGCGCGATAAGGGCAACGGCGGCTGGACCTGCTCCCGCGAACCCACACCGGCGTGCCGGAGCAACGCGCACAACGGAACAGGAAGGAGGCCGCGCCCCACCTGACCCTCCCGTAAGCACAGCCCACTCCGAGGTGACAGAGGGGGGGTTTCAAGTCAGATGGGGCCCCGAAGGGGGCGGTCCACGGGCCGCCCCTCACCCCCCCCCACCCCGGGGCGGCACTTCAGCCCCGACCGCACGCGCGCGCCGGAAGGGAGCGCGCCGGCGACACGGAGAGAGCCAGAAAGGAGTACCGCAGGCCGCCGCCCGGAACGAGAGCAGGGAGGCCGCGGCGCGACACCCCCCCCCCCGCCCCCCCACCGGCCCGCCAGCTGCAGGGGCCCCGGCCCCCACCCCCCGAGGCAGAGGGGATGGACCCCCCCCGCCCGAGAGGGGAGCCGGAGTGTGACCCGCCCCCCCGCCCCAGCCGCCGGCTCAAATGGGGGCCGCGAAGAACAAGTGGGCCCACGCCTGCGCACCGGGACACCGCGCAGATCGTGCCCAGAGAAGCCGGGTGGGCGCGAACCGGAATGGTATGGGGGGCCACGCCCCCCATGGACAGCACGACGCCAGTGACGCCCGCTTTGTTGCCTACCCACGGAAAGCGGCGCGCCACCTCCCGCGGGAGGGAGTGCGGAGACAACAAGCGCGGGGGGAAACCTGCTGCCCCGCAACCCGCTAACCACTGACCGCTAACCCTCACGGCCACCCCCGGCCGGCCAGCGCCGCGCGACAACGGCCGGGGGGTGACGGGCCCCAGAGAGGGACTGCGTGAGAATCCGGCTCTCGGTAGAGGGGGGCGGGGGAAGGGCGCGACCCCCTGGCCGATGGCTGGCCCCCGGCACCAGGACTGCCAAGCCGCCCCCCCCCCCCCTTGGCCGACAGGAGGCATCGCCAGGGGACCAAAGCCCCCCCCCCACTCCCCCCCCCCCTCCCACACAGGCCCGAGAGCGGGCGGGGGGGCGGCCCCCCCACCCCCCCCCCCGCACCCACCCCAGCTGGGGAGCCACAGGCGCGGCCCTCCGCCCCCCCAGGGCCGGGGGGGCGCCCCCACCCACAGGAGGAACGGCGACACGGTAAGGGCAACGGCGGCTGGACCTGCTCCCGCGAACCCACACAGGCGTGCCGGAGCAACGCGCACAACGGAACACGAAGGAGGCCGCGCCCCGCATGACCCTCCCGTAACCACAGCCCACTCCGAGGGGACAGAGGGGGGGTTTGCAGGTCAGCTGGGGCCCCCAGGGGAGCGGTCCACGGGCCGCCCCTCACCCCCCCCCACCCCGGGGCGGCACTTCAGCCCCGACCGCACGCGCTCGCCGGAAGGGAGCGCGCCAGCGACACGGAGAGAGCCAGAAAGGGGTATCGCAAGCCGCCGCCCGGAACGAGAGCAGGGAGGCCGCGGCGCGACACCCCCCCCGAGGCAGCGGGGATGGGCCCCCCCCACCCGAGAGGGGAGCCGGAGTGTGACCCGCCCCCCCGCTCCAGCCGCCGGCTCACATGGGGGCCGCGAAGAACAAGCGGGCCCACGCCTGCGCACCGGGACGCCGCACAGATCGCACCCAGAGAAGCCGGCTGAGCACGAACCGGAATGGTATGGGGGGCCACGCCCCCCATGGACAGCACAACGCCAGTGACGCCCGCTTTGTTGCCTGCCCAGGGAAGGCAGAGGGACGGAACGAGGCAGAGCGACCCCCCGCCCTACAGTCAGTCGGCGATCCGGCGGTGCTACTGTCCGCCTCTTACCCCTGTGCACGTCAGTCGGCGATCCGACGGTGCCGCACCCCACCCAGCCCCCTCCCCCCCTGTCCCGACCCCGTGCACGTGGACAGGGGCCTCCCGGCACGCGCAACACGCTTCACAACGCACAGCCCCACCCTCAGGACTGGATTCATAGCCGACGACACCCCTATGTCGCGTAAGAGACTCCCGCGGCCCAGTAGTGAGAGCGTAGGTCTACAATCGTCTAGTGCGGGGGTTCGATCCCAGGCGTTGGTGCTCCTGGGATCCCTGCACGTAGAGCTCTCTAGTTGGCGACGTGGGAACCACCCCCCCCTCCAGCAACTCGCGCCACCACCGATACTGATGGACCGGGTGGAGGTCTCGGTCATTTTACCCCCCACCCTAGAAAAACGAAACACATGGGAGCCACCCACCCCTGCAGCAGTGCGCACCGTCACCTGTACTCGAACAGGTCGCAGGAGGCCTCGTCCGGTATTCGAGGGGATCGGTGGGAGACCACCGATCACGGGGTTCGAACCAGCTCCTTCGCGGCGCGCGCCTGGTGCGCTACCTCCGGGGCGGCTGCCTTCTGAGATACACTGGCACCCGGGTCACACAACAAACGTGCCCGCAACCCCCTCCCCCTGTGCTAAGAGTAAGCCCGCGGTAGGGGTGCTCTGCTGGGCCATGAGCCGGAACATTGGTGCACCACTCCAGCCACGGTCACCCCAACCCCCCAACGCATCCCGCAGGGCGAAGCTCCGTGCGCATCGGGCTCGTCATGGGAATCCGGCGGACCGGCGCCTGGACACCAAGTCGACAGCTCTCTCCCCCCCCACAGGAACAGAGCGGGGCCCCCACAACCGCACGCCCGCGCCCACAACGCAACGGTCGAAGGCACCCCCCCGGGGACGCCCTGCCGCCGCCCCCACAACCCCAAGCCAAGTAGGGGGGAACCGGGACCGGACCGCCCCCCCCCCAAGCACGCCAGACGGAGCACGGGACCGGGGCAGGACACGCGGAGGGGCACGGACCACATGGAACGGCCCCACCAGCGCCCAGTGCCGGGACCACGCCAGATGCGCGCGCCACACCACCCAGCGGGGAGCGGACACCGCGAGAGCGCAAGCGCACACACACAAAAAGGACACGCGGGGACCACCAGAAGGGCAACCGGACCGAGCGCGCGGAACGCACAGACCGCATGGAATGGCGTACCAGCGAGCGAGGGTAAGGGACACCCGGACAGGACGGCCCGCCACACGCAGCGCGGAACACGCGGGGCGGGAAGGGGGAAGAAGGGGAGACGCAACACCAGGTACCGGCCCGAACCCCCCCGAACCGGCCGCGAGCGCCGCGCACACACAGACGGGACACTGCACCCGCCAAGGCAGTAGTGGCGCACAGCGCCACGCCCCAACCCCTAGGCTAGGCAGCCTCCGCGCCAGCCCAAGGGGGTCCCACTGGCGACAAGCCAGTAGCACGGGCCCGGCGGCGCCGGCGCCCCGGGCGACCACGCATTAGGGGGGCGACGCAGTGGGTAAGCGCCCGCAGCCACGGCTGCGAATTGATGCACTGACCGGGGAGTGGCGAAACGGGGACGCCGGGGAAGGACGGGGCTCCGAGCTCTGTGAACCCGGGGGACTCCGCCACCAGGCAGGAGGTGCGTCTTGGAGGGCCCCCCACTAGGGCCCGGAGGGGAGGATATCACCTGGCCCGACCAGGTGGCCCCCCGGGGCCGAAAGGCGTCTAGTACCCGCAAAATCAAACCTCAAACCTCAAACCCCATTCCGCCATTCCTCCCCCCTAGGGGTAAGGTTTGTCCATGTCCCTCCTGCGCACGGTACAGTTGGGGCTGGGGGGGGGGAGGGGGGGGGCACGGTCCCTTTTAGGCCGCGGTCACATTTTATCGGCCCATTTGTGCGTGCCTCTTCATTACTTGGGCCCTCGTTCCCCGTTTTGGGGGTGTCTTTGTCTGCTTGTGCCCCGTGTGGGTCGCTTTTCCGCTGAAGCTTTTCGTGGGTGGCCCGTCCGGACGCGGTCCGACCACCCCTTCCCCCCGCCCGCGGACCAAACGGCCGCCCAAAGCTGATGCGTACGGCCATACTACTGGGAATATACCTGAACCCGTTCGATTTTCAGCAGTCAAGCCTGGTCAGGCCCAGTTAGTACTGAGGTGGAAGACCACTTGGGAACACTGGGTGCTGTACGCTTTTTTAATTGCCTTTTTCCGGCACCTCCCGCGGCGCACCCCACACACCCCCCCCCTCCGTTCCGATTCATCCCCTCCCTCCCAACGTGCACCCATGGCACATGTGCCACTGCGTACGGCCGTGCTCCCGGCGGCCCCCTTGCACACCAACCCCCCGCCCGCGCCGGCTTGAGCTCATTTTAGTATACGGGTGACTATTACCAACTCGGTAGGATCCGCCCGTTCCTAACCAGGCAGATCCTACCGAGTCGGTAATAGTCACCCATGTACTAAAATGAGCTATTCGTACCAAATTGACATGAAAAACACAGTACCCCCCCTATTTCGGGGTCGCTGAATCCATAGCTTCACTCATTTTGCGAAGCTGAGACAGTGGCGCCGAATTATGGGGGGGGGTCCTGAAAACCCCCCGCGAAGCACACTGTGTGTGCCAACATGCAGGCATGTAAAACGGCCCTGACGGCGCGCTATGCCACGCACACGCCTACAAAGGGCACACTTCCTGAGTGTCTATTTTTTTTCGGTATATACTCGCTCCACCCAGTGAAGCTACGGTGCCATAGCACCACTTTGTGGAGGCCAGCAGGCCATATCCTTCCAAAACCATTTTCTCCCCCCGGTTCGAACCCCGCCTCTTGCGTTCTTCCCCGGCACCCATTATCGCAGTTAGGATGCGTGCCTCCTCCCCCATTCTGCATGCCCGTCCCCTTGCAGAACACCCCTCCCTTCACTACGGGTAGGGCGGTATGCGCGTGCCCCTCCCATTCCGCCATTCCTCCCCCCTAGGGGTAGGGTTTGTCCATGTCCCTCCTGCGCACGGTACAGTTGGGGGTGGGGGGGGGGAGGGGGGGAACACGGTCCCAGTTAGGCCGCGGTCACATTTTATCGGCCCATTTGTGCGTGCCTCTTCATTACTTGGGCCCTTGTTCCCCGTTTTGGGGGTGTCTTTGTCTGCTTGTGCCCCGTGTGGGTCGCTGATCCGCTGAAGCTTTTCGTGGGTGGCCCGTCCGGACGCGGTCCGACCACCCCTTCCCCCTGCCCGCGGACCAAACGGCCGCCCAAGGCTCATGCGTACGGCCATACTACTGGGAATATACCTGAACCTGTCCGATTTCAGCAGTCAAGCCTGGTCAGGCCCAGTTAGTACTGAGGTGGAAGACCACTTGGGAACACTGGGTGCTGTACGCTTTTTAATTGCCTTTTTCTGGCACCTCCCGCGGCGCACCCCACACACCCCCCCCCTCCGTTCCGATTCATCCCCTCCCTCCCAACGTGCACCCATGGCACATGTGCCACTGCGTACGGCCGTGCTCCCGGCGGCCCCCTTGCACACCAACCCCCCGCCCGCGCCGGCTTGAGCTCATTTTAGTATACGGGTGACTATTACCAACTCGGTAGGATCCGCCCGTTCCTAACCAGGCAGATCCTACCGAGTCGGTAATAGTCACCCATGTACTAAAATGAGCTATTCGTACCAAATTGACATGAAAAACACAGTACCCCCCCTATTTCGGGGTCGCTGAATCCATAGCTTCACTCATTTTGCGAAGCTGAGACAGTGGCGCCGAATTATGGGGGGGTCCTAAAAACCCCCCGCGAAGCACACTGTGTGTGCCAACATGCAGGCGTGTGAAACGGCCCTGACGGCGCGCTACGCCACGCACACGCCTACAAGGGGCACACTTCCTGAGTGTCTATTTTTTTTCGGTATATGCTCGCTCCACCCAGTGAAGCTACGGTGCCATAGCACCACTTTGTGGAGGCCAGCAGGCCACATCCTTCCAAAACCATTTCCCCCCCCTTCGCCTCTTGCGTTCTTCCCCGGCACCCATTATCGCAGTTAGGATGCGTGCCTCCTCCCCCATTCTGCATGCCCCTCCCCTTGCAGAACACCCCTCCCTTCACTACGGGTAGGGCGGTATGCGCGTGCCCCTCCCATTCCGCCATTCCTCCCCCCTGGGGGTAGGGTTTGTCCATGTCCCTCCTGCGCACGGTACAGTTGGGGCTGGGGGGGGGGAGGGGGGGGGCACGGTCCCTTTTAGGCCGCGGTCACATTTTATCGGCCCATTTGTGCGTGCCTCTTCATTACTTGGGCCCTTGTTCCCTGTTTTGGGGGTGTCTTTGTCTGCTTGTGCCCCGTGTGGGTCGCTTATCCGCTGAAGCTTTTCGTGGGTGGCCCGTCCGGACGCGGTCCGACCACCCCTTCCCCCCGCCCGCGGACCAAACGGCCGCCCAAGGCTGATGCGTACGGCCATACTACTGGGAATATACCTGAACCCGTCCGATTTTCAGCAGTCAAGCCTGGTCAGGCCCAGTTAGTACTGAGGTGGAAGACCACTTGGGAACACTGGGTGCTGTACGCTTTTTTAATTGCCTTTTTCCGGCACCACCCGCGGCGCACCCCACACACCCCCCCCTCCGTTCCGATTCATCCCCTCCCTCCCAACGTGCACCCATGGCACATGTGCCACTGCGTACGGCCGTGCTCCCGGCGGCCCCCTTGAACACCAACCCCCCGCCCGCGCCGGCTTGAGCTCATTTTAGTATACGGGTGACTATTACCAACTCGGTAGGATCCGCCCGTTCCTAACCAGGCAGATCCTACCGAGTCGGTAATAGTCACCCATGTACTAAAATGAGCTATTCGTACCAAATTGACATGAAAAACACAGTACCCCCGCTATTTCGGGGTCGCTGAATCCATAGCTTCACTCATTTTGCGAAGCTGAGACAGTGGCGCCGAATTATGGGGGTGGTCCTAAAAACCCCCCGCGAAGCACACTGTGTGTGCCAACATGCAGGCGTGTGAAACGGCCCTGACGGCGCGCTACGCCACGCACACGCCTACAAGGGGCACACTTCCTGAGTGTCTATTTTTTTTCGGTATATACTCGCTCCACCCAGTGAAGCTACGGTGCCATAGCACCACTTTGTGGAGGCCAACAGGCCATATCCTTCCAAAACCATTTTCTCCCCCCCCGGTTCGAACCCCGCCTCTTGCGTTCTTCCCCGGCACCCATTATCGCAGTTAGGATGCGTGCCTCCTCCCCCATTCTGCATGCCCGTCCCCTTGCAGAACACCCCTCCCTTCACTACGGGTAGGGCGGTATGCGCGTGCCCCTCCCATTCCGCCATTCCTCCCCCCTAGGGGTAGGGTTTGTCCATGTCCCTCCTGCGCACGGTACAGTTGGGGGTGGGGGGGGGGGGAGGGGGGGGGCACGGTCCCAGTTAGGCCGCGGTCACATTTTATCGGCCCATTTGTGCGTGCCTCTTCATTACTTGGGCCCTTGTTCCCCGTTTTGGGGGTGTCTTTGTCTGCTTGTGCCCCGTGTGGGTCGCTTATCCGCTGAAGCTTTTTGTTGGTGGCCCGTCCGGACGCGGTCCGACCACCCCTTCCCCCCGCCCGCGGACCAAACGGCCGCCCAAGGCTCATGCGTGCGGCCATACTACTGGGAATATATCGAGCCCGTCCGATTTCAGCAGTCAAGCCTGGTCAGGCCCAGTTAGTACTGAGGTGGAAGACCACTTGGGAACACTGGGTGCTGTACACTTTTTTAATTGCCTTTTTCTGGCACCTCCCGCGGCGCACCCCACACACCCCCCCCCCTCCGTTCCGATTCATCCCCTCCCTCCCAACGTGCACCCATGGCACATGTGCCACTGCGTACGGCCGTGCTCCCGGCGACCCCCTTGCACACCAACCCCCCGCCCGCGCCGGCTTGAGCTCATTTTAGTATACGGGTGACTATTACCAACTCGGTAGGATCCGCCCGTTCCTAACCAGGCAGATCCTACCGAGTCGGTAATAGTCACCCATGTACTAAAATGAGCTATTCGTACCAAATTGACATGAAAAACACAGTACCCCCCCTATTTCGGGGTCGCTGAATCCATAGCTTCACTCATTTTGCGAAGCTGAGACAGTGGCGCCGAATTATGGGGGGGGTCCTAAAAACCTTCCGCGAAGCACAGTGTGTGTGCCAACATGCAGGCGTGTAAAACGGCCCTGACGGCGCGCTATGCCACGCACACGCCTACAAGGGGCACACTTCCTGAGTGTCTATTTTTCTTCGGTATATACTCGCTCCACCCAGTGAAGCTACGGTGCCATAGCACCACTTTGTGGAGGCCAACAGGCCATATCCTTCCAAAACCATTTTCTCCCCCCCCGGTTCGAAGCCCGCCTCTTGCTTTCTTCCCCGGCACCCATTATCGCAGTTAGGATGCGTGCCTCCTCCCCCATTCTGCATGCCCCTCCCCTTGCAGAACACCCCTCCCTTCACTACGGGTAGGGCGGTATGCGCGTGCCCCTCCCATTCCGCGATTCCTCCCCCCTAGGGGTAGGGTTTGTCCATGTCCCTCCTGCGCACCATACAGTTGGGGCTAGGGGGGGGGAGGGGGGGGCACGGTCCCAGTTAGGCCGCGGTCACATTTTATCGGCCCATTTGTGCGTGCCTCTTCATTACTTGGGCCCTTGATCCCCGTTTTGGGGTGTGTCTTTGTCTGCTTGTGCCCCGTGTGGGTCGCTTATCCGCTGAAGCTTTTCGTTGGTGGCCCGTCCGGACGCGGTCCGACCACCCCTTCCCCCCGCCCGCGGACCAAACGGCCGCCCAAGGCTCATGCGTACGGCCATACTACTGGGAATATACCTGAACCCGTCCGATTTCAGCAGTCAAGCCTGGTCAGGCCCAGTTAGTACTGAGGTGGAAGACCACTTGGGAACACTGGGTGCTGTACGCTTTTTTAATTGCCTTTTTCCGGCACCTCCCGCGGCGCACCCCACACACCCCCCCCCTCCGTTCCGATTCATCCCCTCCCTCCCAACGTGCACCCATGGCACATGTGCCACTGCGTACGGCCGTGCTCCCGGCGGCCCCCTTGCACACCAACCCCCCGCCCGCGCCGGCTTGAGCTCATTTTAGTATACGGGTGACTATTACCAACTCGGTAGGATCCGCCCGTTCCTAACCAGGCAGATCCTACCGAGTCGGTAATAGTCACCCATGTACTAAAATGAGCTATTCGTACCAAATTGACATGAAAAACACAGTACCCCCCCTATTTCGGGGTCGCTGAATCCATAGCTTCACTCATTTTGCGAAGCTGAGACAGTGGCGCCGAATTATGGGGGGGGTCCTAAAAACCCCCCGCGAAGCACACTGTGTGTGCCAACATGCAGGCGTGTGAAACGGCCCTGACAGCGCGCTATGCCACGCACATGCCTGTACAGGGCACCCTTCCTGAGTGTCTATTTTTTTTCGGTATATGCTTGCTCCACCCAGTGAAGCTACGGTGCCATAGCGCCACTTTGTGGAGGCCAACAGTCCATATCCTTCCAAAACCATTTCCCCCCCCCGGTTCGCCTCTTGCGTTCTTCCCCGGCACCCATTATCGCAGTTAGGATGCGTGTCTCCTCCCCCATTCTGCATGCCCCTCCCCTTGCAGAACACCCCTCCCTTCACTACGGGTAGGGTGGTATGCGCGTGCCCCTCCCATTCCGCCATTCCTCCCCCCTAGGGGTAGGGTTTGTCCATGTCCCTCCTGCGCACGGTACAGTTGGGGCTGGGGGGGGGGAGGGGGGGGGCACGGTCCTAGTTAGGCCGCGGTCACATTTTATCAGCCCATTTGTGCGTGCCTCTTCATTACTTGGGCCCTTGTTCCCCGTTTTGGGGGTGTCTTTGTCTGCTTGTGCCCCGTGTGGGTCGCTTATCCGCTGAAGCTTTTCGTGGGTGGCCCGTCCGGACGCGGTCCGACCACCCCTTCCCCCCGCCCGCGGACCAAACGGCCGCCCAAGGCTGATGCGTACGGCCATACTACTGGGAATATACCTGAACCCGTCTGATTTTCAGCAGTCAAGCCTGGTCAGGCCCAGTTAGTACTGAGGTGGAAGACCACTTGGGAACACTGGGTGCTGTACGCTTTTTTAATTGCCTTTTTCTGGCACCTCCCGCGGCGCACCCCACACACCCCCCTCCTCCGTTCCAATTCATCCCCTCCCTCCCAACGTGCACCCATGGCACATGTGCCACTGCGTACGGCCGTGCTCCCGGCGGCCCCCTTGCACACCACCCCCCGCCCGCACCGGCTTGAGCTCATTTTAGTATACGGGTGACTATTACCAACTCGGTAGGATCCGCCCGTTCCTAACCAGGCAGATCCTACCGAGTCGGTAATAGTCACCCATGTACTAAAATGAGCTATTCGTACCAAATTGACATGAAAAACACAGTACCCCCGCTATTTCGGGGTCGCTGAATCCATAGCTTTACTCATTTTGCGAAGCTGAGACAGTGGCGCCGAATTATGGGGGGGTCCTAAAAACCCCCCGCGAAGCACACTGTGTGTGCCAACATGCAGGCATGTAAAACGGCCCTGACGGCGCGCTATGCCACGCACATGCCTGTACAGGGCACCCTTCCTGAGTGTCTATTTTTTTTCGGTATATACTCGCTCCACCCAGTGAAGCTACGGTGCCATAGCACCACTTTGTGGAGGCCAGCAGGCCATATCCTTCCAAAACCATTTTCTCCCCCCGGTTCGAAGCCCGCCTCTTGCGTTCTTCCCCGGCACCCATTATCGCAGTTAGGATGCGTGCCTCCTCCCCCATTCTGCATGCCCCTCCCCTTGCAGAACACCCCTCCCTTCACTACGGGTAGGGCGGTATGCGCGTGCCCCTCCCATTCCGCCATTCCTCCCCCCTAGGGGTAGGGTTTGTCCATGTCCCTCCTGCGCACGGTACAGTTGGGGCTGGGGGGGGGGAGGGGGGGGGGCACGGTCCCAGTTAGGCCGCGGTCACATTTTATCGGCCCATTTGTGCGTGCCTCTTCATTACTTGGGCCCTTGTTCCCCGTTTTGGGGGTGTCTTTGTCTGCTTGTGCCCCGTGTGGGTCGCTTATCCGCTGAAGCTTTTCGTGGGTGGCCCGTCCGGACGCGGTCCGACCACCCCTTCCCCCAGCCCGCGGACCAAACGGCCGCCCAAGGCTCATGCGTACGGCCATACTACTGGGAATATACTGACGCGTTCCCGTGGGGGGCCGGCCACGGGACGCTGCGGTGGACACGCGCAAGTGAGCAGGCAGGCAAAGCACTACGCTCACAAGGGCGTCAATGCGCTCATGTCATGTGACAAAGCGTTTCAGAATCCTTGCCACTCTGAAATGAGGGAACGAAAGTATGTACAGCAACACATCAGGATATGTACACATGGGGTAAGACTGGACTGGGGGAAGGGCATCACAGGACAATACACACTCTATCCTAACTTGTATCCCAATCCCAGGTCCGACCCTCTCAGTGGCTGGTGGGGGCGGGGGCTCAAACACAACCCATGCCCTGCTGAGTCCGGACCCTGAAACCCTGCCAATGGGGGAGGTGTCCCGCACAGCCACGGGCGAGTTCCTGGAAACCAATGGGTTCCAAGGCCGACCGACAGTGGCTCCCTATGCTCCCTTAACGGCAGGTCCCAACTCCCCTCTGAGCCAGAGATATGGCCCCGCCATTATCACCCAGGAGTTGGTAGCTGAAAATGGGCTGTTTCAGCCCAAACTGATATTAACTCAAAAATCTCCAAAATTGACCCCTCGTCCGGACCCGCCAGAGGTAGGGACGAGGCAACTGACCCTATGCGCTTCGCATACGAACTCCCTGGAGCCCTCACCCAACCTGGTTCCCTCTGAGGTCCCGGAATCAGGGCACCACGGGTTCGTCACGTGGGGTCATGATTGCCAAAATGGCAAAATCGGCCGTCTCGGGCGACCGTCCAGGGTAGGAAATCTTGGCGATATTGACGCGCCAAGCCTTGATTCACAACCCTTGATATCCCCTTTGGTCCCATGCCCTGGGTTATCGCTTGCTGTCACGCCGGCTGCTTACTGTTCACCGATGGGATGACCACACGGACGGGGCAGAAAGCAACATGCGGTGCAAAGGTGGGGATCGTGGATCGCACCAAAAGTTGAATAACTCCGGATGAGCCGGAGGAGCAAGTACGAAACTCAAGGGCGTTCAACCCTTGGTCATATGCTACAATATGCGCCCTTTCTTCCTGGCTAGATCCCGTGCCCCATGGAGATATGGTAATTCCAATATGGCATACAATGGCAAAAACAGCGAAATTTGGCCAAAACGGCCCGCACTCATGATTCCATATCTCCATGGCCACGGCGAGGATTCTTTCAACCAAAGATGCGATAGACACATGGGACTTAGGTCCCAATGTATGCCACTTGCCATCCCTCATGGTCGCCTCTAGCTATTTTTCCCATTGGAGGGAAAGTGACACACGTATGGGGCAGAATGGCAACATACCCCCAATTGGGTGACTCACAACTCTCCCATCAAGAGGAGTGGCCACATGGGGAAACACCCCATTCGATGCGGGTTTATGTGCCCTCTCCGAATTGCCCTTACCCTTGGTCAAGTGGCGCACGCAACCTCGGGGGTGAAATCAGGGGGAGAAGGAGTTTGTGGCCATTTTGGGCAAAACGGCCAAAATTCACCCAAAAAGTGGTCTCTCCAAATATTGTATCTCCGTGTCGCAAAAGAAAGGAGCCTCGGGCTTTTGCATGGATGCAAACCGAAGCTTTGCTTCCCTTTTGCAACAAGGGTTGAGGTTCAAAGCACAATGAAAGCATTTTTAACACCTCAATCCTTGAAGCACACTATTTATGGGAAAAAGTGCATATATCGGCGATATTGGCATGAACATATCCTTGGGACCTTGAGGAGAAAAAATATGAGTAAACACTTTTGGAGTAGGCCCATAGTAGGTGCTTTCAAACATGCACACTATGGTTAGATTGTCTCCGCCCACTCGTGTCATTAGTGCTTGCATATGAGCGTGTGTGCAAAGAGGCAATGTGGCACGCGTGCTCACAAGGCGAAATAATATAAAATAGAAGACAAGGTTGTAAAAATCAACCAAGCCATCCACCATGTCCTTCGTGGTCTCTACTTTACATATTGCCTTGGTTCGAGGCTCAACTCCCCATAGGCTTCGAATACGAGCCTCGGGGGTTTGGCCATTTTGGCCTAATTTTCGACCAAAACTTGCCCTCTTTTGAAAATAGAGTTTTGGTACGCATTGAATTGCGTGGAGCCATCGTTGAGGTGGCTCGTAAAACAAAAATGGCCTCGGGCGTTTGGTCTTGTGAGCATTGTGTTCGGTCATTAACGTTCATGCTCACAAGGTCACAAAGTTAGCGTTTGCGCACGCAAACGACTTGGGTTTGCGAGACCCATAGGCTGCCTAAAACACCGCCATTGCCCGCTTCCCTAAGCAAGATGATATGCCCGCGTGAAAGGGGCATGGATGAAAGACATAGGGGGGAGACGTAGGGTTCCGTGCGAACTCTTGGTCCCTGAGAAGCGTGAGTTCGCACGATCGACGGAAAGCCTTGCGCGCTGATTTTCTCGTAAACGCAACGGCGAAAAATTCTGGTGAACACACCAGATGAAAGTACATTAAATACCCTCTAGATTCAGCCCTTAAGTTCTCTTAGAACCTCACAGGTACTCGAGAAAAGTCAATCACAAAACTCGCCACGGAGAAGCGACGAAGGCGCGCGAACAGGCGACATCAGGCGGCGATTTCACGACAATTAGAAATCGCGGTAGAAATCGGGTATTTCACCGATTTCTGACCGAAAATCGATCAAGACAATAAAATCACGGTAATTCTACATCGATTTATTGGTTAGAAATCGGATTCCAGATTTCACGGGTTAGAGAACGGGGATAGCCGGTATCAACGGCTTCCGCACGGGTATGACGGCTCGCAGGCCTCCGGGCCATGGGCCATAACGGGTGTGACGGCTCACAGGCCTCCGGGCCATGGGCCATAGGTTCTGGGTACCGCTTCACCCCCCTCCTTAGAGCAAACCCTGGGGGGGGCTCGATAACACCCACGCATGGCGGCGGGTACCCAGGACCATCCCCTGAAGGGGGGGGCTGTCACATCCTCACTTCAGGCCGGTCTGCGGGTTAGGTTGCTACCGCGATACCACGGTAAAACAGGTATGATGCTGTAGGTGTTAGTAATAAGAGGTACAGTATCAACTATCAAGTCCCGGGTCCTGGCGGCGATTGTTCGGCATCCAAAGCACCCGTTAACCCATACCAGGCGCACCGGGTGCCGGCTGCTACGGTCACCACCACAGTGGCAGTGGCATACACGGCCAACATAGGCGACACACGACGACCGAGGTGGTCCCACAGGTCGAGAGCGACCACAAAGATCCATCAGGCTACCCCAAGCTTCCCAAGGCCCGCCGACTGGGGAGAGTCCCCACGGGTCCTTCCTCGGGCGCACCATGTCCATATCCATACGACGCGAGTCCAGAGTGTCACAGCCGAACTCCTTAAGGGATCTTAAGGGAACTCCTCCTTAAGGGATCGGGCATCAAGGCCGTCTTTTCCCTCGCCCTATTACCACGAAGGCCATACATGAGGGAGTCCTCATGCAGTGTGGGCGGAGGCGTCGACTCCTCAAACCACCAGTTTCCCAGGCAGACTGACCGAGGTCAGGAGCACCGGAGGCCGCCATCCGACTGCAAGTGCGTCTGCGAATCGGTAGGCTCACACTGGGACTGACAGTGGCGGACCGCTGGGAGTGTAGTCAGGCAACTGGGCTTCCCGCCTGGCGCCATCAGGATCTCCACACATCACAGCGAATAGGGCAACACGGTATCACGGGCACTCAAACAGAAGAATATGTACTGAGGTACTGGTCCAGGCTGGACCATATGTAAGAACATGTAAACGGCGACTCAGGGCGCCCCTGTAATCCGATTCGCATTCCCACAAGGGGGAAAAGACAGTCCATCCGTCGGTGATGGGCTGACAATCGCAACATACAATGCACATATCCTGTGGAACAGAAAAGCAAAACAAGTGGGGCAAATAGGCGTGTAAACACACTCAGAACAGAGTGCCAAACCACGCCACGGTCAGGATAAGGCAAATGCAGGAGGGTGGACAGGAAAACGCCTGAGTTCAGGCCATATATAGTCTCCAGACACACGTCGACTGGTCTGGATTCCGCAAGTGCCATGGAACCAGACCACACACTCAAAAATCGCAATGCCGATGACAGCGGCATCCGTTGCGCAACGTCGTATGGGCTTCAAGGCCCCAAGAGCTCAGAAAAATGAAGGTCAGTCGCCCTACCTGGTTTCCCAAGGATTCGGCAGGGGGGGGAGTGACAAATAGAAAAAGAGAGGGGCCATCCTCCTCTGGATACAGCAGGGCGGGGTATATGGCAACTCTGTCACCGAAAGATGGAAGAGAGCACGCAAGTAAGGGACAATTCTTCGGCCTCACAAGCGCTCAAAACGCATCAGGGGAGAGCTTGGGGCGCTGATCAGGCACCCCTGGCTGCAATCGCCCGGGTGAGTGCTGCCAAGTCCGAAACGTGGATCTTGGTCTTGTGCTTGCGGATGTACTCCATGAAAGGAATATTGACCCGCGGCACGAATGAGGAGACGGGTTCCCAGGTGTCGTGGGACGGCCCATAGCCTCGCCAACGAACCTTGAACTCCAGACCTCCGGGTGCCGAGGCCTTCTGACGCTGAGCCAGGATCTTCTCGACTGTATAGTCGTCCTGCTCAGCATAGTCGTCGTCCGAATCGGCCTCATGTGCGGCATAGCTCAGGGACACATGCTGGCCACGGAGGTCGGGTTCCCGCACACGGAGTTGACTCTCGTGGTGCTCCCGGAACTGTCCGTGACCCACCTTGATGCGGTAGGTGTCCTCACCAATCCTGCGGACCACCTCGCCGGGCGTGAACCAGGTCTTGGTGCGGTGGGTGCCCATGGGGCGGGGTCTGATCACCCACACCGGGTCTCCCACCCTGAACTTCTGCGCTGTTGAGCTCGGGGCGGACTTCTGACGCTCAGCATGCTCCTTCTCGAGCTGCTGGCGGATGTCCCGCGCCGTTTGCTCTTGCCGCGCGAAGAATTCCTTGGCATCCATAGCCATGCCATCACCAGACAAGGGAAGTCCCCTACCCAGGGGGTCCCTGCCGAACAGAATCTGGTGAGGGGACAAACCGCCCGGAGTGGGGGTGTCATGATGGGCCTTCAGAGCAGGCCACATCTCCTCAAACCAGTTCCGACGTGGATTGGTGATGTGGATCTTGCGCAGCTTCTCGAACAGCTGCCGTCCAGCCACTTCGGCACGGCCGTTAGACCGGCTGAGATAGGCGACGCTCTTGGCATGACGTATCCCCATGAGGGAACACATAGCCTTGAACCAGCCACCAGTAAACTGGGGCCCTCGGTCACTGCAAATGGTGCGGGGGATGTCAAAGACGGTCAGCCAATGACGAATCATCATGACTGCCACTTCCTTGGCAAGCAACCCCTTTTTGCGTGCCGGAACGGCTACAACGTAGCCGCTGTGGCGGTCCACACAGAGAACCACACAGTCAAAGGTCTCCTTGCCAATGTGCACTTCGGGCATGGAGAAGACGTCCATGGCCACGCTCTCCATGGGCTGGTCAGGAACCGGGGTCCATTGGGCTTCCCCCTTGACGTTCCGGTTGTCGGGATTGCAGGCCTGACAGAGCGAGCAACCCTTCCTGACGTTCCTGATGGCGGTGTAGAGAACGATATGGTCGATCTCGAACCGACGCTGCATGTCAAGAGCTTGCTTCTTGACCCCCGGGTGCAGCATGTGGTGGTGCCAAGCTTCACAAAGCTCGAGCACCCGGGACTCCGGTACTAGCAGCTTACCATTCCGGTAGAGCTTGCCATCTTCCTCGGTCAGCCCCTTTGGCCACTTCTGCCCGTCGTCAGGGTCGGTCACAGCCCTATACTCGGCCGCAAAGGCCTCAGACGTGGCGTAATCGTCGGTCCAGTCGTCCTGGAGGCAAGACTCCGGGAAGAGGTGCTTGTCGCACTCAGCTCCCTGAGGGGCGAGTACTCTGACCGCTCTGCTCACCCTCGACGCGAGGGGGGCATCCGCAGCCATGACGACGAAGCATTTAGCACCCTCCTCCTCCATCAGGCGCTCCATTTCAATGATCCTCTTGGCTTCAGCGGTCTCAGCCTCATCGCCATGGGCAGAGATATCCTGCATGCCCTTGCTGGCGGGATAGGCCCACCTACTGAGACAGTCCGCCACGGTGTTATCCTTTCCAGGAATATAAACAACCGTAAGGTCGAACTTGGCCAAGGTCTCATGCCATCTTGCCCGTCGGGAGGCGGGACCTGAGGGGGTGTCCACGTGCTCCTTGTGCCACGACTGCAGACTCTGATGGTCGGTGCAGACGGTGACGGGATGGAGGGCTATGTACCCAGCCCATTTCCTGAGAGCCATGACGATGGCATACGCCTCCTTTTCTCGGGGCGTCCACGTCCGTCTCTGGCCTTCCGCCAGGACTCGGCTCCAGAAGGCCACGGGCACGTGCCTCCCCTCGTCAAGCACTTGCTCCAACACAGCGCCAATGGCGTAGTCGGAAGCGTCGGTGCGCAGGACGAACCCTCGGTCGGGATCCACGAGCTGCAGACCCACTGCGGATAGCAGCGCCTGCTTCATCCCCTCAAAGGCACGGTCGGACTCAGGTGTCCAGACCAGAGCCTTCTTGGACCCCTTCTTGGTCTCCTCTCGGTTGCCCTTGAGCATGGTCGTCATGGGGGCTGCATACTCGGCATAGATCTTGATATACCCCGAGTAGTAGTTGCAGAACCCCAGATACGCTTGTAGCTCAGAGACCGTCTTGGGCTTTTCCCAGTGCTCAATCGCGGCCACCTTGCCAGGTATGGGCTTTCGCTGCCCGTTCCCAACTACGTGGCCAGCGAAGACCACCTCGCTTACCGCAATGGTGGCCTTGTCACTGCTGCCCGTGAGTTTGTGCCGGACCAGGAGGTCCAGCACTTGAGTGACGTCCCTCTCGTGTGCCTCCAGGAGCTCCTCGTAGCTCATACTGGGGTCCCCGGACGCGATGATCACGTCGTCCACGAAGGGGTCCGCACAGTCGCGCACCGGCTCAAGCAGGTTCTCCAGCATCCGCTGAAAAGCCGCATTGCCGTTGGTAACGCCCATAGGCATCACCTTCCACTGGAGAGGTCCAAGTGGGGTGCTCATGGCTGTGCAGGCACGGGACTCCTCGGCGAGAGGCATCTGATGATAACCATGTTTCAGGTCAATCACCGTGAAGATCCTCCGCCGGTGTTGCTTTTGCAGCATGTCCTCAATGAGGGGCAGCGTATAGCTGTCGTGCTGCGTTTGGGCGTTTAGGCCGCGGTAGTCGACCACGAGCCGCCACTCACCGGCAACCTTCTTGGGGACGACGAAGCACGGAGAGGCCCATTCGGAGTGGCACGGCTCCAGCCAGCCTCTCTGGATGAAGTCACGGAGGATCTTCTGCATGGCCTCTTTCCTCTCGCCCCTCAGGGCAAACTCCCGGTGCTGATACACACGGGGGTCCTGCTTCAGTCGTATCTTGGCCTCGCCATACGGTCCACGCACCGGTGGGGGAAACACAGGCTTACCGCTGAAGAAGGTATCACCATACTTCTGCTTCAGCCTGGCCCTCAATGCCTGAATCTTGGGGCAATCATCGGACTCCGCCTTGGCTTTTCCGGGCACCTGGACCACGGAGCTTACTTGAGGGGTAGCTACTCCGCTCGCTTTCGGCTCAGGTGGTCTTCCCAGGTAGCCCAAAGGGCCATCCCTGGTCTTGCCTCGGAATAGATCGCCATAGGTGGGTGGGTTACCCCCGATTGGCTCGTCCTGGCTGGATAGGTGGTCCAGCACCCTCTGCACGAAGGTGTTCCTGTCATAGGAACCAGAGACGATCGAGTCCACTTCCCACCAGGCTCTGTCCTGGCCCTTGCCCTCACGCTGGTTTCCCCAGTCGTGAAAGGGCTGATCCATATACCCCTGAACCAGATCCCACTCCTCTTCAGTGAGGGGGTCTTCCGATTCGGATTCTTCGATGTCAACAGGGGGAACCGCAAAGCATTGCCTCCAAGGCTCCGCTACGATGCGGTTGACACACACGAAGTCCGTGGTGTCGGCCTGATCAAGGCCCCCATTCACATAGTGGAATTCCGTTGGCCATCTCTGGGGTGGCATGGGCTGTCCCTTAGCGTCCTGATAGACACTCTCTCCAGCCGGTAGGACGACCTTGTTTAAGGTCATGTTGGTCAATGAGGCTACCCAATGTGGGGTACTCTCCTCCTCGGTGCGTCCCATAGGAACAACCAGCACTGCCTTGGAGCGGTCCTTGCGAATCTTCGCTATCGCTCTTGGAATGTCCCAACGGGGGCAATGGATCCACATCAATCCCTGATGCGGACCCCAGTGCTTCTTCCACGCGGAGTCCTGTGCGCTCCAGTACTTCTCACACAGCCGAAGATGGGCGGAGGTTCCTGAAGAGAACGCATCCAGGGCCAGATCCGAAGCTCCCAAGTCCGCGACAACTCGGCTCGCCACTTCCGGCCTTACGCCGTACTCCTGGTTTGCAGGACCAGTTGGCTCAGTGTCCAGCGCGGCCACTTCGAGCTGATTGCGTTCGGGGTGGATCCATTGGCATTCCACATGGTGCTCAGGTGACGAAAGCCACGAGAGCTGGTCGTCCTGGTACAGGGTCATGGAGGCCTGGGCCGGGAGAACGCCGGAGTCCGTCTCCATCATGAAGTCGTACCCGACGATCATGTCCCAGTCCATCTCGGCCTCGTAGAAGCGACCGTGCAGGAGGATTTCCTTGCCGAGGTCTGGGCGACTCAGCTCACGATGGTTCACGAACTGCAGCCCGATGGCCGCTTCCTTCGTGCCTCCCACCATGTACTGGCCGTTCGCCACCTTCAGCCTGACAGGTTTCCGACTGTCGGTCAGACACTCTGGCGGAAGTAGGCCAGCCTTGACCAAGCTGACTTGAGCTCCCGTGTCGACCAACACGTCGAAAACCTTTTCCACTTCCCCGCATAGGGCACGGACCGTAAGATGCAATTGCCGCTCGCGACCGACACGGCGCACGGCGTGCAAACTCAGGATCTCCGGCCGTTCCAGAAGCTCAACAAGCGACTGGTGCAGGTCGTGGACAATGGGCTCAGGCTGCCCATCTGCAGCATCCAGCTGCGGTCCGGGTGATCCTCCGATACTCTCCGAAAGATCATGAAGTACATCAAACACATTCTTGGTCGCGAAGGTTGGACGGGTGCAAGGGTTCGTGCCTTCACTTGCCCTCAACCCGCCTCCGCGACTGGGCGCCGGACCGGGCCTTCCGCCCGCAGCAGTCCCCTTGTGCTTATCTACTCCCGACTGGGATGGTTCGGCGCTTCCCACGTCACCATCCTGCGACCGCCCTAGCTGGGGCCCTTGGCTGCAGGGGCTCCGCTAGGGGGCGTCGGTTGTGGAGGAAGGGGTGTTCTCCTCCGCATCAACCTCGTTGATGCCCTTCTTCCCCCTTTCGCTGCGAGTAGGCTTCTTGTCCTTGTCCTTGTTCTGGTTGTTCTGGTTGTTCTCCTTGTTCTTGTTGTCCGACCTGGGGACCCAGTTCCGCTTGATCTCCTGGATCTCCTTGGCCAACTCGGTCCCCACCGACGACATCAGCTTGGCCAGCTCGTCCTTGTCGACCTCCATTTTGGCTTCCCGGATACCCGCGGGCGCACGCTTCTTCGACCCGTGCGCCTTCTTGTAAGCCTCCGTGTCGGCCTTGCGGACGGGGCATGTTCGGTGGTCATGGTTGAAGCCTCGCTTCCTCCCATAACACACGAAACAGCCCTGAGGGTGAGCTCGTATGAACTCCCCAAAGGACAGCGGAGGGTCGCCAATGCGGCGAGGGTCCCTCTTCTCCTGCTTCCTCCAACCCTGCTGCAGGGGCTTCCAATTTCCGGGCTTGCTCCCCGCGCTCAGGTTCTTGGCCACAAAGGCACAAACGGCCACCTCGGCGGGCTCATCGTCGTCGTCATCGTCGACGAGAGTCTCATCACCGCCGGCTCCCGCTGGGTCCATGGCAGCTTCCCCGCCAGGTCCCTCGCCAACGTAGTTGACGTCGCGGTCGCCGGGCCTCAACCCGCGGGTGTGGTGGAGGTTTCGGTACTCCTTGAGTACTTCCTCGCCAACCCACTCCAGGATCTCGTCGCAGCTCATCCGCGCCGGGATGGCCTGCAGACGGATGGTCTGGCCGCTCAACTCACACTCGTCAAGGCGCCACATCGCGGTCTTCTCGCGATCGCCCGAGACGGTGATGAGAAGAGCGTTCCGCAGGGAGTGCCGTTTGACATCCGGGGCCACGTTCTTCTTCGCCCAAGCCACCACGTTCGAATGATACTCTTTGGGGAGCATCATCTTGACCGTGTGGTTGGACTTGGCCCGCTTGGATTCCTCCTTGGTGACCCTCTTGATCCATGCTTCCGGCAGCATGGAGAGCAGGCGAGCCTGCTCGTCACCCTCGTTCCAATCCTCCACGTTGCGGCGGTAGAGGGTGTATTTCCCTCGGAAGTCCCGTCAATCCCGCAGGCGGATCTCCCGTCCATCATGCTCAAGCTTGATGGACTTCCACCGCTTGGCAGCCACCTGCGGAGCGTCCACCCGCTCCTGCTCGTTGAGCCACTTCTTGGCCTCCTTGAGGGTCTTGATTTTCCCCTCCTTGGTCGCCATGAAGTATAGCTCTCCGAGCACTTCCGGCAGGCGGTACCTGAACCGTCTGAAGACATATCTCTCCGCATCCGCGTGCGGCATGTCTTCAGTGACGGTCAGCCCCCAATCGTCCAGCTTCTCCAAGAAGCGGTCGAGGTTGAGGGGGTTGCCATCGTACATGGGGGGCTTGATGTCCTTCAAGTCTTCCCACACGGCGGCATCCGCGGCCTTAGAGACCATGAATGCCGGCCGTGAGGTCGACCGAGGTTCCCATCGGCCTCGCCCACGGACTCCCACGGCCGCCACGTCCATCTCCTCCATGGAATCCCCGTGGCTGCGCCGTGGTTCCTCCATGTACGCTGAACCTAGTCCTAGTTCACGCCGTAGTCCTTCCATGTACGCATCCTCATCACGGCGCCGGCGGCTGCGTTCAGCGGCCTCCCGTCGTACACCACGCGGCGGGCTGATGTCGAACTCCTCCAGGTCCAGGTCCAGGTCCTCACCTTCGCCGACATCCCACTCCACGTCTCCTCTGGGAACTTCGTCCCTGAGTCCACCATAACGTCCTCCAGCCATTGGGATTGGCACCGGGGCTGGTGCCGGGCGTCGGGGACGTACAGGCGTCCGCGGTGGAGCACGGCGGTTGCGGTACTCCGCGCTGAGCCACTCATCACGCCATTCCTCACTGCCACTGCCCGGCGGCACGCGCTCGTTGCGGCGGCCCGCGCTGTGGTGAGGGGGGGTGGTGAGAGAGGGGGCACTGGCGCTGGGGCGACTCCTGGGGGATCCGCCGGGGGCGTGGGGTCTGCCTGGACCTGGTCCAGGTCCCCAGCCGTCGTCCGACGAGCCCGACTCCAGGGGTCGGTGGTCGCTGCCGACGCTCCCACGGGCTTCCAGCGCGTCCAGCCTCTGCTGCAGGCCGCTGACGACGTTGGTCAGCGACTTGGTCTCGGCCCTGGCGATGTCCAGCTCCTTCTGCGCGCGCGCGGCGACCCTGGAGATGCGAGCCATCTCGCCCTTGCCCGTGTCTACCTCCAGCTCGAGCAACTGGACTCTCCTGCGGAGGTAGACAATCCACCGCCAGGTGGTATCCGGGTCGCCGTTCCCTGGTGGGTCGTCGGGGTCCCCAGGGGGTCCTCCAGGAGGGCCTCCGCCGGGTCCGCCCAGTCCAGGGGGTCCTCCCCCGCCCGGTGGTCCGCCTCCAGGGGGTCCACTTGGTGGGCGTCCTCCAGGGGGTCCTGATGGTCCTCCGCCAGAGGGTCCCGGTGGGTCTCCGCCGGGTCGCCTCGGTGGGTCCGAGGGTGGGCGCTTCTTCGTGATGCCGAAGTCCATGTCGTCATCCTCGTCCCTGTCGCCCCACCTGGGCGTCTCGGTCTCGGAAGACTCCGAGCTCCGGTAGGGAGGAGGGAGATCCTCATCCTCACCTTCCGGCTCCATGGGGACGTCTCCGCCTCCTCCGCCCGTCCAAGCCACCACTTGGCGATGTCGGCGGCCTCGTTCATCCCCGTCACTGGCGGTGAAGAAGGGGTCAGTGTCGTGGGGGTGTCCACCCGCTGGCCTCCGCGGCCTCTCGGGGGTCTTCCCCTTGCCCTTCCTCCGTCGATGGGCGGTGGGGCCACTGCACCCACTGCTGCCCGTGTCCGCCTCATTCAGCGTCATCTTGGAGGTGGCGTCCCCTTCGAAAAGCTTTCGAAGGGTCTCCACTCGTGATCCTCCCGGGGGAGTCTCGCGGCGGAGTTTGGCCTCTGCCTCCTCCATTGCGGCGGCGGTGGCTGCGGCAGCTCGCGCTTCGGTTTCCTCCCGAGCACAAGCCGCCTCGGCTTCCCGGGCCTGCTGCAGCCGCGCCTTCTGCGCTTCCAACGCTGCCAGCTCCGCCTCCGTCTTGGCCTTCTCCTCAGCGACCTTCCGTCGCGCGGCCTCGATGGCTTCTTTCTTGGCGGCGTCCACCTGGGCCTTAGCCGTTGCCTCCGCGTGGGCCCTTTCCTCCGCCTCCTTCTTTGCCCTCCCTTGGGCAAGCGCCTCTTCCAGCGCCTTCACCTCGGCCTCCTTGCAGGCAATGGCCTCCTGCGTCCGGCGGGCTTCCTCGTCGGTTGCCCTGATCCGGGCAGCCACTGCCTCATGGGCGGCCGCAGCCGTGAGACCGGCCGCGATGGCTGCCACTTTCGAGGCGTGGTAGTCCATGCCTCTGCCCCACTCGGTGGCCTCCTCATGGGCGATACCGACAGCGCCCTCCACGGCAGCGTTCCGCTGCGTGGCCCGTTGCCGGGCAACCCCAAGGTTGCAGGGCACCCCACAGACGCGCTCACAGGCGCGCGCCACGTCCCTTTGGGCGGGAGCGGCGCTACTGCTGGAGCTGGCCTGGTCGGCCGGCATCCTCCCGCGGTGGGCCGACTCCACGTCGCTGCTGGGGCCTGCTGGGGCCTGCTGGGGCCTCAGGAGCAGCCGACGGGGCTTGGCCTGGGTCTGCTTGGCGACCTCCATGAAGTCACCAAGGGTGGCGTGGCCGGGGTGATGACCACCATTGGCCCGTTGGGGACTGGGGGCTGGGGTTCCGCCCTTGGCGCCTTGGGCGGCTTCGGCGGCCAGGGACTCCTGGTACTCCCGCCACTTCCGCTCCCGCTTCCTGTCCCCGGCGGACCGCCTCTCCTTCCCCGGAGACGCGCTGCTGCTGCCCTGCAGCCTGCGCTCGCTCCCCGGTTCCGGGAAGCTCTTCTCGATCATGTCCCACAGGGAGACATTGATCGAGGCCCCCGACGGGTACTCGTTGGGGGTCTCGTCCTCCTCGATCCCGTCGGGGCGCAGCCCTTCGCCGGGCCTGTCCGGCCGGGTCCACGTCCTCCAGCGCTTGCGGCGGAAGCGGTACTCGTACCCTTCCGCCCGCAGCCACTCCTCCACTGCCCGCAGGCGGTCCTCCCCCATGTCCTCGCGGAGCTCGAAGCTTCCGGGCATGCCGCCTTCGCACTGGGGATTGCTGTGGCGGTAGTGCTGGTCCCACAGCAACCCGCGCAGTAGGCGCGCCGCATGGGGGTGGGGCTGCGGCCACCTCCTACCCGCTTCTTGCCAATTCACCATGGCAGCGGGGGCGTAGTTGGTCTTGAGGTCCTTGGTGTGCACTCGTTCCACTCAACGAACTGGTGGTGGTTGTTGAGGCGGGTGCTGCAGCACTGGACTGGGCGTGCGGCTGGTGCTGGTCAGCCGGTGGTTGTGGAAGTGGTTGACGCGGCCTTGCTGGTCGGCCGATGGGTCTGGTCTGTCCACTTCCTTCACGGTCGCGGCGCGGTCAGGGCGATGCTCTGGACGGCGCTGCTGGCTCCGTGACGAACTCGGCGCTGTCGCTGGGTGGCGCTGCGAGCCGCTGCGCTGCGCTGCGAGCCGCTGCGCTGCGCTGCGAGCTGCGAGCTGCGCCGCGCTGCTCGGGGTTGGTGGCCCCGAGTGGCACGCGAGGGTTGGGTAACCCCGCGGCGGTGAAACGCTTTTGACGCGTTCCCGTGGGGGGCCGGCCACGGGACGCTGCGGTGGACACGCGCAAGTGAGCAGGCAGGCAAAGCACTACGCTCACAAGGGCGTCAATGCGCTCATGTCATGTGACAAAGCGTTTCAGAATCCTTGCCACTCTGAAATGAGGGAACGAAAGTATGTACAGCAACACATCAGGATATGTACACATGGGGTAAGACTGGACTGGGGTAGGGGCATCACAGGACAATAGACACTCTATCCTAACTTGTATCCCAATCCCAGGTCCGACCCTCTCAGTGGCTGGTGGGGGCGGGGGCTCAAACACAACCCATGCCCTGCTCAGTCCGGACCCTGAAACCCTGCCAATGGGGGAGGTGTCCCGCACAGCCACGAGCGATTTCCTGGAAACCAATCAGCTCCAGGGCTGACCGACAGTGGCTTCCTATGCTCCCTTAACGGCAGGTCCCAACTCCCCTCTGAGCCAGAGATATGGCCCCGCCATTATCACCCAGGAGTTGGTAGCTGAAAATGGGCTGTTTCAGCCCAAACTGATATTAACTCAAAAATCTCCAAAATTGACCCCTCGTCCGGACCCGCCAGAGGTAGGGACGAGGCAACTGACCCTATGCGCTTCGCATACGAGCTCCCTGGAGCCCTCACCCAACCTGGTTCCCTCTGAGGTCCCGGCATCAGGGCACCACGGGTTCGTCACGTGGGGTCATGATTGCCAAAATGGCAAAATCGGCCGTCTCGGGCGACCGTCCAGGGTAGGAAATCTTGGCGATATTGACGCGCCAAGCCTTGATTCACAACCCTTGATATCCCCTTTGGTCCCATGCCCTGGGTTATCGCTTGCTGTCACGCCGGCTGCTTACTGTTCACCGATGGGATGACCACACGGACGGGGCAGAAAGCAACAGGCGGTGCAAAGGTGGGGATCGTGGATCGCACCAAAAGTTGAATAACTCCGGATGAGCCGGAGGAGCAAGTACGAAACTCAAGGGCGTCCAACCCTTGGTCATATGCTACAATATGCGCCCTTTCTTCCTGGCTAGATCCCGTGCCCCATGGAGATATGGTAATTCCAATATGGCATACAATGGCAAAAACAGCGAAATTTGGCCAAAACGGCCCGCACTCATGATTCCATATCTCCATGGCCACGGCGAGGATTCTTTCAACCAAAGATGCGATAGACGCATGGGACTTAGGTTCCAATGTATGCCACTTGCCATCCCTCATGGTCGCCTCTAGCTATTTTTCCCATTGGAGGGAAAGTGACACACGTATGGGGCAGAATGGCAACATACCCCCAATTGGATGACTCACAACTCTCCCATCAAGAGGAGAGGCCACATGGGGAAACACCCCATTCGATGCGGGTTTATGTGCCCTCTCCGAATTGCCCTTACCCTTGGTCAAGTGGCGCACGCAACCTCGGGGGTGAAATCAGGGGGAGAAGGAGTTTGTGGCCATTTTGGGCAAAACGGCCAAAATTCACCCAAAAAGTGGTTCCTCCAAATATCGTATCTCCGTGTCGCAAAAGAAAGGAGCCTCGGGCTTTTGCATGGATGCAAACCGAAGCTTTGCCTCCCTTTTGCAACAAGGGTTGAGGTTCAAAGCACAATGAAAGCATTTTTAACACCTCAATCCTTGAAGCACACTATTTATGGGGGAAAGTGCATATATCGGCGATATTGGCATGAACATATCCTTGGGACCTTGAGGAGCAAAAATATGAGTAAACACTTTTGGAGTAGGCCCATAGTAGGTGCTTTCAAACATGCACACTATGGTTAGATTGTCTCCGCCCACTCGTGTCATTAGTGCTTGCATATGAGCGTGTGTGCAAAGAGGCAATGTGGCACGCGTGCTCACAAGGCGAAATAATATAAAATAGAAGACAAGGTTGTAAAAAATCAACCAAGCCATCCACGATGTCCTTCGTGGTCTCTACTTTACATATTGCCTTGGTTCGAGGCTCAACTCCCCATAGGCTTCGAATACAAGCCTCGGGGGTTTGGCCATTTTGGCCTAATTTTCGACCAAAACTTGCCCTCTTTTGAAAAAAGAGTTTTGGTACGCATTGAATTGCGTGGAGCCATCGTTGAGTTGGCTCGTAAAACGAAAATGGCCTCGGGCGTTTGGTCTTGTGAGCATTGTGTTCGGTCATTAACGTTCATGCTCACAAGGCCACAAAGTTAGCGTTTGCGCACGCAAACGACTTGGGTTTGCGAGACCCATAGGCTGCCTAAAACACCGCCATTGCCCGCTTCCCTAAGCAAGATGATATGCCCGCGTGAAAGGGGCATGGATGAAAGACATAGGGGGGAGACGTAGGGTTCCGTGCGAACTCTTGGTCCCTGAGAAGCGTGAGTTCGCACGATCGACGGAAAGCCTTGCGCGCTGATTTTCTCGTAAACGCAACGGCGAAAAATTCTGGTGAACACACCAGATGAAAGTACATTAAATACCCTCTAGATTCAGCCCTTAAGTTCTCTTAGAACCTCACAGGTACTCGAGAAAAGTCAATCACAAAACTCGCCACGGAGAAGCGACGAAGGCGCGCGAACAGGCGACATCAGGCGGCGATTTCACGACAATTAGAAATCGCGGTAGAAATCGGGTATTTCACCGATGCCTGACCGAAAATCGATCAAGACAATAAAATCACGGTAATTCTACATCGATTTATTGGTTAGAAATCGGATTCCAGATTTCACGGGTTAGAGAACGGGGATAGCCGGTATCAACGGCTTCCGCACGGGTATGACGGCTCGCAGGCCTCCGGGCCATGGGCCATAACGGGTGTGACGGCTCACAGGCCTCCGGGCCATGGGCCATAGGTTCTGGGTACCGCTTCAATACCTGAACCCGTCCGATTTTCAGCAGTCAAGCCTGGTCAGGCCCAGTTAGTACTGAGGTGGAAGACCACTTGGGAACACTGGGTGCTGTACGCTTTTTCAATTGCCTTTTTCCGGCACCTCCCGCGGCGCACCCCACACACCCCCCCCCTCCATTCCGATTCATCCCCTCCCTCCCAACGTGCACCCATGGCACATGTGCCACTGCGTACGGCCGTGCTCCCGGCGACCCCCTTGCACACCAACCCCCCGCCCGCGCCGGCTTGAGCTCATTTTAGTATACGGGTGACTATTACCAACTCGGTAGGATCCGCCCGTTCCTAACCAGGCAGATCCTACCGAGTCGGTAATAGTCACCCATGTACTAAAATGAGCTATTCGTACCAAATTGACATGAAAAACACAGTACCCCCCCTATTTAGGGGTCGCTGAATCCATAGCTTTACTCATTTTGCGAAGCTGAGACAGTGGCGCCGAATTATGGGGGGGGGTCCTAAAAACCCCCCGCGAAGCACACTGTGTCTGCCAACATGCAGGCATGTAAAACGGCCCTGACGGCGCGCTATGCCACGCACACGCCTACGAAGGGCACACTTCCTGAGTGTCTATTTTTTTTCGGTATATACTCGCTCCACCCAGTGAAGCTACGGTGCCATAGCACCACTTTGTGGAGGCCAGCAGGCCATATCCTTCCAAAACCATATCTCCCCCCCCGGTTCGAACCCCGCCTCTTGCGTTCTTCCCCGGCACCCATTATCGCAGTTAGGATGCGTGCCTCCTCCCCCATTCTGCATGCCCCTCCCCTTGCAGAACACCCCTCCCTTCACTACGGGTAGGGCGGTATGCGCGTGCCCCTCCCATTCCGCCATTCCTTCCCCCTAGGGGTAGGGTTTGTCCATGTCCCTCCTGCGCACGGTACAGTTGGGGGTGGGGGGGGGGAGGGGGGGGGCACGGTCCCAGTTAGGCCGCGGTCACATTTTATCGGCCCATTTGTGCGTGCCTCTTCATTACTTGGGCCCTTGTTCCCCGTTTTGGGGGTGTCTTTGTCTGCTTGTGCCCCGTGTGGGTCGCTTATCCGCTGAAGCTTTTCGTTGGTGGCCCGTCCGGACGCAGTCCGACCACCCCTTCCCCCCGCCCGCGGACCAAACGGCCGCCCAAGGCTGATGCGTACGGCCATACTACTGGGAATATACCTGAACCCGTCCAATTTTCAGCAGTCAAGCCTGGTCAGGCCCAGTTAGTACTGAGGTGGGAGACCACTTGGGAACACTGGGTGCTGTACGCTTTTTCAATTGCCTTTTTCCGGCACCTCCCGCGGCGCACCCCACACACCCCCCCCCTCCGTTCCGATTCATCCCCTCCCTCCCAACGTGCACCCATGGCACATGTGCCACTGCGTACGGCCGTGCTCCCGGCGGCCCCCTTGCACACCAATCCCCCGCCCGCGCCGGCTTGAGCTCATTTTAGTATACGGGTGACTATTACCAACTCGGTAGGATCCGCCCGTTCCTAACCAGGCAGATCCTACCGAGTCGGTAATAGTCACCCATGTACTAAAATGAGCTATTCGTACCAAATTGACATGAAAAACACAGTACCCCCCCTATTTCGGGGTCGCTGAATCCATAGCTTCACTCATTTTGCGAAGCTGAGACAGTGGCGCCGAATTATGGGGGGGTCCTAAAAACCCCCCGCGAAGCACACTGTGTGTGCCAACATGCAGGCGTGTGAAACAGCCCTGACGGCGCGCTATGCCACGCACACGCCTACAAAGGGCACACTTCCTGAGTGTCTATTTTTTTTCGGTATATACTCGCTCCACCCAGTGAAGCTACGGTGCCATAGCACCACTTTGTGGAGGCCAACAGTCCATATCCTTCCAAAACCATTTCCCCCCCCCGGTTCGCCTCTTGCGTCCTTCCCCGGCACCCATTATCGCAGTTAGGATGCGTGCCTCCTCCCCCATTCTGCATGCCCCTCCCCTTGCAGAACACCCCTCCCTTCACTACGGGTAGGGCGGTATGCGCGTGCCCCTCCCATTCCGCCATTCCTCCCCCCTAGGGGTAGGGTTTGTCCATGTCCCTCCTGCGCACGGTACAGTTGGGGGTGGGGGGGGGGAGGGGGGGGGCACGGTCCCAGTTAGGCCGCGGTCACATTTTATCGGCCCATTTGTGCGTGCCTCTTCATTACTTGGGCCCTTGTTCCCCGTTTTGGGGGTGTCTTTGTCTGCTTGTGCCCCGTGTGGGTCGCTTATCCGCTGAAGCTTTTCGTTGGTGGCCCGTCCGGACGCGGTCCGACCACCCCTTCCCCCCGCCCGCGGACCAAACGGCCGCCCAAGGCTGATGCGTACGGCCATACTACTGGGAATATACCTGAACCCGTCCGATTTTCAGCAGTCAAGCCTGGTCAGGCCCAGTTAGTACTGAGGTGGGAGACCACTTGGGAACACTGGGTGCTGTACGCTTTTTCAATTGCCTTTTTCCGGCACCTCCCGCGGCGCACCCCACACACCCCCCCCCTCCGTTCCGATTCATCCCCTCCCTCCCAACGTGCACCCATGGCACATGTGCCACTGCGTACGGCCGTGCTCCCGGCGGCCCCCTTGCACACCAATCCCCCGCCCGCGCCGGCTTGAGCTCATTTTAGTATACGGGTGACTATTACCAACTCGGTAGGATCCGCCCGTTCCTAACCAGGCAGATCCTACCGAGTCGGTAATAGTCACCCATGTACTAAAATGAGCTATTCGTACCAAATTGACATGAAAAACACAGTACCCCCCCTATTTAGGGGTCGCTGAATCCATAGCTTCACTCATTTTGCAAAGCTGAGACAGTGGCGCCGAATTATGGGGGGGTCCTAAAAACCCCCCGCGAAGCACACTGTGTCTGCCAACATGCAGGCGTGTGAAACGGCCCTGACGGCGCGCTATGCCACGCACACGCCTACAAAGGGCACACTTCCTGAGTGTCTATTTTTTTTCGGTATATACTCGCTCCACCCAGTGAAGCTACGGTGCCATAGCACCACTTTGTGGAGGCCAACAGTCCATATCCTTCCAAAACCATTTCCCCCCCCCGGTTCGCCTCTTGCGTTCTTCCCCGGCACCCATTATCGCAGTTAGGATGCGTGCCTCCTCCCCCATTCTGCATGCCCCTCCCCTTGCAGAACACCCCTCCCTTCACTACGGGTAGAGCGGTATGCGCGTGCCCCTCCCATTCCGCCATTCCTCCCCCCTAGGGGTAGGGTTTGTCCATGTCCCTCCTGCGCACGGTACAGTTGGGGGTGGGGGGGGGGAGGGGGGGGGCACGGTCCCAGTTAGGCCGCGGTCACATTTTATCGGCCCATTTGTGCGTGCCTCTTCATTACTTGGGCCCTTGTTCCCCGTTTTGGGGGTGTCTTTGTCTGCTTGTGCCCCGTGTGGGTCGCTTATCCGCTGAAGCTTTTCGTTGGTGGCCCGTCCGGACGCGGTCCGACCACCCCTTCCCCCCGCCCGCGGACCAAACGGCCGCCCAAGGCTGATGCGTACGGCCATACTACTGGGAATATACCTGAACCCGTCCGATTTTCAGCAGTCAAGCCTGGTCAGGCCCAGTTAGTACTGAGGTGGGAGACCACTTGGGAACACTGGGTGCTGTACGCTTTTTCAATTGCCTTTTTCCGGCACCTCCCGCGGCGCACCCCACACACCCCCCCCCTCCGTTCCGATTCATCCCCTCCCTCCCAACGTGCACCCATGGCACATGTGCCACTGCGTACGGCCGTGCTCCCGGCGGCCCCCTTGCACACCAATCCCCCGCCCGCGCCGGCTTGAGCTCATTTTAGTATACGGGTGACTATTACCAACTCGGTAGGATCCGCCCGTTCCTAACCAGGCAGATCCTACCGAGTCGGTAATAGTCACCCATGTACTAAAATGAGCTATTCGTACCAAATTGACATGAAAAACACAGTACCCCCCCTATTTAGGGGTCGCTGAATCCATAGCTTCACTCATTTTGCAAAGCTGAGACAGTGGCGCCGAATTATGGGGGGGTCCTAAAAACCCCCCGCGAAGCACACTGTGTGTGCCAACATGCAGGCGTGTGAAACGGCCGTGACGGCGCGCTATGCCACGCACACGCCTACAAAGGGCACACTTCCTGAGTGTCTATTTTTTTTCGGTATATACTCGCTCCACCCAGTGAAGATACGGTGCCATAGCACCACTTTGTGGAGGCCAACAGTCCATATCCTTCCAAAACCATTTCCCCCCCCCGGTTCGCCTCTTGCGTTCTTCCCCGGCACCCATTATCGCAGTTAGGATGCGTGTCTCCTCCCCCATTCTGCATGCCCCTCCCCTTGCAGAACACCCCTCCCTTCACTACGGGTAGGGCGGTATGCGCGTGCCCCTCCCATTCCGCCATTCCTCCCCCCTAGGGGTAGGGTTTGTCCATGTCCCTCCTGCGCACGGTACAGTTGGGGCTGGGGGGGGGGAGGGGGGGGGCACGGTCCCAGTTAGGCCGCGGTCACATTTTATCGGCCCATTTGTGCGTGCCTCTTCATTACTTGGGCCCTTGTTCCCCGTTTTGGGGGTGTCTTTGTCTGCTTGTGCCCCGTGTGGGTCGCTTATCCGCTGAAGCTTTTCGTTGGTGGCCCGTCCGGACGCGGTCCGACCACCCCTTCCCCCCGCCCGCGGACCAAACGGCCGCCCAAGGCTGATGCGTACGGCCATACTACTGGGAATATACCTGAACCCGTCCGATTTTCAGCAGTCAAGCCTGGTCAGGCCCAGTTAGTACTGAGGTGGGAGACCACTTGGGAACACTGGGTGCTGTACGCTTTTTCAATTGCCTTTTTCCGGCACCTCCCGCGGCGCACCCCACACACCCCCCCCCTCCGTTCCGATTCATCCCCTCCCTCCCAACGTGCACCCATGGCACATGTGCCACTGCGTACGGCCGTGCTCCCGGCGGCCCCCTTGCACACCAATCCCCCGCCCGCGCCGGCTTGAGCTCATTTTAGTATACGGGTGACTATTACCAACTCGGTAGGATCCGCCCGTTCCTAACCAGGCAGATCCTACCGAGTCGGTAATAGTCACCCATGTACTAAAATGAGCTATTCGTACCAAATTGACATGAAAAACACAGTACCCTCCCTATTTAGGGGTCGCTGAATCCATAGCTTCACTCATTTTGCAAGGCTGAGACAGTGGCGCCGAATTATGGGGGGGTCATAAAAACCCCCCGCGAAGCACACTGTGTGTGCCAACATGCAGGCGTGTGAAACGGCCCTGACGGCGCGCTATGCCACGCACACGCCTGTACAGGGCACACTTCCTGGGTGTCTATTTTTTTTCGGTATATACCCGCTCCACCCAGTGAAGCTACGGTGCCATAGCACCACTTTGTGGAGGCCAACAGTCCATATCCTTCCAAAACCATTTCCCCCCCCCGGTTCGAACCCCACCTCTTGCGTTCTTCCCCGGCACCCATTATCGCAGTTAGGATGCGTGCCTCCTCCCCCATTCTGCATGCCCCTCCCCTTGCAGAACACCCCTCCCTTGACTACGGGTAGGGCGGTATGCGCGTGCCCCTCCCATTCCGCCATTCCTCCCCCCTAGGGGTAGGGTTTGTCCATGTCCCTCCTGCGCACGGTACAGTTGGGGGTGGGGGGGGGGGAGGGGGGGGGCACGGTCCCAGTTAGGCCGCGGTCACATTTTATCGGCCCATTTGTGCGTGCCTCTTCATTACTTGGGCCCTTGTTCCCCGTTTTGGGGGTGTCTTTGTCTGCTTGTGCCCCGTGTGGGTCGCTTATCCGCTGAAGCTTTTCGTTGGTGGCCCGTCCGGACGCGGTCCGACCACCCCTTCCCCCCGCCCGCGGACCAAACGGCCGCCCACGGCTGATGCGTACGGCCATACTACTGGGAATATACCTGAACCCGTCCGATTTTCAGCAGTCAAGCCTGGTCAGGCCCAGTTAGTACTGAGGTGGAAGACCACTTGGGAACACTGGGTGCTGTACGCTTTTTCAATTGCCTTTTTCCGGCACCTCCCGCGGCGCACCCCACACACCCCCCCCCTCCGTTCCGATTCATCCCCTCCCTCCCAACGTGCACCCATGGCACATGTGCCACTGCGTACGGCCGTGCTCCCGGCGGCCCCCTTGCACACCAATCCCCCGCCCGCGCCGGCTTGAGCTCATTTTAGTATACGGGTGACTATTACCAACTCGGTAGGATCCGCCCGTTCCTAACCAGGCAGATCCTACCGAGTCGGTAATAGTCACCCATGTGCAATGCCTCAAATCGCGAAGGGCTCACCACGTACTCAGCGCCTCTGGTAACATCCAGCTCAGGGGTGGAATAGATATTTCACTTGGAATCTTTTCCCCCACAAAAACTCAGCCTTGCCCAGCCCGCTGCAGCTGGCGCCTCAATTACCCCAGAGGCCTGGATTTGAACCCAGGACCTCTGGGTCACAAACGTAACATAGTACTGCTAGGGTATTGACCAGATCTGGAAACCCAGCTCAGGGACAGAATGAAAATCTTGCTTACAAATATTTTCCCCAAAAAATGCCAACCCATTCTTGGCCTGCCCCCACCGGGGGGGGGGGGGTGATTCCGCTGAGGGCACCCAGAATTTCCAAAAAGGCAGGTAGGCACCCCCCCCCCCTGGGGGAGGGTATCCAAGCCACCAGAAAAAGGCTGGATCGGACAAAAGGGCATTGACCAGGCAAAAAGGCGGTTGGCAAAGCAAAGTGCTGACGGGTCACGTCTGTTGGCAAGGCAAAGAGTCGGTTGATGGGGCACAAGGGTCGAAGGGCTGCATGTTTGGATATCTTGAGACATCCTCCGTGCAGAGCCTCTGTGGGCTTGTTACCTTTTTCAGAATTTGGGGCCAACCGTGTCCGGAATCGATCAGCCTCGGCCGTGTGGAATGCTTTGGGGCAGGGTGCGGGGGTGCTAGACAATGAGCTGCCGCAAGGCCATGCAGGGCCTGGAGCAAAGCACGCGTTGAACTTGGCACAAACATACGTCTTCGATCACAGAGAATTCCACGTGCAGATACTCGCGTAGAAGGGCAATGTGCAGCACCTGGAATCAGTCCGGGTCTTCATGGAAGTGTCTTCCAAGGTTCCCTATAAAGGACACGAGAGAGGGCTCGCCCATGCCGGATAGGGAGGCACAAATTCAATATTTCATGGGTCGCAGAAAGCCACGTTTGTTACCACTGTTGCGACCACTAACCACCGCCTTTCAGGCTGTTTGGTTGCGTACGGCGCGGGGAGGAGCATTGCACAGGATTTTGGGACGTTTTAGAAGGATGATGGCATCCAGCAACCTGCAACCCCACCAACCTCCCCCGTTCCTCCTACCAATGTCCAACAACGTCAAACCATGCTCCCTGCTTGGGAGGTTGAGCGGCCGTTGCTGGAGGTTGTTGGAGCCAACCTGCAAGCAACAAAACAACCCCCAACGAACTCCCACCACCAACCTCCAGACATCAACCTCCAACAATCTCCCACCAACGGTTGCCAAAAGCTGTGCAGGTTGACAGCACTATGACGCGTTCGTCAAATGGTTCAGGATTGCTCAGGCCACGCCTGCTTCTGCGGCTGTTCACAACCGATTTCGGAACCGTTCAGAACTGATCTAGGGTGAATAAGAGGAGGAAGGAGCGCTAGGAGGCAGACCCGATGGCATGCAATGTTTACCTGCTGTTTCTGATCCGCCTGCTTCTCCCGGTCGCTCTTATTCTTGCCAAAATTGACCTCTTCACGGAAAAGCATGAAATGGGGCTCATGCGACGCGAGGGCCAACATGATCAAATCCGCATCCAGACCGTACAGACAGTGGGTCTCGTTGGGCTCATAGTCCAGTTCCATTTTGCGTTGCCGGATGAACTCCATTATGTTGTGCTCTCCTTCCCCTGCACGCACACAAACAATGCGCCGTACAGAAGTTCCATTGAGGCCTTTCATGGCCACCATGTGATTGCAAAAGGAGTGCGGCCCTACGTGGGCACTGGGCTTGGGGATTGGCCTGGGCATGTGGAGCAGGACTGAGTATGGGAAAAGGGGTTGTGTGGGTGCTTAGGACGCGGAGGGAATGGGGCTGTTTGCATACCCTGTCTGCCGTGCGACTGGAGCTGAATCCTTCTTCAATTGCACTGCCCAGCTTCTCCTCACCAAATCCAGCATACCTTTGCAATGAGTGCCTCGCTACCGAGCACAGCTGAGGCATTCTCAGCCCTTGCCCCCCCAGCCCTTGAGATTGTCGTGGAAGGCTCAGGGACAACAACAAGAATGTGTGCCATGTGTTGCCCCCGGGCCCCCAACTTCTACCCAGGGACCTCCCATCGCCCATGTTGTGACAAGAAATGAAGCGTTCAGCAGGGCTGATAGGACTGATGGTATGCGGTTGGGCGCTGGTTCACCGCTGCGCATCACGTGGATCCACAGCAGGGGCACGTGCACTGGTCAAGGAAAGCCGTCGATGGACGAACGAACAAGCCACACGAGGCACACCAGCCGTACCTGGCACCTCTTGCCCAGAGAAAAGCACTTTGCAGTTCTGCCAGCACACGTCGTTCTGTGAGAAAATGAAGAAGGTGCCACCGCTTGGCACGATCAATCATCTGTTTGGGTGTCGTCGCTCACAAACTGATGAGATTTTGCTATTTTGTGCTCACCAAATGACAGGGTATGGCTATCTGGTGCTCACACAGTGACAATCTGGTGCTTAAAGAGTAACACGGTGGTGCTCACCAAGTGACAGGGTGTTGCTATTTGGTGCTCACAAAGCGACAGGGTGGTGCTCACCCAGTGACAGGGTATGGCTATCTGGTGCTCACAAAGTGACAATCTGGTGCTTACAGAGTAAGGTGGTGCTCACCAAGTGACAGGGCGTTGCCATTTGGTGCTCACAAAGTGACAATCTGGTGCTTACAGAGTAACACGGTGGTGCTCACCAAGTGACAGGGTGTTGCTATTTGGTGCTCACAAAGTGACAGGGTGGTGCTCACTCAGTGACAGGGTGTGGCTATTTGGTTCTCACAACGTGACAGGGTGCGGATATTTGGTGCTCACAAAGTAAAAGGGTGTTGCTTATACAGTGACAGGGTGTGGCTGTTTGGTGATCAGAAAGTGACAGGGTGTGGCTATTTGGTACTCACAAAGTGACAGGATGGTGCTCACACAGTGACAGGGTGTTGCTATTTGGTGCTTACAAAGTGACAGGGTGTGGGTATTTGGTCAGGATGGTGCTCACACAGTGACAGGGTGTTGCTACTTGGTGCTTACAAAATGACAGGGTGTGGCTCTTTGGTGCTCACAAAGTGACAGGGTGCGGCTCTTTTGGTGCTCACAAAGTGACAGGCAGGGTGTGGTTATTTGGTGCTCGCAAAGTGACAGGGTGTGGCTATTTGGTGCTTACAAAGTGACAGGATGGTGCTCACACAGTGGCAGGGTGTTGCTATTTGGTGCTTACAAAGTGACAGGGTGTGGGTATTTGGTCAGGATGGTGCTCACACAGTGACAGGGTGTGGCTCTTTGGTGCTCACGAAGTGACAGGGTGTGGTTGTTTGGTGCTCACAAAGTGACAGGGTGTGGCTATTTGGTGCTCACAAAGTGACAGGATGGTGCTCACACAGTGGCAGGGTGTTGCTATTTGGTGCTTACAAAGTGACAGGGTGTGGGTATTTGGTCAGGATGGTGCTCACACAGTGACAGGGTGTGGCTCTTTGGTGCTCACAAAGTGACAGGGTGTGGTTATTTGGTGCTCACAAAGTGACAGGGTGGTGCTCACAAGGGTGTTGCCATTTGGTGCTCACAAACTGACAGGGTGTGGCTATTTGGTGCTCACAAAGTGACAGGGGGGTGCTCACGCAGTGACAGGGTGTGGCTATTTGGTTCTCACAACGTGACAGGGTGCGGATATTTGATATCTGGTGCTCACAAAGTGGCAGGGTGTTGCAATTTGGTGCTCACAAAGTGACAGGGGGGTGCCCACAAAGTAACAGGGTGTTGCTCACACAGTGACAGGGTATGGCTCTTTGGTGCTCACAAAGTGACAAGCTGTGTTGATTTGGTGCTCGCAACGTGACAGGGTGATGCTCACAAAGTGACAGGGTGCGGCTATTTGGTGCTCACAAAGTGACCCGTTGGTGCCCACATAGTGACAGGGTGTGGCTATTTGGTGCACACAACGTCAGGTGCTCCCTACAAAGTTACCGATGAATGCGGACCTACTATACAGAGGGGCACGGACCTGGATCTTGAAATGGATGAAATACTTCAGTTGCTCAGATAGCCTGCACATGAACTTAGTTCCGGGAGTGATACAATTCGAATCGAACTCCTACCGACAACACCGATTGCTTTAGACGGTGCCAGGTTCACGGTATAGCGCAAGGACCAGTATTGACCGCTTGAGCACCGTTTTAGAAAATCCCCTTCAATCTCCTTACCTCTAAGGTGCATTGCTCCCCTAGTCATTGGAAACGCGTTCATCTCCCCGCCCGAAGAATGCCGAATGGAGAAGCATACCTCCTACATATCTAGCACGCTCTCGCCATTGTTAATGGTCTCTTCTTGTGCCTTTCGGAGTTCTTCCGCTGAACGGAACCAGCGCTGTGATTGTTGATTCATCTCGGCTCTTGGGCCACCCCATCCACACACATCACAAGGTGTTTGCGAGGTCTCGTGGCTTGGAACAACTTGTCGATGTATCGGAAAATTGCAATGGCCATATCTACGAACGCAACGAGATATTCTACGCCGTCAGCGCTGTTTCATTGCTTTCTTTATTTCAAAACACTCCCAGTTCCTCATCACTTTTGTTGAACCATCACAATTTTATTGGCGCACGAGTCTACAAGAGCCGAAAAATGAAGTCAAGTGAAATGCTCGTACCTCAACAGAACCTCCCCTGGGTGCCCGTCACGGGCTAGCTACCTTGAGGGCATGCACATGGGTCCTCCGGATCAAACTTGATTCCCATAACTTTCCGACGACAACTAGTTCAGCAATGCACGCAGGCACCAACTCCTCAGCCAATAACAATATTGCTCATGGTAGGGTCTGAACAAGCGTGTGTGCACTGTCCGTACCACTGTGTGCTGAAATTTTTTTTCACATGTGGACATCACAAAATTTCCATTGCATACACACCCTGCCCAGCCCACCCTTTCGTGGCGCTGCAACAAGTGTTATCTTCTTGGGTGCCATTCTACATCTACATCCGAGTGCAGGCTTCAATTCGATTGTGTTCAAATCGCCAAAAGGGTTCTTATCAAGGAATGCATAATTTGCCTCGTCATGCACAACCTATCTAGCGAGCCATAAGGGTTTGTGAAAAATTGTGAGGCACCAGAGTAGATTCCACCTCTCTCTTGGATCGCCTTGTGTGTCGCTTTGGGGTGCTCGCATGTCCGCCATGTGCTGAAGACTCGCGCGAAACCGAAAACCTCGACATGTGAAGGGCCAACGCAGAACAGCCGCGACACACTCGGCAATACCGTTTGCCGGAACCCTGCCACATACGTACACGTCACGACACCGAAATGGTCCTGGTGAGGCTTTGGTGATGGCATAACTACGAAGACAATGAAGTTTCGCTAAAACCAGGTCAAAATGCGGTAAATGTTGTTTAAGGTTAAGAAAATTGACTCCAGCTACTTCTAAGCCAAAAACAAGTAAAATCAAGCCAAAATGGGGACAAAACAATTTTTATTTGCAATCTAGTGTTGTTGTGGCTTTGCCAAATGCGTGAAAGCCAAAAATCCTTAGAGTCAAATGCCAAAGCCGGCTTAACGAACTACGAAGTAAAGGCCCAAAGTGTTTCTCAAGTAAAAACCATGTAAAATGGGTAAAAATTCACTAACTTGCTTTGTGCCTTTCTTAAAAAGGTTAACAAACACATTTGCATGCAAATAGGCTGAAACAGGGGTGAAAACGGAGGTGTTTTCGCATATTTACAACTGAATCTCGATTTTGGGGCCTGTTGGGTGCTCAAAAGGACCCTTTTGCGCATGCAAAATCAGGGCAAAATTGGCCATTTACGCACGCAAATGGCCTCTTCTGCAACCTGTCTGAATTTCCGCCTGAACGCAAAAAGGCCCTTTTGCGCACGCAAATGGGTCATTTTGCATTCCAAGGTCCTGTCTGAAATTTCGGCCAGAACGCAAAAAGGGCCTTTTGCGTGCGCAAAAACCCTGTAAAAACCCTACACGGACCCCCGGCGACCTAACCCCGCCGGACCCGTACCGCACCTACCAGGACCGGCCCCTGCTGTACCCCTTCCACCATTTCCTGTCACTCCTATGGTCTTGCTTCTCACCAGGTTCTGCATGATCTTGCCCTATCCTGCACAATTTCCCACAAAAAATAGTAAAATACGGCTCCTTCACACAAATCCTGATCCCTTGCAATAACCAATTCCCAGGTACAATAACTCAAATCCAAATCCACACTGAGGGCTTCCAAGGGTGTTTGAGGTTCCGCGTTGACACTCAACAACTCCTTTCAACACGCCGGTAGTCTCACGGTGCACACGGAGACACGGGCGTTGGGCATGTACATAGAATTGCACCAAAGAGGAAGCCCTGAAATTGGCATATGAACACAAACCAGCAACGTTGGGGAAAGATGGAAACATACACAATCACAACCATAGACCCCTCATTCCCTGGACTCAGGACCTTCCCTTGACTCACCAATATATTGCCCTGAACCCGGTCCAATAAGATGGCTAAATGTCATGTGTCAAAAGTCACTACACAAACCCCAAAAATGAGTTCCCCCCCAAGCCCCTAAGCCCTAGCCCAATAGGGGAGGTGGCGTGTCATGGCCTGGAGTGGCACTCAGGACCATGCCCTGCCCTGACATAACCTTGGTTGGACTTGGATTCGATTGGGCTTGGAGAATTGCCCCATGAAGATGACCTCACAACATAGCAAAATTAGGCAAATCACACCATAATGCCCAAAATTCAATTGTATAGTCAAAAATGCATACGGCAAATGTTCAAATGCTCCATGCATGTGTCAAACTGGAAAGTAATATACAAGGGTGATATAGACCAAAGGTCCATGCCCAAGAATATCCCAACTTTGGCTCCCGAACCCCTCCGGATATACACATGCCATGCTTCACAAGTCAGCTCACGAATTTGAGACCTAATTTTGTGAGGCCTCATGTGCCACGCCAAAGTGACCACGTGATCCGGCATATGGTGAGGTGCAACACCAAAGCATATGCCAACATATAAGCAAAATACCATAGTTCACGGATCTCTAGGCACTTTACTGTTGGCCGACCAGTTGAGCACATAAAATGCAAAAATGAGCATAAAATAAGGTCAAAAACATGGAAGTAAAGCCAAATTCAAAGTAATCACAATAGTATATAACTTCGCTCACCCATGGTATCAACACATGGTTCAAAACGCAATTGCTTGGAACCATTTGCGAACAATCCCCCCACTTGGATCCCCACATGGACGCATGGGGACACCTTCGAACCTCCTTGCAACACGCACCATGAAAATGGGAAAATTGATAGTGGCGCTTGTGGGTTGCTCCGTAAGCCTTCCCACATGCACTATATGTGCGGTAGACTTAGTCTAGCGCTATGGAGCACACCATTAGGACATGGGCGAAGCCCTTGCCACGTATGACTCCACATATCTTCCTACAAACGGAGATATATAACATGGGCGTGAGCATAGCGAAGCACATACCATGCATATAACACATACCCTCAAAAAGTCGCTCCCATCATGGTATGCCATGCCCCTCCATGGACATAATTTCACGTTAAAAATACGTAGGAACCCAAGGAAAGTTTCTATGCAACACCAACACTCATGCGGTACACTCGAAAGTCGCATTAAAATATTCGGTTGCATGGTCCAAGAGTTATATATATCACTTTCTACCCTCTTGACCATTATCCCTTGCAACACCGGGCATGTGTACACATCAAAGGCGTTTGACCCTTCTTAAATTAAGTTCAGACCAAGGCGGTTCCAACCCATATCTCAAAATTGTAACTCCTCGCCGTGAGCCGGAGATATGATTCTTCAAAGTGGCCTCACGAATCAATTTTGTTTCGCCTATATCTCCAAGAAAAATGAAGGAGACAACAAAAGGAAGGTTGATTCGTGATCGGGGAAAAATGCAGGACCACTCGAAATGCATCATATCAAGTGCGGCGACCTCGAAGTCGAAAATCCGATTCTGAATGTATGAAAAAATCGGATTAATTTTGCGAGTGTATAACATGAAAATTGCGGAAGCAACGAACCCTTTATTGATGAAAATTGACCCTTCATCGGGGTTTCCGCTAAAATATCTGGAAATAACAGTTAACCAATCGGTTACCGCAAAATCGCGAGCCAACTGACAGTCGCCGATACATTGACACTCAGAACAGAAGGCTGAAAATTTACGGAAACATTACGATAAAAAAACCCTGTTGATTCCTGATATTCTGATATATAAATCTCAGCCGGCGGCGCCTCGGTATTGAATCTGGCCGCTCATAGCTGGAATGGCCAAGCCTATCACACTATCACATCAGGTTAGGTCAGGTGGATGGGAGAGTATGATATCAGCCAATGGCGGCTTGCCGGCACATAGATACACACCCCAAGTGACCCCAAGATGGCCACGGGGGTCCGAACCGGCTTCACCCCCCTTCTCAGAGCGTTGTATCCGCTCGGAAGTCATTGAAGAGAGGACGGGAGGACCCCAATGGGCTCCAACCCCCCCCCCCATGTCCCAAGGACACATGGAGACCCCACATACAGCGTAGGCGTCCCCCATGCCCCAAGGGAGGGGTGAGGACACTCATAATCGGTGCCCTCCGCCATATCCGGTTTCCTCTTGATCTACAACATGGACCAAGGGGATCAAAGATAGACAAACGTCGTCGATCGATCTAAATACGTATACCACAATGAAATATATATGTGTGGAGACCGAGTGAAGGGGGTATATGGCCAATCAGGGGCCAAAAACTCCGGATGAATGACCTCACCCGTCTCCCAAGCACAAAAACAAACAAAAATGCCAAGGGGGATCCATTACGGTACTGGTGCTGCCACCAAGTGGACCAACACGTCCTTGAAATCTAAAGAGATGTCCTTCCTCCTTAGATACTCCATCCAGACTGTGGTATACCTCGGCACGAAACTGCTCGGAGGTTCCCACGAATCCCTGGATGCAGCAAATCCCTTCCAACGGACTTTGTAAAGCCTCCCCCCAGGCGTCCCCGGGTCTGGCTTGTCCGTCAGGATCCTCTCCGCGGTGAAGTCGTCGTCCTCACCCTCGTCATCCGAGTCCAGATCTCCGGCTGTGAACTCGAAGGTGACGGGACGTCCGCTGGGGTCTGGTGCTCGGGGTTGAAGCTGGGTGTGGTCGCGGTCCAGGATCTTGTTATCTGCCACACGAACCACATACACATCCTGCCCGACCTTCCGCACGATTACCCCCGGCACATACCAAGACGCCTGCCGATGCCTGGACAGGACATCCTTGTGGTGCCGCTCCACCCATACAGTGTCTTGGAGAGCATATTTCTGGACTTTTCCCTGCTTGAAGTACTTGGCCCTCTTCTCATGCTCGTCATGAAGTGCTTTGCACACCTTGGCCGCCGTGTCGTCCGCCTCAGCCATCATAGCACTCGCAGCCCGGGCCACTTTGCCATGGTTCAACCACGGGAGAGTGCGTGACACTCGATCCCGTAGGAACAGGATGCGATGGGGCGACAGTCCCGTGGGCCCCGGAAGGTCGTGGTACGCCTGGAGTACTCTCCACAGCGAATTGTACCAATTCCGGCCCGGTTCGTCAATGTGCAGCTGGCGGAACCTTTCGAACATCTGCCGCCCGGCCACCTCAGCCCGGCCATTCGAAGGGCTGTGGTACGCCACGGTCTTGGTGTACCGAATCCCCATGTGCTTGCACATCGTCTTGAACCACGTCCCCACAAATTGACTGCCCCGATCGCTGCAGATGACAGCTGAGACATCAAAAATCGTCAGCCAATGCCTGATCATGGCATTGGCGACGGTCTTGGCCTGCAGACCCACTCCATGCTTGTCTTTCTTGTGCTTCTTCTTGGACTTCTTGCCAGGGACCGCCACGATATACACGCTGTGCCTATCCACCGCCAGGATGACACAGTCGTAGGTCTCTCCTTCCACGGTGACCTCCGGCATGGCAAATACATCCATGGCCACGGACCGCATAGGGGCCTCCGGTATAGCCGTATACACCGGGTTGCCAGCCGTGGAGTGGTTGGGGCTCTTCGTGGCCCAACACACGGCGCAGTCGCTGCAGTACTTGTCCAGGATGGCGTAGTACCCCGGTGGGAATCTGAAGCGCCACTCCAGGTCCTGCTGCATCTTGTCCCGACCAAGATGCATGAGCTGGGCGTTATGCCAGTGGTCAATGAGCGCTTCCATTCGGTTCTCAGGGACCAATAGCTTGTCCTTGAGGAACAGTTTATCCCCGTCCTCGGTCAAGCCCTCAGGCCATTCGTCGTCCGACGGGGCGCTCACGGCATTCCAGTACCTGCTCCAGTGGTCGGATGCCGCATAGTCATCCGACCAGTCCTCTGTCAGCACCGACCTGACTAGCTCTATGGGGGCCACCATCCGTTGCTCGAGGGTTTCCTCTCGAATAGCTTGGACTCGGGCGCCCCGGAACTTGGCCAGGTCTGTACGGTTTGCCATCACCACAAAGCACTTGACCCCCTCTTGCTCCATGGCCTTCTCCATCTCGATGATGTGCTTGGCCTCCTCGGTCTCCTCGGCGTCCCCATGGCTGGATATGTCCATCCATGCCTTGCCCTCGGGGTAGGCCCATCGACTGAGGCAATCCGCCACAGTGTTGTCCTTCCCCGGGACGTATACGACGCTGAGGTCGAACTTGGCGAACGTCTCATGCCATCGGGCCCTCCTTGCCGCCGGTCCCGAGGGGACGTCGACGTGCTCCTTGTGCCAGCGCTGCAAGGATTGATGGTCCGTACAAACCACCACCGGTTGCAATCCGATGTGGCCCGACCACTTCCTGAGCGCACAAACAATGGCGTACGTCTCCTTCTCCCTTGTGGTCCAGGTTCGACGTTGGCCCTCGGCCAGGATCCGGCTCCAAAACGCCACCGGTACATCTAAGCTATTCCCTTTGAGAAAGCTCCGCGGAGCCTGGCCGGAGGGCTCAGGGCCGGCATGTGGAAAGGGAACAGAGGGCAGGTATCCCTTCTGTGCGTCCTGGTGGTATGGAGGGATGGGTGCTGGGGCCTTGCCCTTGGGGTCCATGAGGTACAAGCACGACAGTGAAGACAATGAAGATGAAGATACGAACTTGCAAAAAATCCCAGTCTACAAGAAAATGTAGGCAGATAATATGATACATATAATTCCGGAATATTCTTCCTGTATAATTTAAAAAAAATCCGATTTTGAAAAAATATTTGGCTGATTTCATTCGCGCACGCGCGCCGGCGATCCCACCAAATCATTGGAGCGCGACCATCTCAGCCGCAACGGACACCAGAATTGGATCCGGCGTGTCCATAATATACAGGAACTGTTCGGGTAAAAATTTGGGAAGGCTCCCATATGTAACTGTCCGGAAATGAGCTGAAGCTGGCTGAATGGGGGTGCATTGTCGTGAATTGACCTCAGACTGTGCGGATGGAGAGTAGCCGCACTTACACTCCCCCTCCACGAACACACTGGGGTGTGTTACCGGGTCAACGAAGGCGTGAGTGTGGCGAAAAGCCGGAGACCGCGCCTCTTAGCAGCAAAATCTGTCCAGATCTGCTCACAATCCAATGGATTGAGACTGAATCAGGGTAAATGATACCAGAATGTACAAGAATGAGACATGGAAAACAACCAAAGGAAACAAAATTAGGTCAAAAGACACGTAAACGTACCTCGAAAGGATACCAAACCGTGTCCTGGTCGAGAATGAGGAGCAATTCAGCAAAATCAGGCAAAATTACACATGAAATGCAGGGGGATTCAAGACAAATGACCTGTTCGGAGCGTTTGTTGCTCTCGCGGGCACGCTACGGTGTCCTCCACGTACTCTACATCGTGTTATTCCCGCTTTTCTCTTGTCGAACCGACAGCATGTGCTCAAGATGGCCAAAATGCATACAGAATTGGCAAATATTAAGACAATTGACACTGAATTGGGCTTGGATTAAGGAGTCAAAATACACAGAGAGAGCAATCGATAACAGAGATAGTATATATGCACTACAAAGTGTCCTGCCTAGGTCCGCGGCAGGGCAATTGGAGGAAGCCGTCACTAGATCCTACAGAAATCCAACAAACTGACACCACAATGTTCTGGAATGCAGGAATGTACAAGATTAAGGCGGGATTCAGCTGAAATCAGCAATAATGAGTAAACGGAGAGTGGGCAAACGAGCACCACAGCAGTAAACAAAAGTCAGTTCACCTTGGGTAGGCGAGTTTTTATCTCACAAAGCGAGCATCTAACAGATTCTAAGAAAATGTTGACATGATGAATCATTCATGATGATGGACATGCTGACCTTGAATTCTGCAGCTAAATCATGACAAACTCCGCCGGAGGTTCACGGAAGGCGATAGCCTGTGGGCCATAAGCTGCAACACACCGTATATAACGGTATTTACAGTGGCGGTGGTGTTTTCGAAGGATAAGTAGGTCAATCTCTTGCTTTCAGACCACAATCAGAACAATTCTGCTGATCTAGAACCTGAATTCGCAAATGAGGCTCACTTTTCTGACGAAACAATTTTCGCCTGTGCCACCAGACTCCAGAAGTGTCTGCCTGAAGTCCGTAGAAGCCATATATAAAGTTCCTTAAGAGAACTGACGTCGCGGTTTAGCGAAATGGTAGAAACAAGTCAGTAGGATGCTCTCAAATCAAGACAAAATTGGAGGAATCTCCACAGATGAAGCTGGAATGAAGTCTACCGGCAGCAGAATGAAGCTCAAAACTAAGTTTCTGGTTGTGTTCGGAACACTACCAGACTACAGGGGGTTCCTGTAGGGAGTAAGCGGCTGCGCAACCTGAGATTTATCTACATTACATCATCTGCTGGTGGTAGAAATTCAGAAATTCCAGTTCCACAGTTCAGATTACCCCTAGTCTGTCCTTGTGGAAGCCTGGCGCTGACATTCCCACACATTACAGCACTACACCGGACATACCAGTAGCGTTCTTACGCTCCAGTAATTCACCGAAGGGGCACCACGCAAAATCTGAAGGAATGAGGGGCGAATGATCAAGATTCCCTCACTCATGACACTCTGGTCTAGCGGATTGAGCACGCAGCTGCAGCTTCGAAGGAACCAGTTCATTCCCCTTTGGAAGAAGGGGACAGAAAGAAAAAGACGAGGCAGCGGAGCGACCGCGCCACGAAGTCACGGCGACTTTTTACGAGGCACTTGCTTTCCCTCCGCAGCCACTGCCTGGGAGCGCAGGCGTAACCACTCAGGCGAGGGTGTTCAAGAGCTGAATAGGCCATGCCGGAGATAACGGTGGAGTAAGCATCTATAGGGGTTCGAACCTACGACCCCTAGCTCAGGAGGCGGCATGCATATCCACTATACTGACGAAGGTCCTTAGTACAATCCGGTGTTCGGCGGTACAAAAACCGTCTTAGGCTGACCGCTCGGTACATGTACAAGACGGAAAAACCTAAATAAAATCTGAATGAACTCTGCCGTCCGGAGACGCAAATAAATATGTAAAACCACCTATACCGGCCTCAAAGGGACAGCCCCATGGCGCTGATGCAGCCCCGGATGCAGGCGGTGGATGGGTGGTATCGCACAGTCAAAGTTGAAAAACCGGCTTCGGACTTACCGGAGATCAGGCATCAGGCATTCGTAAATGCTCTGTGCTTCCCTCACGAAAAAGTGGAGTTCGCGGAGTACGTCAGGTACACCTAGAATGGAATCTATGTGACAGGCAACTGTGCCTGAAGGGAGCAGTGTTGATACACCGGAACACTCCAATCTCCTCCACTGACGAAGCCGCAGGGTCAGAGGTGCACATCTATCGACGGACCGTTCCGGGTCTCGAACCTACGACCACGGGCCGGGATCCAAGTGCGCTGCCCAACTTGACTGACGAGCTGTATACCGACAAATGGCGAACGAAAGTCAAATCTCTCATCGGTTGCCGGATTGGTACATGAAACCTCCAACTTCTAGTAATCAGCTCAGATCTTCGCCTGTCCGGCTCGAGCTGGACTTTTAAGGGCCAGGACAGTTAGTGCACCTTCGCCGGCAACACATGACGGCTTCAGTCGCACAAGTCCAATGTAGGCCGATTTCCTCACTCATGTGGCCAAAGTCATCCGTTCACCAGTAACACCTCAGAATTGAACCTGAAAATACGCAAAAACTTGTCTCGAGACTACAACACACCTGGTGTACTGGGTAGCCCCACAGTCAACTCAAAGGGGACGTAATTGGGCTTGATGTACCAGGAATTTGAAATTTGGATCAGAATTTGATGAAACGGATGTGAGTGAGTAATGTACAAAAATGAGCTCTGAATGTCTCGGAATGTGGACGAACAACCACCCGGCTCAACGCTGCAGGCTTGCCGCCACCGCGGAACCGGTCTGGTGGTCTTCGTTCACGCACCGGACGCCCGTCATTGCCCTCCTGTGCATGTGCTGGAGGGGGGCGTGGTGCTTCCGGTTGCACGGCACCTTGAGGCGCCGGATTTCGTGCAGAATGTGCTGGAATCTGTGGCGGAGGAGCTGGATCTCCATCCACCACGACGGCCTTTGCTCCGTCCTTTTCAATTACACGGTCTGGCTTGCTCAGACAGTCAGTAAATAAGACCGGAATCTCAGGATGAGCTCGCAGGTAATTTCTGAAACCTGTGGTATAACCATGTACAAAGGAAGAGGGAGGTTCCCAAGTGTTCTCAGACTCAGGGAAACCCTTGTACTTGACAAGAAACCGCCAGTTACCCTCATCATCCTTATAATGGTCGACAAGGCGTTCTACCTCGTAATTACCACCTTCAATCCTGCATTCGGAAAGTCATTTGGAGGTCCAGAAAAGGGGTTTGACCCTGCCCTTTGGAGTCCGAATCTCAGGCTTAAGCCTGTCTCCGCTCACCTCCAACTCCCGATTCACATCCACACGCACCTTAAAACTGTTCTCCCTGACTCGAGAAACAATTTCAAAGGGACCTTCCCACAGGGGGAGAAGCTTGGAGTCTCCCTCCTGGGTAGTTTTGCTCTTGCGGAGCCAAACACGGTCTCCTTTTTGGAGATCTTGTGGTTCTTTTCTGCCTTGGTTGGCAATGCTCAACCAATCTGCCTGAAATTTCTCAACAAGTCGCTTGGCCTCCTTTTCCCCAGCCTGAATCTCGTCGAAAAATGCTGATGCATCCTTACATTCCCGTGGATGATCGTACAGGAGGTTCCACCAGCACTTGTTTCGACCGAAAACAAGCTGATTGGGTGAGTACCCGTGATACAACTCTGTGTTGTGGTACCGGCGGAGCAGGGCGAAAAAGGATCTCAAGCCAATTGACATCCTTGTCACTGGCGAGTTCCTTTCGCAACATATTAATTATGGTTTTTCCTGCTCGTTCTGCTGGCAATGCCCTGTGCTGGTGGACCTCACATTGAAGATGATGGATTCCCAACCGAGCACAAAGGGTTTTCCACCACTCAGAAATATATGTACTGCCTGAATCAGTTAAAATCTCCAAGGGAACATCCCAGCACCCCATCCATGTCTGCGCACACCATTTGGCGGCAGCCTTGCTAGTCATGGCATTCACGTTGCAAGGCAAGACATGAATGTACCCTGAGTGTCTACATTGAATCAATAACACACCATTGATTTTTTTGTTGGTCCAATGGCATTCCTCTCCCTCCAGGTCACCGAGGTAGAAGAAATCAGAGGTGACTCGGTCGAAGAGTCGTTCGGGAACGGGATGCGGCCTCAGATAGCCCTTAGGCTTGGCCGTGGCAGGCACCGCCACTGCACATTGGGCACATGATGAGGCCACTTTCATGCAGTGGGTGTGCAATCGAGCTCCAAAGAGACGATGTTTAAAGGATTTCCAGAGTTTGGCGCCATGGGAGTGAGGAGTCTCCCATTTGTGCCACCAGTTGACAACTCTGGACGCCAATCTGTCAGGCACGCACAGTTTCCCATTCATCCACAGTTTTCCGTTGTCCAAAAAATATTCGGAATAAATTCCGTCCTGAAATGCTGACTTTGAAGTCAAATGTTCGTAGATTTCTTGAAACATATTATCGGATTTATATTCTTTGGACCAATCCTTGGTGAGCAGGGAGTCCTTGGGGATCGCCTGGGCAGGTGCCACAGGTTTTCGACCCAATGGATGGACACATCTGAACCGCACCACAGGATTTCGTCGTTTAACAAACTGGGGGTGGATTCTCCAGGTTTAACTACTCTGAGGGTGTCAACAAGCACTGCAGAGCATTGGACATGGGAATGTGGGGGATGATCCTCCACTGTGATATCGTGGCAGGGCAATCGAGCCTGCCGGACTGAACACTGTAGACAGTTGCGCTTAATCAACTGCCTTTCCTCAGCATCCCACTCAATTACTAACCCACGGTCTTGTTCAGTCCCATGGATGTTCGTCAACAGGCACGCTTCGGAAGCAGGATATGCCCATCTGCTTAAAGCGTCAGCGACAGTGTTGTACTTGCCTGGAAGGTAAGCCACATGAAGATCGAAAAGACTCAAAAACTCGTGCCATCTAGCATGCCGTCCAGCAGGACCTGATACCGTGTTGACATGTTCTGTCCACCAATACTCAAGAGAGCGATGATCCGTCAGAACTTCAACTCAGTTTGTGCCTATCCACGATTGATATTTTTTTGAGGCACAGATGATGGCGTAGGTCTCCTGCTCACGCGGGGACCACTGCATTTGTCTGGGAGTAAGCTTCCTCGACCAGAATGCAAGCGGATAATGAGCCCCAGTTTCTAAATCTTGCTGTTCTAACACTGCCCCAACCGCATTCTTACTAGCATCAGTCCTAAGGTAGAAAGGGCGATCGAATTTGGGAACGTGCAAAGTGGCGACTTCGCAAAGGGCGGCTTTTAATTGCACAAACGCCTCATCGCACTCGTCGGTCCACTGCACTCGCACCTTCGAGCCCGCACGACCAGCCTCCCTACCAAACTTGAGTAATTCAGTAAGGGGGGCGGCATACCTGGCATAATCCTTGACGAAAGTATGGTAAAAATTGCAACAGCCAAGGAATCCACGAAGGGCCGAAATGGTCTCAGGGCGCTTCCACTTCTGAATTGCAAGAAGCTTCCCTGGACTCGGCTGGCGAGTCCCATTTCGTAGCAAACTGCCACAGAATTCGACACTTTCCAGGAATAATTAACCCTCTCTTGGGACCGGAGATGAGCTGATTGTTGTCCAGAATGTCGAGGACCATGTTCAGCTGTTTCTCATGCAGGTCCACAAGCTCCTGTTCGGTTAAACCATCGCCCACAGTGGCGATGATTATGTTGTCGATACATACGGAAACGAATTCGCGAAGCTCAGGGTGCTCTGAAAACTACACTTCTTCCATCTGTAACGGGCGGCAGGGGCAACTAGGACAGGGCTGCGGGAGCCCTACCGCCATCGCGCGTTGCGCATCGCGCATCGCGCATCGCGCAAATGCCAGCGTGGAATCAGAACAGAGAAATAAAGAGAGAAGCTCTGTGTTACGTTATTTTGTGGTTGCTTATTTATTATTAATTCTGTGCTTGGCATTCTTTTGGTTGTTGTAGATATGTTGCATGGAGGGGTGCCAAAGTCCCCAAACTGCCCACACTCGTGGCGCCGGCAGTGACCGCTCAGGCAAGCAAGGGACTCCGTGCTGAACAACAACAATGGAGATCAAAACTGCTTGGTGCTTACGAAGGTGCAAGGTTTGCGTGCGGGATTTGTAGATCAGTGCATGCACAGCGCAAAATACAAGGAGTGCAGAACAAGCAGGATCCACGGAGTGCAGAACAAGCAAGGAAAGGCACATCAACTAGGGGGAAGAAACGTCAAAGGTTTTGAGAGTGTGAAGAAGAGGTTACAAGAGTTTGAGAAAACAAGGAGAACGGGTTTTGGAGAAATCGCAAGAGTTTTGGGTTACCTCCGCCGAATGCCTTACAAAACTCTCAGCTAAGTATGAGAGCCCCGAAGGAGCGAACGAGCGCTCAGCGCAGGAGCGACGGAGCGCAACGACGGAGCGCTCAGCGCAGCAGCGAAGGAGCGCCTGACGAAGGAGCGCTCAGCGCCGCAGCGAAGGAGCGCCACGAAGGAGCGCTCAGCGCAGGAGCGAAGGAGCGCTCAGCGCAGGAGCAAAGGAGCGCTCAGCGCAGAGCGAAGGAGCGTTCAACGAAGGAGCGCTCAGCCAAGGAGCAGTTCTTCGCGGGCAGCCGAGGATGGAGCCACGACCAAGGTTGAGTGGAGAAGTGAAGTTCGAAGGAACGAAGGAGCCTCATCCAGCATAGGAGGAGGAGAAGTGAACTCTGGGGTCCTAAGAGCTGCTGCCCGTTGGCGATCTGGAAGTCGGCAGTGACGAACGGCGACTAAGGCGATCTCAGTCGCCGAGTAAATTTTAAGTTTCGGATCTTATTATTTTATATTTGTTTCAGTGAAAGTGCGTGGTGGGTCACATTGTGGGTTGTTCATCGTGTATGGCACAAGGTCTGGCGGGTGCGGGTATTGTACGAGCTGGCTGGGTGTCTGTTGGGGTTGTGTGTCGCTGTTCGGCAGCTGGGAGCAGCTATCCACTGACGTTGCATGTGTCCATGGCAGGCAGTGTTGGTCAGCGTCGGGTGTAGTTGGGGTGTGGCATGCCTCTGCAAGTTCAGGCTGGATGCCTGTATATTTATCCTTGGGGGTAAGGCAAGGGCTAAGGACAGCCCGCAGGAGTGCCGCGCCTCCCCCTTTGCACAGGAGGGGCCACCATGCTTGTCATGGGCTGCGACTGTTGGGCACCCGTGCAGCGTTGACGGATCCCTCACCCCCCCAGTTATGCTCCCGTCAGGGAAGGGGGCCATTTTCTGTCAAGGAATATGTATGTGGGTTGGTCCTGTTGTACTGGGTCCCCCACCGCTGCATGCCCCCCCCTGGAGATATAGTATGGCAATACGTTGTGTTGCCCCTGCTGCCCATATATTGGTATTTGCCTTTGTCTCAGACCCTCATTGTCCTGTCAGGTCTTAGGAGGGGAGTGTAATGGGCGGCAGGGGCAACTAGGACAGGGCTGCGGGAGCCCTACCGCGATCGCGCGTTGCGCATCGCGCATCGCGCATCGCGCAAATGCCAGCGTGGAATCAGAACAGAGAAAGAAGGAAAGAAGCTCTGTGTTACGTTATTTTGTGGTTGCTTATTTATTATTAATTCTGTGCTTGGCATTCTTTTGGTTGTTGTAGATATGTTGCATGGAGGGGTGCCAAAGTCCCCAAACTGCCCACGCTCGTGGCGCCGGCAGTGACCGCTCAGGCAAGCAAGGGACTCCGTGCTGAACAACGACAATGGAGATCAAAACTGCTCCGTGCTTATGAAGGTGCAAGGTTTGCGTGCGGGATTTGTAGATCAGTGCATGCACAGCGCAAAATACAAGGAGTGCAGAACAAGCAGGATCCACGGAGTGCAGAACAAGCAAGGAAAGGCACATCAACTAAGGGGAAGAAACGTCAAAGGTTTTGAGAGTTTGAAGAAGAGGTTACAAGAGTTTGAGAAAACAAGGAGAACGGGTTTTGGAGAAGTCGCAAGAGTTTTGGGTTACCTCCGCCGAATGCCTTACAAAACTCTCAGCTAAGTACGAGAGCCCCGAAGGAGCGAACGAGCGCTCAGCGCAGGAGCGACGGAGCGCAACGACGGAGCGCTCAGCGCAGCAGCGAAGGAGCGCCTGACGAAGGAGCGCTCAGCGCCGCAGCGAAGGAGCGCCACGAAGGAGCGCTCAGCGCAGGAGCGAAGGAGCGCTCAGCGCAGGAGCAAAGGAGCGCTCAGCGCAGAGCGAAGGAGCGTTCAACGAAGGAGCGCTCAGCCAAGGAGCAGTTCTTCGCGGGCAGCCGAGGATGGAGCCACGACCAAGGTTGAGTGGAGAAGTGAAGTTCGAAGGAACGAAGGAGCCTCATTCAGCATAGGAGGAGGAGAAGTGAACTCTGGGGTCCTAAGAGCTGCTGCCCGTTGGCGATCTGGAAGTCGGCAGTGACGAACGGCGACTAAGGCGATCTCAGTCGCCGAGTAAATTTTAAGTGTCGGATCTTATTATTTTATATTTGTTTCAGTGAAAGTGCGTGGTGGGTCAAATTGTGGGTGGTTCATCGTGTATGGCACAAGGTCTGGCGGGGGCGGGTATTGTACGAGCTGAGTGGGTGTCTGTTGGGGTTGTGTGTCGCTGTTCGGCAGCTGAGAGCAGCTATCCACTGACGTTGCATGTGTCCATGGCAGGCAGTGTTGGTCAGCGTCGGGTGTAGTTGGGGTGTGGCATGCCTCTGCAAGTTCAGGCTGGATGCCTGTATATTTATCCTTGGGGGTAAGGCAAGGGCTAAGGACAGCCCGCAGGAGTGCCGCGCCTCCCCCTTTGCACAGGAGGGGCCACCATGCTTGTCATGGGCTGCGACTGTTGGGCAGCCGTGCAGCGTTGACGGATCCCTCACCCCCCAGTTATGCTCCCGTCAGGGAAGGGGGCCATTTTCTGTCAAGGAATATGTATGCGGGTTGGTCCTGTTGTACTGGGTCCCCCACCGCTGCATGCCCCCCCCTGGAGATATAGTATGGCAATACCTTGTGTTGCCCCTGCTGCCCATATATTGGTATTTGCCTTTGTCTCAGACCCTCATTGTCCTGTCAGGTCTTAGGAGGGGAGTGTAATGGGCAGCAGGGGCAACTAGGACAGGGCTGCGGGAGCCCTACCGCGATCGCGCGTTGCGCATCGCGCATCGCGCATCGCGCAAATGCCAGCGTGGAATCAGAACAGAGAAAGAAGGAAAGAAGCTCTGTGTTACGTTATTTTGTGGTTGCTTATTTATTATTAATTCTGTGCTTGGCATTCTTTTGGTTGTTGTAGATATGTTGCATGGAGGGGTGCCAAAGTCCCCAAACTGCCCACGCTCGTGGCGCCGGCAGTGACCGCTCAGGCAAGCAAGGGACTCCGTGCTGAACAACGACAATGGAGATCAAAACTGCTTGGTGCTTATGAAGGTGCAAGGTTTGCGTGCGGGATTTGTAGATCAGTGCATGCACAGCGCAAAATACAAGGAGTGCAGAACAAGCAGGATCCACGGAGTGCAGAACAAGCAAGGAAAAGCAGCATCCACTAAGGGGAAGAAACGGCAAGGGTTTTGAGAGTTTGAAGAAGAGGTTACAAGAGTTTGAGAAAACAAGGAGAACGGGTTTTGGAGAAATCGCAAGAGTTTTGGGTTACCTCCGCCGAATGCCTTACCTTCACAAAATGTTTGACCGGTTGGTTGGTTTCACCTCCCGATGATTTTGCACCCAGGAAACCTTCATGATCTCAACAATGTGCAAAGCGGTGTATATGGCACCAAATCACAGATTTAAATCAATCAAATGAACATGTTTCGGGCTAGTCGCCCCTCCTCAGCTGTAAGAGTAGAGAAATACAAACCATTGCAAAGCATCCAACCAAAGTAATGGGAATGACAGAAAAAAAAGATACAGCGAACAACAATCGAAACACAAATTAAATATCGGGAGCACAGGCCTTCCTCAGCGCGCGCGTGCGCCACCCATGAAATAATTTCCCCAAATTAGGCGGCGGTTGCAACGTAGCAAATAATTGTGTATCCGTTGGAAAAAGCTCGGAGCATTCTTCAAACCCATAGGCATGACGGTCCACTGAACAGGACCCACTGGACTGCACATGCACGTCAGGGGTCTGGATGACTTCGCCAGAGGCATCTGGTGGAAGCCATGCCTTAGATCAAGGACTGAGAATAGTTTCCCCTTGGCTCTTTTCACGATTTCCTCCTCAATGAGGGGTAAAGGGTGAGAATCAGCCTTAGTTTCCGCATTTAAATTACGAAAGTCAACCACCATGCGCCAACCATCAATGGAATTCTGGTCTGCTGGGAGCGGTTTAGGCACTGTGAAGGGCGCACAACACCACTCAGAGGTCATGCACGCCTCCAACCAGCCGAATTTCCGCAGATTTCTCTGAATGATGTCACGAAGAATTTCATGCTTCTTGCCATGATTTTCGTAAGGTCGCTGCTTTTTGGTTTTTGCTCCCTACTTTAGCTCGATGAACGCCTCTCCGTGCTGGCCACGCACTGGAGGGTTCTTGACGAGCTCAGTAGAGAGGGTGGTGTCCTTTTGCTCGGCGAAAATCTTTTCCCTTCGCTCATTGCAAAGTTGACTTTCAACCTGTTCACCAGCCACCACCGTAGAGCAAATTTTCGCCAGATCTCGCGATCCAGCAGGCAACAGACCTTGTTTCAACGACTGAAACAGAGAGGGATCGACTCCCTCTTGCGGGTATGTCGTGGATGCCCGAACCTGCTGAGCATCTTCCACATCCTCACAGACAAAGGGGTCCAAAAAGGCCTCAAACTTGGGTTTTTCGTAAGATTGTCTGAATTTGACCTTCTTTCGGAATTTTTTTCCCCTGACCAGGTGGGTGATGCTTGATGGATCTGATCGTATTGGGGTCTGACTACAATCAGATGTTCCAGATTCCAGGTTCGGCACCGTATCATCTCCTTCAAAAAAATCGGAAAAATTCGAATCTGAGTCTACCATGGTCAAGACCCGATTCTGACCCATGGTCTGATGTGCAAGATCCGTCAGAGGTAGAAATACCTCCATCGACCTGAAAAGCAACGGAAGGCCACGGCCGCTGTCGCAGGGGACCAGTGTCGTCCCTGGCGTACAGCTTGACGTCCTGGGGGAGGCGGATGGAGTCGACTGTCATGGCCAAAACATCCTTCCACCATAGTCTCCAATCCCATAGTGGTACGACAAGGATAGCCTGTGTGCGATCCTCCTTTATTTTTTGAACGACCTCTCCCAACAAATGAAAAGGGGGGTTTATCCACAGCCTTTTATCCCACTTTACTGCCCATGCATCGTCAGCTAAGCACTTGAAAAGCTTGTTTAACTCGTTGCAAAAGACATCCTTGGCGGGCACAAAATCGTGGTTCTCCAAAAAATAGGTACATATATAATCACGCCACTTATCTACAACGCGGTAGTTGGAAGACTTCCAATTGCGCGGTTTGGGACGCTGAGTGTCCCTTCGTCGCTCCTGTAGCAAGATGCTGTAAGCGGTAGTGGCATTTATCTCACTAATCCCTTCATCCTCACCAAAAACTGTGTTCACCCTTCGACTCAAAAATTCTTTTGCATTTCGGTACTCAGAATGCAAGAACCGAAAGCTGGGAGCTTCCTACTCTCCTGATTCCAAAAAAAAACAACGCCTGTTTCCTACAGGGGCCACTTTGCTCTTCGTTAAAAATGGATGACCTAAATAAAGGTCGTATTTGACGGCCGCTCTAGAAAGGTAATCCTCTAAAACAACATTATCTACCTTACCTTCCTCCCATAAATCCTGGGCGACCATGTGCGCCTTCAGAAACGAACCTGTATTCCCTCCTGGAAGAGCATGACCTGAAACGCCTTCCAGGTCAACGGGGTGCAGCGAAGTGTCAACACATTCGTCTGGTAAAAATTTTTCTAACTGAAGATTCACTTCACTACCATTGTCACAAAGACACGTAGCAAGGTGTTTGTTCCCCTTCTTGTCAGTAACCCACAGACGACAAATGAATGGAGGAGCTCGGTATTTGTTGGCAACACCGATCTCCACAACATTTCTATCTCCATCCGCCTCAACTGGCAGTGGTCCTACTGACAACGCTCCAATGTCCACGATCGGACATTCAGGGAAACGCCTGATTGTGTGTGGGGTGGCCACACAATCTTGGCGCCTTTATTCCTGATAATCTCCCTCGTACTCCTGCTGCACGGTTTCCCAGGAACCGTCCTCGTCCTCCCACTGGTCTCCCAGACCTTCTTCGCCAAGATTCCCTTCTTCATCGGGGGCATCCTGGTCCTCCGTCGTCACATTATTATAATAATCCTCGTCGGAACCAGCAACTTGGTGCACTGATGCACCACGACCTGAATTAGAGTTCCGCTGACCAGATGATCCTTTCCCTCGTCCACCTTTCGTGCCCTGGGAGGTCCCCTTGCCCTTACCAGCGCTCATTCCCTTGGAATGTCCCGAGGAACTGGCCACTGGATTGGCCTTTTCCCTTGAGAAAATTGCCTTTTCCACCATTACCCTTGGCAGAATTGGACTTACCATTTCCATTTTTAAATTTTTCTGGAGAGCGTCCTTGGCTGGATTGGCCCTGGTTTCCCTTGCCTCCAGAAGTCTGCTGGCCTTTACTGCCTTTACCTTTTCCGCTGGGCGTCGATTGGCGATTTTCATTTATCTTCTTGACAGGGGCTTTGGGCGGATCCTTGCTGGCTTCTCGTGCCACTCTTTCCGCATCGGTCTTATTCCACCAATGATTCTCAGTGGAATGCGACTTGGCACGGTTGGTGTGACCGAAGGACAAACGAATGGCACGGTCTTTCGACTGCGTGTTATTTACATTCTTCTGATTCCCACCTTTAGAGGGGGGATCTCGGCTCAATCCTTCATGGAATTGCTGATGATTGGCATCCGCCAATTTTTCCAACTCCTCCCACAATTCAGTGGGCGTGAAGCTGAAAACCCACGGCTTTGCCACGAGCCGAGTTCCTCCAAAGGAGACGCCTCGGTTCACCACTTCATTGAAAATATCTCTGTCCTCCTTCTCCGCAAAATTCCATCTCCAAGCACCGTCCTTTTCCTTACACTTGGAAAAGTTAGTGGGCAAGCACTTTTTAAGGGCATCTCTGACCTATCACCGACCTGAGCCCTTAGGGAATCCGGTGACTTCAGTCCACCAGGATTTCACCTTCTCGTTGGACTGCTCCTGCCTCAGCGATGCAGCCGTGTCGGCAGGCATTTTCGCGAAGATGATGGCCTTGGATTTGCCATCTGACAGATGTTCCCCAGCACTCTCAGCCTCATTCACCAGATTTTCAAAGCGGAGTCGCTTGTTCTGAACCTCCTGGAGAATGAGTTTGGGAATGTTCGGGAAAGAGATGAGGAGGGTTCGGTAATGGTCTTCAGGCAACCTACTTCCTCGTCCCTCAAGCAGAGCAAACAAGTCACTGTAGGTGAGTGGGTTAGAGGAATCAGCCCTATCAGTGTAGGATTTAATCCACGTATCACGAATGGGACCCTCTAAACACTCGAGGAGAGCATCAAGCTTCTTGTCGTCTCGAAGCTTGTTCTTGCCCACCCACAGAGAAAATTCTCTTTTAAAAACAGCCCACCGGCGAGGGTTGCCCTTGTATTTTGGTTGTTTTGCAATGGCTCTCAGTTTAGCCCTCACAGGGTGAATAATGTCCTCAATGCCGCCACCACCCGCCAGGATGGGATTGACCTGGGCAGCACCTGAGACGCCGGCGGCGCCCAGAAGACTCTGGGCGAGCAAGACCTGAGCCGCAATCATGGGATCAGTGGATCTTTTCTCGGCCAAAACTTCTGTTTTCTTTTTGGTCCTCGCTTCTGAAACACGCTGAGGATTTATACTCTCAAAAACTCGTTCTTTTGATTTTTCACGTTTTTTCTTTTGTTCTTCCGCTCTGGAATCTGTGGTGGGCGCGAGTGAAAAAACTTCAGTCGCTTCATCGGCTACAGAACAGGTAGATCCGACTGGCGGATCTGGCAAATGAGAGGAGGGGTGAGCGAAAGATCTTCCCATCGAAAAAACAGTGGAGGAGTTTTTCCTGATTAAATTTAATCGCCTGATTCTCAGCAGCGAGGGTGGCGATTTCTTTCCGACACCAGCAGTGGTGGGCACAGGACACATGAGAGGCGGTTTCAGACCGCGATCCAATTGATTCTGGCCTCCTTACCACGTCTTCCTGCTCGTTCACCCAACTCTCGATGGTGTTCGCGGCAGGCAGTTCTTGAGATTCCTCCTGCGCCACCTTGAGAAAGGCTTGCCCCAACGCCGACTCCAGCGACACCACATCGACTTCCATCGTCTTGGCGGTGGACTTGACTGGCACCGGCGGATGTTCTTGGTGAAACCTGCAGTAGCAATGGTGAATTTGCAGGCACCATTGGTCATACAAATCCAGTCGCTGTAGGCTTTCGATCCTCTGGAATTTGATCCTCCAGCGTTCCTGGGACTCCTGGATTTGAGTGTCCAACTTGGCGGAGACGGCCTGCTCGATGGCGTTCTGGAGCAGCAGGTCGATTTCCGCAGGCGTAGGTGTCATTCTGGCGGGCATCTCTCCTGGACCACTTGCCATCGGCAGATCTCGATGCACATGCATGCTTTCCTTGGATGGGAGACGAATGTCGTCCTCCTGACTCGATGAGTCTCCACCCAAGGAGCCGTACACTCCGCTGGGACCAGTGCCCGGTGAAGGGCCGCTTGGGGGCCCGGATTCTCGACTGGGATCGGGGACTGAGCTGGGGTGAGGAATGGGTATGTACCTGGGACAGTCAGGATTCTGGCAGGGAATGCCTAACTCTTCAGAGAATGTCGCAACTATGCAACATTGTACGCCGTCCTCTGAGCCATCTGGATCATCTAGATCGCAGATGCTCTCGTCATCACTGTCCGGTGGGTCGGACTCGTACTCCATACCTATAACCTGGAGGCTGAAGGCTGCTCTGCTACCATCTAAGCTATTCCCTTTGAGAAAGCTCCGCGGAGCCTGGCCAGAGGGCTCAGGGCCAGCATGTGGAAAGGGAACAGAGGGCAGGTATCCCTTCTGTGCGTCCTGGCGGTATGGAGGGATCGGTGCTGGGGCCTTGCCCTTGGGGTCCATGAGGTACAAGCACGACAGTGAAGACAATGAAGATGAAGATACGAACTTGCAAAAAATCCCAGTCTACAAGAAAATGTAGGCGGATAATATGATACATATAATTCCGGAATATTCTTCCTGTATAATTTATAAAAAATCCGATTGTGAAAAAATATTTGGCTGATTTGATTTGCGCACGCGCGCCGGCGATCCCACCAAATCATTGGAACGCGACCATCTCAGCTGCAACGGACACCAGAATTGGATCCGGCGTGTCCATAATATACAGGAACTGTTGCAGTAAAATTTTGGGAAGGCTCCCATATGTAACTGTCCGGAAATGAGCTGAAACTGGCTGAATGGGGGTGCATTGACCTGAATTGACCTCAGATCTGCGCGGATGGAGGGTAGCCGCACTTACAGTACATGCCACCTGTCATCCCGGACCTACTCGAGGACTGCCCGTACAGCATAGTCCGAGGCGTCCGTCCGTAGCACGAATCCCTTGTCCGGGTCCACCAGGAATAGCCCCAGCTGCCCCAAGAGTCGCTCCTTCAGGCGGCTGAACGCATCTTCGGCCTCAGGGGTCCAGGCAAGCTTCTTCTTGCTCCCCTTCCGGCCATCAAACTTGCCCGCCTGCAGCATCTTGTGCAGCGGCCCCGACATTTCTGCATACATCCGGATATAGCCTGAATAGTAATTACAGAACCCCATGAAGGATGGGAGTTCGCTGATGGTCTGGGGTTTCTCAGAGTGGTGCAGGGACGCCAGCTTCCCAGGCATGGGACGGCGTTGCCCGTGACCAACCACGTGACCCACGAACTCCACTTCCTTCACGAAGAGTGAGGCTTTGGTGGGCTTGCACACCATGTTGTGCTTGTCCAGCTCGCTGAGCACTCGGCGCAGATCCTTCTCATGCGCTTCGATGAGCTCGTCCTCAGTCATGTCCTCCGTGCCGGACCCGATGATGATGTCATCCACAAAGGGGTCGGCACAGTCCCGGACTGGACCAAGTAGGTCCTCCATCATGCGCCCGAAAGCGGCGTTGCCATTCTTGGCGCCCATAGGCACCACTTTCCACTGCATGGGCCCCAGCGGCGTTGACATCGCTGTGCAGGGCCTGGAGTCCGGGTGTAGCGGCATCTGGTGATAGCCGTGTTTCAGGTCTAACACCGTGAAGATCCGCTTTTTCTGTTGTTTTTGGAGGATGGTGTTGATCAGAGGAAGTGAGTATGAGTCGTGCTCGGTTTGCTCGTTCAAACCCCTGTAATCAACCACCAACCTCCACTCGCCCTTCTCCTTCTTGGGCACGATAAAGGCTGGGCTGGCCCACTCACTGTCGGAGGGTTCGATCCAGCCCCGCTCAATAAACTCGGCCAACAACTTCATCATGGCTTCGGCCCGATCGCCCCGAAGTTGGTACTCCCGATGACGATAGATCTTGGGGTTCGGCTTCAGCTTGATCCTCGCTGTGCCAAACCTCCCACAATCTGGAGGGTTCTTGTTGGCGACGCCACTGAATAGCCGCGGATAGGCATTTATTAGCCACTCCTTCAGCTCGGCAACGTTCGGGTTCTCCTGGGCCTCTTCAGCCGCTTGCTTCGGTATCGATACAACCGACCGCACTGCGGTATAGGCCTCTTCCGGGTCCGAGTCCGACTTCTCCTCGTCCGATATGCCGTCTTCATCGTCGTGGGGTGCACTTCCCACCGATAATCTTCGGAAATTTGCGGCATCAGCCAAGTTCTTGTCGCTAGCGGCCCCCATTCTTGGAAAATCCCACGTCGGCGGGTCCGACCCAAGCGGACCATCGTATTGGTCCGCGATGTGATCTATGACCCTCGCCACGAACTCATCCTTCTCGTACTTGCCGGTGACCAACATCTTGTCATCCCACCAATGCGGAGATGTGACCAGGGCTCGCCCCTTCTTGGCTGCCACACGGTCGTGCATCCCCATCCGCATGTAGTTGACGACGTGGTCAATCTCGGCGTGGGACAGGACGTCAATGCCATCCATTGGCTGATCTGTCCCCTCCTTGGGCTCAAACATGACCCGCATGGGCACCGCCTCAACCCTACGGATGAATGCTTCATCACCCGTGGGCTGGGCTTGCGCCCCAACCACCAGGAAAGCCTTAGTACCCCACGCTTGACCCGTGGAGGGCATTGATAAACCCTTGGCGTCCATGAACAACTCCTCCTCTGGCCCGAATGACATCTCGTTCAGGGTGATGGAGTCCAGCGTCAACTTGAGACCTTCCAGCGGACATGGGGTGGATCCTATGCCGGTTATGACGAGGATCCCCTTCGCCCTATCCGCGACGATCTTCTCCACCTTACGTCTGGTATTTTCCAGGGAGCCATGCCAATACATTGGCCCCCACTCCTTCAAACCCCTATGCCTGTACCAGGCTGAGTCTCCCTGATGCCAATGCCTCCTACACTTCCTCAAAATTGGGGCATCCCGGGAAGCGAAGACGTCCGTCTCGGGCGCTTCGGCTCCCGGCGTCTGGATCATCCTGGCATACACCTGCGGCACCATTCCATACTCCGGAGCTGAACTCCGCGGTCTCCTCTGGACTTGGCACCCACAGCTTGCACCGCTTGGACGATCCGATCCTCTTCCTCAACATTCCATTGGGATGATCCGCATGCATAGTCCGTGGACAGCCATGTAAGGCATTCTTCATCCTCCCGGACCAGCGTTGCACGATGGGGAAGGGCTCCAATGGCGTTTCCCACCATGAAGTCATACCCCATGATCATATTCCAATCTGTAATGTCGGCCACATAGAAGTTCCCGGATAGAGTACTTCTCCTCGCCAAATCAGGGCGGTTCAAGCGCTCATGCTCCCAGAATTCCATACTGATAGTGGCCTCATGGGTGCCACCACCCATAATCTCTCCATTGGCCACCTTCAGGCGTACCAGTCTACGGCTGGGCTGCAGGGATTCCTCCTTGAACAACTCTCTCCAGACCAGGCTCACCTGGGCACCCGTATCCACCAAAACATCCACCACCAACTCCTCTTGTCCGCACCGTACACGCACCTTCAAGTGCAACTGCCGCTCGTCACCATGCGGTGTATGGACGACTCTCACGGCATGCAACTCTAGCACATCCGGGTGCATCAGGACTTCGAGGGTATGGTCATGAAGCGGTACCCCGAACCCCATGGCTAGGCTACGGCATACAACCGGTCTCCGGTCCACTAACCCCATGTACGGTTTGAGGTTTGAGGTTTGATTTTGCGGGTACTAGACGCCTTTCGGCCCCGGGGGGCCACCTGGTCGGGCCAGGTGATATCCTCCCCACCGGGTCCTAGTGGGGGGCCCTCCAAGACGCACCTCCTGCCTGGTGGCGGAGTCCCCCGGGTTCACAGAGCTCGGAGCCCCGTCCTTCCCCGGCGTCCCCGTTTCGCCACTCCCCGGTCAGTGCATCAATTCGCAGCCGTGGCCGCGGGCGCTTACCCACTGCGTCGCCCCCCTAATGCGTGGTCGCCCGGGGCACCGGCGCCGCCGGGCCCGTGCTACTGGCTTGTCGCCAGTGGGACCCCCTTGGGCTGGCGCGGTGGCTGCCTAGCCTAGGGGTTGGGGCGTGGCGCTGTGCGTTACTACTGCCTTGGCGGGTGCAGTGTCCCGTCCATGTGTGCGCGGCGCTCGCGGCCGGTTCGGGGGGGTTCGGGCCGGTACCTGGTGTTGTGTTTCCCCTTCTTCCCCCTTCCCGCCCCGCGTATCCCGCGTTGCGTGTGGCGGGCCGTCCCGTCCGGGTGTCCCTTACCCTCGCTCGCTGGTACGCCATTCCAGGTGGTCTGTGCGTTCCGCGCGCTCGGTCCGGTTGCCCTTCTGGTGGTCCCCGCGTGTCCTTTTCGTGTGTGTGCGCTCGCGCTCTCGCGGTGTCCGCTCCCCGCTGGGTGGTGTGGCGCGCGCATCTCGCGTGGTCCCGGCACTGGGCGCTGGTAGGGCCGTTCCATGTGGTCCGTGCCCCTCCGCGTGTCCTGCCCCGGTCCCGTGCTCCGTCTGGCGTGCTTGGGGGGGGGCGGTCCGGTCCCGGTTCCCCCCTACTTGGCTTGGGGTTGCGGGGGCGGCGGCTGGGCGTCCCCGGGGGGGTGCCCTCGTCCGCGGGAGTCTCTTACGCCGCTGAGGGGTGTCGTCGGCTATGTATCCTGCCTTGAGGGTGGGGCTGTGCGCCGTCCACGCGCAGTCCACGCGCACGGGGTCGGGACTGGGGAGGGGGCTGGGTGGGGTGCGTTGGATCGCCGACTGACGTGCACTGGGGTAAGAGGCGGGCAGTAGCACCACCGGGTCGCCGACTGACTGTAGGGCGGGGGGTCGCTCTGTCTCTTTCCGTCCCTCTGCCTTCCCTGGGCAGGCAACAAAGCGGGCGTCACTGGCGTTGCGCCGTCCATGGGGGGCGTGGCCCCCCATACCACTCCGGTTCGTGTTCACCCAGCCTCTCCGGGTACGATCTGTGCGGCGTCCCTGTGCGCAGGCGTGGGCCCGTTTGTTCTTCGCGGCCCCCTTGTGGGCCGGCGGCCGGAGCGGGGGGGGCGGGTCACACTCCGGCCCCCCTCTCGGGTGGGGGGGCCCATTCCCCTTGCCTCGGGGGGGGTGTCGCGCTGCGGCCTCCCCGCTCTCGTTCCGGGCGGCGGCCTGTGGTACCCCTTTCTGGCCCTCCCCTCCGGCGCGCGCGTGCGGTCGGGGCTGACGTGCCGCCCCGGGGCGGGGGGGGGTGAGGGGCGGCCCGTGGACCGCTCCCCTGGGGGCCCCGGCTGACCTGCAAACCCCCCCTCCTTCCCCTCGGAGTGGGCTGTGGTCACGGGAGGGTCATGTGGGGCGCGGCCTCCTTCGTGCTCCGTTGTGCGCGTTGCTCCGGCACGCCGGTTTGGGTCCGTGGGGGCAGGTCCAGCCGCCGCCGCCCTTACCGTGTCGCCGTTCCTCCTGTGGGTGGGGGCGCCCCCCCGGCCCTGGGGGGGCGGAGGGCCGCGCCTGTGGCTCCCCAGCTGGGGTGGGTGCGGGGGGGGGGGGGGGGGCCACCCCGCCTGCTCCCGGGCCTGTGTGGGAGGGGGGGGGGGGGGAGTGGGGGGGGGTCCTCCGGTTCCCTGGCGATGCCCCCTGTCGGCCAAAAAAAAAAAAAAAAAAAAAAAAAAAAAAAAAAGGGGGGGGGGGGGGGGCGGCTTGGCGGTCCCAGCCCCGGGGGCCAGCCATCGGCCAGGGGGGTCGCGCCCTTCCCCCGCCCCCCTCTACCGAGTGCCGGATCCTCCCGCAGTCCCTCCCTGGGGCCCCTCATTTCCCGGCCGTTGCCGCGCGGCGCTGGCCGGCCGGGGGTGGCCGTGAGGGTCAGCGGTCAGTGGTTAGCGGGTTGCGGGGCCGCCTTCCCTGGGTAGGTAACAAAGCGGGCGTCCCTTGGCGTCGTGCTGTCCATGGGGGGCGTGGCCACCCATACCATTCCGGTTCGCGCCCACCCGGCTTCTCTGGGCACGATCTGCGCGGCGTCCCGGTGCGCAGGCGCGGGCCCACTTGCTCTTCGCGGCCCCCATTGGAGCCGGCGGCTGGGGCGTCGGGGCGGGTCACACTCCGGCTCCCCTCTCGGGCGGGGGGGTCCGTCCCTTCAGCCTCGGGGGGTGGGGGCCGGGGCCCCTGCGGCCGGCGGGCCGGCGGGGGGGCGGGGGGGGGGGGGTGTCGCGCCGCGGCCTCCCTGCTCTCGTTCCAGGCGGCGGCCTGTGGTACTCCTTCCCGGCTCTCTCCGCGTCGCCGGTGCTCTCCCTTCCGGCGTGCGCTTGCGGTCGGGGCTGAAGTGCCGCCCCGTGGTGGGGGGGGTGAGGGGCGGCCCGTGGACCGCCCCCCTGGGGGCCTCATCTGACTTGACACCCTCCCTCCGTCACCTCGGAGCGGGCTGTGGTTACGGGAGGGTCATGTGGGGCGCGGCCTCCTTCCTGCTCCGTCGTGCACGTTGGGGGGGGGCGGGGGCGGCATGGCGGCCCCGGTCCCGGGGGCCAGCCCCTACCGAGAGCTGGATGCCCGCGCAGGCCCTCGCCGGGGCCCTCTCCTCCCCGGCCGTTGCCGCGCGGCGCCGGCCGGCCGGGGGTGGCTGATGGTTAGCGGCCAGTGGTTAGCAGGTTGCGGGGCAGCCGGTTCCTCCCCGCGCTTGGCGCCCCCGCACTCCCTCCCGCGGGTGGCGGCGCAGCCCCGCACGTCGTGCCGTACCGTGGGGGGGGCGTGGGTCAGGGGGCCCATCCCCCCCTCCCGTGCCCGCCGTCTGGGCCTTCACTTGCGCCGCCGCTTGTGTGGGGGCTGGGGCTGCGGCGGCGGCGGGTTGTGCCGGCGGTAGCGCCAGTGGGCGAGGGCGCTACGCAGAGCCCGGGGGAGCCAGTTGTTGGCGTCCGCATCCGTGATGCGGAGCACCGCCCCCCCCTCCAGGAAGGCCGGCCACGTCGGCTCCCTGTCGGGCCACGCCGCCCGGATCACTGACCTGAGGACCCTCTCGTGGTCCCCTGGTGCCGCCCACCCCCCCGGGGGTGCCTCCCGGTGTCCTCCGTCCCTCCGGAGGAGCACGGCATCGAAGGGCCGGTTCCGCGACCTCCTGGAGGTCCCCTGGTTGGCCCAGCACAACCACCCGTACACTTCCCCCACCAGAGGGAGGGTCTCCCCCCCCAGCGGGTCCGGGACTGCGCCCCAGTCCACGTTCCACGGCCGGCTCTCCTCCGCCCCCTGTGCCGGCCCCCCTCGCTGCTCCTGCACCTGCGGCGCCGATGCCACGCCCCGTCCCCCCTCCGCCGAGGCCACCCGCGCCGGCTCCGCCCTCGGCGCGGGGGGGGCTTGCTGGTGCTGGTGTCGTGGGGGTTGGGGGGGGATGAGCTCGCCGGCGTCAGGGTCGATGTTGTAGAGGTGGTGGTGGTGGTGGTGGTGGTGGTGGTAGGTGTGGTGTGCCGGCATCTGTTGGATGCCGGGGGGGATGCACCTCACCGGCTGCACTTCCGGCTGCGGGGGTGCCCCGCCCTCTGCCCCCCTCCCCCCGCCCCGCCCTCCCCCCTGGGCTCCCGTGCCCCGTCCCTCCTGTCCCTTGGGGCCCTTGCCCTTGCCCTTGCCCTTGCCCTTGGGCCCCCTTCCGGTCCCGTGCCCATGTCGCGGGTCCCGCCTCTCGTCCCCCACACCCCGGCCCGCTCGCTCTCCCATCCCCCCTTGTCCAGCCCCCTGCGCCTGGGTACCCTGCCCGCGCCCCTGAACACCCTTCCCGTGCCCTGGCCCCTCCCCGACCCCCTGCCCGCGTCGCGGGTCCCGCCTCTCGTCCACCACGCCCCGGCCCGCTCGCTCTCCCACCACCCCTCGCTCCGTCCCCTGCACCTGGGCCTCCTGCCCGCGCTCCCGCGCGCCCTTCCCGTGCCCCGACCCCTCCCCTGCCCCCTGCCTGTCACTCCGTCCGCCGCTCCCCTCCCCCTCGCCGCTGCGCCCTTCCTGGACCACTCGCCGGGCGTCCCGCTGCCTTTGCAGTTGCGGCAGCGTGACGCCCGGCGGTGAGCGCTCGCGCTTCGGGGGGCGGTCATGCCGCTCCCGCCCCGGGGGGAAGGGCTTGGGGGGGTACGGCTTGGGGGGGCTGGTGTGGGTGTGGGCGGGGTTGGCGTGGGCGCGGTACTTCTCGCTCTCCCTGCCCACTGCCGCTGCTGCGGCGGCCGCCGGCGAGGCGTCCGCGGCCCGTGCGGGGTTCTTCCCCCGCTTGCGCGGCGTGCCAGGGGCCGCAGCCCCTCTCGCGCCCTCCGCACTCTCCTTCGCTGCCGCGGCGGCCGCCGACGAGGCGCCCGTGGCCGCGGTCGCAGACTCTCGCGCATCCTTCTCGGTCTTCGCTGCTGCCGCGGCGGCCGTCGGCGAGGCGCCCACGGCCCGTGCAGGGCCCGTCGCAACCCCTCTTGCGCCCTGCTTGCTCTCCTGCGCTGCCCCCCTTGCCGGCAGTGTGCCGGGGGCCGCGGCCGGGGCCGCGGCGTGGCTCGCCGCGGTCTCCGCCTCCTGCGCGTCAGGGCGGGGCGGGGCGGCGGGGCTGGCCGCTTGGGCGGCGGGGGCGGCCGTCTCGGCTGGCCCAGGTTCCCGGGCCGGCAGCGGCGGTCCGACCACCGCCGCCTCCGCCAGCCTCCGCTCCTCGCGCTCCGCGAGGGTCTCCCCCGTCCACTCTGGGGAGGAGACGGGGGAGCGGGAGCGGGACCGGCGGTGGTGGCGGTCGTCCCGCCCGAGGGACCCATCGGAGTCTGCCATTACTGTCACTCTGGTAGGCATGCGTGGTGGCAGGCGCGCCCCTCCCACTACCTCCTGGTGCATCAGTGCCGTGTCGTGGGCAGTGCCGTGTGGTGCTCTGCGGGGGGGGGGGGGGGGAGGGGGTGGGGGGCCGGCTGTGGCGTCAGCCCCGCATGGCCGGGGGTCCGCGGCCATCCACCGGCATTGGGAGGGGAGGCGGGGGAGCCACGCGGCCCACGCGTCGCGCCACAGCTCCCAGTCTGGGACGGGGCTCAGGGCCCTGGGCCCCCGGGGGTCGTCGTGCGGTGCCGGGGGCAGCCGCACCAGATGGACCCCCGTAACGGCGGTGACCTCCTGTGTGCGCAGGAAGGTGTGTACTCCGTCCCGCGCCGCGGGCGCCGGGAGGGGGGGGCGGGGTACAGGTGTGGCCCCATAGAGGTGGGTGGGGGTGATCCCCAGGATCCGCCCCGAGCCCCCGCGGGACGCGACGACGAGGAGGAGGAGGGGGGTGCCAGGGCACTCTTGCCAGAGGACCTGCCCCCTGTGGTGGGCACCCCTGGTCCTGGAGAGGGGGGGGGACAGGTCTGGGTTAGCCCAGCCGCGGGGCGCGTGCGTCGCCGGTGGGAGGGCGGGGCACCAAGTGGGCTCCCTGGGGAACGCCTCGTAGACGACGGCGTACGGGGGGGTAGGCCCGGTGCCGTCATACACCGGGTTGGTCGGCCGGGGGCGGGCGGACGCCTCGCCCGCGCCTTCCACGAACACCGTGACCTCGCCCACCTCCAGGTCCTCGTCCGGCGGGTGTAGAAGGTGGAGCGCCGCATCCAGCTCGGACACTCCCCCCGGGTACGTGGCCCGCGCCTGGTTCAGGTACGGGGCCGCGTCCCCGGGGTAGCGCGTCCTGAGGGCGTGCAGCAGGGCTGGGGCGCTACTGCGGAGGGACATGGCAGACCCCGCTCCCGTCAGCCGGAGGGCGTCCCCCATGGACAGGGGCCGGCCCGACCGATTGGACTCGCGCCACTCCATCCAGTGCCCGTAGAGGGCCGCTTCCGGGCTGATGAGCCCCGGCCGGACGGCGTTCACGATCCGGTGCATTGCCGGGAGCAACGTAGGGGCTCCCGCTCCGTTCAGGGCGCGGACGGCCGGGAGGGCGGTCTCGTTGAGGAAGGCCCTCGCACTGCCCTCCAGGTCGCACCGTGCGGCAGCGTGCGCTCCTTTTGCCTCCGCCACCGCGTCCGCCACCAGGCCCCGGACGGCCGCCTCCTGCGCTCTGCGGCGGGCCCTGGCGTGCCCCGGCCCATCCCCCCGTCGGCGTGGCATGGTGCTGCGGGCTCTGCAAAGGGCGGCGGCGGGTGGGGGTTAGGGGGCGAACACGTGCGACAGGTGCGCAATGGATGTGGGGTCCCGCAGGTGCACGTGGATCCATAGAAGGGCAGCGCCCGCGGGGCCCGCCTGTTCGTGTGAGGGGGTGTGTGCCCCCTCGATGCGCCGGCGCAAGGCCTCCTCCTCTGTGCGCCTGCGCGGACCTGCGGGAGGTTCGGGCCAGGGGCACGCGGCTACCTGGGTGCACCGCTCGCACCTGTTGGCGCCTGTCGCTGCTGCGGAGGACACCGTGTCACACTCTCCGCAGAGTCGGCAGGTGTGCGGGAGGTGGGAGGGCGGCGACCAAGGGTCGAGATGGCGGAGCCAGAGGTCGTCCCACCTCTGTCGGAGGGGGTCCCGGATCTCCAGCAAGCGGGCGCGGACGCGGCGCCGGTAGTCCTTGCCAAGCGTCTTCCGCTGGACCTCCTGCCACGTGTCGCCGGGGAGGATCCCGTGGTCGTGGAAGGCGGCGATGAGGTCGTCCCACGACGGGCGGGGGTGCCCCTGGTGGGGGCTCGCCATGTACACGTGGCGCCCGGTGAGGTGGGGCGTCAGCGCGTCCCATTGGCACCCGTTCGCGGTGTCCCTGTGGAGGAGGGCCAGCAGGGTGCCGTCCGCGACCGCTTCCCACCCCACTCGCAGCCCTTCGCAGCCGTCCAGCTCCTGGCGCAGCGCGGCTGCGATACCGGTGGGGAACATGAGGAGCAAGGGCCCCTGTGTGTCGCCCAGCCGGGACAGGGCGTCGTCGTATACCGGCCCCCCCGCTTTGAAGTGCGCCACGGTGAGTTGGGTGGCCCCGTCCTCTGGGGGTTGCCACCGGACGGTGGCCGCAGCGTGTCCCCACGTGCGTATCTCCGTGGCCCGGAGCACGTTGGCAGTGTGAAGGACGATGCGGGGCGGGACGGGCGTCCTGACGAGTGAGGATACGTCCCCAGCCCATCCCGTTTGCGGCCCTGGGGCCGCCTGCAGCCATCCCCCTGTCGCCGCGTCCCACGGGTGGTCAGGTCCCGCCCCTCGGACCATGGTGGGTCTCGGCCGGGTGTCCGGCCCCCACCCCCGGAGCGGGATGGCGGCGTATCGTTGCGCAGGGGTCTCCGGGGCGCGCGTGGCGGCGCACCACCGGCCCCACTCCCGCGCCCACTCCTCTCCCACGATGCGCGCCTCCCATGCGGTCATGGAGCCGCGCCCGATGATCCACGGTGGGAAAAGGGCGTCTTGCAGGTGCCTCGAGAACCCCCCCGGCAGGTCCTGATACGGGTGGGGGCCCTCTTGGAGTGGGCACTCCAGAGTGCCATTCACAACACGGAGGGAGGCTACGAAGTCCTTGTCAGGGCGCGGGGGAGGGGGAGGGTGGTCGCCCTCCGCCGCAGTGAGCCACCGGTGCGCCCGGGCCGCCGCGCTTAGGGGGTCGCGGAGGAGTTGCTCCAGCCGGTGGTTGCGAAGCTCCCACGCGAAGTCCCCTAGCCGGAGCATGTGGTGGAGGAAGTCGTCCACCGAGGTCCCTCCCGGCGGGTCGTATCGGGTTATGGCGCGGAGCTGCGCCTCCGCGTCCTCGGGCACCAGTCCGGAGCAGAACACCTCTGTCCACGTGGCGCCTGCGGAGCGCCACGAGGCCACCCACAGGGCCTTGTCCCCAGGTGGGAGGTGGCGGGCCGCCTCGTGCACCGCCTGGCGGTAGTGGGGCCAGAGGAGCCGCGAGTGGGTGCAGCCCACGTGCATGTGCACCGGGGTCTCTTCCGGGCCGCCGCAGAAAAGGCACGGCTGCGGGACGATGGCGACGCCGGAGAGCCGCTCCTTCCGGACGCGGAGCCTGCGCTGCACCGGCGTGTGGCCGTCCCGGGCCCGCAGCGCCCGGCGGTTGGTGGCCGCCGCGGTGAGGTCCCGGGCGTGGACGTAGGCCGTGGCGTGGGCCGCGCCCAGAGGTGTGTGTCCCCGGTGCGTCAGCGCATGGTCCGTCTGCGCCCGTTGTGCGACCTCGCCGAGCACCCGCATCGTGGGGGGCCGTAGATCGAGATGGCCGTCACGGCCGGCGACGATGAGTTGGGCGTGGCCAGGGTCCGGGGGCGTGTTCTGCAAGACGGTGTCCTGGGACGCCGCCCAGTCCGCCTTGTGCAGTAGGGCGTCACTGTGGTGCGAGGTGGCTCGGACGTACCAGAACGGGTGCCCGGCGTGTTGCCCCCGCGCGCACAGGCCGTCCCGGAGCCACCTCAGGGGCATCTGGTTGACCACCTTCGCTGCGCCCGCGGGGACCCCCGTGGTTCGCTCGCGATCTGCGTGCCGTAGGAGGTGGAGGATGACCTCGGCGTCCACCGTGTGGACCCATGGTCTGTGTGCACCGTAATGTAGGGGGAGGGAGGCGGCCACCCCCTCTCCGTCAGGCACCGTGCCCGAGATGGCCACCGCCCACGTGCGGGTGAGGTCGGCGGCGAGAGCGACGCTGGTGGCGTGTTTGCAGGGTCCGCCCCCGGATGCGTCAGAGGAGGTGTGTCCCCAGGCCTCCGGGATCCAGTAGTATCCGGTGGGGCTGAGCCACCCCGCGTTGAGGTCGGTGGAGTGCCACCGGACGTCGGGGTGGCTGTGGGTCAGTTGGTCCATGCTCAGCGCCCTGGTGTCGCCTGGGCTGATCGCCGGGTGGTCGTGCAGCCGGATCTCCGCTCCGGCGATGGTGCTTGCCCAGGACCGCAGCGCCGTCACATGTTCCTTGAGCCACGCCGGGCCTCCGCGCTGGTGTACCACCAAGTGTCCTGTGTCCCCCGGACGGTCCTCCAGCGCGTGCACCGCCATGTGTGGGTCGTGCGGCACCCCCGTAGCCACCAGTAGGGCGGTGCCACGGGGGAGTCCACGGGGTTCGGGCTGGCCTGCCCCCACTTGCACTATCACCCACTCGGCCCGGAGCTGCGCTTGTCCCGCCGCTTGGGTGCACTGGTCGTCTGTGGTCACCAGCCACAACGGCATCGGCGCGTGGGGCCGGGGGCGTAAGGGCTCTGGCCACGCCACGTCCGCGTTGGGCTCTTGGTGCTCGCTTTCCGCGAGTACGTCGCGGAGGATGTACATGAGGGCCGCCGGCGGGTGGTACGCCGCCCCCCGCGTGGGGGGGGACAGGCCGTTCCGGCGGCGGTAGCCCCCGACGTGGAGGTGCAGGCCGTCTGGGGTCACCCGTGGGCCGGTGTGGGCGTCCTGCTTAGCCCTCGTGGGGTGGACGAGTCTCAGGCGGGGGTCCCGCGTGCCGGTGGTGTGGAAGAGGTGGGCCAGGGCATCGCGCCACCCGGGGTGGTTGGTGGGCCCTTGCTCATGGCGGCAGTAATGGAGGTGTTCATCGGCGCATTGGTCGAGGCACTCCCGCACCGCCGTCGGCCACGGATCGTCGTTGTCGGGGAAGGGGTGGCGTGGCCCGTGGTGCCCATGCCACGGCGTTGCGTGTGGCACCGTCAGGCGGCACGTGTCGCGGTGTCGCAGCTTGGCGGTGCGCAGCGTGACGATTTTGCCTGGCGGGGACTGTAGTTGGACATGAGCCGCCCTGGGGCACTCGATGGGGTTGTACAGCCCCACTCCCAGGGCGGCCAGGGCCCGGGGTATGCGCTGGACCCAGTCGCCTCCCGCCAGAGTTGCGAACTCCGGGACGGGGTAGTGCACCTCAGGGCATATTCCGTGCGCGCCGGCTATCTCCCAGAACATCTTGGTGACCTCCGCGCGCACGGAGGTTGCGCGGTGGTGGACGAGTGTACCCACGAGGGCCACCGCCGCCTGCTGGCACCGCGTGGGCACCCGTGTAAGCCCCAGGGTCCGGTCATCCTGCAGGCTGTCCCGCGAGGCGTCGAAGGCGTACCGCGCCCTGTCCTTCGCGACCTGGACCGTGATGTGGTCCAGGTGGCGTGCAGTGTCGGAGTCGTCGGCGATGAAAGGGGCGACGTACTGCGTCACCCCTCCGAGGATCGCCAGGATGACGTCCTGCACCACTTTCGGTGGCGCGAGGGTGTTAAGGCACCAGTGGTGCACTGCCGCCAGGCGTAGCCGGTGCTTGCGCTGCAGGGAGAACTCCCCGTCCGGCTGCAGCTGGAGTCCCAGGTAGGGGACGGAGTCCGCCGCTGGTACCCAGTGCCACGGGTTTTCCAGGTGGGGGCAGAGGCGTAGCTGCAGGCCCGGGACCCCCTCCGTGGTGGCCATGGCGCACTTGCGGGGGTTGAGCTCCATGCCCATCATCCCCAGGTACGCGGCCACCGCCTCCACGCCCTCGACGAAGTGCTGCAGCGTGTGGGCCACCACCAGCAAATCGTCGATATAGGCCTGGATGAGGCCGTGCTCGGCTCCTCCCGGCGGGCGCAGGCGGTGCCCCTGTGCCCTGAGTAGAGGCTCCAGGAGGAGCGCGTACAGCAGGGGGCTCTCGGGGTTGCCCTGCCGGACGCCGCGTAGCATGTAGACGGGCTGCGTTAGCCCGTGTGCCGTGACGATGCGCAGCCTGGCGCACGTGTGGAGGAAGAGCAGGAGGTCAATGACGTCCGGCGGCACGGAGAGGTGGCGCAGGATGAGGTGGAGGGCGCCGTGTGGGGCGGTGTCGAAGGCCTTGCGGGCGTCGAAGGAGAAGACGTAGTTGGGCCTTCCCCGCTGGAGCTGCCGCTGCGCCATGAACAGCGGGGGGCCTGTGTTGGAGCCAGGGAGGGCCCCCTGCTGCCAGTCGCTGACCACCCCGTGCCGTGTGAGCACCTCCGTGATGCGCTGGGTGAGGGGGCCCGTGAGCAGCTTCATGTCCAGCTGGCCCAGGGCTATGGGCCTGTAGTCGTCCAGTCTGGCAGAGCCCGGTACCTTGGGGCTGAGCCAGATGTGCGCGTCCCTCCAGTGCATCGGTGGCGGGGCGCCGCGGAGGATGGCCCGGTAGGAGTGGACCAGGAGCCACTGGACGGGTGCCGGGAGGGCCTTGATGAAGCGGGCCTCCACGTGGTTGGGGCCTGGGGCCTTGCCATCGGCCTTGTCCAGGGCGGACTTCAGGTCCTGCATGGAGTACTGCTGGACCTGTGTCCAGGCTCCCTCAGGGACCCGGGGGACGTGGCGGCCGAGGACCGCCTGGAAACCCGGGAGGTCCACCGGGCGTTTGTCATACAGTTCTCGCCAGAAGGCGCGAACTGCGAACATCACGTCGTGGGCCTCCGTGAGGAGCGTTTGGGTGTTGGGAACCCGCACGTTCCAGAGGCCTGACGGGCCTGGGGCCTCTACCTCTATGGCTCCCCGCACGGCTTTCCACCGCTGGGCGATGTCGGGGGCGTGGCGGCGCCAGAATTCCTTGATGGCGCGCTTGCGGTCTGCCGCCAGGAGGGCGCGGAGCTGGCGAATGTCCTCCTCGAGGGCGGCTGCTTGCCTCTCCAGCTCCTCCTGCAGCTGGCCCTGCGTGGTCGGGCGGAACCCGGGCGACACACTCTGCAGTTCCTCCGTGAGCCGGAGCGCCGCCTCGGACCGGACGCCATGCCTGGCCGCGTCCGCCTGGTACGCTGCCGGGGCGCGCGCTGCCAGGGTGTCATAGCGGAGGACCGCTGCCTGGAGCTGCTTTCCGCTCTCCGGGGGGTCCCCCTCCGCCGGGTCCGTTCCCGCCGGAGACGGCTGCCGGCGTCCCACCACGCGCGCCAGGGCGTCATGCGTCGCGTGGAGGTGTTCGAACACCTTGCCCACCGCAGCCGCGGGCATGGACCCGTAGTCGTGCTGCTCTGCGGGACCCAGCCAGGGCGCCAGTGAGGGTTCATCCTGCGCGGCGGTGACCGCCGCCCACAGGCAGTGTTGGACGGGCGCGGCCTCGGCGTCGTACGGGAGGAGGCGGCCTTCCGTGTGGCTGTAGGGGGTGGGCATCGCCGCGTGCCCCGCTGCGCTGAGGAGGCCCGGCAGGGCCAGGCGGACCGGGAGGTGGTCCGAGCCGACCACCTGGGGGTGTGCCATGCCGCGAGCCCAGACGCTCTCCCGCAGGGACCACGGCAGGAGGGGCTCGTTGACCAGGAAAGTGTCCACCCTGTGCTGGGACGGGTGGAGCGTGGGGGTCATGTCCTCCTCTCCGCCCGCCGCGGCTCTTCGGAAGCCGCAGGCTTCCCAGCCCGCTCGGAAATGCTCCGTGGCCGGGTTGGCGGGGACATCCATGTAGATGTTGGTGTCACCGGCGATGATCACCGGGCGTCTCCCGCCGAGGCTGCGTGCCGTGGCATACATTTGTATGTCGGCCCAGAACGCCGCCCGTCCCGCCCACGGGGAGCAACCTGCCTGCGGCCCGTGGACGTTGATGAGGGTGAGGCCTCCCCCGTCCGTGCGGATCTCCAGGGCCGCGGCTTTCCCGGGGACAATTTCCGTGAAGCTGAGCACCTCGTGCTCCGCCACGTACTTGCTGCTGACCGCGGTGAGGAGGCCCCCCCCTCTCGAGGTGGAGGTGGCCCCCGTCTCCGCCAGCCGGCTGCTGAAGTAGGCGGTGTACCCCTTGTCCCGGAGCGCCGCGGCCACGTGCATCTCCTGCGCCCTGGTGGCGATCCCCGTTTCCTGGAGCATGATGGCAAAGCCCCCCTCCTGGGGCAGCATGCCGGTGATGAGGTGCTCCTTGTCGGTGCAGGCCGCCGGCCCCCTGCGCCGCCGGAGTGTGTCCCGGAGGGACCGGTCTGGCGGCACGAGGCCGTTGCGCAGGTTCCACGAGAGGAGCCACAGGGCGTCGCCCGTCGTGTCCTCCTGGAGTCAGCTATCCCGCGTCGGCATCGCCGCCGGGTTCGCTGGTGCCGCCAGGGCATCTGGGTGCGCCGCATCCGCTGAGCCCGTTCCCAGCGGGGCCCACAAGGGGGCCCGGGGGACCGGGGGAGTCAGGGGGGCCAGGGGGGCCAGCCCCGCGGGGATGGACATGGGCCCTGGTGGGGCCGCACCGCCGGCCCCCGGGGCCGCTCCGGGTGCCTCCTCACCTCCATCTGCGTGGTCGGCTGCCTGGGGCGGGGGGCGCCGGGTGTACGGGGCGTGCCACGGGGACCTCCGTGCTCTCCCCTGCAGGATGTTGGCGGCCGCCTCCTTGCCGTCCGCCGGGGCCGCAGCGTGCACCGCGTGCCACGCCAGGTGTTCCAGCATCGCCCCGCTGGTGTAGTACTTGTCCGCACACAGGGGGCATTTCGTCGGCTCCGTGGCCCCTCGCGCCGGGGGGAGCTGCACCGACTTCCGAATGGCGCCCTCCGCCGCTGGTTCGAAGGGCAGGTTGGCCAGCGGCACCGTGTGTGGTGCCAGCGTGCGGCCCGGGGCCGCCGCATCGAGGGCTCGCGTCGCGGGCGCGGGCCCGAGGCCTCGGATGGCATCGCGCTGCACGTCTGCTTGCAGCCACGTTTGCCAGTGCGTGGAGCCGATTTGGCGGTCGGGTTTGCTCCTCCACCGCAGGTCGTGGAAGGCCTGTAGCCAGTGGTACACCGTGGTCGGGACCGCCAGCTGGAGCTCCAGGTCGGCGGGGTGCGCCGCTGCCGGCCACACTCCCGGCCTCGCCGCCCGGGCGTTGTCCTTCAGCCTGACCTGGAGCAGGAGGGCGTGGTGTTCGCCCTCCCGCAGCGCCTTGATGATCATGCGTGTGCAGTCTGCCACGCGGATCACGGCTTCGGGCCCCGGCAGGCGTTCAGGGTCGCAGACGACGACGTGCGCGTCCGCCGGGCTGAACATGCAGACCACCCACTGTGGGTTCTGCTGCCCCCGTTGGGCCACCGCCAGGGTAGCCGCTGGGCGGGCGTGCGTGATGGGCCCCGCGTGGAGGTCCGGGACGTCCGTGGCCCTGATGGCGTCTCCCTGCCACGCGGCCCGTAGATGCTCCTCCTGGTCGGGGCTCCACACCAGTGCGGGGGGGTTGACCCACCCCGGTTCCTGCCTCTTGTTGGGGGCGCTGACCGTGTGCAGCAGGACCGCCAGTGGCCAGGGGTCCGCCGACATGTAGTAGGCCTGGGTGGGCCCCTGTCGCCAGTCGACGTGGGACAGGGGCGGGAATGCCCCTTGCCTAGCGGTGCTGTGCCAGACCGCCCATCGGCCTCCGGCCAGGACGTGCGACCGGTACCCTCCGGCGTGGCCGTGTACGATGGCTTGGTATCCTGCCGTCTGCAGTACCAGCGCCTCCCCCTGCTTAGGCCCGGGCGGGGGTGCGCCATCGCCCGCACCCCAGACGCGGGTGCGCCCGCGGAGTGTGGCATGCCACGGGTCTGATGCATCGCGCTGGGGCCCTTGTATGCACCCCGCAATTTGCGCCGGGCCGTGGTGGTGGACGAAGCTCTCCCCGCCGTCTGCTAGTAAAGCCGCCGCGACGACGTATAGTTGCTCCGCCGTGAGGGGCGCCGTCGGCTCGTGTGTCGCGGCCGGCCGTCGGGGCCGCGTGTCGCGGCAGGGGACGTGGGGCAGCAGCTGCGCCGGCCACGCCGCCACTGGACCCATGGTGACGGCCGCGACCGCGGACGCCAGCGCCGTGCGGTCCGTGGGTCTGTACTGCCGGAGTCCCGTGGTATCTCGGGCGAGGTGCCTGCAGGCTGCCATCCAGGCCACCGCTCCGCAGTTCGTGCAGTCTGGTTCGGTACCGCTCGCATCGTCGCCTCCCCACTGCTGTACCGTGGTGGCGGTGTCGAGCGGGGGGCCCCGCTGTAGCGCCTCCGGGCCCTGCCCCGGCGGGAGGGCGGGCGGGATTGGCTGTGGGTAGTTTTGCGCGCCCCGGCGCTCCGGGTGCGTGTGGTACGGGTCCTGCCGGCGGTGTTCCGGGGCTGCCCGTGGCTGGAAGAGGAGCTGGTGCAGGTACCAGTGGCCCTCCGCGGCGGACGGATTGCGGAGCGTTAGCCACTGTTCCACCACGCCTCCTGGGTGCGCGGCCTCGACGCGGCGCTGCAACCCCAGGCGGCCTAGGCGGTTGGACGTGCCCGCGGGCGGGATGTGTGCCTGCGGGTAGAGCACCCGCAGCGGCTCCAGCGCCAGGTCCAGCACTTCATCGTTGAGCTGCTTCGTGAGGGCCGACGCCCTGTGTAGGGCGTGGAGGACCCCGGGTGTGGGGGCCGTGAGCTGTTCGAGCACCGGTCCCGGCGGGTACCGCGTACCCGGGTTCGTCAGCCACTCCCTGGTGTGGCTCAGTACGGCCTTCCACACGTCCCTTGTAAAGGCGTGCCGGGGGGCCAATGAGGGGACCATCCGTAGGAGGCGGTGGCACGCCGGCGGCGACCGCATGGGCTGTGGGGCGGCCGCCGTGATCCACCTGCACGCCGTGCCGGGCACGATCGCCCCCCATTCCACGGTCCCCATGCCCTCGGCATGAATCAGCGCCTGGCCTTGGACCATGGGGAAATAGGGGCTCGAGCGCCCCTTCCCTTCCCTCCACCGTACCCAGGCAGCCCCCGCCTGCAGGCTGCGGAGCAGGGCCACGCCGGGGAGGGGCGGCTGCGGGAAGGCCCCCTTGACGGCCTGGGTGGCGTGGGCCAAGGTGCCCATTGGTAAGTACCACAACGGGAGGGTCCAGGGGCCCGGCAGTGGTTGCGCCACCCCTGCGTCCCATCGCCACTCGGAGTCTGGCGGGGCGGCCGGGACCGTGCCCGTCTGCAGGAAGTGGCGTGCATACTTGTCGGGGTGCCGTTGGAGGGTTGCCGCGAGGCTGAGCCCCTCCGCTGCTGGTGCCACCGGGAGGCCGCCCCGGGGCCTGCGCCAGGGGTATTCCTGGTCGGCCGGCCAGGTGTGGAGGTCCCGGGCGATGTCCTCCGCGGTCCCTGTGGGGGCGTCCTCTGGTGCCAGGTGCCACATGACGGCGAGCACCGCCCATGTGGAAAAGGGCCACGCCCGCGGGGGGGTGTACACCTGGATGGTCCACTGTGGGCACGCCCGCCGCACGCGGGACACGTGGAGCACCCCTCGGGCCATGTCCGCCGCCAGGACCAGCACCATTCCCGAGGGATCCACAATGATCCCCTCTGCGGGTCCACCGTGGCGGCCCCGGGTGTGCAGGGCCACCGCCGCCTGTCCCGCGTGGGTGACGCGGTCGACGGCCTCCTGGATGTTCACGCTGCCGCGCGCGGTCTCATCCAGGATCCAGCCCTGCGTCACCCCGTAGCGTAGGGCGGCGTGTGCGGCCGCGGGTTTCACCTCGGGCAACGCTCCGTCGTCGGCATCGGGCTGGGGGTGCTGTCTGGGGCACCAGCCTTCGCCGGTGCAATGGCCCCGTTTCCACGCGGGGCAAATCGCGGATACGCTGCCCGCCGGCGGCGCAGGTTCCGCGGGCGCGCCCCCCGCGGGGGGCTCCGGTAATGCCTCCAGGTCGGAGTCTGTGCCCGCGTCCTCTTGTGGGGGGTCTCCTTCGCCGTCTCTGAGTCCCAGCGCCCTGATGACCTCGTGTGCTTCGTCCAGCGTCGGAGATCGGGGGCGTGTCTTGCGTGGTGCCGCGGGTTCCGCCATTGCTATGTCGCTGTGTCTAAGAGCAGGGGGCGGGGTGCGGATGTCCCGTGGCTGGTGCGTTGGTGCGTTGGTGCGTTGCTCGCTGTGGGGGTGGCGGGAGGGCGCCCCCGGGGGGGGTGCCTTCCACCGTTGTGAGGGGTGCCTGGTGTCAGGCGCCGTCCCTTCCCCGGCCGCTCGTCCTCCGGAGCGTGCAGCCAGGGTTCCGCGACCCGCGTGTCCCGGGTGCGGTCGATGCGGGCATGTGGACCCAGCACCGGCCCCACAGCGTGCGCCCTTGCGGGCCGGCGTTGCTCGCTGTGGGGGTGGCGGAAGGGCGTCCCCGGGGGGGTGCCTTCCACCGTTGTGAGGGGCGCCTGGTGTCAGGCGCTGTCCCTCCCCCGGCCGCGCTCGTCCTCCGTAGCGTGCTGCCAGGGTTCCGCGACCCGTGTGTCCCGGGCGCGGTCGATGCGGGCGTGTGGACCCAGCACCGGTCCCACAGTGTGCGCCCTCGCGGGCCGACGCTGCTCGCTGTGGGGCTGGCGGAATGGCGTCCCCGGGGGGGGTGCTTTCCACCGTTGTGAGGGGCGCCTGGTGTCAGGCGCTGTCCCTTCCCTGGCCGCTCGTCCTCCGGAGCGCGCAGCCAGGGTTCCGCGACCCGCGTGTCCCGGGCGCGGTCGATGTGGGCGTGTGGACCCAGTACCGGTCCCACGGCGTGCGCCCTTGCGGGCCGGCGTTGTTCGCCGTGGGGGTGGCGGAAGGGCGTCCCCGGGGGGGGCTGCCTTCCACCGTTGTGAGGGGCGTCTGGTGTCAGGCACTGTCCCTTCCTCGGCCGCTCGTCCTCCGGAGCGTGCAGCCAGGTTCCGCGACCCGCGTGTCCCGGGCGCGGTCGATGCGGGCAGTGGACCCGGCACCGGCCCCACAGCGTGCGCCCTTGCGGGCCGACGCTGCTCGCTGTGGGGGTGGCGGAAGGGCGTCCCCGGGGGGGGTGCCTTCCACCGTTGTGAGGGGCGCCTGGCGTCAGGCGCTGTCCCTCCCCCGGCCGCTCGTCCTCCGGAGCGTGCGGCCAGGGTTCCGCGACCCGTGTGTCCCGGGTGCGGTCGGTGCGGGCGTGTGGACCCAGCACCGGCCCCACAGCGTGCGCCCTTGTGGGCTGGCGTTGCTCGCTGTGGGGCTGGCGGAAGGGCGTCCCCGGGGGGGTGCCTTCCACCGTTGTGAGGGGCGCCTGGTGTCAGGCGCTGCCCCTCCCCCGGCCGCTCGTCCTCCGGAGCGTGCAGCCAGGGCTCCGTGACCCGCGTGTCCCGGGTGCGGTCGATGCGGGCGTGTGGACCCAACACCGGCCTCACAGCGTGCGCCCTTGCGGGCCGGCGTTGCTCGCTGTGGGGGTGGCGGGAGGGCGTCCCCGGGGGGGGTGCCTTCCACCGTTGTGAGGGGCGCCTGGTGTCAGGCGCTGTCCCTCCCCCGGCCGCTCGTCCTCCGGAGCGTGCAGCCAGGGTTCCGCGACCCGCGTGTCCCGGGCGCGGTCGGTGCGGGCGTGTGGACCCAGCACCGGCCCCACAGCGTGCGCCCTTGCGGGCCGGCGTTGCTCGCTGTGGGGGTGGTGGAGGGGCGCCCCCGGGGGGGGTGCCTGCCACCGTTGTGAGGGGCGCCTGGCGTCAGGCGCTGTCCCTCCCCCGGCCGCTCGTCCTTTGGAGCGCGCAGCCGGGGTTCTGCGACCCGTGTGTCCCGGGTGCGGTCGATGCGGGCGTGTGGACCCAGCACCGGCCCCGCAGCGTGCGCCCTTGCGGGCCGCCGTTGCTCGCTGTGGGGGTGGCGGAAGGGCGTCCCCGGGGGGGGTGCCTTCCACCGTTGTGAGGGGCGCCTGGTGTCAGGCGCTGCCCCTTCCCCGGCCGCTCGTCCTCCGGAGCGTGCAGCCAGGGTTCCGCGACCCGTGTGTCCCGGGTGCGGTCGGTGCGGGCGTGTGGACCCAGCACCGGCCCCACAGCGTGCGCCCTTGTGGGCTGGCGTTGCTCGCTGTGGGGCTGGCGGAAGGGCGTCCCCGGGGGGGTGCCTTCCACCGTTGTGAGGGGCGCCTGGTGTCAGGCGCTGTCCCTCTCCCGGCCGCTCGTCCCCTGGAGCGTGCAGCCAGGGCTCCGCGACCCGTGTGTCCCGGGCGCGGTTGATGTAGGCATGTGGACCCAGCACCAGCCCCACAGCGTGCGCCCTTGCGGGCCGGCGTTGCTCGCTGTGGGGGTGGCGGAAGGGCGTCCCCGGGGGGGTTGCCTTCCGCCGTTGTGAGGGGCGCCTGGTGTCAGGCGCTGTCCCTCCCCCGGCCGCTCGTCCTCCGGAGCGTGCAGCTAGGGTTCCGCGACCCGCGTGTCCCGGGTGCGGTCGATGCGGGCGTGTGGACCCAGCACCGGCCCCACAGCGTGCGCCCTTGCGGGCTGGCGTTGCTCGCTATGGGGGTGGCGGAAGGGCGTCCCCGGGGGGGGTGCCTTCCACCGTTGTGAGGGGCGCCTGGTGTCAGGCGCTGTCACTCCCCCGGCCGCCCGTCCTCCGGAGCGTGCAGCCAGGGTTCCGCGACCCGTGTGTCCCGGGTGCGGTCGATGTGGGCGTGTGGACCCAGCTCCGGCCCCACAGCGTGCGCCCTTGCGGGCCGGCGTTGCTCGCTGTGGGGGCGGCAGAAGGGCGTCCCCGGGGGGGGTGCCTTCTACCGTCGTGAGGGGCGCCTGGTGTCAGGCGCTGTCCCTCCCCCGGCCGCTCGTCCTCCGGAGCGTGCGGCCAGGGTTCCGCGACCCGTGTGTCCCGGGTGCGGTCGATGCGGGCGTGTGGACCCAGCACCAGCCCCACAGCGTGCGCCCTTGCGGGCCGGCGTTGCTCGCTGTGGGGGTGGCGGAAGGGCGTCCCCGGGGGGGGTGCCTTCCACCGTCGTGAGGGGCGCCTGGTGTCAGGCGCTGCCCCTCCCCCGGCCGCTCGTCCTCCGGAGCGTGCAGCCAGGGTTCCGCGACCCGTGTGTCCCGGGTGCGGTCGATGCGGGCGTGTGGACCCAGCACCGGCCCCACAGCGTGCGCCCTTGCGGGCCGGCGTTGCTCGCTGTGGGGGTGGCGGAAGGGCGTCCCCGGGGGGGGCTGCCTTCCACCGTTGTGAGGGGCGCCTGGTGTCAGGCGCTGTCCCTCCCCCGGCTGCTCGTCCTCCGGAGCGCGCAGCCAGGGTTCCGCGACCCGTGCGTCCCGGGTGCGGTCGATGCGGGCGTGTGGACCCAGCACCGGCCCCACAGCGTGCGCCCTTGCGGGCCGGCGTTGCTCGCTGTGGGGGTGGCGGAAGGGCGTCCCCGGGGGGGGTGCCTTCCACCGTTGTGAGGGGCGCCTGGTGTCAGGCGCTGCCCCTCCCCCGGCCGCTCGTCCTCCGGAGCGTGCAGCCAGGGTTCCGCGACCCGTGTGTCCCGGGTGCGGTCGATGCGGGCGTGTGGACCCAGCATCGGCCCCACAGCGTGCGCCCTTGCGGGCCGGCGTTGCTCGCTGTGGGGGTGGCGGAAGGGCGTCCCCGGGGGGGGCTGCCTTCCACCGTTGTGAGGGGCGCTTGGTGCCAGGCGCTGTCCCTCCCCCGGCCGCTCGTCTTCCGGAGCGTGCAGCCAGGGTTCCGCGACCCGTGTGTCCCGGGTGCGGTCGATGCGGGCGTGTGGACCCAGCACCGGCCCCACAGCGTGCGCCCTTGCGGGCCGGCGTTGCTCGCTGTGGGGGTGGCGGAAGGGCGTCCCCGGGGGGGGCTGCCTTCCACCGTTGTGAGGGGCGCCTGGTGCCAGGCGCTGTCCCTCCCCCGGCTGCCCGTCCTCCGGAGCGTGCAGCCAGGGTTCCGCGACCCGCGTGTCCCGGGTGCGGTCGGTGTGGGCGTGGGGGCCCGGCACCGGCCCCACAGCGTGCGCCCTTGCGGGCCGGCGTTGCTCGCTGTGGGGGTGGCGGAAAGGCGTCCCCGGGGGGGGTGCCTTCCACCATGGTGAGGGGCGCTTGGGGTCAGGCGCTGTCCCTCTCCCGTCTGCCCGCCCACTGCCGGGTGGGTTGCCGGGGTTCGTTGGGTGTGTGCGGTGTGTGTGGTGCCTGTGCCGTGCGTGTCGTGGTGTGTGGTGCTGCTCTTTCCTTGGTCCCCCGGTGCTCCCCTCTCCGGTGTCTCGGTGCGGTGTTGTGCTCGCCGTGTGCCCGCCGTGTCCCCTCCTCTGTGTGCGCCCCTTGCTCGTTCGCTGGCTTCCCCTTGTTCCTTTCGCGGCTTCGTTGCTCTTTACCCTTTCCTCTACCCCTCTCCCTAGCATGCACTTTTTCCCTGCCTCCGCTTTGTTGTGTGTCTCTGTCTTTTTTCTTGTCGGCCCGGGCTTCCTCTTTTGAACCTGCGTAGGGAGAGAAGGGTGCGTAAGCAAACGTGCGGCGGCGGCGGTTTTGTCGCGGCACGGCACCAACCCCATGTACGGAAGGGAAGACGCCCGTTGACACCCGGTGCGAGCCCGGCGGGAGCGTGTTCCGTGCCGTAAAGCCCCGCATCGGCAACCGATGCACCTCCAGCGGAGATTTGTATATCAGAATATCAGGAATCAACAGGGTTTTATTTTCATATTGTTTCCGTCAATTTTTACGCTTCCGTTCTGATATTCACTGTTTTGACAGCTGGCGGTTAGCTCGCGACTTTAGCGTAACCGCCAGTTTAACTGTTATATACAGATATTTTAGCGCAAATCGTGACGAAGACTCTAAAGTCTTCAGGAATTGCATTGATGCATCCGCAATTTTCACATCTTACACTCGCAACCTTAATCCGAATTTTTCAGGATGTCGAAATCGGATTTTCGATTTCGACATCCCCGCACTTGATTTGACCTCTTTCGAGTGGACCTACGTGCTTCCCTATGCAGGAATCAACTTTCCTTTTGTCTTGCCCTCCATTTGTCTTAGAGATATGGGCAAAACAAAGTTGATTCGTGGGGCCACTTGTGAGGGTCATATCTCGTGCCGCTTGCGAGGAATGACAATAAGGAAACGTGGGATGTATTCACAATACTCCTGACGTAATTTAGGAAGCATTACACGCCTTGCGTTTCCACACGTGCGCGCTAGCGTAATGGATCATGGTCAAGAGGGTAGAGTTTGCGTTATAACTCTTTGGCCATGATATTGCGTGCGTTAAGATAACTTTCCAGTGTAGCGCGCAAGTGTTGGTGTTGCATAGGAACTTTCCTTGAGTTCCTATGAGCGATTGACACAAAGTTATGCCCTTGGAGGGGCATGACATATCGTGGGGGGAGCTACCTTTTTGGGCAATATGTGGTATGTGCCATGTGTTGTGTTGCGTGCCCATTTGGCGGGTCCATCGCTCCAAGCTAAACCCGCCAATGGACCTCATATTGTGCAAGCCCCTTCTCCATACTCCCCACGATCAATTGCAAGCCTAACCTTCGTGAAGGGAAGCTTGTGTGGCGATCCCAAAGCGATGCGTTGGGAGCAAGGTGTGTGTTTTGCAATTTTCCATATTTTCTTGTGCCCACTTGGGAAGTAGCGCTCGTAACCTTTCAAAGCGCCCCAAGTGGAGCACATATGTGGAATCGAAGGTCATTGGTGTCAAGTCATTGTGTTTAGAAGGATTGGTCGATTACTCAATCCAAGCCGAAGTTATTATAATATAATTGTGCGCCTTTCAAGGCACTTTCGGGTGTTGTTTCGCCAATTTTGCCGTTTTTGGCCCGTCATGATGTCAAGTGGCGACCGTGTATCTCAACGTTGCGCTCAATTGACATCATGACCCAAGTATGTTATGAGGGTACATACTGAAGCGGTACCCAGAACCCCATGGCTAGGTTAGGGCATACAACCGGTCTCCGGTCCACTAACCCCATGTACGGAAGGGAAGACCGGTCTCCGGTCCACTAACCCCATGTACGGAAGGCGCCCGTTGACACCCGGTGCGAGCCCGGCGGGAGCGTGTTCCGTGCCGTAAAGCCCCGCATCGGCAACCGATGCACCGCCAGCGGAGATTTGTATATCAGAATATCAGGAATCAACGGGGTTTTATTTTCATATTGTTTCCGTCAATTTTTACGCTTCCGTTCTGATATTCACCGTTTTGACTGCTGGCGGTTGGATCGCGACTTTACCGTAACCGCCAGTTTAACTGTTTATAATGGAAATCTTATCGCAATCCGTCACGAAGGCTCCAAAGCCTTCAGGAACTGCATGGACGCTTCCGCAATTTTCACATCTTACACTCGCAACCTTAATCCGAATTTTTCAGGATGTCGAAATCGGATTTTCGACTTCAACATCCCCGCACTTGATTTGACCTCATTCGAGTGGACCTACGTGCTTCTCTATGCACCAATCAACTTTCCTTTTATCTTGCCCTCCATTTGACTCAGAGATATGGGCAAAACAAAGTTGATTCGTGAGGCCACTTGTAAGGGTCATATCTCGTGCCGCTTGCGAGGAATGACAATAAGGAAACGTGGGATGTATTCACAATACTCCCGACGTAATTTAGGAAGCATTATACGCCTTGCGTTTCCACACGTGCGCGCTAGCGTAATGGATCATGGTCAAGAGGGTAGAGTTTGCGTTATAACTCTTTGGCCATGACATTGCGTGCGTTAAAATAACTTTCGAGTGTAGCGCGCAAGTGTTGGTGTTGCATAGGAACTCTCCTTGAGTTCCTATGAGCGATTGACACAAAGTTATGCCCTTGGAGGGGCATGACATATCGTGGGGGGAGCTACCTTTTTGGGCAATATGGAGTATGTGCCTTGTGTTGTGTTGCGTGCCCATTTGGCGGGTCTATCGCTCCAAACCAAACCCGCCAATGGACCTCATATTGTGCAAGCCCCTTCTCCATACTCCCTACGATCAATTGCAAGCCTAACCTTCGTGAAGGGAAGCTTGTGTGGCGATCCCGAAGCGATGCGTTGGGAGCAAGGTGTGTGTTTTGCAATTTTCCATATTTTCATGTGCCCACTTGGGAAGCGGCGCTCGTAACCTTTCAAAGCGCCCCAAGTGGAGCACATATGTGGGATCGAAGGTCATTAGTGTCAAGTCATTGTGTTTAGAAGGATTAGTTGATTGCACGATCCAAGCCGAAGATATTATAACATAATTGTGCACCTTTCAATGCACTTTTGTGTGTCTTTGTGCCAATTTTGCCATTTTTGGCCCGTCATGATGTCAAGTGGCGACCGTGTATCTCAACGTTGCGTTCAATTGACATCATGACCCAAGTATGTTATGAGGGTACATACTTCGGTGCCCAACATATCTTGGACCCGGCGAATAACTCCTCTTAGGCTTGGCATACCGTGGCCGCCATGTTGGCGATTTGGGACTATCCCAAATCATGGGCTCACTTGGCGACCCTGCCATTCCCAAAACCGGAGGAGTTGGGCGACGCCCAAAAGATATGTTGGACACATACGACTTGATACCAATCCCATGGCACACTCCGGTCCGAGTCGGGCATGTGCCTCATTTGCCCCAACCATGAGTGTGCGCATTTTTGGCCATTTTGAGCAATTTTCCACTTTTGCTGCCCGCCGTGCACCATGTTCTAACCTTCGTGCACGCCGGACGCTTGGACCAATGGACCATATATGACATGGGTGATATGGACCACCACCACCTCTACAACATCGACCCTGACGCCGGCGAGCTCGTCCCCCCCCAACCCCCACGACACCAGCACCAGCAAGCCCCCCCCGCGCCGAGGGCGGAGCCGGCGCGGATGGCCTCGGCGGAGGGGGGACGGGGCGCGGCCTCGGCGCCGCAGGCGCAGGGGCAGCGAGGGGAGCCGGCACGGGGGGCGGAGGAGGGCCGGCCATGGGACCGGGACTGGGGCGCAGTCCCGGATCCGCTGGGGGGGGAGACCCTCCCCCTGGTGGGGGAGGTGTACGGGTGGTTGTGCTGGGCCAACCAGGGGACCTCCAGGAGGTCGCGGAACCGGCCCTTCGACGCCGTGCTCCTCCGGAGGGACGGAGGACACCGAGAGGCACCCCCGGGGGGGTGGGCGGCCCCAGAGAACCACGAGAGGGTCCTCAGGTCAGTGATCCGGGCGGCGTGGCCCGACAGGGAGCCGACGTGGCCGGCCTTCCTGGAAGGGGGAGCGGTGCTCCGCATCATGGATGCGGACGCCAACAACTGGCTCCCCCGGGCTTTGCGTAGCGCCCTCGCCCACTGGCGCTACCGCCGGCACAACCCGCCGCCGCCGCAGCCCCAGCCCCCACACAAGCGGCGGCGCAAGTGAAGGCCCAGACGGCGGTTACGGGAGGGTTGGGGGGGGGGGATGGGCCCCCTGACCCACGCCCCCCCCACGGTATGGCACGACGTGCGAGGGCGCGCCACCTCCCGCGGGAGGGAGTGCGGAGACAACGAGCGCGGGGAGGAACCTGCTGCCCCGCAACCCGCTAACCACTGACCGCTAACCCTCACGGCCACCCCCGGCCGGCCAGCGCCGCGCGACAACGGCCGGGGGATGAGGGGCCCCGGCGAGGGCCTGCGCGAGCATCCGGCTCTCGATAGGGGGGGCGGGTGAAGGGCGCGACCCCCTGGCCGATGGCTGGCCCCCGGGACCAGGACCGCCATGCCGCCCCCGCCCCTCCCCCCCGGCCGACGAGAGGCATCGCCAGGGGGCCAAAGGGTCCCCCCAAACCCACCCCCCCCCCCCCCCGCACAGACCCGAGGGCGGGCGGGGAGGCGGCCCCCCCACCCCCCCCCCCGCACCCACCACAGCAGGGGAGCCACAGGCGCGGCCCTCCGCCCCCCCAGGGCCGGGGGGGCGCCCCCCCCTCAGGGGGAACGGCGGCGCGATAAGGGCAACGGCGACTAGGCCTGCTCCCGCGAACCCACACCGGCGTGCCGGAGCAACGCGCACAACGGAGCAGGAAGGAGGCCGCGCCCCACATGACCCTCCCGTAACCACAGCCCACTCCGAGGTGACAGAGGGGGGGTTTCAAGACAGATGGGGCCCCCAGGGGGGCGGTCCACGGGCCGCCCCTCACCACCCGCACCCCGGGGCGGCACTTCAGCCCCGACCGCACGCGCGCGCCGGAAGGGAGCGCGCCGGCGACACGGAGAGAGCAAGGAAGGAGTACCACAGGCCGCCGCCTGGAACGAGAGCAGGGAGGCCGCGGCGCGACACCCCCCCCCCCCCCGCCCCCCCACCGGCCCGCCAGCCGCGGGGGCCCCGGCCCCCACCCCCCGAGGCAGAAGGGATGGACCCCCCCCCGCCCGAGAGGGGAGCCGGAGTGTGACCCGCCCCCCCGCCCCAGCCGCCGGCTCACATGGGGGCCGCGAAGAACAAGTGGGCCCACGCCTGCGCACCGGGACGCCGCGCAGATCGTGCCCAGAGAAGCCGGGTGGGCGCGAACCGGAATGGTATGGGAGGCCACGCCCCCCATGGACAGCACGACACCAGTGACGCCCGCTTTGTTGCCTACCCAGGGAAAGCGGCGCGCCACCTCCCGCGGGAGGGAGTGCGGAGACAACAAGCGCGGGGGGAAACCTGCTGCCCCGCAACCCGCTAACCACTGACCGCTGACCCTCACGGCCACCCCCGGCCGGCCAGCGCCGCGCGACAACGGCCGGGGGATGAGGGGCCCCAGAGAGGGACTGCGTGAGAATCCGGCTCTCGGTAGAGGGGGGAGGGGGAAGGGCGCGACCCCCCTGGCCGATGGCTGGCCCCCGGGGCCGGGACCGCCAAGCCGCCCCCCCCCCCCCTTGGCCGACAGGAGGCATCGCCAGGGGACCGAAGGCCCCCCCCCACTCCCCCCCCCCCTCCCACACAGGCCCGAGAGCGGACGGGGGGGCGGCCCCCCCAGCCCCCCCCCCCCCCGCACCCACCCCAGCTGGGGAGCCACAGGCACGGCCCTTCGCCCCCCCAGGGCCGGGGGGGCGCCCCCACCCACAGGAGGAACCGCGACACGGTAAGGGCAACGGCGGCTGGACCTGCTCCCACGAGCCCACGCCGGCGTGCCGGAGCAACGCGCACAACGGAGCACGAAGGAGGCCGCGCCCCGCATGACCCTCCCGTAACCACAGCCCACTCCGAGGGGACAGAGGGGGGGTTTGCAGGTCAGCTGGGGCCCCCAGGGGAGCGGTCCACGGGCAGCCCCTCACCCCCCCCCACCCCGGGGCGGCACTTCAGCCCCGACCGCACGCGCGCGCCGGAAGGGAGCGCGCCAGCGACACGAAGAGAGCCAGAAAGGGGTACCGCAGGCCGCCGCCCGGAACGAGAGCGGGGAGGCCGCGGCGCGACACCCCCCCCGAGGCAAGGGGGATGGGCCCCCCCCCACCCGAGAGGGGAGCCGGAGTGTGACCCGCCCCCCCGCTCCAGCCGCCGGCCCACATGGGGGCCGCGAAGAACAAGCGGGCCCACGCCTGCGCACCGGGACGCCGCACAGATCGTACCCAGAGAAGCCGGGTGAACACGAACCGGAGTGGTATGGGGGGCCACGCCCCCCATGGACAGCACAACGCCAGTGACGCCCGCTTTGTTGCCTGCCCAGGGAAGGCAGAGGGACGGAAAGAGGCAGAGCGACCCCCCGCCCTACAGTCAGTCGGCGATCCGGCGGTGCTACTGTCCGCCTCTTACCCCTGTGCACGTCAGTCGGCGATCCAACGGTGCCGCACCCCACCCAGCCCCCTCCCCCCCTCTCCCGACCCCGTGCACGTGGACTGGGGCCTCCCGGCACGCGCAACACGCTTCACAACGCACAGCCCCACCCTCAGGACTGGATTCATAGCCGACGACACCCCTAAGTCACGTAAGAGACTCTCGCGGCCCAGTAGTGAGAGCGTCGGTCTTCAATCGTCCAGTGCGGGGGTTCCATCCCGGGCGTTGGTGCTCCTGGGATCCCTGCACGTAGAGCTCTCTAGTTGGCGACGTGGGAACCACCCCCCCCTCCAGCAACTCGCGCCACCACCGATACCGGTGGTTCGGGTGGAGGTCTCGTTCGTTTTACCCCCACCCAAGAAAAACAAAACACATGGGAGCCACCCACCCCTGCAGCAGTGCGCACCGTCACCTGTACTCGAACAGGTCGATGGGAGGCCTCGTCCGGTATTCGAAGGGATCGGTGGGAGACCACCGATCCCGGGGTTCGAACCAGCTCCTTCGCGGCGCGCGCCTGGTGCGCTACCTCCGGGGCGGCTGCCTTCAGAGATACACTGGCACCCGGGTCACAGAACAAACGCGCCCGCAACCCCCTCCCCCTGTGCTAAGAGTAAGCCCGCGGTAGGGGTGCTCGGCTGGGCCATGAACCGGAACATTGGTGCACCACTCCAGCCACGGTCACCCCAACCCCCCCACGCATCCCGCGGGGCGAAGCTCCGTGCGCATCAGGCTCGTCATGGGAATCCGGCGGGCCGGCGCCTGGACACCAAGTCGACACCTCTCTCCCCCCCCGCGAGAACAGAGCGGGGCCCCCACAACCGCACGCCCGCGCCCACAACGCAGACCCCGACAGCCCACCCAGTGGACGGGCAGTCGGGGGAAGAGGAGCGCAAGACCCAGAACGCCCCACGCAACGGTCGAAGGCACCCCCCCGGGGACGCCCTGCCGCCGCCCCCACAACCCCAAGCCAAGTAGGGGGGAACCGGGACCGGACCGCCCCCCCCCCAAGCACGCCAGACGGAGCACGGGACCGGGGCAGGACACGCGGAGGGGCACGGACCACATGGAATGGCCCTACCAGCGCCCAGTGCCGGGACCACGCGAGATGCGCGCGCCACACCACCCAGCGGGGAGCGGACACCGCGAGAGCGCGAGCGCACACACACGAAAAGGACACGCGGGGACCACCAGAAGGGCAACCGGACCGAGCGCGCGGAACGCACAGACCGCATGGAATGGCGTACCAGCGAGCGAAGATAAGGGACACCCGGACGGGACGGCCCGCCACACGCAGCGCGGAACACGCGGGGCGGGAAGGGGGAAACGGGAGAGACACAAGACCAGGTACCGGCCCGGACCCCCCCGAACCGGCCGCGAGCGCCGCGCACACACAGACGGGACACTGCACCCGCCAAGGCAGTAGTGGCGCACAGCGCCACGCCCCAGCCCCTAGGCTAGGCAGCCTCCGCGCCAGCCCAAGGGGGTCCCACTGGCGACAAGCCAGTAACACGGGCCCGGCGGCGCCGGTGCCCCGGGCGACCACGCATTAGGGGGGCGACGCAGTGGGTAAGCGCCCGCGGCCACGGCTGCGAATTGATGCACTGACCGGGGAGTGGCGAAACGGGGACGCCGGGGAAGGACGGGGCTCCGAGCTCTGTGAACCCGGGGGACTCCGCCACCAGGCAGGAGGTGCGTCTTGGAGGGCCCCCCACTAGGGCCCGGTGGGGAGGATATCACCTGGCCCGACCAGGTGGCCCCCCGGGGCCGAAAGGCGTCTAGTACCCGCAAAATCAAACCTCAAACCTCAAACCTGTTGTGTTGCGTGCCCGTTTGGCGGGTCTATCGCTCCAAACCAAACCCGCCAATGGACCTCATATTGTGCAAGCCCCTTCCCCATACTCCCTACGATCAATTGCAAGCCTAACCTTCGTGAAGGGAAGCTTGTGTGGCGATCCCGAAGCGATGCGTTGGGAGCAAGGTGTGTGTTTTGCAATTTTCCATATTTTCATGTGCCCACTTGGGAAGCGGCGCTCGTAACCTTTCAAAGCGCCCCAAGTGGAGCACATATGTGGGATCGAAGGTCATTAGTGTCAAGTCATTGTGTTTAGAAGGATTAGTTGATTGCACGATCCAAGCCGAAGATATTATAACATAATTGTGCACCTTTCAATGCACTTTTGTGTGTCTTTGTGCCAATTTTGCCATTTTTGGCCCGTCATGATGTCAAGTGGCGACCGTGTATGTCAACGTTGCGTTCAATTGACATCATGACCCAAGTATGTTATGAGGGTACATACTTCGGTGCCCAACATATCTTGGACCCGGCGAATAACTCCTCTTAGGCTTGGCATACCGTGGCCGCCATGTTGGCGATTTGGGACTATCCCAAATCATGGGCTCACTTGGCGACCCTGCCATTCCCAAAACCGGAGGAGTTGGGCGACGCCCAAAAGATATGTTGGACACATATGACTTGATACCAATCCCATGGCACACTCCGGTCCGAGTCGGGCATGTGCCTCATTTGCCCCAACCATGAGTGTGCGCATTTTTGGCCATTTTGAGCAATTTTCCACTTTTGCTGCCCGCCGTGCACCATGTTCTAACCTTCGTGCACGCCGGACGCTTGGACCAATGGACCATATATGACATGGGTGATATGGACCTTGGTCCCCATGGTTCACACACCACGTGGGCGAAGCGGAGCAACCCTCGTTAAGGCGCTAGCCCATAGTGAGTGTGGGCAATTTTGCCATTTTGGCATGTGTGGACCCAACTGGGATCGTCACCAGGCCAAGTGGCATGAAGATCTTTGAGAGCCAAGGGCATGGGAGTCTTCGTTGGACTCCCGTTGGATCGCGTATGGAATGGCGGATGCGATCTCCTAGCCGGCGTGGAGATATACTATTAGGAGCACACCGAATTTTGGCTTATTTCAAGCAGCCAAAATGACCCAATTTTGGGACCCCAATTTCCCCCTTCCGTGTGGTCAATTGGCGGCCCCATTTCTCTAAGCCCATAGAAAGCCCGGACCCAAATCCAAGTTGTACACTCAGATATAAGTCTTACGTCCTGCCTCCTACCCTGTGAGCCATTGGCCTTACCTTGGCCGGGCGAGCCACGCGTGGGAATGACGCCAATTTTGGTGATTTTGGCATCATGACCCCACTTGACGAATCCGTGTTGCCCTGATGCCGGGACCTCAGAGGGAACCAGGTTGGGTGAGGGCTCCAGGGAGTTCGTACTCTAAGGGCATAGGGTCAGTTGCCTCGTCCCTACCTCTGGCGGGTCCGGACGAGGGGTCAATTTTGGGAATTTTGGAGCTAATATCAGTTTGGGCTGAAACAGCCCATTTTCAGCTACCAACTCCTGAGGGATTATGACGGGGCCATATCTCTGGCTCAGAGGGGAGTTGGAACCTGCCGTTCAGGGAGCATGGGGAGCCACTGTTGGTTGGCCTTGGAGTCCTTGGTTCCCAGGAACTCGCCTGTGGCTGGGCGGGACACCTCTCCCATTGGCAGGGTTTCAGGGTCCGGACTGAGCAGGGCATGGGTTGTGTTTGAGCCCCCGCCCCCACCAGCCACTGGGAGGGTCGGACCTGGGATTGTGATACAAGTTAGGATAGAGTGTCTATTGTCCTGTGATGCCCTTACCCCAGTCCAGTCTTAACCCCATGTGTACATATCCTGATGCGTTGCTGTACATACTTTCGTTCCCTTGTTGCAGAGTGGCAAGGATCCTGAAACGCTTTGTCACATGACATGAGCGCATTGATGCCCCTGTGAGCGTAGTGCTTTGCCTGCCTGCTCACTTGCGCGTGTCCCGCAGCGTCCCGTGGCCGGCCCCCCACGGGAACGCGTCAATACTTCGGTGCCCAACATATCTTGGACCCGGCGAATAAATCCTCTTGGGCTGGGCATACCGTGGCCTCCATGTTGGCGTTTTGGGACTATCCCAAATCATGGGCTCACTTGGCGACCCTGCCATTCCCAAAACCGGAGGAGTTGGGCGACGCCCAAAAGATATGTTGGACGCATATGACTTGATACCAATCCTATGGCACACTCCGGTCCAAGTCGGGCATGTGCCTCATTTGCCCCAACCATGAGTGTGCGCATTTTTGGCCATTTTTAGCAATTTTCCACATTTTCTGCCCGCCGTGCACTATGTTCAGCCCAGCCCTGCAAGCCGGACGCATGGACCAATGGACCATATATGACATGGGTGTTATGTATATTGGTCCCCATGGTTCACACACCACATGGGCGAAGCGGAGCAACCTTCGTTAAGGTGCTAGCCCAAAGTGAGTGTGGGCAATTTTGCCATTTTGGCATTTGTGGACCCAATTGGGATTGTCACCACGCCGAGTGGCATGGAGATCTTTGACAGCCAAGGGCATGGGAGTCTTCGTTGGACTCTAGATGGATCGCCTATGGAATGGCGGATCCGATCTCCAAGCCGGTGTGGAGATACACTATTGGGAGCGCCCCAAATTTTGGCTCATTTCAGGGAGCCAAAATGACCCCCTTTTGGGACCCCAATTTCCACCCCCCGTGTGGTCAATTGGCGGCCCCATATCTCCATGCCCACAGGGAGCCCGGACCTAATTTGAAATTGTGCACTCAGATATAAGTCCTAGGTCCTGCCTCCTAACCTATGAGCCATTGGCCTTGCCCTGGCCGGGCGAGCCACGCGTGGGAACGACGCCAATTTTGTTGATTTTGGCATCATGACCCCACTTGACGAATCCGTGTTGCCCTGATGCCCGGACCTCAGAGGGAACCAGGTTGGGTGAGGGCTCCAGGGAGTTCGTACTCAAAGGGCATAGGGTCAGTTACCTCGTCCCTACCTCTGGCGGGTCCGGACGAGGGGTCAATTTTGGAGATTTTTGAGCTAATTTGAGTTTGGGCTGAAACAGCCCATTTTCAGCTACCAACTCCTAGGGGATAATGGCGGAGCCATATCTCTGGCTCAGAGGGGAGTTGGAACCTGCCGTTCAGGGAGCATAGGGAGCCATTGTTGGTTGGCCTTGGAGTCCTTGGGCTCCCAGGAACTTGCCTGTGGCTGGGCGAGACACCCCCCCTATTGGCAGGGTTTCAGGGTCCGGACTGAGCAGGGCATGGGTTGTGTTTGAGCCCCCGCCCCCACCAGCCACTGAGAGGGTCGGACCTGGGATTGGGATACAAGTTAGGATAGAGTGTCTATTGTCCTGTGATGCCCTTACCCCAGTCCAGTCTTAACCCCATGTGTACATATATTGATGTGTTGCTGTACATACTTTCGTTCCCTCATTTCAGAGTGGCAAGGATTCTGAAACGCTTTGTCACATGACACGAGCGTAATGATGCCCTTGTGAGCGTAGTGCTTTGCCTGCCTGCTCACCTGTGCGTGTCACCCGCAGCGTCCCGTGGCCGGCCCCCCACGGGAACGCGTCAAAAGCGTTTCACCGCCGCGGGGTTACCCATCCCTTGCGTGCCACTCGGGGCCACCAACCCCGAGCAGCGCGGCGCAGCAGCTTGCAGCTCGCAGCTCGCAGCGCAGCGCAGCGGCTCGCAGCGCCGCCCAGCGACAGCGCCGAGTTCGTCACGGAGCCCGCAGCGCCGTCCAGAGCATCGCCCTGACCGCGCCGCGACCGTGAAGGAGGTGCACAGACCAGGACTCCTGCATCAGCGAGTCCCATCGGCCGACCAGCAAGGCCGCGTCAACCACCTCCACAACCACCGGCTGACCAGCACCAGCCGCACTCCCAGTCCAGTGCTGCAGCACCCGCCTCAACAAACACCACCAGGACCAGTGCGTTGAGTGGAACGAGTGCACACCAAGGACCTCAAGACCAACTACGCCCCCGCTGCCATGGTAAACTGGCAAGAAGCGGGTAGGACGTGGCCGCGGCCCCATCCCCATGCAGCGCACCTGCTGCGTGGGTTGGTTTGGGACCAGCACTACCGCCACAGCCACCCCCAGTGCGAAGGCGGCATGCCCGGGAGCTTCGAGCTCCGCACGGACATGGCCCCCGACCGCCTGCAGGCCGTGGAGAATTGGCTGCGGGCGGAAGGGTTTGCCTTCCGCTTCCAGCAGAGGCGCTGGAGGACCTGGCCCCGCCCGGACAGGCCCGGCGAAGGGCTGCGCCCCGACGGGATTGAGGAGGACAAGAACTCCAACGAGTACCCGTCGGGCGCCTCGATCAATGTCTCCATGTGGGACAGGATCGAAAGGAACTTCCCGGAACCGGGGAGCGAGCGCAGGCTGCAGGGCAGCAGCAGCGCGTCTCCAGGGAAGGAGAAGCGGTCCGCCGGGGACAGGAAGCGGGACCGGAAGTGGCGGGAGTACCAGGAGTCCCTGGCCGCCGAAGCCGCCCAAGGCGCCAAGGGCAGAACCCCAGCCCCCAGTCCCCAACTGGCCAATGGCAGTCACCACCCCGGCCATGCCACCCTTGGCGACTTCATCCAGTTCGGCAAGCAGACCCAGGCCAAGCCCCGTCCGCTGCTCCTGAGGAAGTCAGGCCCCAGCAGCGACGTGGAGTCGGCCCACCGCGGGAGGATGCCGGCCGACCAGGCCAGCTCCAGCAGCAGCGTCGCTCCCGACCACAGGGACGTGGCGCGCGCCTGTGAGCGCGCCTGTGGGGTGCCCTGCAACCTTCGGGTTGCCCGGCAACGGGCCAAGCAGCACAGCGCTGCCGTGGAGGGCGCCGTCGGCATTGCCCAGGAGGAGGGTGCGGAGTGGGCGCATGGCAATGCCATCCACGCCCAGACCGTGGCGGCCATTGCGGCCGGACTCACGGCCGTAGCCGCCCATGGGGCAGCGACTGCCCAGGTCAACGGTGAGTTGGCGGCAGCCGACGAGGAAGCCTGCCTGACGCAGGAGGCCATTGCCTGCAAGGAGGCCGAGGTGAAGGCGCTGGAAGAGGCTCTTGCCCAAGAGAGGGCAAAGAAGGAGGTGGAGGAAAGGGCCCACGCCGAAGCGACGGCCAAGGCCCAGGCGGACGCCGCCAAGAAGGACGCCATCGAGGCCGCGCGACGGAAGGTCGCTGAGGAGAGGGCCAAGACGGAGGCGGAGCTGGCGGCGTTGGAGGCGCAGAAGGCGCGGCTGCAGCAGGCCCGGGAAGCCGAGGCGGCTCGTGCTCGGGAGGAAGCCGAAGTGCGGGCTGCCGCAGCCACCGCCGCCGCAATGCAGGAGGCAGAGGCCAAACTCCGCCGCGAGACTCCCCCGGGAGGATCACGAGTGGAGACCCTTCGAAAACTTTTCGAAGGGGACGCCTCCTCCAAGATGACGCTGGATGAGGCGGAAACGGGGAGCAGTGGGAGCAGTGGCCCCACTACCCATCGACGGAGGAAGGGCAAGGGGAAGACCCCCGAGAGGCCGCGGAGGCCAGCGGGTGAAGACCCCCACGACAGTGACCCCTTCTTCACCGCCAGCGACGGGGATGAACGAGGCCGCCGACATCGCCAAGTACTGGCTTGGACGGGCGGAGGAGGCGGAGACGTCCCCATGGAACCGGAAGTTGAGGATGAGGATCTCCCTCCTCCCTACCGGAGCTCGGAGTCTTCCGAGAACGAGACGCCCAGGTGGGGCGACATGGACGAGGATGACGACATGGACGAGGATGACGACATGGACTTCGGCATCACGAAGAAGCGCCCATCCTCGGACCCACCGAGGCGACCCGGCGGAGACCCACCGGGACCCCCTGGCGGAGGACCATCAGGACCCCCTGGAGGACGCCCACCAAGTGGACCCCCTGGAGGCGGACCACCGGGCGGGGGAGGACCCCCTGGACCGGGCGGACCCGGCGGAGGCCCTCCTGGAGGACCCCCTGGGGACCCCGACGACCCACCAGGGAACGGCGACCCGGATACCACCTGGCGGTGGATTGTCTACCTCCGCAGGAGGGTCCAGTTCCTCGAGCGCGAGGTAGACACGGGCAAGGGCGAGATGACTCGCATCGCCAGGGTCGCCACGCGCGCGCAGAGAGGGCTTGGACATCGCCAGGGGCGAGACCAAGTCGCTGAACAAGGTCATCAGCGGCCTGCAGCAGAGGCTGGACGCGCTGGAAGCCCGTGGGAGCGTCGGCAGCGACCACCCACCCCTGAATTCTGGGTCGTCGGACGACGGCTGGGGACCCGGACCAGGTCCAGGCAGACCCCAGGCCCCCGGCGGAGCCCCCAGGAGTCGCCCCAGCGCCAGTGCCCCCTGTCTCACCGCCCCCTCTCACCACAGCGCGGGCCGCCGCAACGAGCGCGTGCCGCCCGGCAGTGGCAGTGGGGATTGGCGTGATGAGTGGCTCAGTTCGGACTACCACAACCGCCGTGCTCCACCGCGGACGCCTGTACGCCCCCGACGCCCGGCACCAGCCCCGGAGCCAATCCCAATGGCTGGAGGACGTTATGGTGGACTCAGGGATGAGGTCCCCGGAGGAGACGTGGAGTGGGACGTCGGCGGAGGTGAGGACCTGGATCTGGACCTGGAGGAGTTCGACATCAGCCCGCCGCGTGGTGTACGACGGGAGGCCGCTGAACGCAGCCGCCGGCGCCGTGATGAGGAGGCATACATGGAAGGAGTACGGCGTGAACATCTGGGTTCAGCGTACATGGAGGAACCGCGGCGTAGCCACAGGGATTCCATGGAGGAGATGGACGTGGCGGCCGTGGGAGTCCGTGGGAGAGGCCGATGGGAACCTCGGTCGACCTCGCGGCCGGCGTTCATGGTCTCTAAGGCCGCGGATGCCGCCGTGTGGGAAGACTTGAAGGACATCAAGCCCCCCATGTCCGACGGCAACCCCCTCAACCTCGACCGCTTCTTGGAGAAGCTGGACAATTGGGGGGTAACCCTTACTGAGGACATGCATCCCGCTGATGCGGAGAAGTATGTCTTCAGACGGTTCAGGTACCGCCTGCCGGAAGTGCTCGGAGAGCTATACTTCGTGGCGACCAAGGAGGGGAAAATCAAGACCCTCAAGGAAGCCAAGAAGTGGCTCGACGAGCAGGAGCGGGTGGACGCTCCGCAGGTGGCTGCCAAGCGGTGGAAGTCCATCAAGCTTCAGCATGATGGACGGGAGATTCGCCTACGGGACTGGCGAGACTTCCGAGGGCATTACACCCTCTTCCGCCGCAACGTGGAGGACTGGAACGAGGGTGACGAGCAGGCTCGCCTGCTCTCCATGCTGCCGGAAGCATGGATCAAGAGGGTCACCAAGGAGGAAGCCAAGAGGGCCAAGTCCAACCACACGGTCAAGATGATGCTCCCCAAAGAGTATCATACGAACGTGGTGGCTTGGGCGAAGAAGAATGTGGCCCGGGATGTCAAACGGCACTCCCTGCGGAACGCTCTCCTCATCACCGTCTCGGGCGATCGCGAGAAGACCGCGATGTGGCGCCTTGACGAGTGTGACGTGAGCGGCGATGGCATCCGTCTGCAGGCCATCCCGGCGCGGATGAGCTGCGAGGAGATCCTGGAGTGGGTTGGAGAGGAGGTGCTCAAGGAGTACCGGAACCTCCACCACACCCGCGGGTTGAGGCCCAGCGACCGCGACGTCAACTACGTTGGCGAGGGACCTGGCGGGGAAGCTGCCATGGACCCAGCGGGAGCCGACGGCGATGGGACTCTCGTCGACGATGACGACGACGATGAGCCCGCCGAGATGGCCGTTTGTGCCTTCGTGGCCAACAACCTGAGCGCCGGGAGCAAACCGGGAAACTGGAAGCCCCTGCAGCAGGGTTGGAGGAAGAAGGAGAAGAGGGACCCTCGCCGCATTGGCGACCCTCCGCTGTCCTTTGGGGAGTTCATACGAGCTCACCCTCAGGGCTGTTTCGTGTGTTATGGGAGGAAGCGAGGCTTCAACCATGACCACCGAACATGCCCCGTCCACCAGGCCGACACGGAGGCCTACAAGAAGGCGCACGGGTCGAAGAAGCGTGCGCCCGCGGGTATCCGGGAAGCCAAGGTGGAGGTGGACAGGGACGAGCTCTCCAAGCTGGTGTCGCAGGGGACCGAGTTGGCCAAGGAGATCCAGGAGATCAAGAGGAACTGGGTCCCCAGGTCGGACAACAAGAACAAGGAGAACAACCAGAACGACCAGAACAAGGACAAGGACAAGAAGCCTACTCGTAAGGGAAGGAAGAAGGGCGTCAACGAGGTTGATGCGGAGGAGAACACCCCTTCTTCCACAACAGAAGCCCCCTAGCGGAGCCCCTGCAGCCAAGGGCCCCAGCTAGGGCGGTCGCAGGATGGTGTCGTGGGAAGCGCCGAACCATCCCAGTCGGGAGTCGATAAGCACAAAGGGAATGCCGCGGGCGGAAGGCCCGGTCCGGCACCCAGTCGCGGAGGCGGGTTGAGGGCAAGTGAAGGCACGAACCCTTGCACCCGTCCGTCCTTCGCGACCAAGAATGTGTTTGATGTACTACAAGATCTATCCGAGGGTATCGGAGGATCACCCGGACCGCAGCTGGATGCTGCAGATGGGCAGCCTGAGCCCATTGTTCACGACCTGCACCAGTCGCTCGTTGAGCTTCTGGAACGGCCGGAGATCCTGAGCTTGCACGCCGTGCGCCGAGTTGGGCGTGAGCGGCAGTTGCATCTTAAGGTCCGTGCCTTATGCGGGGAAGTGGAAAAGGTTTTCGACGTGTTGGTCGACACGGGAGCTCAAGTCAGCTTGGTCAAGGCTGGCCTACTTCCACCAGAGTGTCTGACCGACAGTCGGAAGCCTGTCAGGCTGAAGGTGGCGAACGGCCAGTACATGGTGGGAGGCACGAAGGAAGCGGCCATTGGGCTGCAGTTCGTGAACCATCGTGAGCTGAGCCGCCCAGACCTCGGCAAGGAAATCCTCCTGCATGGTCGCTTCTACGAGGCCGAGATGGACTGGGACATGATCGTTGCGTACGACTTCATGATGGAGACGGACTCCGGCGTCCTCCCGGCCCAGGCCTCCATGACCCTGTACCAGGACGACCAGCTCTCGTGGCTTTCGTCACCTGAGCACCATGTGGAATGCCAATGGATCCACCCCGAACGCGATCAGCTCGAAGTAGCCGCACTGGGCACTGAGCCAACTGGGCCAGCAAACCAGGAGTACGGCGTAAGGCCGGAAGTGGCGAGCCGAGTGGTTGCGGACCTGCAAGCTTCGGATCTGGCCCTGGATGCGTTCTCTTCAGGAACCTCCGCCCATCTGCGGGTTTGTGAGAAGTACTGGAGCGCACAGGACTCCGCGTGGAAGAAGCACTGGGGTCCGCATCAGGGATTGATGTGGATCCATTGCCCCCGTTGGGACATTCCAAGAGCGATAGCGAAGATTCGCAAGGACCGCTCCAAGGCAGTGCTGGTTGTTCCTATGGGATGCACCGAGGAGGAAAGTACCCGACATTGGGTAGTCTCATTGGCCAACATGACCTTAAACAAGGTCGTCCTACCGGCTGGAGAGAGTGTCTATCAGGACGCTAAGGGACAGCCCATGCCACCCCAGAGATGGCCAACGGAATTCCACTATGTGGATGGGGGCCTTGATCAGGCCGACACCACGGACTTCGTCTGTGTCAACCGCATCATAGCAGAGCCATGGCGACAATGCTTTGCGGTTCCCCCTGTTGACATCGGAGAATCGGAAGACCCCCTCACAGAAGAGGAGCTGGATCTGGTTCAGGGGTATATGGATCAGCCCTTTCACGACTGGGGTAGCCAGCGTGAGGGCAAGGGCCAGGACAGAGCCTGGTGGGAAGTGGACTCGATCGTCTCTGGTTCCTATGATGGGAACACTTTCGTGCAGAGGGTGCTGGACCACCTATCCAGCCAGGACGAGCCAATCGGGGGTAACCCACCCACCTACGGCGATCTATTCCGAGGCAAGACCAGAGATGGCCCTTTGGGCTACCTGGGAAGACCACCTGAGCCGAAAGCGAGCGGAGTAGCTACCTCTCAAGTAAGCTCCGTGGTCCAGGTGCCCGGAAAAGCCAAGGCGGAGTCCGATGATTGCCCCAAGATTCAGGCATTGAGGGCCAGGCTGAAGCAGAAGTATGGCGAGACCTTCTTCAGCGGAAAGCCTGTGTTTCCCCCACCGGTGCGTGGACCGTATGGCGAGGCCAAGATACGACTGAAGCAGGACCCCCGTGTGTACCGGCACCGGGAGTTTGCCCTGAGGGGCGAGAGGAAGGAGGCCATGGAGAAGATCCTCCGTGACTTCATCCAGAGGGGTTGGCTCGAGCCGTGCCACTCCGAATGGGCCTCTCCGTGCTTCGTCGTCCCCAAGAAGGTGGCCGGTGAGTGGCGGCTCCTGGTCGACTACCGCGGCCTGAACGCCCAAACGCAGCACGACAGCTATACGCTGCCCCTCATTGAGGACATGCTGCAAAAACAACACCAGCGGAGGATCTTCACGGTGATTGACCTGAAACATGGTTATCATCAGATGCCTCTCGCCGAGGAGTCCCGTGCCTGCACAGCCATGAGCACCCCACTTGGACCTCTCCAGTGGAAGGTGATGCCCATGGGCGGTACCAACGGCAATGCGTCTTTTCAGCGGATGCTGGAGAACCTGCTTGAGCCGGTGCGTGACTGTGCGGACCCCTTCGTGGACGACGTGATCATCGCGTCCGGGGACCCCAGTATGAGCTACGAGGAGCTCCTGGAGGCACATGAGAGGGACGTCACTCAAGTGCTGGACCTTCTGGTTCGGCACAAACTCACGAGCAGCAGTGACAAGGCCACCATTGCGGTAAGCGAGGTGGTCTTCGCTGGCCACGTAGTCGGGAACGGGCAGCGAAAGCCCATACCTGGCAAGGTGGCTGCGATTCAGCACTGGGAAAAGCCCAAAACGGTCTCTGGGCTAAGGGCGTATCTGGGGTTCTGCAACTACTACTCGGAGTATATCAAAATGTATGCCGAGTATGCAGCCCCCATGACGACCATGCTCAAGGGCAACCGAGAGGAGACCAAGAAGGGGTCCAAGAAGGCTCTGGTCTGGGATGCTGATTCCAACCGTGCCTTTGAGGGGATGAAGCAGGCGCTGCTATCCGCAGTGGGTCTGCACCTCGTGGATCCCGACCGAGGGTTCGTCCTGCGCACCGACGCTTCCGACTACGCCGTTGGCGCTGTGTTGGAGCAAGTGCTTGACGATGGGAGGCACGTGCCTGTGGCCTTCTGGAGCCGAGTCCTGGCGGAAGGCCAGAGACGGATGTGGACGCCCCGAGAAAAGGAGGCGTATGCCATCGTCATGGCTCTCAGGAAATGGGCTGGGTACATAGCCCTCCATCCCGTCACCGTCTGCACCGACCATCAGAGTCTGCAGTCGTGGCACAAGGAGCACGTGGACACCCCCTCTGGTCCCGCCTCCCGACGGGCAAGATGGCATGAGACCTTGGCCAAGTTCGATCTCACGGTTGTGTATATTCCTGGAAAGGATAACACCGTGGCGGACTGTCTCAGCAGGTGGGCCTATCCCGCCAGCAAGGGCATGACAGACGTGTCTGCCCATGGCGATGAGGCTGAGACCGCTGAAGCCAAGAGGATCATTGAGATGGAGCGCCTGATGGAGGAGGAGGGTGTAAAATGCTTCGTCGTCATGGCTGCGGATGCCCCCCTCGGAATGAGGATGGGCAGAGCGGTCAGAGTACTCGCCCCTGCGGGAGCTGAGTCCGACAAGCACCTCTTCCCTGAGTCTTGCCTCCAGGACGACTGGACCGACGACTACGCTAAGTCTGAGGCCTTTGCGGCCGAGTATAGGGCTGTGACCGACCCTGATGACGGGCAGAAGTGGCCAAAGGGGCTGACTGAGGGAGATGGCAAGCTCTACCGGAATGGTAAGCTGCTAGTACCGGAGTCCTGAGTGCTCGAGCTGTGTGAAGCTTGGCACCACCACATGCTGCACCCAGGGGTCAAGAAGCAAGCCCTTGACATGCAGCGCCGGTTCGAGATCGACCATATCGGTCTCTACACCGCCATCAAGAAGGTCAGGAAGGGTTGTTCGGTCTGCCAGGCCTGCAATCCCGATAACCGGAACGTCAAGGGGGAAGCCCAATGGACCCCGGTTCCTGACCAGCCCATGGAGAGCGTGGCCATGGACGTCTTCTCCATGCCCGAAGTGCATATTGGCAAGGAGACCTTTGACTGTGTGGTTCTCTGCGTGGATCGCCACAGTGGCTACGTAGTAGCCGTTCCGGCACGCAAAAAGGGGTTGCTTGCCAAGGAAGTGGCAGTCATGATGATTCGTCATTGGCTGATCGTCTTTGACATCCCCCGCACTATTTGCAGTGACCGAGGGCCCCAGTTTACTGGTGGCTGGTTCAAGGCTATGTGTTCCCTCATGGGAATACGACATGCCAAGAGCGTCGCCTATCTCAGCCGGTCTAACGGTCGTGCTGAAGTGGCTGGACGGCAGCTGTTCGGGAAGCTGCGCAAGATTCACATCACCAATCCACGTCGGGACTGGTTTGAGGAGATGTGGCCTGCTCTGAAGGCCCATCATGACACCCCCACTCCTGGTGGTTTGTCACCTCACCAGATTCTGTTCGGCAGGGACCCCCTGGGTCGGGGAATTCCCTTGTCTGGTGATGGCATGGCCATGGATGCCAAGGAATTCTTCGCGCGGCAAGAGCAAACGGCGCGGGACATCCGCCAGCAGCTCGAGAAGGAGCATGCTGAGCGTCAGAAGTCCGCCCCGACATCGACAGCGCAGATGTTCAGGGTGGGAGACCTGGTGTGGGTGATCAGACCCCGCCCTATGGGCACCCACCGCACCAAGACCTGGTTCACACCCGGAGAGGTGGTCCGCAGGATTGGTGAGGACACTTACCGCATCAAGGTGGGTCACGGACAGTTCCGGGAGCGCCACGAGAGTCAACTCCGTGTGCGGGAACCCGACCTCCGTGGCCAGCATGTGTCCCTGAGCTACGCCGCACATGAGGCTGATTCGGACGACGACTATGCCGAGCAGGACGACTACACCGTCGAGAAGATCCTGGCTCAGCGTCCAAAAGCCTCGGCACCAGGAGGCCTGGAGTTCAAGGTTCGTTGGCGAGGCTATGGGCCGTCCCACGACACCTGAGAACCCGTCTCCTCGTTGGTGCCGCGGGTCAATACTCCCTTCATGGAGTACATCCGCAAGCACAAGACCAAGATCCATGTCTCGGACTTGGCAGCACTCACCCGGGCGATTGCAGCCAGGGGTGCCTGATCAGCGCCCTGAGCTCTCCCCTGAGACAGTTTGAGCGCTTTTGTGGTCGACGGATCGTCCCTCACTTGCCTGCTCTCTTCCATCTTTCGGTGACCTGCCATCAGAGTGGCCATGTGCCCCCCCCTGTTGAATCCAGAGGAGGATGGCCCCTCTCTTCTTCTATTCGTCACTCCCCCCCCTGCTGACTCCTTGGGAAACCAGGTAGGGCGACTGACCTTCATATTTCTGAGCTCTTGGGGCCTTGAAGCCCATACGACGTTGCGCAACGGATGCCGCTGTCATCGGCATTGCGATTTTTGAGTGTGTGGACTCGTCCCATGGCACTTGAGGGATCCAGACCAGTCTACGTGTGTCGCGACTATATATGGCCTGAACTCAGGCGTTTTCCTGTCCACCCTCCTGCACATGCCTTATCCTAACCAGGGCGTGGTTTGGCGCTCTGTCCAGAGTGTGTTTACACGCCTATTACCCCGCTTATTGCTTGTCTCTCTGTTCCCCAGGATATGTGCATCTGTATGTCAGCCCATCACTGAAGTGTGGACTGTTTTCCCCCCCGACGGGATGCGAATCGACTACGAAGGCGCCCTGAGTCGCCTTTTACATGCCTTTACTTAAGGTCCAACCTGGACCAGTACCTAAGTACATATTCTTCTGTTTGAGTGCCCGTGATACCGTGTGCCCTATTCGCTGTGTGTGGAGATCCTGATGGCGCCAGGCGGGAAGCCCAGTTGCCTGACTACACTCCCAGCGGTCCGCCACTGTCAGTCCCAGTGTGAGCCTACCGACTCGCAGACGCATTTGCAGTCGGATGGCGGCCTCCGGTGCTCCTGACCTCGGTCAGTCTGCCTGGGAAACTGGTGGTTTGAGGAGTCGACGCCTCCGCCCACACTGCATGAGGACTCCCTCATGTATGGCCTTCGTGGTAATAGGGCGAGGGAAAAGACGGCCTTGACGCCCGATCCCTTAAGGAGGAGCTCGTTCGGCTGTACCACTCTGGACTCGCGTCGTATGGATATGGACATGGTGCGCCCGAGGAAGGACCCGTGGGGACTCTCCCCCAGCCGGCGGGCCTTGGGAAGCTTGGGGTAGCCTGATGGATCTTTGTGATCGCTCTCGACCTGTGGGACCACCTCGGTCGTCGTGTGACGCCTATGTTGGCCGTGTATGCCACTGCCACTGTGGTGGTGACCGTAGCAGCCGGCACCCGGTGCGCCTGGTATGGGTTAACGGGTCCTTTGGATGCCGAACAATCACCGCCAGGACCCGGGACTTGATACTTGATACTATACTTGCAGTTACTAACAGCTACAGCACCGTACCTGTCTTACTGTGGGATTTGGGCGGCCTAACCTGCGAATCAGCCTGAAGTGAGGATGTGACACCCCCCCCCCCTTCAGGACATGGTCCTGGGTACCCGCTGCCATGCGTGGGTGTTATCGAGCCCCCCCCAGGGTTGGCTCTAAGGAGGGGGGTGAAGCGGTACCCAGAACCCCATGGCTAGGCTACGGCATACAACCGGTCTCCGGTCCACTAACCCCATGTACGGAAGGGAAGACGCCCGTTGACACCCGGTGCGAGCCCGGCGGGAGCGTGTTCCGTGCCGTAAAGCCCCGCATCGGCAACCGATGCACCGCCAGCGGAGATTTGTATATCAGAATATCAGGAATCAACAGGGTTTTATTTTCATATTGTTTCCGTCAATTTTTACGCTTCCGTTCTGATATTCACCGTTTTGACAGCTGGCGGTTAGCTCGCGACTTTAGTGTAACCGCCAGTTTAACTGTTATATACAGATATTTTAGCGCAAATCGTGACGAAGACTCTAAAGTCTTCAGGAATTGCATTGATGCATCCGCAATTTTCACATCTTACACTCGCAACCTTAATCCGAATTTTTCAGGATGTCGAAATCGGATTTTCGATTTCGACATCCCCGCACTTGATTTGACCTCTTTCGAGTGGACCTACGTGCTTCCCTATGCACGAATCAACTTTCCTTTTGTCTTGCCCTCCATTTGTCTTAGAGATATGGGCAAAACAAAGTTGATTCGTGGGGCCACTTGTGAGGGTCATATCTCGTGCCGCTTGCGAGGAATGACAATAAGGAAACGTGGGATGTATTCACAATACTCCCGACGTAATTTAGGAAGCATTATACGCCTTGCGTTTCCACACGTGCGCGCTAGCGTAATGGATCATGGTCAAGAGGGTAGAGTTTGCGTTATAACTCTTTGGCCATGATATTGCGTGCGTTAAGATAACTTTCGAGTGTAGCGCGCAAGTGTTGGTGTTGCATAGGAACTTTCCTTGAGTTCCTATGAGCGATTGACACAAAGTTATGCCCTTGGAGGGGCATGACATATCGTGGGGGGAGCTACCTTTTTGGGCAATATGTGGTATGTGCCATGTGTTGTGTTGCGTGCCCATTTGGCGGGTCCATCGCTCCAAGCCAAACCCGCCAATGGACCTCATATTGTGCAAGCCCCTTCTCCATACTCCCCACAATCAATTGCAAGCCTAACCTTTGTGGAGGAAAGCTTGTGTGGCGATCCCGAAGCGATGCGTTGGGAGCAAGGTGTGTGTTTTGCAATTTTCCATATTTTCTTGTGCCCACTTGGGAAGTAGCGCTCGTAACCTTTCAAAGCGCCCCAAGTGGAGCACATATGTGGAATCGTAGGTCATTGGTGTCAAGTCATTGTGTTTAGAAGGATTGGTCGATTACTCAATCCAAGCCGAAGTTATTATAATATAATTGTGCGCCTTTCAAGGCACTTTCGGGTGTTGTTTCGCCAATTTTGCCGTATTTGGCCCGTCATGATGTCAAGTGGCGACCGTGTATCTCAACGTTGCGCTCAATTGACATCATGACCCAAGTATGTTATGAGGGTACATACTTCGGTGCCCAACATATCTTGGACCCGGCGAATAACTCCTCTTGGGCTGGGCAAACCGTGGCCGCCTTGTTGGCGATTTGGGACTATCCCAAATCATGGGCTCACTTGGCGACCCTGCCATTCCCAAAACCGGAGGAGTTCGGCGACGCCCAAAAGATATGTTGGACGCATATGACTTGATACCAATCCTATGGCACACTCCGGTCCAAGTCGGGCATGTGCCTCATTTGCCCCAACCATGAGTGTGCGCATTTTTGGCCATTTTTAGCAATTTTCCACATTTTCTGCCCGCCGTGCACTATGTTCAGCCCACCAGTGCACGCCGGACGCATGGACCAATGGACCATATATGACATGGGTGTTATGTATATTGGTCCCCATGGTTCACACACCACATGGGCGAAGCGGAGCAACCTTCGTTAAGGTGCTAGCCCAAAGTGAGTGTGGGCAATTTTGCCATTTTGGCATTTGTGGACCCAATTGGGATTGTCACCACGCCGAGTGGCATGGAGATCTTTGACAGCCAAGGGCATGGGAGTCTTCGTTGGACTCCAGATGGATCGCCTATGGAATGGTGGATCCGATCTCCAAGCCGGCGTGGAGATATACCATTGGGAGCGCCCCAAATTTTGGCTCATTTCAGGCAGCCAAAATGACCCCCTTTTGGGACCCCAATTTCAACCCCCCGTGTGGTCAATTGGCGGCCCCATATCTCCATGCCCACAGGGAGCCCGGACCTAATTTCAAATTGTACACTCAGATATAAGTCTTACGTCCTGCCTCCTACCCTGTGAGCTATTGGCCTTGCCCTGGCCGGGCGAGCCACGCGTGGGAACGACGCCAATTTTGGTGATTTTGGCATCATGACCCCACTTGACGAATCCGTGTTGCCCTGATGCCGGGACCTCAGAGGGAACCAGGTTGGGTGAGGGCTCCAGGGAGTTCGTACTCGAAGGGCATAGGGTCAGTTGCCTCGTCCCTACCTCTGGCGGGTCCGGACGAGAGGTCAATTTTGGAGATTTTTGAGCTAATTTCAGTTTGGGCTGAAACAGCCCATTTTCAGCTACCAACTCCTAGGGGATAATGGCGGAGCCATATCTCTGGCTCAGAGAGGAGTTGGAACCTGCCGTTAAGGGAGCATAGGGAGCCACTGTTGGTTGGCCTTGGAGTCCTTGGGCTCCCAGGAACTCGCCTGTGGCTGGGCGGGACACCTCCCCTTTTGGCAGGGTTTCAGGGTCCGGACTGAGCAGGGCATGGGTTGTGTTTGAGCCCCCGCCCCCACCAGCCACTGAGAGGCAGCAGTGACAGCACTCAATTATACACTGATGGGATCAAAATTCCAATGATTCTCAGATGTACATTAGTGCAGTAAATTTTCCGTTCTGTTTCATGTTTTCCGTTCGCCGCCAGTCGCATTTGTCTTTCGTGATTTCCCAATCGGATTTATTTAAATTATTTCGAATGATTTCACGATGTGTCATTAATTGCGATGAATGCGCATTGAGATTCTATGTCTGCTCCATTTTTGTAGACCGGGTTTTCGTACTCTTCATATTCCACCATGGAGTTCACCGGACTTACAAGTGCTTCGCATATATCGTCCCAGAGGCTGGATATGGGTCCGAAGAGGGTTATGTGGGTTCGGAGATATCAGGGGCAGTGTCGGGCGTTACGACCCCTGGGGCATCAAGGCTACAGGCTTCGCAGTCACAACAAAGATCAACCACTATGCAGCGGTTACATGGTAGCAGAGGAAATCATGACTCTGCTTCTGGAATCTCCACAGACACTCTGATCCCATCGGACTTTAGCGGGTCAATCACTCGTAGAGAGTCACTGCGTGTTCCCCCTGAGGTTACTTTCGTGGCATCTCCCCAACAAACCGAGGATCATCCGTCAGAGTGCCCTTACTGTGGCCATAAACATTGGCCTGGTGTACATACTTGTGCAGATTGCTGTATGAACGCCCCACCCAACCTTAAACCCGGTCGAGAATCTCCCTCCTCGAGTGAATCTGGTTCCAGCTCCCACGCTTTGCCTGATCTTGAGGACAGCAGCAGCGAAGGAGAGCCATCCAATACTGGAATGGATGAGATTTCTGGTGAATACTGGGAACACCAATTTCAGGATATTTGGAACCAAGAATTTCTGCAACGCCAGAATTGGCTGCTGGCAGAGGCGAGCTACCGAGGCCGCCTGAGGGACTGGTTCAGGGCGTCGTGCCAGTTCATCAGGGACTCAGGCCGGTTGCGATTCGACGCCCAAATGCAGGAGCAAGAGGACTGGGAAGAACTGCTGGATCAGTTCGACCACCAGGCCGCCGTGATGGTGCAGATGGCCATCATCGCCGAGGAGAGACGCCAGAATCTGCGTCAGCAGCCTGGTCCGTCAGGCGCCTGGAGTCGGAACGACGACGAGGTCGTCGAAATGAGGTGTGATTCGACACATTCGCACCTCTCCAGGGAGCAACTGTCCAAACTCCCCAGCTCTGCCTCAAGTGTTGACACTTGGGTCGACGAGGTCAGAAGCAAAGGAAAGGGGACAAGATGCCCTTCCTGTGGCGAGTGCGCCAAGGACTGCTTCTGTCAGAGACAGATTTCGTCGCTGGAATCAAGGGTGAAGGAGCTGAAGAAGGCCGCCAAGGAGAAAAAGAGGGATGATGACAACAAGTGGAAGGAGATGGAACAGAAGTTGGTGAAGCTTACAGATCTGGTACAAAATCTGAGCACTACTGGGCTCTCTGGACCAGCGCCTACAATGGCAAGCCACCCAGCACCTACCTCCTCAGCTGCACCCACATCCACGCCTTACGGCGCTCCACATTCTCCAGCACCCCCAGCTTTTACTGGCCACCATCCAGCTTTTACTGGAATTTCTGGTATCCCCCCTACTGGATTTACAAGTCCAATTGGGTTCAATCTGGGTACTGAAGGAGGAGAATCTTCGTCGGAGAGGTCTGTACTGTCCGTGGGTACTGTTGCTGATATTGATGGAGAAGCAAGGACCACTGTGAAGGAGCGATCCATGGCCCTGAAGAAGAAGGACAGGCAGCAGAAAGAAAACGAGGCAAAAATCAAAGAAAAGCAGAAGAAATTGAAGGAGATGAGGATGCATCAAGCAGGATCAACGACGTTCGTGCAGCCTACTGTGGACCAGGCGTTGCTGGCGGCCGCAATTGCGCAGGCACAGGCAATGGGAGGCGCCGCAGTCAACCCAGTCTTCGTCAATCCGGTTGGAACAGCCACAAATTTCAACCTGAACCATCTGCTGAACCCGTTGCACATGAGGCTTCGAGGTTCAGTGATGAAGCAGCCCAAGTTCTCGGGGCACCCCAATTACTGGGCATCCTTCGAGAGGCAGTTCATGGTGTGGCTGCAGACGGAGAAGGTCGACAAGGAGCTCTGGATTCTGGGGTTGATGGACTGCTTGACTGGCAAGCTGAGAGAGAGTACATACAATCTGTATGTGGAGCGGCAGAACCAAGGAAATCCGCTGACGTATGAGGAGCTGTACCGATCTCTCAAGAAAAAAGGGTCTCGACTGCCTGAAGATCATTACCGGAACCGTCTGGAGAACTTCAGGGCGATCAAGAAATTATTTCTGGAAGAAATTCAAATAGCAAGGCAAGATTGGGAGTTTTTGGTGCAAGAGGCGGAGAACTCTGGAGAAGTACTTTCTGAAGGCGAAATGAAGAAGATCCTCCTGAGCAAGCTCACGCCGGAGACCAAGCAGAAGATCAGGGACTCTCAGGCGGACCAAAAAGTCCTGGGCAACTGGGTTGAAGTCCGAGGATTACCAGAAACTATGGGAAAAATGGCTGTTCGTGAGTTACTACACTCTATCAGTGCTACTGGATTGAAGGATATCACTATTCGTGAGGGCAGATGGAGAGTTGGTTTCCACGATTCTGAACAGTCGGGGTTTTTCTGCAGCATGGTGGATGGAAAAGTGAAGTATAAGGGAACAGTTTTAAGGGTACGACCGTGGATCTTCTCGTATGGAGTCGAGCAGATCTGGGACCAACTTGAAAAGTATGCAAACTTAGAACGCCAGAAGTCCCAGGATGCACATGGCTTCGGAGGCAAGGTCGACGCCGTTGGTGAGAAGGGATGCTCTGTGTGCATTGCCCTTGGAAAAGAGGGTCGAGCGGCGACTCACACGACCGCAGATCACAGATGGACGCCCTCAGATCTCAAGACAATTCAGTCCAAAATGGATGGAAAGGGAAATTCTCCCAAAAATCCCCAGCAGGATGGAGCACGAGATGCTGACCAGCATGGAAGGGGAAAGGGTAAAGGGCAGTCCAAAGGAAAGAACAGAGACTGGACACCAAAAGATTACTCGCAGCAAGGCGGAGATCCAAGCGACTCAAGATGGACCGATGCTGGTGGAAAAAATGGTGGAAAAAATGGCCAAAAAGGTGGAAATGGCAAGGGAAAGTCCGGGAATCAAGATGATTCCAAGGTGAATGGCAACCCCCTGTACGCGGAGACGCCAGCGAACAAGACCTTCGGCAACAACAAGGATACTGGAGGTCGAGGCAAGGGCAGATCCAACGAATCCAACCCCAATTTCAACACCTCCAACAACAAAGGTCAAGGAGGTAAGAAAGGTGGTGCGGGGAAATCATTTGGAGGTCGTGGACGCGGAAAAGGAGTGAATGCTGTCGAAGCAGGAGAAGAATGGGTTGACGAAGGACAAGTACAGGACGTACAGCCGAACGAAGAAGAAGAATGGCAATAGGGAAGCCAACTTGACCCAAATCCCAACACTGGGGTTGAGTGGCAGGAGGAAAAACCCATCAGGGTAGTTGGGGCGGTGGATGGACGCTGCTGGGATCGACTGGCGCGATCCTCCGGCCTCCTGTACCCTGCCTGGGTCCTCAGCGCTGTCCGGCGAGGCAAGCAGCGCCAGTTTGTCTGCTGGATCCAGGTCAGATCGACGGATGGTAAGGTTAAACTTGCCAGATGTCTGATTGACAATGGTTCAGAGGTCAATCTGGTGAGGAAAGGCTTTCTGCAGGAGGATGAGACGAAGATGTCCTCGACACCTGTACAGCTGGAGGGAGTCAGCGGACATCGCCTTGACGGTGGTGACAGAGAAGCAGAATTGGCGGTCAGATTGGTGAAACAATCCGTCTGGAGTGTGGAAGAGACGGTCACTGAGGAATGGTTCTCTGGAAAATTCTATGAGGCCAGTATAAAGTACGATTTATTCTTGGGTCAACCCTGGCTTCACGCTCACCGTGTGTCGCCCATGGGACACAGGACGTGCTTCCTCCAGGATCCGTCGACCAGCGACCCGTCTGATCTGTATTATCTGCACCCATATACCAAGAGTATCCACCAATTCAAGGAGAGAAATAAGCTGCATTTTCAGCAAGATGGGCAGGAATGGACAAGGAATCAAGAAGATTTCGACGAAGAAAAGGTGGATGCGTTGAACAGCAAGAAGTGGAAGTCAGTTTGCTATCGAGTGGTCGACAAATGGCGGGACATTCTGATGGATTATTTCGAAAAGAACCACAATTTTCGTCCTGAAGTTGATGCTTTTGCAAACAAAAAGAATAAAAGATTTCCGAAGTTCTACGACGATGCCTGGAGTGAGGACTGGTCTGAACCTCTTTGGATCAATCCGCCCTTCGACGTTTTTCCTCGTGTGGTGCAGAAGCTGAAGCAATCCGGCGCAAAGGCGATTTTAATTGTCCCCAATTGGCCAAGACAAGAGTGGTTCAAGGACATTATGGACATTTTAATCGACATTGTCGAGCTTCCGCACAAGGGCGTGAAGCTGTATTGCGAAGACAATGGCAAGCCTTTGCCACAGCGTTCGTGGAGCACGTTGGCGTGCTTAGTTGACGGGAATCTGGGAGATTATTGGCAAGATGGCAGTGAAATGGGAACAGAAGAGGTTATCTCAAATTCCTCAAGAATCGACGAAATTGGAGTGGATGAAGACGATCGAGAGCAGAATCCCGACGTATCGTCGTGGAAGGAGGGAAGGACAATCGGCGTCCCTCAAGAGAACGCCTCCATCCATTACAATTCGTCCCCATCAGACAAGAATCAAGCCAAAAAAGTCAAGATTTCAAGCAAGAATGAAGACAAATCTCCAAGAATCTCGCCTGAATTAACAGGAATGAAGCTGAATTCGTCCGACCATCCCTTCAAGACATTCGTGGACCCCTTTGATTGGTGGGATCCCACGGAGGAGCGAGCTCAGCTGAGCTTCATCCGCCAGCAATGCGACGAAGAAGTTTGGAATGAAGTGGCCAAGAAAATGAGACCACGACCAACAATTCGCAAATTGGTGGACATAATGTCGGTGATTAAATGTGGGAATCAGGTCGACGGAGACAAGATATCTGCAAGAAGGGACGCAGTGTTCGAAGATTATCAAGATGACGTGCTGAGTGGGAAGTTGTGGAAAAACCCCCCAATTCGATGTGAAAATGGGGAAGCCAAGATTGACATAATCGAAGGCTCAAAGGTGCACAAACAACGTCCATTCTATCTCCACGGCACCAAAGCAGATGCCCTGCGAAAGATTATTGAGCGCAATCTCTATGAGTTCGGTTGGTTGGAGGGCTGCATGAGTTCTGAGTGGTGTTCAGCACCATTTACTGTGCCAAAACCCCCACCTGCTGACCAATCTAGCATAGATGCTTGGCGTCTAGTGGTGGATTACAGAGCCCTGAATGCCGCCACAGTAACAGACGCGCATCCTCTTCCTTTAATCGAGAAAGAGATCGCAGCGAGAGCCAAAGGCAAGCTCTTTACTGTGTTGGATTTGCGCCATGGCTTTCATCAGATGCCCCTTCGAAAGGAGGATAGGCATTTGACGGCAATGTGCACGCCCTGTGGCACTGTCCAGTGGACTGTACTGCCGATGGGTCTGAAGAATGCGCCGTCGATGTTTCAGAAGATGATGGAGACTATTTTATTTCAGAAGCACAAAGATCTGGATTTACAAGAATTCTGCAGCATCTACATCGACGACCTTCTGATTGCCACGCCGTTGGGAAAAAACTTTGATGAGTGCCTGAAGTTGCACGAAGAACAAGTTCGAAAAGTTCTCGAAGTCCTTCGACAAGAGAAGCTCGTGTGTGGACCCAAGAAGGGCAAGATGTTCCTCCAATCGGTGGAATTTTGTGGCCCTGTTTTGGAAGATGGGACAAGAAGACCAGCCCCAGGAAAAATGGCTGCCCTGCAGCTCTGGGAAAGGCCTAAAACCATCACGCAGCTTCGTGCCTTTTTAGGCTGCTGCAATTACTACCACGAGTTCCTTCCTCTCTACGCCAAGTTCTCTGGTCCATTGACAGAGTTACTGAAGGTTGGTAAAATAGAAGGAAAGAAGGGATCTCAAGTCAAGCTCAAGTGGACGCCAGAATGTGAAGAAGCCTTTACTGGTCTCAAGGAAGCACTGGCAAATGTGGTCACATTAAAGACTCCGTGGTTGGATGGAAGACCTTTTTATATTCGTACAGACGCCAGTCGTTACGCCATTGGTGCTACGATCGAACAAGTCGATGACGAAGGTCACCATCATCCTCTGGCTTTCTGGTCTCGCAAGCTTACCACAAGGCAGCGAAATTGGAGTCCAAGGGAACAAGAAGCCTACGCAATCCTTTGTGCCTTACGGCGTTATGAAGGTTGGATCTTGGGCCATCGCGTTGAGGTACTGACGGACCACAAGTCACTGGAGAGCTGGAGGACAGAACATGTGGATACCCCTGGTGGACCAGCTGGAAGAAGAGGCCGTTGGCATGAAACTCTCAGCAGATTTGACCTCCATGTGACTTACATTCCGGGTCGCTACAATACAGTGGCGGACGCCCTGAGTCGCTGGGCCTACCCAGCCTCAGAGGCTTACTCTGAAGTGAGTTTTCATGGGACAGCGACGGATAAAGCTGAAGTGATCGAGTTCGACAAGGAGGAACAAGCGCTGATCAAGAAGCATTGTCTCCAATGTTCGATTAAAAATCGGATGAAGGTGGATTTGGTCAGATGCAAGGAGATTACCAAGGCAGATCAGCCTGCAGGAGTTAACTCTGACTCTGAGTCGTCGCTGCCACTCCTGAATGTGTTTCCCCTGACGAGATCCAAAGCGAAATCCACGCTCCCTCCACAGCAAAAGGACAAGGAAACTTCCTTCCTCTATGTGGATTGGACGAAGATGTACAAGGAGGACAGGTTCTTTGGGTCTGTATACCACAAGTTGAGAGGGGACAAGCCTTACGACTCTGAAGAGACGTCTGATTTCAAAATCCAAGGCGACAAGTTATTTTGGCAAGGACGGATTTGTGTTCCTGATTGTCTGATTGACCAATATGTCAAACATTGGCATCGGAATGAGACAGCCCACACACATTCTCGTGTGCTGGAACAGGAGCTACGCCACAGAGTGTACACAAGGGACCTCAAGGGTGCCTGTGAACGAGTTGCCAAAGGATGCAAGCAATGTCAGGCGACCATCCCCAAGAATCAAAAGGCAGAAGGACTACTGAAGGGATTACCAATTCCTGAGAGGCTGTTCGACAAGGTGACGGCGGATGTCTTCGAGTTGGGACAAATCCAAGACGAATGTCTCTACACGAGGAAGCCTATCGATGGGGTTTTGTTAATTCAAGACCGCCACAGTGGCTACATCCAAGTCCTCCCTTGCAACACGAAGCATCTCACCTCTGAAATGGCTGCCAAGTGGACTGCAAGTCAGTGGATGAGTAACTGGGATGTGCCCAGTGAAATTCTGACGGACAGTGGGAAAGAGTTCATTGGGACTTGGTGGGAGAACATGTGTGCCCTATTGGGAGTTCATCACCTTCGTGCCCGAGTCTACGACCATCGAGCTCTCCCTGCTGAACGCGCTGGAAGGATTCTTATCTCCATTCTGAGAAAGTTCCTGGCGACTGAAAAAGACTACAATTGGTTGGAGACAATTTACTGTGTCTTGAGAAGATACCATCGCACCAAGAATTACACTGGATTAAGTCCGAATGAGCTGGTTTTTGGTCGTGAGAAGATGGGTCCTGGACCAGTGATGTATCATCCAAGGCAGTGCTACGACGCCTCGCAATGGTTTGAGAAGATCAAGGATCTAGAGTCCAAGTGGATCAAAGCCAAAGTGGAAAGTCAAGCAGATTGGTTGAATTTCAAAAATAAGTCAAGAACGCAAGGAAAACCCTTCGAGAAAGGCCAGCAAGTTTGGCTTCGTAAGTCAGACGACACCCTGAAGGACGACAACAAATTGTTACCTTTGTGGGATGGCCCATTCCAAGTCAAAAGTCAACTAAGTGAGACTACATTCAACATTGAGATTGAGCCAGGCAGGCATCAAGAAGTACATCGAGATCGTTTGAAGGCCGAAGTACCCTGCCCCAAAGGAAGGTTCAAGCCCCTCTACTGGACTTCGAAGTACCTGAGCGACAGGAAGATGGTCACAAGCAGTTTCGAGTTGGAGAAGATTCTTGAGTACAAGAAGAATGCTCGAGGCAAGTGGTACTTTCTGTGCAGATGGAAAGGATTCGGTCCAGAAGAAGACAAATGGGAGCCAGCTTCAAGCTTTATCCATGGGTATACGGACACTTTCATCAAGTTCCTGAAGAAACACCCTGAGATTGACAAAGAGCTCTCGCTGATCAAGGATTGTGTCACCAAGGAAGACTTACAAGCACAAGAAGAAGCTCCAATCGTGGCATCATCCATCCCAGACAAGATCTGATCAGAATTTGGGTCGCCGAAACTTTCGAAGAGGTTTACGGTCGACATGTACCCTTGGCATGGGGACAAAACAGTCTAGACGCATCGTCTATGTGGTTCGATGGACAGATGATGGGACATTCTGGGGTCATCCTGGTCATTCCATCCATCATTCCCATCATGGCCATCATGTGAATCATGTGCTTCATCTCAGATGATTCCAATCGGAAGTTCCGAGAGGCCTTTATCCTCAACCACGACGACACTATCGCCTTTTGCTGTCGGCTGGGCCCCTCTACTCGCCTTGGGAAGGACTCGTTCGAGTTCGTGCTCATTACAGAGATTCTGGCACATGACTGAGTCTGATCCATTTCATGTGTTTGACGGATCTGCTCAGAATGTCATTTCCATCAGCTCTTACATTGAGACGGTTGGTTCGTTCTTCCATCGACCACTGTCAAAGGGCTTATATAGACCAAGTGACGACGATGGTGTTCTTACTTGTGTCGACTCGCTGTTCATCTGTGGATTGTGTTGGAATCCCCCTCAGAATCAGCTCAATTTTGGCAAATTCCCAGTACCAAGCATTGGATGCTTATACATTCTGGGACTATAACGAGTCAATTACCACTTCTGGCTCATACTGGCATTAAACATGAAGCCCTGGAGACAATACTGACAGTGTGGTGCACGCACTGGGTTTTCCTGGCTATCATTACTTTCAATGATTGGATTTCCATCATGGGATTCATCATCATCATGAGGATTTGACCTGGATTGGCTATGAATGAGAACTGGATTTCCGTTCAACACTACACACAGTGTCTATCGACATTGAATTGGACCTATTTTGGTTTGCGGTGAGTTTCGCCACCCTGAATCCATGCGCGATTCACTGATTTTGGTCTCAATTCAGGCACATTTTGTACCATAATCTGGCATCTGGTCTCATGACTGCAAATGACACCAGCCAGTTTCACACATCGTGGACTCCATGAAGGGATACCCTATTTTTTTGACGCTCGACGACATGGCGACGCTCGTTTTCTGTTTTCTGGCAGTGGGATGTCAGATCCTGATTTCATCATGAATCATGGATCATGAATCATCATGTACATTCTTCACTCAGACTTTCAATTTTCGAATTTTCGAGCTTGAACGAAGCTTTTTCTGTGTGCCCTGAGGTACCTATACGTTTCATTCAAGTCGATGGCCATCGCGAAGCACAGATCTCAGCACAATTTTGCTCAATTCAGCTCAATTTCACTCATTTTGACTTACATTAGTCGGTTTTTGGTCACTTTCGCCGTTTCGTTCACTTCACTTGACCCAGCCTGACATACTGGCGTATGTTTTCAGAGGGGGAGTGTAACGGCAGCAGTGACAGCACTCAATTATACACTGATGGGATCAGAATTCCAATGATTCTCAGATGTACATTAGTGCAGTAAATTTTCCGTTCTGTTTCATGTTTTCCGTTCGCCGCCAGATGTCGCCTGTGAGCACGCGTCGAGTCGCATTGGTCTTTCGTGATTTCCCAATCGGATTTATTTAAATTATTTCGAATGATTTCACGATGTGTCATTAATTGCGATGAATGCGTATTGAGATTCTATGTCTGCTCCATTTTTGTAGACCCGGTTTTCGTACTCTTCATATTCCACCATGGAGTTCACTGGACTTACAAGTGCTTCGCATATGTCGCTCCCAGAGGCTGGATATGGGTCCGAAGAGGGTTATGTGGGTTCGGAGATATCAGGGGCAGTGTCGGGCGTTACGACCCCTGGGGCATCAAGGCTACAGGCTTCGCAGTCACAACAAAGATCAACCACTATGCAGCGGTTACAGTCGGACCTGGGATTGTGATACGAGTTGGGATAGAGTGTCTATTGTCCTGTGATGCCCTTACCCCAGTCCAGTCTTAACCCCATGTGTACACATCCTGATGTGTTGCTGTACATACTTTCGTTCCCTCATTTCAGAGTGGCAAGGATTCTGAAACGCTTTGTCACATGACACGAGCGTAATGATGCCCTTGTGAGCGTAGTGCTTTGCCTGCCTGCTCACCTGTGCGTGTCACCCGCAGCGTCCCGTGGCCGGCCCCCCACGGGAACGCGTCAGTCACGGATGGTGTAGATCTTGGGTTGGTCTTGCCCGTCCACAGGGCTCTCTGTGGTCGCTCCTTCTTTCTTGCCACGTCTCTTGCCCACATACACTTCCCTTGGCAGGGCGCTCCAGGGGTTGGGAGTGGCGAAACTCAGTGGTTTTGGCTCTTCTGGAGCCTTCTTCGGCACCCGATGTGCCTTCGCTTTCTCTAGGATTCCACTGATTTTCTGAGGAGAGACCTCCGAGGTCCCACTCCCGTGGGGGCTCCTCTAGAAGTGGCCTGCCGCAGGTCCCTCCTGCTGCAATCCGCTCAGACTTTGTCCACCACATTGCTGGGCTTTGAGTTCCTCCAACGTCCTCAACATGTCCTCAGCAACCTCCTCGATCTACCTCACGCGTCGGTCTGGGCCGGGTCCTCCACCACAGCCTTTTCCTCCGCATTCTCCTTTGCCCTTTCCTTGGCCTTTTCCACCGTTTCCGCCCTTTGCCTTCCAATCGGCAATTCGTTGCTCCTTGGGCTTCTTGTCGGGATGGGCGGCGAAGTAGGTCTTCTTGTCTTCCTCATATACCTTGCAATGCCGGTGGTCATGTGCATGGTTGTTCCCCTTGCCGTAGCAGACCCAGCAACCGTCGTGCTGTGATCTGTACTCGCGGAACGAGAGCGGCCGGTTCCCGATCCTCCGCGGTTCTCTGCGGTTCTTGGTCCTTGGGTCCAGGCGGTTCCACCTGGACCTGTCCTGCCCATTCTCCTTCATATTGTGCGCTACGAACGCGAAGAAGTGGGCTTCTTCATGATCCTCTGGGGTGGTTGCGGTCCAGAGATCTTGGCCGCTTCCACTCCCTTCCTCCGCGGTGCCGACCGTGTCCCCCTTGACCTCTCGGTGGTGGCGATCTTCTCGATGACCTCGATGTCCTTGGCCTTGTCAATCCTGCACGTGGGCCTCGTTCGTGGCGTTGAGCTTCAGCTCCACCGTGATGTACTTCACGATCTCGTCCAGGCTCATGCGGGCGAAGATGACCTGCATCCTCAGCGGCTCTCCGCGCCTCCACTCCACGTTGTTGAGGCGCATCAGCCTTTGCCCCATGTTGTCGCCGAATACCTCCACGTAGACGGCGTTCTTCAACCCCAACATTCGGCTGGGCTCGCCGAGGTTTCGCCGGAAAAACTCCATTATTCCGGCGTGGGTGTCCTCTGATGCCATGATCCGTACAGCCACGCGCTTCTTTGCCCTCTTCTTCTCCTCGTCCTCCACTCGCCTCTTCCAGTGGCCGGGGAGGACGTCCTTCAGCAGGTGTCGGATCTCGCTGGCCTCATTCCAGTCCTCCACTAGCTTGAGGCTTCTTCGGTACTTGCGGATGTACCGATTCCATTCCCGGACCCTCCATTCTCCGCGCTCCAGTGATGCGGTAGCGGCAGGGTCTCCCCAGCGCGACCCGCAGAAGTCTCCGCAGGTCTCCGCAGGCGCAAAAATGACCTCAGCAGAGGCGTAATCCCAGAATGGGAAATAGCGATTTTTATAGTTAATTTTATAGATTTTCGCAATAATTTAATCAATTTTCCTTCTGCGCCTTCCAGAGACCATGTAGCCAGGACTAATCCTGCCATGCGGCAAAAATCCTGGAAAGATTTGTATAAAAAGTGGTCAAATGGACTCCCAAAGCGATCGAAATCGAGAAGATAACACCGCTGACCGGAGTCATGGTTGAAGCCTGATTTTTGTGCTATGTTGCATTTTCAGGGTCTTCAAGGGCCAACGCGGCGGGCCCCCACGCTACCGCTTCAAAATCTTTCCACAATACTGCCGCACGCCGCGCAGCAGAGAACGGCCGTCAGCCGCTCACGAGGAGAACGGCCGCCAGCCGCTCACGAGGAGAACGGCCGCCAGCCGCTCAAAAGGAGACGGCCGCTAGCCGTTCAAAAGGAGACGGCCAACAGCCGCTCAAGAGGAGACGGCCACCAGCCGTGGAGAAGTTGACGGCCTCCAGCCGTTGAGAAGGAGACAGCCGCCAGCTGCTCAAGTGGAGACGGCCGCCAGCCGTTGAGAAAGAGACGGCCGCCCGCCGCTCAAGACAAGACAGCGTCCAGCCGTCTGCGCCGAGGAGAACGGCCATTCACCGTTTGCGGAGGAGGAGTCAAAGGACAACCGTCAGCCGCCCGCAGTGAAGGAGTGAGAGGACGGTCAACAGCCGTTTGTTAAAAGAAGAGAGGCTACAATGAGCAGCTCATCGGACTGGGGATCTATCAGTCAAAAAGCAAACTCGCCGTGGAGTTCGGGCAGCAGCGAGCCTGAAGGTCATCATGACATCAGGTTTCCCGACGGCACGAAATGGAGCTCAAGCAAGTTCTCAACCCCTGACACGAGTGAACGATGGACAAATGCCAAGACCCCAACGATGCCAGCCAGAGGGCAAGATCGGTGGTACCAACCGGCGTATCCAAGTCCAAGTGACCCGTGGCAGCAGCAAAAAGAAGAACCGCGTGCCACCAGAGGAATGCAGGAGCCCCGAACAAGGCAAGCAAATCTGCGGGAGAAGGAGAGACATGCAACCATGGGTCCGCGGCAGCAAGTGCCTGCAGACTCACCAAGGCGGCAACTGGCCTTTGAGAGCGCCAGACACCAGGGTCAGCGAAGAGCGGCACACCAACCGCAACTCGAGCAAAGGACCGCAAGGGGATCCACAGCCGGGCAGCAACGAGGCTACCGACCTCACCATGGTGACGGGCGCCAAGATGGTACCAGAAGTGCGTCGTGGAGGAGTCAAACGAACCAGCAGCGTGATCCTTTGACAGCACGAGCGGCACCGAATGAACAGACAGCGCAGCCAATGGAAGAGCGAATCAAGAGGCTAGAGGAGATGGTCCTCCTTCGAGTACCCGTACTAGAGGCGGAGGTCGAACGCCTGAAGGGCGTTCTCAAGCTTCAAGCGGAACAAACGGGCGGACCAACGACATGGGCATCCAAGCAACAGATGACCATGAGCAGTCAAACGCCTAGTCCGAGCAGTCGCCGATGGCGGCGTTAAGCCGTGAGAACGACCAGAACAAGTACAAGGACGAACCTGCGTAATTATTATTATATTTTATTTGAGTGCTCGCAGTTTTCCTTCTCTGGTGGAGCATTAATAGCTGAGCGTAGTCTTGGCAGGCTCCACCGACCGGGTGTATATGTGGGACTTAAAACCCACGTATATATGGGGCAGCTCAGCCCCTTGCACACGCACCCGCACTTGTACAGTACAGTGCACGGTGCCTGGGTAAGGCACGAACTGATACAGCACCATGGATTTGATGCTGCGTTATAGTGCTATGTGCGTGCCTGTCCTGTTGTTTGGTTTTTGAAAGCATGGGAGTTTTCGGGAAACTGAAAGCTTTTGCAGGTTTTCAAAACAAACGGGGCAGGCCACCAAAGGCCTTTTTCTTTTTCCTAAGGTGTCAAAGTAGGCAGATTTCTGCCTGAGGGTAGTATTGGTGCTCCCCACCGGACACCTAGGGCAGGGCCACCCCTGGGACTTGTTTTTCCCCCTGGGGGATCAGCAAACCTTTTGTATCCCATAAAGGAGGGTCACCCAGCGGAGACTTCCTCCAGGGCACTCCAGTGCGGAGTTGCAAGCCTCCTAGAGAGTTGCAACTCTTTTAAGGAGAGGGGTGATGCGGTAGCGGCAGGGTCTCCCCAGCGCGACCCGCAGAAGTCTCCGCAGGTCTCCGCAGGCGCAAAAATGACCTCAGCAGAGGCGTAATCCCAGAATGGGAAATAGCGATTTTTATAGTTAATTTTATAGATTTTCGCAATAATTTAATCAATTTTCCTTCTGCGCCTTCCAGAGACCATGTAGCCAGGACTAATCCTGCCATGCGGCAAAAATCCTGGAAAGATTTGTATAAAAAGTGGTCAAATGGACTCCCAAAGCGATCGAAATCGAGAAGATAACACCGCTGACCGGAGTCATGGTTGAAGCCTGATTTTTGTGCTATGTTGCATTTTCAGGGTCTTCAAGGGCCAACGCGGCGGGCCCCCACGCTACCGCTTCACCAGCGGCAGCGGAATGGACCACAAATCCTCCAACTTCTGGTTGGGGGCGTCCACTCGCTCCTGTTCCTCCAGCCACTGGAGGCAGCCCTGCTCCGTCTGGATCAATCCCTCGCGGATCTGATCCCTGAGCTCCTCCTTCAGGTCCTGCGCCAGTCTGTGTGGGAATGTCCGACATACCCACTCGTCCCTTGGCGCTCCCTTCATTTTGCCGCCAACCTCCTCGGCGAAGTCCTCCCAATCCAGGATGAAGTCATCCAGGTTGGAGGGGTTGCCATCGTAGTAGGGGATTTTGATTCCCCTGAGGTCGTCAATCCTGATGGCGTCTCCGACGTCCGCAGTCACCACTCCACCGAGACGGATACCACCTGTGGCCGGGGGGTGTGAGTACACTCCCCGTACATCCCTCTCCTCCATGGAGTGCGGTCCAGTTGGGCCTGAACCCATGGGGTTTGGGATGCGGGAGGGACTTGCTCCACCGGCTGTCCATATCCCCGTAGTGGGGTCCCTCACCCACAGGTTTCCGCCTGGATGGCCTCGACCATGTCCGTCGGCTCTTCCCATGGTTCGCCCCTGCATGGTCTGGTGTTGGATCTCCTCTTCCGCATAAACTGCATGGGCAGTCGTAGTGGTCGGTGGATCCTGGGCAGCATGGGACATCTGTACCGTCAGGCTCCTCAGGTCCCTGGTTGCGTGCTCTTCTCGCATGGACCCAGCCGGTGCCGCATGCTCCCCGAGCATTATGGATTCGCTGAACATGGGAACAAACGGCAGCACACCCGGGTCAACACGCGGAGGCGCGTAAGGTGCCTCTGCAGGGCCGCCCATGGGTTTCTCCATGGCGCTCCTGAGGGTCTTAACCCACTCCACCAGCTCTGCCGCTGCCGGCTTTGCCGGGAGCTCCGGACCCGAGGCGAGGGGTTGTAACTCCTTTTCAGGCGTCCCGACATGTCCTCCACCAGGTGGAGGAGGCTGTCAACCACTCGCTGCTGCTTCTGCAGGGCCATCTGCAGCTTCTCCCGGTACAGGTCCTGCTCCGCTCGCAGCTCTGCCATGTCTCTCTCCGCTGCCGACTGGTCATCCAGGATCCCCGCGACGTCCTCGTCTAGGCCGTCCTTCGCGTAGTCCAGGCGGTCGAGGTGCTGCACGATGGCGTCCATCCCCATCTTTGGGTACTTGCCGATGAGGAAGGATACGTGCTCGCAGTGGCACTCAACGTGCTTTCCACCTGATCCGGCGCATCCCACGGTTCCCGGCGCCTCGGACTCCTCCGCCATGGGTGTGTCGTACATGCTATCCTGCGTAGGCTCCGTGTGCCGGGCCACAGGCGCCGTTCTGGCTCTGGCAGGCCTCTCCAACGCCTCGGCGTCATGCTCCAGGCTGGGTTCGGGGGCCGTGTGCACCCTTGTGGGCAGTCTGGCCATCTCCTCCGACTCCGAAGGGTAAGCGGTCCGATAGCCCTCGGAGTGCCCCTCGGAATCTGCAGCTGACCACAGCCTGCCCGGGCTGGGATCCGTTTCCATCGCCCTGGCTTCCGCCGCGGGTTTTGGGGACCCGCACTTCCGGTAACGCCGGGCCCTGCCGTTGCTGCCAGTCTCCTCCAACTCCTCCGCAGCGGAGCGGAGATTGCAAGCCTTGCGGCATTGCCTTTCACACATGGAGGCCAGGTCCTCCATGTCTAGCCCATGTCCTGCAAGGGCTCTCCGTTCTGAGCATCTTCGCTCTTCTCGGGCTTCCCAGTCCGGCGTCGACTCCACGGACTCGACGATCTGCACCCGGGGCGTCCTTTCGGCAGGGCTCATGAGGGTCCAAGTCCCCGGTGCGGCGGTAGGGGGCAGGTACTCCTCTGCTACCATAAAGAAGGTCCCTACCAGGACCGGCCCCTGCTGTACCCCTTCCACCATTTCCTGTCACTCCTATGGTCTTGCTTCTCACCAGGTTCTGCATGATCTTGCCCTATCCTGCACAATTTCCCACAAAAAATAGTAAAATACGGCTCCTTCACACAAATCCTGATCCCTTGCAATAACCAATTCCCAAGTACAATAACTCAAATCCAAATCCACACTGCGGGCTTCCAAGGGTGTTTGAGGTCCCGCGTTGACACTCAACAACTCCTTTCAACACGCCGGTAGTCTCACGGTGCACACGGAGACACGGGCGTTGGGCATGTACATAGAATTGCACCAAAGAGGAAGCCCTGAAATTGGCATATGAACACAAACCAAGCAACGTTGGGGAAAGATGGAAACATACACAATCACGGCCATAGACCCCTCATTCCCTGGACTCAGGACCTTCCCTTGACTCACCAATATATTGCCCTGAACCCGGTCCAATAAGATGGCTAAATGCCATGTGTCAAAAGTCAATACACAAACCCCAAAAATGTGTTCCCCCCCAAGCCCCTAAACCCTAGCCCAATAGGGGAGGTGGCGTGTCATGGCCTAGAGTGGCACTCAGGACCATGCCCTGCCCTGACATAACCTTGGTTGGACTTGGATTCGATTGGGCTTGGAGAATTGCCCCATGAAGATGACCTCACAACATAGCAAAATTAGGCAAATCACACCATAATGCCCAAAATTCAATTGTATAGTCAAAAATGCATACGGCAAATGTTCAAATGCTCCATGCATGTGTCAAACTGGAAAGTAATATACAAGGGTGATATAGACCAAAGGTCCATGCCCAAGAATATTCCAACATTGGCTCCCAAACCCCTCCGGATATACACATGCCATGCTTCACAAGTCAGCTCACGAATTTGAGACCTAATTTTGTGAGGCCTCATGTGCCACGCCAAAGTGACCACGTGATCCGGCATGTGGTGAGGTGCAACACCCAAGCATATGCCAACATATAAGCAACATACCATAGTTCACGGATCTCTAGGCACTTTACTGTTAGCCGACCAGTTGAGCACATAAAATGCAAACATGAGCATATAATAAGGTCAAAAACATGCAAATAAAGCCCAATTCAAAGTAATCACAATAGTATATAACTTCGCTCACCCATGGTATCAACACATGGTTCAAAACACAATTGCTTGGAACCATTTGCGAACAATCCCCCCACTTGGATCCCCACATGGACGCATGGGGACACCTTCGAACCTCCTCCCAACACACACCATGAAAATGGGAAAATTGATAGTGGCGCTTGTGGGTCGCTCCGTAAGCCTTCCCACATGCACTATATGTGCGGTAGACTTAGTCTAGCGCTATGGAGTACACCATTAGGACATGGGCGAAGCCCTTGCCACGTATGACTCCACATATCTTCCTACAAACGGAGATATATAACATGGGCGTGAGCATAGCGAAGCACATACCATGCATATAACACGTACCCTCAAAAAGTGGCTCCCACCATGGTATGCCATGCCCCTCCATGGACATAACTTCACGTTAAAAATACGTAGGAACCCAAGGAAAGTTTCTATGCAACACCAACACTCATGCGGTACACTCGAAAGTCTCATTAAAATATTCGGTTGCATGGTCCAAGAGTTATATATATCACTTTCTACCCTCTTGACCATTATCCCTTGCAACACCGGGCATGTGTACACATCAAAGGCGTTTGACGCTTCCTAAATTAAGTTGAGACCAAGGCGGTTCCAACCCATATCTCAAAATTGTAACTCCTCGCCGTGAGCCGGAGATATGATTCTTCAAAGTGGCCTCACGAATCAATTTTGTTTCGCCCATATCTCCAAGAAAAATGAAGGAGACAACAAAAGGAAGGTTGATTCGTGATCGGGGAAAAATGCAGGACCACTCGAAATGCATCATATCAAGTGCGGCGACCTCGAATGCGAAAATCCGATTCTGAATGTATGAAAAAATCGGATTAATTTTGCGAGTGTATAACATGAAAATTGCGGAAGCAACGAACCCTTTATTGATGAAAATTGACCCTTCATCGGGGTTTCCGCTAAAATATCTGGAAATAACAGTTAACCAATCGGTTACCGCAAAATCGCGAGCCAACTGACAGTCGCCGATACATTGACAATCAGAACGGAAGGCTGAAAAATTACGGAAACATTATGATAAAAAAACCCTGTTGATTCCTGATATTCTGATATATAAATCTCAGCCGGCGGCGCCTCGGTATTGAATCTGGCCGCTCATAGCTGGAATGGCCAAGCCTATCACACTATCACATTAGGTTAGGTCAGGTGGATGGGAGAGTATGATATCAGCCAATGGCGGCTTGCCGGCACATAGATACACACCCCAAGTGACCCCAAGATGGCCACGGGGGTCCATAGCCCCGGGCGACCCGTAGGTGCGGTACACGCCAAAAATTACCCGAATGGTAGTTTTAATTTAATTTAATTTTAATTTTTTCCGTATCTTGACCAGCCCACCACATTGGTGGACCTTGTGAATGGGAAACCGAAGGTAGATGGGTTTTTAGTATGCCGAATGTGATTTCCATACTGTTTTTTGAGCAAAATGATGTTTTTGACCACTTCCTAATTGTTACCCTATTTTTTACTTCTTTTTTTTACTATTTACCGAGACACTGAGAAAAGCGCGCGTCAAAACTAGTTTTGGCGCCAATAATGTCCAAAGTTTTCCTCAATTTACCACATTTTGACGCGCGCCAAAGGCAGTTTTAGCGCGCGCTAAAATGAGGTTTACAAAAATTTACCGCGTCGACGTTTTAGCGAAACTTCACTTTTCCCACTTGTCTTCGAAGTTACAGGCGTTTTCCAAGAACTATCTCAAGGTGGTGTGGGTTTAGGCGGTGTGAATTAAAGGGGGCGTGGCGACATGGAGAGGGCACATGAAGAGTCTCTCCCTTACTCTCTCTCTCTCTCTGTCTCTCTCTCTCTCTCTCTCTCTCTCTCTCTCTCTCTCTCTCTCTCTCTCACTCTCTCACTCTCTCACTCTCTCCATCTCCATCTCTCTCTCTCCCTCCCTCCCTCTATCTCTCTCCCTCTCCCTGTCCCTCTCCCTCCCCCTCTCCCTCTCTCTGTCTCTCTATTTGTCTGTCTGTTGTCTGTCTCTCTTTGTGTGTCACAAGCCCCACAGCACCATGACCCAAACAAACCTGCCGCCAGAGAAGCGGCAGTGCTTAGGGAAGAGTTGAGGACGAAGACACGGACTGATCACAACAAAGCAAAACGCAAACAACTCAGTGGAGCATGTTGATCAGAGGTCTAAGACAACAGTGACACGCAATAAGCTACAGCAACGGCAAACTGCAAATACACTGGATATGGCTTTGTCTGCACCCCAACCTTTTGTCCAATGGCAACCTCGGCTCATAATTTCATTGGAATTTACTCCCACCCACCCTCCCTCCGTCAGTCCGTTGCATGTCCGCTGCAGCGGGCAAGGCAGGGTAACATGCATCCCTGTGGCTGGACCACAGCACTGCCGACCCAACTAGACCCAGGAAGTCCACATTGAGACTGTGATGTGGTCCCCGAGGTGTAGTCTCCTAATTGCAGGTTTTAGTGCAGCACAGAAGGGTGCTGCCAGGTGGAACGGCATAGCCGTGCGGACATGGAATGCTCGGAAGCAACTCTTTTGAGGAGGCTCAAGCCCAGGCGACGAGGATGGTGCTGAGGGGCTCTTTACTGATGCAGGGCTTTCCTCTAAAATATTATGGTGTTCTGAATCCCACACACACCAATAGCACAGAGCAACATCTAAAGATGGTTGAATGGAAGGCAGGTCCGCCAACAACACCAGCCGGGAGAAGGGCAACCAGAAGTGCAATGAGCAGTGCCATCACATTATGTACATGTACCAATTCCTTTCTTCTCGCTCGTACCAAATGAGCAACTTCACCCTTTCGCTTCATGAATACCCACCCGTGTATGCACATACCTAACAATTTTGGTGTCGGCATGGCACAACCGGGAAACTTCGACACTCATGCCCAAGCTATTTTGGGGTCGGTTCGGGGCTATTATGGGAACACTTTTCCATTCCCAGGAGGGGGGAAGAACCTCTTGACATCCATTGGCTTCATGGCTAGTCTAATCCGTCTTTCCGGCAACGGAGGCTCACGTTCCCACGTTATCACATCTAGCGGTGAAGGGTGAAGGGGCGGACTCTAAGCCCAGGAGATGTGAAAATCCAAAATTCGGTATGGTGTGTTGTGGCCTGGCCTAAAGTTTCACCTTGAACATTTTGCCCAATGCATTCAACCGTTTCAAGAAAAAATTGAATTACGCCAAAACCATTGTGTGGCCAAAATACATGCATGGATGGTCTGCATGGATGGTCCAGGAAATCGTGGATCATTTTGCTGGGCAGTTTTGGGGGGGGGGGGTTATGGGGTAGGTGATCCGTGATCCGCGGAGCATTTTGGGGGGGGGGGGGGTTGGACCCCCGCGGATGAGTGATCCGCGGACTACCTACTGCACATAACATGCATCACTTCACTTTTGGCTCGTAGAAGGGAATTGGGGGATTTGCGGGCAGGGTTTCGCTTCCTTCGCCGATTGTGCATACGCAAAAGATCTTCCACAATTTGCATCGTGGTTCACAAATTGCTAATATCAATGTAAGAGGAGGATTTTGAGCACCAAAAAGGCGCCATCGGCCTGCCATCCATTTTACGGGGCAACGGCTCCATGCATTTTTGGTCTCCGACATTACGACGCGAGAGGAGACACACACACGCTAGCCAGTTCTAAGCCTCGGTCTCTTTAGTGAGTGTTACGAAAAATAAAGCAAAGGCTAGCGCAAAGCCACATTTAGATGGGCAAAGGCGCACCGTACCTCACGTGGTCTTATGGTGACACACACAGCAAACGCCGAAGCCACAATGACACACAAAACACACGCGGAATTAAGCCAAAATCACACAAATAGCACTCGCCCAGGCTAGGCAGACACACTCGCCGAAGCCGAAGCCGAAGCCAAGATGACATACATAGGAATGCCGAAACCGAAGCGGAAGCCGAAGCCGAAGCCGAGGACACATACAGCACCGGCCAAAGCCGAAGCCGCAGCCCAAGCGGAAGCCGAAGCCGAAGCTCAAGCCGAAGCCGAAGCCGAAGCCAAAGCCAAGATGACATACATAGGATTGTCCAAACCGAAGCGGAAGCCGAAGCCGAAGCTGAAGCCGAGGACACACACAACGGCCAAAGCCGAAGCCAAAGCCGAAGGCGAAGGCGAAGCCGAAGCCGAAGCCGAAGCCGCGCTGACATACATAGGAATGCCCAAACCGAAGCGGAAGCCGAAGCCGAAGCCGAGGACACACACAGCAACGGCCAAAGCCGAAGCCGCAGCCCAAGCCCAAGCCGAAGCCGAAGCCGAAGCCAAGATGACATACATAGGAATGCCCAAACCAAAGCGGAAGCGGAAGCCGAAGCCGAAGCCGAGGACACACACAGCAACGGCCAAAGCCGAAGCCGCAACCCAAGCGGAAGCCGAAGCCGAAGACGAAGCCGAAGCCGAAGCCGAAGCCAAGATGACATACATAGGAATGCCCAAACCGAAGCGGAAGCCGAAGCCGAAGCCGAGGACACACACGGCACCGGCCAAAGCCGAAGCCGCAGCCCAAGCGGAAGCACAAGCCGAAGCCGCAGCCGAAGCCGAAGCCGAAGCCGAAGCCACGCTGACATACATAGGAATGCCCAAACCGAAGCGGAAGCCGAAGCCGAAGCCGAAGCCGAGGACACACACAGCAACGGCCAAAGCCGAAGCCGCAACCCAAGCGGAAGCCGAAGCCGAAGCCGAAGCCGAAGCCGAAGCCGAAGCCAAGATGACATACATAGGAATGCCCAAACCGAAGCGGAAGCCGAAGCCGAAGCCGAGGACACACACAGCACCGGCCAAAGCCGAAGCCGCAGCCCAAGCGGAAGCACAAGCCGAAGCCGAAGCCGAAGCCGAAGCCGAAGCCGAAGCCACGCTGATATACATACGAATGCCCAAACCGAAGCGGAAGCCGAAGCCAAAGCCGAGGACACACACAGCAACGAACAAAGCCGAAGCCGCAGCCCAAGCCCAAGCCGAAGCCCAAGCCGAAGCCAAGATGACATACATAGGAATGCCCAAACCAAAGCGGAAGCGGAAGCCGAAGCCGAAGCCGAGGACACACACAGCAACGGCCAAAGCCGAAGCCGCAACCCAAGCGGAAGCCGAAGCCGAAGCCGAAGCCGAAGCCGAAGCCGAAGCCAAGATGACATACATAGGAATGCCCAAACCGAAGCGGAAGCCGAAGCCGAAGCCAAGGAGGATACACACACCACCGGCCAAAGCCGAAGCCGCAGCCCAAGCGGAAGCACAAGCCGAAGCCGAAGCCGAAGCCGAAGCCAAAGCCAAGATGACATGCACGGCACTCGCTGAAGCCCACGCCCAAGCCAAAGCCAAGATGCCATAGACTACCGATATTTCTCCTTGTATGTTGCTTCCGCGCTCTGTCTGTGTCTAGAATGCAATAGTAAATTTTAATTTTTGACAAGAAAATTGCCTTTAGTGATGGGTATGTCATGTGGCTTCGGCTTCGGCTTCTGCTTCGGCTTTGGCGTCGTCGGCGAGTGCTGTGTATGTCATCTTGTGTTCTTCTGGGCTGGAAATTCTTGGTCCCTTAAGGCTTCGGCAAGTGAAGCGTATGTTATCTTGGCTTTCTTTTTGGCTTGATTAAAAATCCGAAAACACCTGTTTCATTTCTTGCCTTCGTTCAACGGAAACGGGAATGGCATGTGCGCTGGTAGGCGCACGCCCTTGTGATTATTGAATACCCTTGTGATTTTAATTGGACCATTATGCCCCTTATTGATGTTAGCAATATTTGACGCTAGCAACCACTGTTGGTATCCATATCAGCGATTTTTCAAAATTCGAAAATTTTTCTGCCTCGCTTATCAAAGTAACATCTCTCAAATTTTCCATTACCTCAATCTAAAATTTTCTTTTACCCCCATTCCATTGATATTTCCGGTCAAGACACGACGTAATAATTTGCCTAAGGTAACTCTAGAGGTTCGTTGTAAAGGACCAATCTTATATCTACCACAATACCCGAAGGCAAATATAAAACCACTCAACACGGAGATGAAGCAGAGGAGGATGTTCCTTGGTATGTCGCGGGCCTATTCTCTTCAATGTTTGCACAGCTGTTTGAAATGAACACTTTTCTGCGCAAGTATGCATTGCAAAGCTTCAGTCGACAATGCAGCCGTGTTCATACGTCGGCATTGCGCATGGACGTGCGGAAAGACTTGACGAACTTGAGGGCAAAAGCGTCTGCTTCCCGGGCTACCACGTCAAGCAGTGCCGCATACGGGATCACTATGGCAAGTGCTTGTGTGCTAACAATCCCGTTGTACAAATTGTATTGTCAGCATTACGGAGGCTCCATCTTTGATCAAGAGGAAATGGTGGGGCCCGTGAAGGATAAGTTGCCCCCGGTGGAGCAACGAAGGGAGATTATTACACTGCATTTCAACTGTGAATCCCACTCTAGTATGCCAGTCCAATTTGTCCCTTGCCAGAAGAAAATTGAGGTGTGTCGGGTTGCTTGCGACGCGTGTTTGCAACCCGTTCGTCGGGGTGTGTTCATCACCCAGAGTGTTGTCCCCTTTGCCAAAGACGTAAACCCCAACCAAAACAACCCCGCTTTCTGTTGAACTGTTTGTATCTGTTTGTACCAGCCAGAAGTTGATTCCGTTGCAAAGGATCGCAGCAAGTAGTTGGAGCATCAGGCAGCTGATAGAGGCTGGAATGCAGTTCCTAATTTTTTAGCTGGTGAGGGAAACGGGGCATCCATAGCGGTATGGGTGCTCGCCTGGCCTTCACAACACTTCGTTATCTGCAGACAGGTGGCAACCCCGTCTGCCAGTGCATCCCATGGCGCACACATACTCCCTCTCTTACGGCAAGACAATAATACCTTTCGCATACCACCGTCGCGCACCTATGTGGTAAGTAGTAGTGGTCTTTAAAGTAGATGAGTAGGACAGCGAAACCACAGGAGGCGAGGAACGCGAAAATTGAAGCACCGTAAATCTCAAGTGCACTGCATCCACCGCAGTCGCATGGCACGTGCATACCGTTGTGTCCGCAAAGCATGGCATATGCAGAGGGTCAGACCATTGCGGATCAGAGCATGAGTGATGCGGCGACCTGCCTCACTGGATCGCCCACACTGTGCCTTAGGAGCAACTGAAACTGCGCCAATCAGTGAGGCTGGCGCGCGCACGTGCCATTGTGGCGGAGAGGAATCCATTTTCTGCACGTGGCGTGCACTCCTTGTCCACGTGCCCTCCTGGATGCAGAGTGGGTAGGCAAATGTGGAGCATTGGAGCATGTGCAAAGCACGGCGCGTGCAGAGCATTGCACATGTTTGCCGCGCACCCCCCCCTGCAGGTGTAACCAGCCGAAGGGCACAGAACATTCCCAGCAGCCCTGTGGTTCAGGGTCCACCTCAGGGGGCAGGAAGATGAAGGTGGGGTTTCAAAAGTGGTTGCCAAAGTGCTTGCTGGTGCCAAGGCCAACACTATCTGTCCAAGCCCTGTCTGCGCAATCCGTTCATCCGCCCAAGGCCTACTAGCGCTAACCGTCCAAGGCCTGTCAGCGCTATCTACCGTCCAAGCCCTGACTGCGCCATCCATTCTACCCATGGCCCCGGCACACCGCGTCAGCGCCAAGCCCCAATGGTGGCCAGTAGCAGACAGACGCTATGCGCGCTTTTTGGCAGTGCAAAGTGTCCCATGCCCATGTATAGGGGTCTTTTTGGCAGGGCAAAGTGTCACGGATGACTACGGGTGCACGGTGGATGCATGATGCATGCAGTTTCTGTGGGTGACGGGTGAGCAGGCGGTTGGGGAAGGAGGTTACAGAACCATTGGAGCTTCAGTGCACTTCGCTGCGCCCTGAGAGGGTGAGGGTTGGCGGGCCGCCAACGGAGTCTGTACCCCTTCAGCGCAGGAGCACTGACGTTTGAAGAGAGGGGGGGGGGGGGGGCTGCGCAGGCTGCGCTTGAATCGGGGGAGGGATCCGCCTCTGGAGCGACGGCTTCCAATTCCGGAATTGGTGGTGAGTGATTGGGCGTGGCGGCGAGGCCGCGCCAGAGGGACACGGGCTCTCAGCAGTTTCAGGCATTTTGGGATGGGGGTAAAACCTACTCAAGGCATGTTGCCCTGGGAGGGGGGGACCTAAACAAGGCATTTTACCCGGGGGGGGGGGGGGGGCACAAAATGGGTGAGGCTTGCACAGGGTGGTCCTGTGTTTCCCGTCATTTGTGGTGGTGGTCACCCTCCCACACTTCACAGAAGGACTGAATGCCGAGGGGCACAAGCAGCACCTGTGAGCGGAGGGACAACGGTCCCACTCTTCCTCTTTGAAGACACATCTCCCCAGTGGCTGTGGACAAGCAACACAGACAATGTCCTCCTTCAAAACCCGCAGCAGTGCAAGCACGCACCCAGAATCACCGACTGGCACACTGAGGAGGTCTTCATGGTGCCCCCCGAAAAATATTGGGAATGACCCCGGCCCTTTTCCCATTAGACAGCGGAGGTGCCAGAGACGTTGGGTTGCAGTGAAATTCCGGCGAACGAGATAGTACGTTGGACTGAACATGAGTTGGGGAAGGTATCCATGGGCGCGGGCACGCGCGCAATCCTAGCGGCGGGCGGCCGCGCGCGTGTGCGGAATACTCGATGCTGGTGGCCGCCCTCGAAATGTCCCGCATGACCAACCCGGTTGCGCCCTTGATCCTGCCTCAGTATTCCGCGCTCGCCCAGCCGCCCCCCCCCCTCCAGGAATGCGCACGCGCCCAGCTGCACGCAAATTCGGGCCTGATGCAAAAGGGATCGTATCTCCGCGCAGGTGCTCGTCGGGGAGCCCACCCTGGCCTTCTTCGCCGCCTACAACACCACGGACGAGACGCTGTACGGGGTGGCCACGTACACCATCTTCCCCCCGACCGCCGCGTTCTACTTCAACAAGTTGCAGTGCTTCTGCTTTGAGGAGCAGCGCATCAAGCCCCACGAGTACATCGAGTTGCCCGTGTTCTTTTACATCGAGCCGGACTTCAGCAAGGACCCCAACACCGCCAACGCCGGGAACCTCGTCCTGTCCTACACGTTCTTCTCCACGGACGCCAAAGCGTGATAGTGTCAAAGAGGGCGGGGGGGGGGGGGGGGGGCGGAGGGGGTCGACCGAATCGGGGCTGTTGCCGTCGGTGATATCTGCACCGCCATCCAATGTGGGTGAGGTGTACGTGCGTGCGTGCGTTGTACTGTGTTTCGGAATTGTGAGAGAGAGAGAGAGAGAGAGAGAGAGAGAGAGAGAGAGAGAGAGAGAGAGACAGTGTTACCGTGCGCCTGCTGCACCACCGAAAGGCGCCCAGCCGAGCCATGCCCTCCCTTTGACTCCTTCTACGGCATGACGCCAAGGCCTAACGAAATTCGTTGAGCAAGCACTGTTCGCGTCGCAGCAATTGTGTGTGTGCGCGCGCAGGTGTGTCGCACGAAAACACACACACACACACACAAATATGTGAAGTGTATTGCCAATCCCTCCTCCAAATGACCGAGTGACGGCCAGGCGCCTTGTTCCTAGCAGCTGTCGTGGAGCCCTGGGGCGGGGGCTGCTTCAAGGCCCTGCCGGTCCTCCGTACATCGCCAGAAAACCCCTGCTCAGACCACCCGACAAACACCAGGGGCCACTGCAGAGGAGCGCCTGAGTCCCCGTCCCACCGCCGATCGGCTCCCCTCCAGGCGGACTTTCCGAGTCCCACGTACCTCCACAACAACGTCATGCATTGGACCCGGGGTGTTTGGCCCGTCAGTGCTTCCCCTTTTCATCCCCGCCCCCCCCCACCCGCCAAAAAAGGTCCACAGGTGCCACCTCCACCTTCGCTTAGCTCACCAATCCAGCTTAACCCCCCCCCCCCCCCCCCCTTTTGCTAGGCTGTGTCCCTGCAAGCCCCTCCCCATACCGCACCCGACCATACCCACGGGCTGGATGGCAGTGTGGGTCAGACGCCCCACGAATGGCGTGTGCGCCTTGGACCCCCAAAGTTCCGGCCCCCGCGGTGCTGTGGGGAAGATCTTTCCGATGTGGTCGGCGGGGGTGGGATTGCTGCGACTGGCCAGGGCCGTGCTTGTCCCCCCGTACCCCCCTCCCCATTTCATCCTCTCAATCCAACTAACCAGGTCTTACCCCAAACCCCCCCACCCCATTCCCACATGACCTGACGATAGCCATAGGGAGTCAGCCCATCGAGTGCCGGCCTTGAGCAAGGCTTGCGGTGGTGTTCAAGGGGGACACTGCGCAGTCCCATGCAGGCCCGCTGTGTTGACCCACAAAACGCGGCCAATATGAGGGACAAAACAGGCAGACGCTGGGCATTTGTACGCGCAACGAGGGCCCATCCGGCCAGTGTAGTGTATGCGGGAGGGGCTGCGTAGAGCGCCTTTTGACCTGCGTGCGGCCCCGTAGGGGGTGCGCAGGGCTGGACCGCAGCAAAGGGGGATCCCCCCCTCCCCCTGGGGAAACACACACGGTATGGGCGAGGTGAGGTGAGGTGAGATGCCGCGAGGTGAGGTGAGGTGAATTGAGGCGAGGTGGGGGGAGGCGGTGTCATACCGGGTAAATCGACCAAAGGCTTCGCCTACACCTTCGCCCAGCTCACCTTAATTAGCCCCCCCCCCCCCCCCCCTTGTGTTGCATTTTCTAGTTTTCCAAAAATGTAGCGCGCTCATTTGGGACGGGACATGGGGTCCCGACCACTGGACCTTGCAGGACCCTCAAGTCAGCAAACCGTGCCCTTTGGACCCAAGCAACTCCCCGTCAAAGTGCGTGCCATCATCGCCTTCAGGGCCAATTGGTTTAGGCCAACCATTTTCTTCGGCGCCTTTGACGCCTGGAGCAACTCACCACCACCAGAGGGGGGGGGGGGAGGAGTGTCTATTTTTTTTCGAGCTTTTCTCTTTGACTTTTGCTTTGCACTTCTGCTTTGTGCCTGACGGTACCGGTCGTGCACACGCATCCGTATCCCATAGAGTCAGGTCATGTCTGCAGCCTCCAGGAGGGTAACCACCGCTTTCACACAAGCATAACTTGACGTTTTTGCGAGAGCTCCCCCCCACCGCACCCCTTGTCCACTTGGTGGTACACTTCGTTTTCTGCAGTAAGCAGTTCGCTGCCTTCGCTGCCGTCCAGGCATTATGTTGCTCTGATTACCTGCGGAGTGACGCCATGGAACCCACAACCACGTCCGGCACCCTCCGACAACAGGTTGAGGCACATCCGGCGGCCTCCGGCAGCGGGTTGCGGTCACATCCGGCGGACTCGGGCTCGCCGGAGGCCCGCGTCACCTCTGGTCGTGTCCTCCCGAGCGAATGGGGACAGCGCCACCACCAGGGCTTTTGACTTCCCGATCCCCACGGTCTGCTGGCCCTTAGTGATTGATATGACCTCCACAGTCCACTTGCACGACCAGTGCGTTCCTTACTGGCGGCGTGCCTCCGTCCTCGCTGACCTATGATGCGAAGGCGGGGTCTGTGCGGGAGCGAGAGGGATGGGGTCGGACCGGTTTCTCCGCAGAAATTTGACCAATTCACAACCCAGATTTTTCACCGCAGCACTGCCCCCATCTCCGGGTGGGCGGGGGGGGGGGGGATCTCTTTGGCATCCCAACTCAAATGACTGTGGTCGTTTCCCATGTGGGATCCCTTCTGGGGGCACATCCTGTACTTTCTGTGCGTGGCCGCGCACTTCATGTGTGTTGCAAATTGCCCACGTGTCGAAAATATCAACAAGGCCTTTTGATGATCATCATCAGGGCTCTTCCAAGGAGGCGTCCATATTTGTGGAGGGGATGGTGGAAGTGGGGAAAGAGATTGCGCCACTTGAGCTCCGCAACTGTTTTATGACTTTTGTGTTTAACAAACACAAAGGAACAAGGAACGGTGTAGGATGGTCCTCACTGAAAAACACGCTTGTAGCCAAGGTGCAGGGTTTATGACGCAGGGGTATGAGACACTGCTGCTCGTGTCCCAATGAAAAGGTGCGACAGTGTGACGTGCTCAGGAGGACCGTCCCCAGCAGATTTGAAGCCACCGCAGCCCCACACTGAGCGAAGGATTGGGCCTCAGACCCTGTGCCATTGTCGGTGCTGAGGCCCACTCACCTATTGTCCTTCTCTCTAACCTTGTTTTGGACTTTGGTGGCCGTTGCACCGCTTTCTTCTGTCGTGGCAGCAGCGACCGCGGGTCGATTTGCGTTTGCGCAACAACGCAGCATCCGATCAGCTGGCACAGGGGCGAGCTGCCGCTTTGGAGATGTTCTGCTTTGTGCTGTGCTGTGCTGTGCTGTTCTGCGTTATATGTGAAGAACCTCCTCAGCTCTAAGATTAGCCGCCCACAACTGTGTCAGATCCAGCGCCATCTAAAGCAGGCTGTTTGTGACTGCATTTGGGAACCCCTTCCCTTTTTGAAATGGAGCCGTAACACCACATGCAGTGTGGAGGCCAATTGGCCTGTGGAGTTGTATTTCCATCAAGCCTGTTAGCCTGTCCCTGAGGCTCACTAATCTGATATGTTGAAACACAATCAGATCCACTTTCGAGGGGGTTTTTCCAGTGTTTTTACACCGCTTCCTGTCTCCACTGGCACATGCAACCCCCCCCCCCGTTCCGGTCACCGGAATTGCCGGAACGTGCCGGAACATTTTGCCGGAACGTTGTGATTCTGTGAGGCTCAATGTTTTTCAGTGAAAACGCTTGCTGCTACTGTCAACCGTTGTCGTCCACTTTGCCAGCAACACTTTTGTTCCTCCATCCACTGGCAGAGATGTTGAAATGTTGTTTTTGTGGCTCCAAGGGGGCATCCATGATCTGCAACTGAAGCAGCTGTTATTGCAACAGAAATGGGAAGATGATGTCGCAACCTTTCTTTCAGCCTTGTTTCTGCATGAAAAAAAAAAGGACAGCTTTGGATGCAGATCAGAGCCAAGTGACAAAAAGTGCAAAAACTTCGTGTGGTGGAATTTGAACCCACATTTGTCAATCCGTAGACCAGTGCATATACCACTGGACCAGTGGCAGATTCTGACACATCACTGATCAGGAACCATGCACAGACCGAGAGATGAAACTTTTTTTGCAAATTGAGGGATGCTTTGGGCTTCCACCTTACTCCAACTACAGAACAACCAAAAGGAAGGTGTGTTTGGGCCCTGGGACTGAGATCCTGGGCACTGGGAACCTCTTTTGCTGAAAAAACGGCTCGCCGGAACGTTGTGCCGGAACGTTGGGTTTTTCTCGCCGGAACAGGGTGGGGGGGTGCACATGCAGGTTTATAGGTAGTCCCCTCCTGCATAGCCCACCTTGGGGGGGGGTGTTCACTCAACCCTAAAGTTCACGGCACCGAAGAAAAGTCTTCCCTAGTTGGGGGCGCCTTAAGCGCAGTGCGCGCGCAGTGCAACTATTTGGGCGTCTAGCCGTACTGGAGACCCATACTTTGTGATACTAGGGGGCATCATTGTTGCCCCTAACGTAGGTTTTGATGCTTCTTCCACATTGGGGATATGGCATTTTTGGATTTTCACCCACTTCCACCCATTTCCGCCCCGTTTCACACTTTTTTGCTCATCCCCACCATGGACTCCCACACTTTGGTGTGGGCCCTTGAGTTGGGGTGACAGACTCCCCGGTTTTTGCCTGACCACAGTCGAATGCCCTATGCAAGGCCGCCTTTCCGCATTTTGCATGATGTCTTATGTGAGGGGAAGGTAGCTTGCATTTGTCTTTAGCTAGGGCAGTTGGGTGACCTAAATTTGGGGGCATTTGGAAGGGGTGTGCCTTGGGGTTCTTTCGGGAGGACCTACTCTAAAAGTAGCGCGCAGTGCGCGCGCAGTGCAAGGATTCCCCCGTTACAATGTAATGTAATCTGGGGTCCCAGGGGCTGTTTGGGAGGGTGCTTCTTGGGATAGTTCACCGGTGGTTGAACCCTGCTAGTTGCCAGAGTGCAGACGCGGTGCACACAGAGTGCAACACCGACCTAATCCGGGGGACACCGTCGCACGGGCTTGGGGGGTACACTGTGCACTGTGTGTGCCCTGTGCAAAAAGTACATGGGGGCGGGGGAACTTGGGGGGGATAATTTTGCGGGACAATTTTCGTCTTTTAGGAAGGTGGTGAAATTTTCCAGTGGGAAATTTAGGCTATGTAGTGCAGGAGTTGGAGCTCGGGGATTCCCAAGGGCGGTGAAATCCCCCACAAAAATTTCCTGATGGGTAGGCCTGTTTTACAGATGCTATATGATTGGAACGGAGTACTCCCGATGTAACATTAGACTGAACTGAGCTCACTGTTGCAGCTTCCGGACTATGTCTACTGAATACAAGAAAAAAAGATAATGATAATGTTTCACACGGAAAATGCCAGATCGCTGTCTCAATCTGCTGTGTTTGCCTTGTGGACATATGCTTCCCCGGTGGTGGGTGGTTTTCAGAGTGGTCACCGGAAAGCTAACGGACTATTGGGTGCTGTGCTCGCACTGCGCAGAAACCTCCCCTTGGGGGGACTCTCCAAGGGGGACGGGGTGCGCTGCTCCACACGGCTTCCGCCTCCGCTTGCAGCCCCATGGCATCGCAGAAGCAGCGTCTGGGCATCTCCAGCGGCAGGGCCCAGGACTACGGCAGCTTCCAGCAGCTTGCCAATGCCCAGAGTGCGGCCTCCTCCGCGAACCAGCAGGGCCTCCTGAGCGAGTCCCCCGGGGGGCCCATGCTGCTGCTGGACTTGCACCGCGTGTCCATGAAACTGCACGTGCCCCAGGCCGCACTGGCCCGGAGCCTGAATGAGTCCTTTGGCAGCAGTCCTCCGCGGTGCGGATTGCCAGTGCCCACAGGTCCCACCTGCTTCTCATGCCTCTGTGCAATGGGGCCAACCAGGGATGCATTAGAAGGGAAGGGCGGCCGCAGGGGTGGTTAGCCAGGCGGTTGGAGGAGGTTCCCACAGCTGTTGGGGGCGGTTACTGTCGGTTACAAATGCCATTGAGGCTGGCACTTGGCGTCAGGGAGACAATGGCTGCGCATAGGCTGGGCGCCCTGGAGGGGGGGGGGGGGGGGGGGGGCTACGGTGCTACAATGCATTGCTGGTTCGCCAGTCGATGCTGCATGGACGAGGAGGGGCCGGAGAGGGGAGGGAGCTAAGTGCACTGTTACAGGGGCGCCAGATGTACACCCACAGTTGGGGTGGGAAAAGGCCACAGCACAAGGACCAATTTTACAACCAGCGCACGCCCGCATGTCTACCCTAATGCAGGAGTGGTCCAGGCTTGTGCCTGACCAGTGGGATTGGGGGTGAAGGTCAAGACCGGACGGCCTGTGTCCCAGAAATGGTCTAACCAACGATTTCTTTGACAAAACTTGATTGAGAACCTTGAGGCATTTTTTTGTTGGACCCCCTTTTGGGTTTGGGAGTTGTATTTGCGATGTGTGAATAGTGTATTCCTCACGGTCTCTCCGCCGCAATGAGAGTGCCTCAATCGCACCGCGCACCGCACCGCAGATGTGCCATAGATGCGCCATCCGCCGATGTACTGCGCCCTTATCACAGGTGGAGACGCAGTGGCCCAAGGGCAAGGATGTAATAGAATGGCTGACAACCGTAGGACCCCCCCCCCCTCCTCCCCTTCCAATGTTTGAGGCTGACAGCCAAGTTTTTGCCTTGGCCCCCTCAGTGCCCAGAGGATTTACGCTTCAGAATTTTCGGCCCGCCTTTGGCGGGGACCATAGGGGGACCATAGAGGGACGGGGCGTCCGGCCCAAACCCCCCCCCCCTCCTCTCTTCCTGGACATCCCCGCCCAAGGGGTTAGCATGCAACAACAGTCCACTCCACTCCAAGGCCCCGGGGCTGCAGCGAAGACGTTTCTACCCCAACAAAGGAATTGGCCACCCATTGCTGCCGGTCTGTGCCGTATGACTGCTGTTTTGCAACATTCCTTGTTACCATCATTCCATGCCAGTCCTGCCTAGACGCGCACCGTGCGTGAGGCACTCTCAATGGGATGCTCACAATGGCTCTTTGGACCACTTTTGAGGGCCAAGTGTTTGGGACACTTCACAGTTCAATGCCAAGCCTGACCAGTCCTCAGAGTGTGGCCTGTGATATAGGCCCCGTCACGGGTGCCCCCTTTGTAGACCCCCCCCCTCCCTGCCTGAGTCTGCCCCCTCACACCAACAATCCCACACCAGCCTAGCGCAGTATCTACGGCACCATGACACAGCAACAGCAATTGAACACACAAACACACAGCAGAACACACCATAGGACTACCACAGCAACTGGGAGCGGAAGTGCTTGACCACAGTAGCAGTGGGCGGTAAGACACACAGTATGTCGCATGCAGGCAGCACTTGCCGATATATAAGTCATCAGGTGAACACGCACGAATGTTGGCGTAGTTGGATGTTGGTGTAGATATGGATGTAGTTCTTATGACGGATGAATACATTGTGCTTCATCTAGATTGTCCATAGCATATCCTCTCGAACACAAGAACAGTTGCAGTTTGAATGATGATTGCGCCCCTGCCTGAGTCTGTAGAATTCCTTTTCATCCCTGGTCCCTCTCAGCTGTGAGCAACAAGAGGCCAGCACCCCTGCCATGGGCTTGCTTAGCCTTGATGGCAACCCCCCCCCCCCGGGGGCCAGCCTCAACCAGCAAGTATTCGTTGGCGTGCACGCGCCCTCAGCTTAGAGGGAAACGAACGCGCGGTGCTATGCGCGGTGTGCGCGCGGTGCGCACGGTTTGGCGCGCGTTGTTTTATTAACCCACCATTTTTTCATTTAGTCACTGCGGGCTGTAAACACCACTCTCCCACAAGCATAAGTACAGCTTGTGGGAGGGCAGCGGGATCAAAAATTTGTGATCATCCACCTCCTTCGGCAAGGGCAGGCACACCCGGAGACCGTCGCCCCTGACGATGATGGGTGTGGAGTTGTGAGCCCAGCACCGCAGAAACCAAGGTGCTGAATCCTACTTTTCAGATTGGCTACCTTCACTCCTTTGGTTCTTTGCATTACAGCTCACATCTCTTTTTTTGCTATTCTTGTGCAATGCCCCAACATTGTGAAACGAATGCTTCATAGGATTGGGCACCCTATGGGGCACCTCACAGGAATGAGCACCCCGTGAGGTTCGAAACGCGAAACGTGTCGAAACGAATGCTCCGCAGGTTTGGGCACCCATGCGGGGCACCCTCCTCGGTGGTGGGCCGTGCCGAGGAGGTCTCTTTGAGCTCAACGCCCCCCCCCGGCAGGGGGTGTGGGCAGCTACAACCACCATTGCAATGGTGAGGAGGATGGAGTGGAGGCCTCTGTTGTTGTATGTGAACCCCTGAAGCCACCGTGTTTCTGCCACACTGAAAATCAGCCAGAAGTGCATAAAACAGCAACCCAAAAACGAGCGCGCGGTGCGCGCGCGGTGCGTTTGTTTCCCTCTTAGGGGGTGCATTGAGCTACATGCTCAGTGGACTGTTTGGCTGCCAGGGCTGTAGGTTGTGTGGCTTGTGGGAAAAAGTTGTGATGTGTCCCCCGTTCTTTGGCCACACCAAAGCCTCCACATGTGCTGGCGACAAGCGGGCGGCCCACTGTTGTGCAGCTGGAAGCTGAGAGCACCACCCTTGATGGCTGAGGAAGTAGTTGCTGAGTGACGAAACCGGGCGTTTAGGCGCAGATGGGCTCAGCACCAGAATCTGCTTCAGGGCTGCTTCAGGGGTCCTCCAACCCAGCTCCTCCAGGGTGGTTTGGTGACCTGAAAATTTGGGAACAGCTCAAGTGTGTCCCAACCAGCGGTTCAGGGTGCGTGGGGTATCTCGTGGGGTGGTGCGGTGCCACGTTAAGTTGTTGTTGTGCACAGCATAGGCGATGGCATAGGGGGGGGAAGCAGGAAGGGCGCGTGTCAGTGGGCAAGTTCCCCCCCCTTTTTCTCCGTCAAAAAGCGCTGACCTCCTACTACCATCGGTCCCCCTCCCGACCGTCGTTGGATAACCGCCAACCGGTTGCCCTCCAAACGCCGCCCAATTGTGTGCCTACCTACCTAAATAATGAGCTGGCTACTGGACGATCCGAGTTTTTTTTTCTCATTCCAATGAAAAGGGGGGAGTATCAGACGTGGTGCACGCACTGCGCACTGTCCTCACGCCCTGCCATAACTCTTCCCCCAGCAAGCTTCAAAGGTAGACTATTTGCTGGAGAAATTGTTCCAATACCTGACGCAGTGCATGTGTGCCCCCCCCCCCCCCGTTAAAGCCCAGCCATGTGTGGCCGAATGGGGGCCAGCAATCCATGCAGCACAGGAAGGGATTGACCACTGACCAGGATGCACGCATAACCTGGTAGAGCCCAAACAGCCAGCACGGATAGCACGAGCAGGAGTGAGGGCTGACCTCTGGACACAACTCGCACTGTGAAAGCGCCGAGCGTCGGCAGATGGACAGAAGGTGATGGCAGCCGTGGGGCAGGCGCAGCCAGAGCCTAATGCGGACAATGCAACCGGACCATTTGAGCCCCCCCCAAACGTCCCAGAAGCCGGGCGGCGCACACGGAGGAGGGGGACCACAGCCACCGCAGGGGGCGCCGAAGTGAGGGCACGGGCCACATTGCACGTGTTCCCCAGGGCAACAGGCCGTCTCCCTCACCCCGCACAACATCACCCCCAACGGCAGCTTCGTCCTCCCCCTCAACGCCTTCGCGGCCGGGCCCGCCACCGTCGACGAGTCCAGCAGCAACTGCTCGTCCACGCCGCGCAGCAGCTTCCACGACTACCCCCCCATCCCCTCGCTCCTGCAGCCGCAGCACCAGAAGGGCACCGGGCGGAGCCTCCTGCGCAGCGCCCCCACCATCGCCTCCGTCCGCTTCGAGGTGGAGAGCCGCGAGGGCAAGCCCGAGCACGTGTACCTCGCCGTCCGGTGTGCCCCCCGTGCCCCTGCGCCCGTGCGCCTGACCCCGCAGACGCGGGCCCTGGCGCGGTGCCGGGGAGGGCCGCTCAGTGGGCCCTGTCACAGCGGCTCGGGCCGCCCCCGCCTGCGGACCTGCGACGACGGAAAGAGACAGATTGACAGAGGGACTGAATGACAGGCTGACTGACAGGCTGACTGACTGAGTCATCATTAGAGGTGTTAGACTGCTCTCCCCCGTCTTCTTTGGGCTGGACGTGAAGCACTGCCGGCGCCGGCGTGGGAGGGGGCATCAGGGGACAACAGCAGCACTTGTGAGCAGAGCGACAACGGTCCCGCTCGCACATATTGAGAACTCTTTGCCGCACCGGCCAGGCTTTGCTCCCATGGGAGGGCGAAAAAAGGTTTTGTGCGGGGGCTGGGGGGGGGGGGTCATGTGAGCCCCCCTGAAGGAAAGGGCGGGGGGATTTGGTATGGACACAATTTGGAGAGGCAAAATTCGGTGTGATGAAGTTTTGTACCAAATCTTAAATACCATGGGGAAATGTGGTATAAAACTTTCCAGACAGTGGACATCCCAGGAACCGAACCAGAGACTCAACTCAGCTATCTGCTTTCTCTGCCATTCACCTGCGAAACAGGGTTCAAAGTTCAAACATGATGTCCTCAAGAATTCTTTTTTTCTATTGTAATGGTTGTTCCAATGGTTCTGCACCCTGCATCCCCTGGCTTTGGTCCTTAAACACCGTGGCAAAATGTGGTGCAATTTTGATTGTGCCACGTTTCGCCATTCCCAATTTCGCCTCAGCCAAATTTCCCCCCCTCCAGTAACAGGCCAGTCCAAAGAGGCCGGGGGGCACCACCGATGCCAACAACAAATTCTACTCCATCCCGAGTCAACGCAGATGCCATGCCACTCTGGCTGCCGAGGGCGGCGCAACATGTGCAGGGACTCGTCCGGTGAAATGCAGCCGCTGCCTTCTGGGCCTGCAGCCATGTCCTGTTCCCCCGTGGGTTCAGGGTTTCCTTTACACTCGACAGAGTTCCTTCACCTCCACCCTCGAAGGGGGCCCCAAGGGGGGGGGGGGGGGAGTTGGCAAGACGCCTGGATGGATTGCCCTCTGAAGGCGGCGGCGCCTGGTGGCCTCTCGTCACTTCCCCTTGCCCTAGCGGGGGCCCGGGGCATTGCACACAATGAGAGACACAACAAAGAGGCACAACGTCCAGTACTGCGTATATCTTTGTCATGGAGGTATCGGAGCCTCCCAAGATCTCTCTGGAGGGGGCAAGAGATCCCCCGGGGCACCTCAGCGGATCCCTCCCCTGCTGCCTGCCAAAAGGCCGATTCGGGAGATGCAGATGTTGTTTTTGGTACTGCAACGCATATGTAGCGCTTCGACCAACAACCCCAAAGTTGACTGACTGACTGTGAGCCAGTCAGTCAGTCAGTCAGTGAGTCAGTCAGTCAGTCAGTCAGTCAGTCAGTCACCTGCACCAAGAAGCGGCCGGAAGAGTTTTTTTCCAACCCCCCCCCCCTTCACCATGGCCTCGTGCCAACCCCCCCCCCCCCATGATACAGACCCCAAAATGATCAGCGCATCGTGGGGAATCATTTTCAGCCATTGATGTTGGGGTACCTCAGGAGCCCCCCCTCCCCCCCCCCTCCCCCGTCAGCCTGTCGATGCCTATGGCAGGGGCATTCAGTCAATGAGAACCGACCATTGCTCTCTCTCTCTCTCTCTCCGCCCGTCAACGGTCCACGTCACGTGAGCCCTGAAGGGGGGGGGTCTGGATTTTTTCTTCCACCCCGGCCCGCACACACACACAGTGCACGTGCCCCCCCCTTGAAAGCCCACCCACCCGTGTACCAAATCCCCCCCCAATCTGCCCCCCCCCCCTCCAATTATCCTCCCACCCCCTGAGTACTCATCTCGGGCACTTGCTCTGACCGCGTTCATGGCCAAGACTCCATTTCTGACCCCCGGAGAAAGGGATGCGGAAAGGGACCTCCACCCCCCCCCCCCCACGCCCACAGGTACGCAAACCCCCTGCGGGCCTGGCTCCTCCTCCTGATCGGGGTCGTGGGCTGGTCCGCCTCCGGGCCCCTGTACATGCTCCTGCCCACGCGGCTGCAGCACGCCCCCTTCCGCGTCGCCCTCTGGCGCTACCTCTTCGGCGCCATCCCCTTCGCCGTCGCGTTCTGGCGGAACGTGCGGCGGGACGGCCTCCGGGAGGACTACCGCCGGCGGCTCCTCAACCCCTGGTCCTGGCCCTCCTTCTCGGTGCTGGCGGTGGCCACGTTCGGCGGGTTCTCCTTCTTCGGCCTCGCGGTGGCGCACTGCAAGGACTTCGCGGTGGCCGCCGGGCTCTCCGTCCTCAACCCCTTCCTCCTGCTGCTGTGGGACCTGCTGCACGGCCGCGTGCTGGGGCCCTGCAACTGGGCCGGGCTGTCGCTGGCCGCGTTCGGGGTCAGCACGCTGCTGTACACCGCTGGGGTCGAGGTATGGGGGACGGGCCGGGGCCGGTGTGCCCGGCGCATGTTGGGGCGTGTTTCGTGGCGCGGGTGGTGGTTCTGACGCGGAGGACGGCCGCCCCACTCTCACCCCCCGACAGCACTGTTCCCCAGTGGCCTAACGGGCAATGCAGAAAAGTTCTTCCCGAAGGCTCAACCCGATGCGTACACCCGGAAGTGCCCACCGGCACACCTGCTGAGCCTTTGTGGCACCCCCCACATACGCAGTGCGCACAGAGGGAGTTTTTTTCCTTTTTTTGTGGAAACTGACGTGAGGTGACCCCATGTTGTGGAGACGCGTTGTGTTACCATGCACACCCCCCATTCCTTTGCATCCTGGGAATCCAAGAAAGGTGGTTCTAATGCTTGGTGAGACAGTGGAGGGGCTGTTTGAGGGGGCCGGTCTTGGCCACGTTAGCTGCTGGGCAGGCCCCCCTGTTCAAGCAGCTGGGAGGGCACCTCCAAGGCAAGCTCTTCTTGAGCATGGGTCCTGGGGGCTCAAATGTTGGGGATGGCCTCACTTTTTCGCCCTAAAAGCCGCTTTTCCTGACATGCGTTGTGGGCCACAACACGGCGCCATGACCGGCCGTAGGGGGGCCTCCACTTCGGATTGCTACCCTTGTACCCTTGTGCTGTGTGAGTTTTGCTTAACAGCTCAGCATCTCCTTTGGGGGGGGGGGGCGATAAGCTGCGTATCCTGGGTGTAACCATCCACATAGGATCATCTGTTTTGTGCTTTTCCACACCATCAGCGCTCAGTGACACCTGGAGTTTGAAATGGGGGCCATCTTTACACAGTCCATGGGCAGTGAGTATGGGACACCTGTCAAACATATTCACAGGCTCCTTGGTGAACTCCCTACCCTTCAATTTTTCGTGGGCATGCCTGTTGTTAAGTGTCAGTGCCTGGATGCAACTGGCAGTTCTGTGTGATCATGGGACATCCACTGTTTTACGCGCCATGAAGGGCGCCATACACAGGGTGTGCAGTAGAGGTCCCTGGTGTGTAGACGCCACAATTTCTTGGGCAGTGGTACAGGCTCGCCACTTGCCAACTTCACCTAGTTGCTCAGCTGGACTGCTGCAGACCTGGCTGCGACGAGAGGCTTTTTGGCACCACGGGAAATATGCGTCATGGCACGCCCCGCACAATGGCGAATGCTCTGCAGCTTGTGCTCCCTGGGATGCTGATTTTGATATATTGTGTGACATATAGTACGACAGTGCACAGGAAACCAGATGACCGGGGGGGGGGGGGTGGATTAAGGTGAGCCACAGATTCAGAATGGGAAAATCATATATCCGGATATGTTTGCTTATCCTGTGAATGCATGGCGACCTTTGTTACCGCTGCAGCATGGGATGGTTGTACCTCGGTTGTGCTGTGCGTTGCCGTGATTAGTCCATAAAGAAAGAGTCATGGTGTCATCCGACACTATGGTCTCTGTAGGTCCAGCGAAGCGGACATCAATCAACTGTACCTGGAATGCGACTGCGTGCTGCTCTTCCAAACCGAAAGGCGCCTATGGTACCACTGATGAGGTTTTGATACTGCTCGTCTGCTTGTCCCAACCAGACAGCAACTCAAACAGACTCCATACGGGGGGTCTGACACCCGCCACCCCCCCACCCCCGTTAAGTGATTGGGCAAATTTTCCTCCAGGCCTTCGGCCAATCAAAAAAATTTTCTGGCACCTTCGGCGCAAGTCACTTCAGGCCAAAAATTTTTGTTCGGTGCCTCTAACAACTCAGGGTCTCCTGGGAGGGGGGGTCCCCCCCCCCCCCCACCCGGACACCCCCAGCCCCCACCCCCCTGGAGGAAAGCTCTTCTCACGCCGTGCAGGCTGGAGTCCACTACTACTGCACTGGCCCCCACGCTTAAGGATGGCTTTGCACATACTGTAGGGTCAGCGTCACCAACTAGTCCCTCCCCAGCAAAGTGAGGGGCCACTAATAGTGCCTGTCGCACTGCACGCGCTCGAAGGACGATGTTGATGTGCCTCACCACTGGTCCAAAAAGCCACATCAGATCCTGAGGGGGGGGGAGGGGGGCAAGCCTTGGGTCAGATATGGGGCGTGCAAGTGCTATGTGATTGCGTTTCAGAGACCATCCCAGTCGGCACCAAAGCATGCATGAGCCCGTGGGTCACAGCCATGGGCCCGGACAGTGCACATGCGTGGTTCCCTGCCTGATTTCCACACAGCCAGCGGGATTGAAGTCAAAGTGATCTCTCACATACAAGGGTACCCTCCCTAGTCCATGGGCCCATAATCACAAGCATGTGGCCGGCATTATTGTGAGAGCATTGCTGAGTGCTATGCCAAACGTCCAGCCATTTTTACACCCTTGTTTGGGAACGCTGTTTGGTTTGACAGCATACCACCAAATTGCCATCTTAGCAGACTTCCCATGGTGCATAGTGGGGGCTGTGCACGCGGGTGCCTCTCTTGATGTGAGAATGCCTATCAAAGCATTTTTTTTTTGAGGGGGGGTGGGACAGATGGAGTGGGGAACAGCATGGTCACCTTTGCCTTCCGCGCAATGCAGTCTGCCCTTGGGATCACCTACGGGCTCATTTCCAGCGTCTTCTTCGCCATCTACGTCAGCTTTGCAGAGGCCCTGCGAGCGCAACTCCCCTTTGCCTGTCTCATGACCATCACTTTCAGCATCGGGGCATTGGCCGCCGGCATCTCGACCTACTTCCTGGAGCACACCACGTGGGCCCCCTACTCCGGTCCACATTCGGTCTGGGCCTTCGCCCAGAGCCGGGAGGTGTTCTTCGCGATGGTCGCGCTGGTGACCTCTTACATGTTGGGGCTTGCGGGCCTGACGGCGTGCGTCAAGAATCTGCCGCCGATCGTTGTTGCAGTCGCCATTACACTGGAGCCAGCAGTGAGCGTTGCGCTGGCGGTGCTGTCGGGGGAAGAGTCGGTAGCTGCCTCTCTCCTGCGCCGCGTCCTCCGGTGACGCAACCGAACGCTTGTGTCACTGTACCCTCCAGATCTGTTTGTGTGTGTGTGTGTGTGTGCGTGTGTGTATGTTGCCTGTGGGTCCTCGCTGAGTCCGCCTGAAGCTGTGTGTGTGTACTGCCCCGGCAACGGGGTGCTCTGCATGTATTTCCCCTCACAATCTACTTCCCTGGATGTCCCTTCATAATTGACCCATGTTCATGCCTCCCGAAGTACCTGAGTTGTGGTGCCGTCCGCTTGTCCTGGGGCCGCAGGGGGTTCAAGCAGTGCAAGAGGTTCTGCCCTGGGCCTGTAGGTAAATGTCATACACTACGTGACTATGCCCCCTGGGGGGTACAGGGTGACTGGGAGTGGGTCTGCCGGGTTTGCTGGTATCTAAGCCAGGCTGACCGTGTGGCGTTGGTCCTGCAGGCCTCTGCCTCCACGGGGCTGGCCGTGGTGCTGAACGCAGGCTCGTGCTGTATCACATCTCCATGTATCCTGCACTGCAGAAAGGCGCCTAGCGCAGCCAGACAATGACTATGCTTTTGTTTTGACTGTGCCTGACGAAATCTGTGCATACAGGCCTTCTTGACCGCTGCCTGCGTGTGCCATTGTGAATGTGAGTGCGTATCACCATCATTGTCCCTACTGTCAACTACTCTCCTGAAGGCCGATCCCCGATGATGATGCGGTGGTGGCCTCCAGGGCAGCTACACACAGCTGCTTCCAGCCGCTGCTGCAATGACCATTGCTTGCTCTTTTTGGACGGACCCTCCCTCGAACTGGTGGCCGTTACGCGCAGTCCCAGCGGAGTGAGGGCCATGAAGTTGGGTTTAGTTGAGGCACAATGCATTCTTTGGACTTTGGGCAAGGGGGGGGGTGAGGCTGTCTGCCAGGACCCGACCCCAAGCCCCCCCCCCTCCCTCTACCGACCCCAAAATGGTTGTATGGAACAATGGATTTTGTGGGCACTGAACCTTGGCTAATGGGAGCCTGCGCTGATGGGCAATTTTTTTTGTAACAATTTTACTTGTGTTAAATGATCAGCGCATCATGGGGTCATTTTCGAGGTATGTATGTTGGGGTACCCACTCCCCCCACCACCACCCCCCCCCCCCCCAGGGACCTCGGTGACGAGGGGCCAAGGGTCAGGTGCTGGGATCCAACAGTTTGTGTTGTAGGGGTCCGGGGGACCCCCCCTTCGTTGACCCAAACCCAGGGGTCGGCGGGTCCGGCGGTCCGCCACCGGGGTCCCTGGGCCTCCAAAGGTCAGGTGGGGACCCGCCACTTAGCTCCAGCCGCGCCCCCCTTCACACGGCCTTCATCGCCTTCTCAGTACATTGCGTGTAGGACTGGCCGGCAAATGTTCCACAACCCTTCCAGGCCCCTCCGCGGTCCTTGTTGGATTGCCTGACCCCCCCCCCCCCTACCCATTCCATCATTCCTCACCGAAAATGCCGCAGCAGTGCCCCCAACCCTCGCATGACGCCCCACCCCATGACACCCCCATCCCCATTACCCATCCTGACCCAGACCCTTGCCCCCCGCGCAGGTCCCCACCGGCCTTGTGAACGGGGGCCTCGGGCTGGTGGTGCTTGGCAGCATCGCCGTGGGGGTGGCGGTGACCCTGGAGCGCCGGAAGGAGATGAAGGTGGACATCACCGACTACTCCATGAACTGGGCGCCGGACGTATTTGGGATGCAGCTGGTGTCCCCGGACACAATAGACGGCGGTTACAACCGCATTCTGGATTGAGAGCAGTCCGTGGTACAGGCAAGGCACCGTGTTGGCCATCAACTCGGCTTGTGTTGGCTCATCAGAAATGCTCCGTTTTTCCAGTCGGCTCGTTCGGCCAGCAAAATTCATCGAAGGAACGTTAGGGAAAGGCGGCGAGGCTGTGGAAAAATGAGAAAAACGGGAGTGGGAAAAGGGGGGATTCGTCCCAAATTGTTGCATTTTCCTCCGATTTCCCTCCCATTTCCTACCAATTTCACACGGTTTTTCTGTATGTCCCAGAATAATTTTTGGCAATTACTCACAATTCCCCATTCCCCCGTTTTGCTTTATTTCCCCCCATTGTCCCCCATTTGCCTCCATCCCCCCATTTCCCCCCCGTTTCCCCCCATTTTGCCACCATTTTTCCATTTCCCCCATTTTCCCAAGCCCCTGCGGCTCGCGGGCTCATTCAGCTGCGGCCAGCGCGGACGCCTGTACAGGGGGACAGGCGATGAAGGCTGATCGGGCTGACGCTTCCAGTTGCGCTTCCAGGGGTAAGCGTGGGCCCATCGGTAGTGATGATCGCCTGGCGGACCTCTCGGCAAGCACCGCCCATGGCCGGTCCCCAAGCCCAGTACGGGGGTGGCCTAAGACGCCCTGACAGGTCAGCTTCAAGGCCTAGGGTGACGGAGAGCACTCCAGGAACAGTCGATCTGGTGAGTGGGCATGCCCCCATCCCATCGCTCCGGGCAGGTCGCATATCAAACCCTGGGAGCCCCGCCCAAATGATGGAGCAAAAGGCTGCCGAAGGATTCGGGAGTGTCCAGTGGCAAGGTCAAGCCTTCTTTTAGTGGTTCAGATGCCCTACTGGACGGGGTGGGGGGGGGGGGTTACAAGTTCTGGATGCCTCCCCCAGAGCCCCCCCCCCCCCCATGGGTAGGGGGTAGGCCCACAGTGGGTCAGGGCGTTAACTAACAACTCCAGGTCCTAACTACCCACTGTATGTCAGACATGCGGTTGGCCCTGTGCAATATGCTTCGGTCATCAGAGGTGCATTCTGACAGTACTGTGGGTTCAAGTCCAGCCGTCCTGTGGGTGCCTGCCTCCTGGGCTGCCCCCCCTCCCCCCTCTCAGGGGTAGGACATACGCAGTGCCTGCCCTCAAACAGTGCCTGCCTCCTCCAGGATTCGAACCCCCTCCCTCCCCCCCTTCTTTCTAAAAAAGGCTTGGCCCCCAAGGTATTGGGCTCTGGTGGGCGGAACTGAGGATATTCTGCCCAGGCGCATATAAATCCATAGACATAAGCCCAAATCCATTTCACAACGCCAAAGTGCACAGGGGCCTCGGACGGAGGGACAGTGGCAGAAACCCCCCCACCCCTGCCCCAGTGGCAGTGCAGACGTGAGCTTCGACCACCGTCACCTCCCCCAACCTGATCCGGCCTGGCCGGGCTGTGAAGTCGCGGGTGCAATCCATGCACCAGTCACTCACTCACCATACATCCCGCAAGTAACACATAGGCAGCGCCAATAACTCTTTGCCCCCTGACCACTCACAATGCATCACTGCAACGGCGGTGCACCCCCGTCACCCAGCGCACCTTCTCACTCCACTGTGCCCCCGTTGCCCCTCACCATGCCCGCTCCATAACTCCACGCACCGTGACCATTCACCATGCATCCCTCAATGGCCAAGCAGGGTGTACAACACATAAAGAGGGCCTACAACACATGGCGCATGGCAGCACTGTGTAATCTGGCATCGCACTCAGCCCATCCTCACTATGTATGTGTCAGATCTGCCACCGCATTCATTCGTGGGATCATCGTAGCACGGGACAACTCTGAACCTTGATCCTGAGAAGTCACCCTGAGCACCGAACAGAGGCTGAATGCTGCTTCACATTTAAGCACCAAATCGCTAGTTTGCACCCCCATCACTCATTCTACCGTGTAACACGAATGCACCCTGCCACAGCTCACCATGTTCCCCCACCATACACTATGCACTCCTGCCAAATGCGCCCCTCGAAGGCTCCAAAATTGCCGTTTGTAGGCTGTTCTGTGGCACTTGAGAAATTTCGAAAAATTGACTTTTGTGGAAAACCTTGTGGCAGCTTTGGCATGGATTGAGTTCATCATTTGGTCATTAGGGACCCAGCAGCAGCAGCTAGACCCGTGTAGCCAGGCCCATGGGCCCCGTGAAAGCTCCAAAAAATTGCTGTTTGTCGGCTGTCCATGGCACTTGAGAATTTTCGAAAATTTGACCTTTTTTGAAAAACCTTCCAACGGCTTTGGCTTTATTTGGTGATGATTTGGGTATTTTAGCACCCATGGGGGTCACTGTTGCTGCTAGGCCCATGTAGCCTGGGCCATCGGCCCCCCAAAAGCCCATAAATTGCTTTTTGTTGGCTGGTCAATGGCTGGTGAAAATTTTCCAAAATTTGATTTTTACCAAAAGCCTTCTGACGGCTTTGGGATGGGTTTGGGTCATCATTTGATGACCATCTTGGTACTCTAACACCCATGGCGACCCAGGTAGTAGGTGGCAAGCCCGTGTAGCCAGGGCCATGCTACGTGAGTCCCTATTGGGTGCCAGAGTACCCATATTGTCACCAAATGATGACCCCATCGCAAAGCAGCCGAAGGTTTTTGGAAAAGTCCAATTTTCAAAGATTTCAAGTGCCACTGAACTGCCTATGACAGCAATTTGGGGGTTAGAGGCCCATCTTTGTGATAGTCCCATGTAGCAAGGGCCATGGGCCCCCCAGGGGCCCCGAAATTGCGGTGTGTCGGCTGTTTAGTGGCACTTGAAATTTTGATTTCTGTTTTGTTTTTTTTTGTCCAACACCTTTGAGATTGGTTTGGGGCGGCAATTGTGATGTGTGGGTGCGCTAGTTCTGTACCATTGTATTCTGTACTACAGGGGGGTGTCAAAAGTCAGTGCGTATTAAAGTCAAAGTGGACGAAAGTGGCCATCCCCAAAATCCCAGAGCGTAGCTGCTCCCGACTCTGCACTCGGCTCCCGCCACTCAATACGCATGCTGGCCACACTTCATCCATCCTCACCTCTGACGCTGCACGCACACTTGGCACCCTTACCACTCAATGCACACGCTGGCCACACTTCATCCATCCTCAACGCTGACTCTGCACACGCATTTGGCACCCTTGCCACTCAATGCGCACACTGGCCACACTTTATCCATCCTCACCGCTGATGCTGCACGCGCACGTGGCACCCTTGCCACTCAATGCGCACACTGACCACACTTCATCCATGCTCACCACTGACTCTGCGCGCGCACTTGGCACCCTTGCCACTCAATGCGCACACTGACCGCACTTCATCCACCCTGACCGTTGACTCTGCGCTGACCACTCAATTTGCTGCCTTACTACACATGTGGTCTGTCTCCACGCAGCATTGTAACACAAGGTGTGGAGTCAAGGAGGGCTCCATGCTGAATGGCCGCCACACCTCCTCATCCTCTGTCCCTGCCCATCATATTCCACATCTGGCCATCGCAGCAGTTCCAAAGGGCTCAAAGGCAGGGATTGTTGAGGACGCCAACAGCCCTTTTGCGCACCAAAGGCTTTTGTGGTGCATCAGGGGGAGCAACAGCCCATGGAGTGAATTCTGTATGCGGACATGGTGGCTGCCTGTTGACAAAAAGAGGCAGCAAGCAACACAGGCACTGTCCAAAACCGACGAAAATCTCAAACATGTCGTCAGTACAGACCCGGGGTGTTCTCAATAGCCCTTTTCAAGGGCTTTCTGAATATACCCCACATGCCCCTACCTCCAGGACACTCAGCAGGCACAAATGAGGCAACAATGGCACCGGCCCCCGAAAACCCACCAAGTTGGCACAATCAGGGTAGGCACCGGGAGAGATATACATATATATTTGAGTACCGTCGAAGGTCAGCGAACCACTAGCGTGCGGAGGGCATTTGTGCCTCCGTGTTGCCTGTGGACGCCTCCGGCACCATCCCGTGCACGCACACTCGAGGCAGTGCACCGGATCCCTTGCTCAGGCAATCCCGTGCACGCTCTCGTACTCGAGGCATTGCACTGGACCCAAGACCTTGTCGAAGACTCCATGGATGTGAGCCGGAAGTAAAAGGGCGGCATGTGTATGCAAGGGAGAGTAGCACTCGCTCCCGCAGCTCTGCACCGCGCAGATCGTCTGCTGTCAGTGGCCCCCGGCGTGTAGTGTGTGCCATGTTTGCCATGCATTTGTATTCGCCCCCTGTCATCCCCCAAACACACTGTAGCACACGCTCCCTTGAGACTGGCGTGTCCACCATGGACACGCACATCAGATGTTACTGTAGTGCAAAATGTAGCAGTGCTTTCCCCAATGCAACCTTTCTAATCATCTCATACCCCCTCCCTTTGAAATCTCCCAACCCTTGCAATCCCCCCAGCGCGCACAGCCCACTGTGGTGGCCAAAGTGTACCGGAATCGCTGCTTGCGGTCCAGGATGCTTTCCTGCAGCCCAATCCCATTGTCACGGATGGCGGTACCGACAACATTGTGCAATTGACTGGCAGTCCCAACCCACCAAAACAATACCCTTGCACCCCCCCTCCCCAGGAGACCGTCACTTGGTGACTGTCTCCCCCCCCCCCCGCCCCTTGGGAGAGCGTCGCACGCTATGGGGGAGATTTCAGGGGGGGGGGGGCAGGGTAGTCATCTCTACTCTACTCTAATCTTGATTCTCGCAAACCTTGCCATGAACACCACATCTACGGTATGACGCATCGCGTGACGTTAGCAAACTGGCCATTGGGTCCCACACCTGTACCCAGCCGCTTCAGTTGAAAAATAGACTCCGTGGTCACACACAAAGGCGTCCCACAAGATTTGGCGTGAGCCCGTCGTGCCTTTCTGCAACGATACATGAGCTACCCAGTGGCCATGACGGCCTGTTCTAGTGGCGGGGCCCAAGTCAAACCACGTCTTTCTAGCCACCCCTGAAACGGTGTGACTCAAGGCTGTCGGGTGCTCGGCGACCTTCACCCGCAGTTGTCATTTAACCAGCCCGCAAAAACGGTCTCAAACAAGCCATGTGCTCACCTGTGGGCCCCATTGGCGGCTGACCAGGCTTACCCGGAGATACAGGAGGTGTATGATGGTATTAAAAAGGGGCGGGGGTATTGGTTGCTTGTGCAGGATTTCAAGGATGCTGGACAGAGATTTCGGGATGGTACGGATCTGATAGCAAGGGATCTGTAATGTGGACCTATGATGGTACTAAGCTGCTGGGTATGCGTGCGAGTGTTATCCCTTGGTCTGTTGGTCCGCAAACCATGCCCTCTGCACAGAACCACCATCTTTGAGATGCCTCTGAGGTTCTGCTTGGTTTGCTGCCTGCTGTGACAGGCAGCCCGCCCAAAGAGGCCGCTGCCTGTAAGGCGTTGCACAGCATTGCCAGGGCGGGACCAAGGCACGCAGGACCCCTCCCCTGTGCACTGCACCATGGGGTATGGCATGCACCTGCCGGTGGGTGGAACATCTGGAGTGCACTGGCACGGCCAGGCATCTTGGGAGCAAACCTGAGTGCTGCATGTTGGAGCCTCTTGCTCTGTTGGCACCCAGGGGATCTCTCCCAACTGCTGTCGAGCTGGAAGGTGTCGGCCCACGCAATGGTCACATAGTTGTCCATTCTGGCCAAAGCCTATGTACCACTGCAGGCATGCTCCCTCCCGAGCACCACAGGTACACAACGCATGCTCCAGAAAGTAATGCGGAGGGAATGGTTTGGGAACGAATGCGTAATAAGGAGCAAAGCCCATGGCAACAGGGTCAAGGGCCCTCCCGCGGGGCTTCCCAAGGCACAAGCTACCTGCAGTTTGGTGCAGAGCAGGGCCGAGTGTTCACAGGGTGTCACCCTTGGGCAGCCTTCACAATTGTACACTGTCCAACTCCGGACTCATACCACAGAACAGCCTGTGGTGCTGTCAGGTGCCCGTACACCTCGTGTATCATAGCCATCATCCGACGATGGTCGTCACCCTGGGCATCACACCCTCAACAATCTCAGATCGGGGCTAAGATATGGGGTGCATGGACCACGATACATCTGGTACCTGGCTGTACATTAGACAAGGGGGAGGGGGGTGCGCCCAGACATTTGGTCTGGGGCATGTGGCAAACAATGATGGGCAGGTTTGCAGCACCCATGTTGATGCCAACAAGCATAAGTTTAACACACAGTGACCTGTTGTCTGCCTCTTAGACTCACTGAGGCCATGGTTCGCCGCCCCGGAATGTGTTGTTTGACAGCCTTTTTGTGCACGCCTGGGATGTGGGGAAACGGCAAAAGTTAAACAGAGCAGTTTGAACTCCAGGCACACATCGCAGTGCCTGCATTGGAGCCGCTTCGCACTGTGCATTGTGCAGTGCCCCCCCCCCCCCCCCCTCCCCCTTGCCTCAAGCAGCACTGGGTCAACCCAGCAACGTGCAGATGTGGATCCCCTGGTGTGGTAGCCCCCGCTGAGGAATCCATCGGGAAATGAGGCAAATCATGATCCAATTTGCAGGTTCCTTCCCCGTCCCCTTGTAATCTCCCCCCCTTTGCAATCCCCCCCCCTGGGGGGGAACGGTCACTTGGCCCAAAAAGCATAGAAATACCAGGCAAAGAAAATTTTTACAAGGCACCGAAGCTGATTTGCACTGTGATACTATGGTACAGTTTTGTGGTGCAATCCCCCCCCCTTCCCCGGGGGGGAACCGTCTTTTTGTGGACCCCCCCCCCCCTGTGCGGGGGAACCGTCACAACATTGGGGGGGGGGGTTCTGACTCATTGGGAACGTGCAGCGACTGCTGGGGTGGCCTTCATGCAAAAGGAAGGGGGCTGGTCTGATGCACCACTGCAGGTTTTGGAATAGGCTATCTTCCCCCATGTCTCATACACTGTTTCTCCCTGTGGGGTAGTTTCTGTACATTCGCAAGCATCCAAACCTGCTTTGGATGTGCAGTAGCCTGTTCCCATTAGCATCTGTTCTGGGGCTCAGGCTGCATTTGCAAATTCACATTTAGGGGGAGTACCCGCCGCGGTGCGTGCGCGGTGCGGGTACTGGGTTTGTTCCGCAGAACATTTCATCCAGAGCCAATCAGGGGAACGGTAACGCCTCAGAGCCCACCAGGTACCATCTACAACTCCTCTCCCGGTAGACCATCTCCTGGAGAAGTTGTTCAAGTACCTGATGCGGTGCAGATACTCCCCCGTGGGCCTGAATTGGTACACAATTCATTGAGTTCACCCAATTCATCCTCTTTTTGCCACAGTTGGCCCGAAAAGTGACTGCCTTCTCTGCTTACTGGTACGACCTTTGTCATGCATGTGAGCGCCATCTACAGAGACGTAACACACTTGGTCTCAGGTTTGGGACAAATTCCAAAAACTGAAGTCAAAAATCAAGCCAATTGGGGGGCCAGTTCGATCGCAGAGCGGGGGAGCATCAGCGTTCCGGGCATCTTTTTGGGCCATTTTTGCTAAGGAGCCCTAATCCACGCTTTTTGCATGGCCCATTTCCGGTTGGGGTTATGGACCAGCCCCTTTCTAGTTGGGGATATGGATTGACCCCTTTCCGGTTGGGGATATGGACTAACCGCTTTCCGGTTGGGGATATGGACTGGCTGGTTGAGGATACCCACCCGCAGAAACCGGTGCTTTCATGTCGGGCACCAAAGGGTGTTTGGAGGCGGTTTGCTTGCGTTTGCAAGTATCTTAACCGTGTTGTACAAGAAATTCGCCATTGTCCCCATTTTCCGTTCTCAATGACACATTTCACGGACTCCATGCCCATCAGTTCTAGAGGTGGCATATGGAGTGCTGACCTGTGGAATTTTAAGAATGTGTCGCGTGTATACAAGGTAACCATTGTTGCTGTTGTTGCTGTTGATATGTCGGGATAGATAATATAAAAGTAGCGCACCGGGCACTCGCCGGGCAAACACCTCCCCAAAGGCTCTAACCAGGAAGCGCATGCGTTGACTTACGTTGCCATTTGCACTCATTAGCACATCATCAAGACATTTGTACTCATCCAAAGTCACTTGTTACCTGGGGGGTGTTTGTTTTCTGCTTGTAGGGACATAGTCCAAGGAGGGAAATCTGGGGGGTTAGTTGTCATGTGGGGGGTTAGCTGTTGCATGTGTCGATTGCGGGTTCAAATTTGGGTGCATTTCTGCACACCAATGGGTGCCAGTATTTGTGCTCATAAGAATGCGTGCTCCCTCACATTTGTCCGTTCCTCAATTGCAGCTTCGGAGTGATGCCTCAAGTGTAGAGATCAATTGGACATTGTGCCTTAATTTTCAGTTATGTGGGGCGTATGTCCGATGGACCACTACTAGACGGAGCCACTCCTGGCTCCTTCTCTATAGGAGCACCACCCATGGCACCGAGCACCGCCTTATTGTTACCTCTTGGAGCACTACCCCTAGGGAGGGCGCACCTTGCGCTGTGCAAAAAGTCGGCTGTTTTCATCACTGGTAGCCACGGGTCCCAGGGTCCTGAATTCTGCACCCTACAGCCCCTGCTAGTGCACCAGGGATTTTTTTTTGTCCGATGCTTGCCACGGGTCCCAGGGTCCTGAATTCTGCACCCCCGATGCTGTTTTGAATGGATCATGCATGCTTGTGTAGGTGGGTGGTTTTCAAGGGTGTTCCCGGAATAAACAACATAATAATTGGCGCTACGCCCGCGCTGTGCGAAAACACCCCCCCTGCTCCTCAAGGGCAAGGGCCCTTGATGGGCACCTCAAACCATGGGCATTTAGGCCCCCAGGGTATCACAAATCCCCTCAAAGAGGGTTGTTAGGTCATGCATAGGTGTGGAGTGCCACATACCCCCCCTTTTTGACGTAGCATACCCCAATGTATGATATTGGTTGGCCTGCAGCTGCCGCTGTGTGTTGATCCGAACCGAGCTCCCATTGCACTTTTTTCTTCTACATGGATCCCCCAACCAATGGTGGAGTCCTATCTCCCACTATCTCCACTTTTCCAAGATCGCGCCCAGTTTTAGGGCCCCACCGGTGAGGACTTAGCCGTTTTCAGGCCGGCATGGATTGGCGGAAAAATTGTGATTTCGCGGACAACCCCCGGGGGACGTTTGGGCCGTTGTTGGGTGATCATTTGGTGACAATGGGAGGGCGTATAAAGCCACGGGGAGCCATGTAGCACCAGCTAGGCCCTGCTGGTTGGCCCCAAAAGCGCTGTTTTGGGCCCGCTAGCCCCTGTGCAAAACTTGGTGGGCCTGTGGCGCTGAGCGGGGACCCCCAAGACGGAAGGGGTGATGTAGCCGCTTTGCCCACATGTGGGGACGGCAGGGGTTAGGTAGCCATTTCGGATTTGATCCCTTGTGTTATGCAGCCACTTTGCACACGTTGGGGCCCCGGAGACATCAAGGGTTAGGTCGCCATTTTTGCACTGACTGTTGGGGACCCAGAGACAGACAGCAGGGGTGATGCAGCCATTTTGCCCACAATACATGTTACATGTGTTGTGTTGAGGAAGTGGGATTCACAGTTTTGGTCTTATGTTGTGTGCTCTGCAGGGAATGGTTTGGGGTTGATTCTGGTCTGGTTGTGGGGCTTCTCTAGGGTAGGGTAAGCTGGGGCGAAAGTTGGGATATTTGGTACAAAAGTAGCTGGGGGTGCCGCATTCATGAGACCAGGGGAGTAGGTTGAGCTTGAGCCTGATGCCTCCCAACCCAGCTGCAGGGGGTCAATACTGTGAACAATTGTTTGCTGCATTGAATTTTGAATCTTGCAGTTTGAGCAGAGATTGTCATGAGATCATGGCCACGGACATTCACTCTGCAGTCTATGTGACCCACATGTGGCATATTTTGCCTAACGCCTCTCCTATACAGCCCATGTCTGGCAGACTCTACAGGATTTTACCAGACACATCCTCCACATGACCCATGCCCAACCAGACCCGTGGTTAGAAATGTGCGCACAGACCAGGGTTAGGCGTGCGCAAGCGTGCGCGGTGTTGGGTGGTAAGTGTGCGTGTGCGCCATCTCCCCGTCCAAGCGTGCACACACGTGCACTTTTTTTTTTTTGACCGGAAAGCCCTTTAAGTGCCTTGTCAGCACACAGTGCTCTTAAACAAAAATTCCACCGATGGTTTCCTGCAGAGAACCTGTGCATGACTACACAGGAGGTCCCCCTCCGTGTCCCCGAGCCCAAGCATACACAAGCGTGCGGAGGGTTGGGGTCTAAGCGTGCGTAAGCGTGCATACTCATGGAAAGTAGGCGTGCGCAAGCGCACACACACACTTCTAACCACGGGTCTGTGCCCAACAGATTTTGTTGAAGCGCCCCCTATATTGCCCTGTTAGACGCGCCCCTGGCCTGTGCAGTCACATGTTGGATGTATAAAAGAGGAGGGAGAACCAGCAGTAGGTCCTGTTAGTGGATGCCAAGCCATAGCTGCACAGGGACCTCCATTGCTGCCTTGCTGACCCGCAGCTTGACCGCCCACCAAGCCCATCACGGTCCACTTCTCAATGGCCACCTCAAGGCTGCTGAAAGCTACTCGCCAAGGGAACAATTAAGGAGAAGTGGCCACATGGCAGAAAGAGAAGTGTCTCAGCTTGTCATGGGAGCCCCCCCCCCCCCCTCTTCTGTAGAAGCTAGAGTCTTGCCTCAGCTACAGCAGGCGTAGGGACCGTATTAAGCAATTTTTGGGACCTAATTTAATTGGGTACCAAGTGTAGTGCAGCCATATAAGACATGGGTTGGGTGACGAATTTGCCACTTACATAGGGTCATGGACACATTTTTTTTGTGAATGTTTCCAACCCACATAGCTCTGATTTTGGGATATTTGTGCCCGTGTGTTGGTAGTTGTATGTGTCACGCGCAGGCTATGGCCTTGTCTAAGCTGCAGTAGGCATAGGGACCGCATTAATTTGGGACTTATCCGTAGCTTAGACCTGGGGGGGGGAGGGGGGGGCGACAAAAATTACAATTCATGGTTCCAATTTCACTGCTCTCATGTTCTGTTTCTCACAGCCCTCCCAGAATCTCCCCACCAATTATGTATTCCACAATTCAGAGCCCAAAAGGTATGGCACAGTGTGTCTGTGTGTGCAACGGAGGGAAAGGCCGTGCATACGAGAAGGCTAAGTGCACCTGCGTGTGAGAGGGATTTGACGATCATGATTGATGAAGGCACATGAAACAGGCAAACACCTCGCCACTATGCACGCACGCAGGCACCGCCAAATGTGCTTCGTCGCCCTGCTCCTGCTTGCGTCCTCTTCCCTCTGGAGCCATGGCTTGCAATCCACAATTTGCTGCACAGGCGCCGTCGCCGAACAATCCTCTGCAAAGAAAATTGTGCTGGCTGGCATCAGCATTGGGGTTGGGATGGCCTCTCTGTGCGCGGCAGTGTCTTTTGCAGCCGCACCCACGCAAACTGTTCAGCTGCACACTGTTGCACCAACAGGTATGCCCCCCGTGTGCAGGGATGCATTGGAACGGCTGACAACCATAGGAGTAGAGAGGCTAACCCCCGTGGAGGAGCCTCCCAGCAAGCAGAACACGCACCCCCTCTGGATGTTGTACCCTCCCCCCCCCCCCCCTGTCTAGCCCCCCCCCCCCCCAGGGGGGGGACCATCACTAGGCCCATGAACAATAAGAAATCAATAAAGAATCACAGGTGCCAACCCGCCGAAGAAAATTTTTAGTTGGGTTATACTAGAATTGGCAGCTGGGGAGTGGTGTTCGGTCCCCTCCCCCCCAGGGGGGGGACCGTCACTTGGTGACTGTCCCCCCCGGGTTGGGGGGGGACTGTCGCCCCTGGGGGGGGGGGGGTATGTCAGTGACGCCCCAAGCCGCTAGTACCAGGCTCTCACCACCCTGTCTAGATCTTTATGCACTTGTCGTCCAGGATGTGTTCAGGGAATCAGATTCATTGTGCTGGTATTTTCTCACGCACAGCGGGATCAGGTTTGGGGTCACACAATTTCTGGGTACAACAGCTGCGGATGATCACAGATTGTAGTTGGCAGGTCACTGACAGAAATCGCTGGCCAGCCGGCGCTTTCTTGAGGTTCGGGTTTCCAGAGTTCCATAATTTGTTCACTGCAGTCAGGGCAGCTGTGGGCCAAGTCCCAATTCTGGGTGGGCGCTGCTGCTGGGGATACTGTGATTTCACTTCAAGGATGCAAACAGTTGAGAGGTTGAGTTGCAACGCTGATTTGCTGTGAAGAAATGCAGGGGGAGGGGGAATTGAGGTCCGCAATTTTTCGCAATTTCCCACAAACTTTCCGCAATCTTTCCGCAATGTCCCGCAATTTTCCCGCACTTTTTCGCAATTAGGGATGACCCTCCCTCAGCGCAATCCCCCCCCTCCCCCTGATAAATGGCATTTGATGTCTTGACCCCATGGCTGGCTGTGAAGTTCGAATTTGTTGACACTGTCCGAGCACTCACGAGGCACGCGTAAAGTCTGAGCACCAAAAGAACACGTTGGAATTGGTTGGTTTTGTTTTTGTCGTCTCTATGCTGATAGTAATTGACTCCGTGCGTATTTCTTGGGGCTGCTTATAGAGTTTTGGTACATTCTTTCTGCTTCAGGATTGCAGCCCATTGCTTCAACAATGTCGGGTTTCCAGCAGGTTTGTGGTGTATGGTGTGCCCAATGCCTGTTGTTTGCCCTAAGGGTATGAAATGAAGGAGAGATGGGTTGTCATCCAATGTCAGGAATTGTCTCTATGCGTAGACTAATCTTGGACTAATCTTGGAAGCCATACTGTTCAGACTCCCAGTGGTGTGCCATTTTGGTTGGCAAGTTCATGTGAACTTCGTGGCAATACGTGGCAGCAATCAATCGGAATCTTTCAAATGTCTCAAGTGCCATTGAATCAATAAAGGTGAGGGTACCTTTCTCCCAAGCCTTCTGTCTGTGCCAGATTACATTTGAGCTGGGGGCGGAGGGGCATCCACTGCTGCACTACAAGATACCAGGTGAAGGGTTGGGGGAGCCAGCCCCACCCCACCCCCAAGGACAGCGCACAACCGTGGCGGATGCTGCAGAGATTCCAGAGGGTGATGACCGCTGTCAGTGTATGGCCAAGGGCCACGCGATCATTTTTGGCACTGCCAATGTACCCAGTGAGAAGCTTGGGCCCGGCAGGGATGAAGTTGGCACCTCAGACAACCACAGCAAAGCCTAATGTCCGCATCTTAGAATATGGCTCGTACAAACCCCCCACCCCCCATCAGAGCATCAGAACCCCACCCCCCCTCTTTGTCCCGTCCGATCCACGTGGGGGCATGAGAACCGACGTTTCATGCTGTGCTGCAAGGGCTGTTTCACCACAGACTCTCACCTGAGTCCTCTCCTGACAGATTTCAAGTGTTTTGGTGTCTTGTTTCGGATACTCCACGATGATGATCATCATTGGCCAGCACTGTTTGTGCTCCTGGTGGCTTGTCTTGACACCACTCTAGAATGGGGAGGCCGTTCCCTTGTTTTATGGTGGTGACCCGGGGGTACAACATGCATAGGGCAGGTCTGAAGATTGTTTCCATTCGGTAGGTGTGAAAAGGTTGTTCGTCAATCCAGCAGGTGCCCCTTGGGGGACAATATGCACACGTTCCTGAAGGGAACAGGGTTGCCAACCAGTCTCCCCCTAGCAACGCGAGGGGCCACTGTGGATATGACCTCTACAGCCCGTGGAGTGCCGGACTCAAAGAGGGTCGAGACGGCTAACCCTCTTTGAATGTGGTGCGCAACGGGCTTCAGGGAACATGTTTCGCAAGATGCATGCAAACAACAAGTCAAACACCATTGCCCTGGGATGGCCCCTCAGGCTGTCCCCTTGGGGGGGGGGGCAGAGTTCGTATATAACCCCCGCCCCCCCCCCCTTGTAAAAGCTTCACCCTTGTCCAAGCTGTAGCAGGCGTAGGGACCGTATTGATTTGGGACTTTTGTGTAGCTTCTACAGGGGGGGGGGGTACCTGAAATCTATTCGGCATGAACTCTGGGGTAAGGGGGAGTATGGGCCACACCCGCCAACAGTGCAGTAGCCACCAAAACCTAGACCACACCTATAAACATTGACGTCTGCTGAGTGTTAGGCCGCACCCGCAAACAATTGCACAAAGGACCGTCAATACTTAATATTACCAATAGTTGAGTGACGCTCGCCATCACTGACGCTCCCCAAGAAGGGTTGCCATGGGGACCCTCGCTTGGGTCTCCTATGGTAGCGCTACTTGGAGATCCCACAGGCAGTGCCACGCAGCCTACGGGCCGTCGCGCCATACTTAGGGAGCGCACCGTGCGCTGTGCGAAAAGCCAGCTGTTTTTCACCACTGGGTCCTGAATTCTCCACCCTACAGCTGCTGGTGCACCAAGGATTTTTTGTTTCAGTCTGATGCTTGCCACGGGTCCCAGGGTCCTGAATTCTGCCCCCCCGATGCTGTTTTGAATGGATAGTGCATGCTTCTGTAGGTGGGTGGTTTTCGGGGGTGTTTCCGGGATAAACAACATAATAATTGGTGCTGTGCGAAAACGCCCCCATACATACATGGGTATGGGGGGGAGAGGCTATGGCGTGCCGACTCTCCTTCCAACTGTATCTGGTATTCAGGGCCAGTGCCTGGAGCTGGTTATGGATATGACTGACAAATACCGAGGAAATGAGTGCGTTGTATTACCAGCTTTGCCACGCCCCTCGACATCCTTACCAACTCCACATGGTGTAATACCCCACTCCCGTTACCTGGCGCTTCTTCTTGTTCAGAACCGCATTCCTGTTGCTCAACGCACCAACATGGCAGCCGTGCCCGCTCCCTACGTATGCCATCCCTCATCATTCGCGTGCTGTTGTCATGTCCGCGGAACTGGTCATGGGCCATAAGCCGTTCCACGAGTTGTTGGTTAGTGCCGGACCATATCAGGCGCTTACGAGCGTGGAAATGAGGCTCGCGCTGCAGTGCGTGTGCTACGCCGTTTGGAAAGGCCCGGATTGAGCAGACGTACCCCAAGTGCACTGCATGAATTTGTTCAGGGCGTCGAGGCATCTGAGTTTCCGATGCACGAGAACGTCATGTTTGCCAATGTGCAGGCCCAGTCAGTATGTCCTGCGTTGTATTTGGTGATGCACCCTTCCTTGTCTGCCCGAGGTGACCATATCCCACCTCAAAGTCATCAAGGGTCGAGTTAGAGTTTCGGCCAGAGCCAGGGATAGGGCAGCGCTTAGCGGCTCAAGGGAGGGGGCTGGTTAAGGGCGCCAGGACAGAGCTGTAACGCATGGTGACACACCCGATTGCATCATCAATCTTTTTTTTTTTTTGGGATGGTGGTTGAGCTGTTCAAAGCCTATGCACGTTGCCAACTGTAGTAAAACAGAGAAACATGGAGTAACATAATTTTTGTTACAAAAAGTTTTTTCCTCAGTTTTGAAAGCGAGCAAAAAATATCTCTTCATAATATTCTGCTCGGTTTTACTTTATCTTGGTCCTTTTTACTCAGTGTCAAAATTTTTTCTCAGCTTTTAAATTGATCTTTTTTTGAAAAAGAACAAAAATATTTCTGACTCATGTTTGTTATTGGCTGGCAACATATTTTTCTTGTACCTCCCTGCACTAGAGACCCTGAAATGGCAAGGGTTGTGTAGTCTTTTTGGGGGCAAACCCAACCTCTAGTGTCCAATGGCCAAGGGCGCATTTTTGCATGTGTTGGTGTCTGTATTGTGAGTGCGACCCGGCGTACACGTAGAACCAGCGTATCATTACCACGCAGCCACATTCTACCCCACGCCCTTGTGGAGACCATTGGGCCCTCTTCTTCGTACATCTCTCCTTTTGTTGCTTGAGCGTGCATGCCACTTTGCATGCATGCTCCTTGTCCCCCCCAGCAAGGGGCAGGTTTACTCTGATGTCGCTCGGGTTAGGGTTGGGGTTGTACCTCGGTTGTGTCCCTCTGCGGCAGGGGTAGGGTGATCCATCGTTGATTACCCAGACGCACGATGTCCATTTGCGGCACCGGCTTCCAGCCTTTCAAAGCACAGTCCCATCGGCTGTGATTGCATGTTGTCGATGTCCTGAAAATAGTTTGACAGCGGACACTCCGCTGGTTCTCCTTGGTGGCCAGGCTCAGATTGGGAATGCGCATCCCACCCTCCTAGGACCAGCGTCAATGGTATTGCATGACCATTGCTGACCCCGTAGCCCCCACACTCACCGCATACCACTCCTCACCGCATGCTCCGCACTTCAACTCTGCATCGCCGCTTTTCCCCCAACGTATTCATTTTCTTTGTACCATTGCTCTTTTGCCCCCGTCCACCCCTGAGACCCATTCCATGCTGCCGCATTGGATCCGCAATGCCGATCATCCGCATCTCTATCAGGGCCCACAGTCGTTCTTCTGGAGACTGAAGGTGGGATCTGCGCTGTTTGTCGTTGCGACCGTCTGCATTGAGGCTGCTCGCCACGTGTTTGGCGGGAGGCCTTTGGCCATGGCTGCCCACACTGGCATCAAGGTGTGCAAGTAGAGCAGGATCACCGGAATGGGTCAGAGGCCAAGCAATGTCTGCCAGGAGCTGTTTGCAGTGGCTGGTTCGGGGCTGTCCTTTGGGAATGAGATCGTTCTTTGTTTTTCCTTCCCTCAGGACGACCGCAGGTTATTGGTGGCAGGATTGGTTTAACCGACGGCGGTTGGCACCCAACCGACGGCGGTTGGCCGATGGCCAACCGTACTGACTCGTCGGCTCTGCGGAGGTTCGGGTGTACTAGAGGCCGGCGGGTGTTTTTGTTTTTTTTTTTGAGTCTGAAGGACAGCCCTGGGCTGGTGGCGCTGTTGAATGAATGTGCTGGTTGCTTTTTGATGCTTTTGTTTTATAGCCTCGTTTGGGATGGCAGAAACAATTCCGTGTGTGGGGGAAGGGGGGAGGGGACTGAGGAACCCCCCCAAAACCGCCTGTGGTGGTTCCAGAAAGGGGATCCTTTGGCAGGCCTGTTCACAAATGCTCGTTTCCCTGTCACACCTCCAAGACCGCCATCTGTCAAAAACGGGGGCGGGGCGGGGGGGGGGGGGTTGCATACCAGGACCCGGCCCAGCTGCCGCCCTTTGGATTATGGATGTTGGCACGCCTCTGTGGGGCAATCAAACCGCAGTAGTACGGCCGCACTATTTCAAGTTCAACTTTTGGAGGTCGTGTCGCAGGGTCCCCGAGGCACGTGTGATGTGCCTTCATGTGCTGTGCAGAACCCCCGTACAGCGGCACGGCATGGTCGCATGGCTCCTGTGGCCCATATTCATGCGGTGAGTTGCGTGTGTGCAGTGGAAGTGTTTTGTTGGGTCCCCCCGTGTCTCTATTATTGCCCTAAAAGCCTGTGAGAACTGGTGCGGTGTGTATTGACGACGGCAAAATGACCAGTGCAGCAACTGGTGCGGCTTTAGTGCTTCCGGTGGCCAGTGCACATAAGCAATCCTCGACCGCCCCAGCATTTGCTGCACAGCCCAATTCGCACTGGGGTGGGTGGTGTGCTATGACGGGTGTCAATACGACTGCAGTTGAGTAGTTGCGCTGGTGACCAAACGTGGTCCAGAAAAGCAACGTGTCACAAACCCTCAGCTTACGCATGTCCGCACCTTTCGTTATGCGGAACCGATGCCACGCTGTTTCATTTCCCACCCGGACTGCAGTGTTCTCATGCGTGTGTGCGCGGGGATTCCTGCTGTGTGCTGTACAGGACAGGGGCTTTGCTTTGTGTGTGGCCTTCCCCACGGGGGACGGGGGTGAGGGTACAAAAAAGTTTGTGGGCCTCTCTGAAACGGGCCTCTCATTTATGGCTCTCCATTCACAATTTTATTTTTCTCTCGAGGAATTTATTTTGGTTTTGTTTGGGTGGGTGGTTTGGTTGGTTGGGGGTCCGCCCCGCTCAGCCCTGCCCCCCCCTGTGGTTACCCCCCCCCCCCCCCCCGTTTGTTTGTTTTTTCAATAGGCGTTCACCAAAACAGGGGAAGTCTCCCACCATCCATGTAGCCTGCCGGCCTGGCCCTGTGCTGGCTGCTGCCCAGGGGGGTCCTTGGGGAACTAGATTTTTTTTTGTTTGGGACCGGCCTAGGGACCGCCAACCACCAATCGCCACCAACCACCAACCACCAACCGCCACCAACCACCAACCACCAATCGCCACCAACCACCAACCACCAACCACCAGCCGCCAGGCGCCAACTGCCAACTGCCAACCGCCACCAACCACGGTTGAACATATGAGCTACACGCGGTCTTTATACAAAACTGCCGTTCAGGAGCACTTTTTTCCCCCCTCTTAAGGACCCCCCTGCTGCTGCCGAAACCCCACCCGATTGCAGTGCTCTTCGAGCCCCAAATATGTTGACCTGGGTCTGTGCCCCTCCCACGCCAGACACATGGATGTGCCCGGGTGAAGGGGCGGATGTGAGGGGTTTCGCCACCCAACCCCTGCTCTCTCTTTTCTGACAGTCCACCACTGCATTGCGCGCTGAATCCGGCGAAGGTGTGTCCTGCTTTGTGAGGCTCGGCTTTATTGGCTGTCGTTCATGCGCACCACCGCCAAGCGTTGGGTTCGCTGGGTCCAGTGCGGAACCGGATTCCTTGCCACCTCATCTCCATCCATCGGGAGGGCTTGAAAGGCAGGGTATCATGCCCTAACGGAAGCCAAAAAGACCAACTGGCCAATTCCAGACGTGCCACTACCGTCCGGTAGGGATATTGGTTCTCAGTAGCAAACCGGCCCCGCACCAAAGGCCACTCAGTAATACCCGCCCCGCACCACCAGAACTCAGTAGTCCAGCGGGTGGCTCAGTAGGACTCTGCTCCATCTGATCATGTCTGAGCTGGCAGACGCTAGCGGCAAGTCTGGGCAATTCCGGATTGGATGCGTGATCTTCGGATGCCAGACGTCCCATGTGCTCCGCCACTCTCAGCACCACTGCCACCGATTGATTGCATCCCGGAAAATCCGTTTTTCGTTATCGATGGTTCGTGGATCCCGGGTGGTTGGGTGGCCTCCAACGCGGATGATACGACACCGCACAAGAACCCGTTGACCCAGCCCCGTCAGCATCTCTTGTCGCAAGCAAAGGGACATCCAGGCACCAAGAGCGAGTCCAGAGGTGACACGGGTGACCGTCCGGAGCTCTGAAATGCACCCAGCAGTCTGATGTGCTGTGCACCAGGGGTTGCCATAAGGACGCTCAGCCTTTTTTTTTTTTTTTACTAAGGCAGCCACTCTCTGATGTTTGGTGGCTACCCACCAACCGCCATCGGTTACCCACCAACCGCCATCGGTTACACACCAACCGCCATCGGTTACACACCAACCGCCATCGGTTACCCACCAACCGCCATCGGTTACACACCAACCGCCATCGGTTACCCACCAACCGCCATCGGTTACCCACCGGCCGCCATCATAGGGCGTATTGGACACTCCGAGTTTTTTTTTCCTTTTCATTATGGCAACCCCTGCTGTGCACGGGAGAACCTTACCTGGAAGGATTCGAATGGCTGCCCCCATGCCGGGCCTCCCAGGCAGGATTTCCACGGTTCCAAAGCATCCAATTTTGTCAGAGCCGCAACTATCGAAGCGGTTGCACATTTGTTGGGCAGGTGGCTTGGAATGAATTGGGGCCAGGGATGTATTACAACGGCTGACGACCACAGGACGAGGGAGGTTACCGCCTGAGGGATGTACTAGAACGGCCGTACCCTGCAGGTGGGGGGGGGGTCCCCCCCCCGGGACCCACCCCTTCGTCCCCTTCCAATGTTTGAGGCTGACAGCCTAAATTTTGCTTCGATGCCAAGAGATTTTAAGCTTCAAAAATTTTCGGCCCCCCTTCGGCGGGGACCATAGGGGGACCCTGGGAGTAGGGGGGGTCCCAGCCAAACCCCCTTGTCCCCCCTCCCCTTCGGCGGGGACCACAGGGGGGCCCTGGGAGGAGGGGGGGTCCCAGCCAAACCCCCCTCCCCCCCCTTCTAATACATCCCCCCCCCCCCGGCAAACAATCAGATATCGAGGCCTTGTGCCCCCCCCCCCCCCGCCCCTGGACCCAGATTTTGTAGTGGGAAAAATTTACTGATTTTACTGAAGGAATTATTGAGTTGGGCCTTTTTTGGTACACAAACTGTTGGGTTCCAGACCCCCCCCCCCCCTCCTCCTCTAATACATGCGTTTTGGCGATGTGATGAGGGCCCCAGGCGCCGTCGGCGCGGTTGTGGATGGGGGAGGGCAACATATCCGCCGGGAAGGGGGGCGCAATAGGCCTCTGGCCAGCCCCAGCCACAGCCATGAGGGCTGCCGCAGCTGCCAATGCTGGCCGTGCCCCTGGCAGAGGGGGGGGGGGGGCGGGGGGCAGGATTTCGGCGCCCCCCTGACAGCCCCCGTCCCGTGCCCTGTCGCATGTCCCCCGTTGGTGCCCCTCCAAAGGCCCCCGTGCGGGATCGGAACACCTCCGCGAGCGAGGCCCCGGCCCCTCGGGCTGCCCGGCTGCTCAGCTGTCGGTGTCTGTGCGGGGGGGGGGGGGCTCCCCCTCAGCTCTGCGGGTGCCTTCGGGGGGGGGGGGGGCTCGCATGCCGTGCCCGGTGGGCCCTGCGGCAGTCCCCCGGACTTCCAAACTCAGCATCCGGATCAGGGCGGCGTTGGTGGTTGGGTGCCGCCTGCACGCCCTTGTCCTCAGGAACGCCGGCAGTGGCTGAGATCGAGGATGTGATCGAGGTCTGTGAGGCCGGGATGGGGTTGAGGCCCGACACCCCCGGCATGACCAATGGGCGACTGGGGAGGACAGGGCCGCTCTATTTGACGGCGGAGGGGCAACCCCTCGGCCCCTCCTCGGCCGGGCCCTGCAAACAATGCCTCGGGGGACGCAATCCCATTTCACAAAAGAAAAAATTTCCGGATGATTTTTGGTACACAAACCCAGGACCCCCCCCCCCCCCCACCAGGGGTGCATTTGAAGGGAAGGGGCCTCAGAGGTGGCCCCAGAGGCGGTTAGGCAGGCGGTTGGAGGAGGTTGCCAAAGCGGTTGGGGGCGGTTACTGTCGGTTGCAAATGCCATTGAGGCTGGCGCTCGGTGTCAGGGGGACAGTGGCTGGGCATAGGCTGGGCGCCCTGGAGGGGGGGGGAGAGGTATGCATCCCTGCCCCCCCCCCCCCTCCTCTTCGTGCAGCCCCCACCCCCCCCTTTGCGTAGCCCCCCCACCCCCTTTGCGCAGCCCACCCAGCCGCCCCCCAAGCAGCAGAAAAATACCCAACAGATGGGTCAACACTCGAAGCGAGAGGCTTGGGCAGGGCACGGGAGTCCAGCGCCTGTTCCATGTCCGAAAGCGCTCTCATGACAGGCCCCCTCTGGGCACTGCCCAGACCCCGGGGGACGGGCAAGCGACAGCAAGTGGCCATGCACTTCAGTGGGTCATGCCACAGACGCGGTCCCGTGCGCAGGGCCGCTGTACAGTGCAGGAGTCGCCGCTGGAGAGGCTGCAGGGGGCTCACTGGCGGAGAAGGAGGCCTCAGAAGTCAGGGCAGTACACCGAACGGCCGCCCTGGGGCAAGAACAGAAAGGGGACCCAAGGCTGTATCAGAACGGCTGACCCCCACGAGAGGAGCCCCCCCCCCCCCTTGACCAAAGGGACCGTCGTGGGAAAAAACGAAGTTTACCGTCGGGAAAATCTGATCAGGCCATTTGTAGTCCACAGACTCTTGGGTCCCAGAACCCCCCCCCCTCTTCTATGACCAAAGGCCTGTGTCATGGGGGTATATCCGAGCTCGGTATCCGTTGCTCATGGCCCTCTCTTCTGACACATCCTTTGGGAGTGGGGGACTCACAGCAGAGTTGTTGTACTGGGGCCATCCATGGGTTTTGCGGTGAGCGGCTGGAAGTGATCTGAAAGTGCAATGGCCTGTCGTGTTGACGCGGATGCCCAAAAGGACACCTCCGTGTTCATGTTTTCACCGTCTTCACTGGGGGAGGGGCGTGGGCTCAACAGGGTCCTTCCCACCTCAGTGCCGCACAGCGTGGCCTTGTTCTGCAGGCCCCAGAGATGCGGTGGCTCTTTAGTGTCTCGACGCTGCATGAAGACGCCACAAGTCACAGTTTTGGCAACAGTTTTGCCGACGAAGTGGAGAAGTGCAGGCGTGTGAAGCAAAATCTTCGAATGATACAGACCTTTTTTTGCTCCGTATTCTTGAACTCCTGAAGACAAGTTTGTTTGATGGCCAGTGCTTTGGAGCCCCCCCCCCGAAGGGTTGGGGATGTCATTTTGAGACATCTGTCGAGAAGGGGGGGGGGGGTAGGGAAGGGGTGAGGAAGCAAAGGACGGTAGGAACATTGAGTTTCTTGGGATGGCCTCGCTCCTACAGAAAGAAAGGCAAGAAAAGCTGAGGAAGATCCAGGAGCTCAAGGAGCAGGAGAAGTTCATGCGGCTGGGCACTGGCACTTATGAGTGCCAGGATTGTGGATTCAAATACGAGGCCAAGGCAGGGGACCCAGAGTACCCTATCGCACCGGTATGACTGCGCAGTGCTGTGCAATGGTGCGGCCACCCGGACGCCCCCCCAAATGAGATTCTTCGCCTGTCCAGCCGCCCTCTGAATGAGTTTCTTCGGCACTGTTCATCAAATGCAATTGTGGCAATTGTGTGTTTTTTTTCCGGCATGTCGGGGCCCCACCTGAGATGGCATCCAACCAGGCAATTGCTGAGTGTGGCAGACGCCCTAGACACACCGGGATTGAGGGGCGGGTGGGTGGTTCAAGGGCATTTTTCAGTGAGTCTGGGAAGAGTGGACCCCCGGCCCCAAGGGTGGGGTTTTCCTGGGTGCTGGGGTTGCTGGGGCCCACGGATTGGCAAGGGGGGCCAAGGCAAAAAGCACAAGCGAGATGCTACGAAGCCCTCTGCATGTGGCGGCCATGGTACTGTGTTGTCCGGCAATGAGGCTTCAACTGTGGAGATGGGTGGTTCTGCATCCTCTTCCGACCCACACTCTGAGTGATGAACGTCGCCTTCCGTGACAGCGAACATTATTGGGGATAGGGGAACACCAAGTGTCCCCCCATCCCCCAGCCCCGACCCCAAGACCCACACCACTTGGGACCAACAGTTTTTGACAACAAGGTGCTTACGCAGGCTGCCCAAGGGGCACAGGATGGCATCCCTGATGTTGTTGTGGTTGTTGTCATTGTGTTGTTGTTGTGTCACTATTGTCGTTGGCATCAGTGTTGTTGTTGCCAATGTTGTTGTTGTTGTTGTTGTTGTTGTTGTTGTTGTTGTTAATATTGTTGTTGTTGCCATTGTTGTTGTTATGGTTGTGGTCGTTGTTCTTGTTGTTGATATTGTTGTTGTTGCCATTGTTGTTGATATTGTTGTTGTTGATATTGTTGTTGTTGCCATTGTTGTTGTTGTTGTTGTTGTTGATTTTGTTGTTGTTGATATTGTTGTTGTTACCATTGTTGTTGTTATGGTTGTGGTCGTTGTTCTTGTTGTTGATATTGTTGTTGTTGCCATTGTTGTTGATATTGTTGTTGTTGATATTGTTGTTGTTGCCATTGTTGTTGTTGTTGTTGTTGTTGATTTTGTTGTTGTTGATATTGTTGTTGTTACCATTGTTGTTGTTATGGTTGTGGTCGTTGTTCTTGTTGTTGATATTGTTGTTGTTGCCATTGTTGTTGATATTGTTGTTGTTGATATTGTTGTTGTTGCCATTGTTGTTGTTGTTGTTGTTGTTGATTTTGTTGTTGTTGATATTGTTGTTGTTACCATTGTTGTTGTTATGGTTGTGGTCGTTGTTCTTGTTGTTGATATTGTTGTTGTTGCCATTGTTGTTGTTATGGTTGTAGTCGTTGTTCTTGTTGTTGATATTGTTGTTGTTTCCAATTGTTGTTGTTATGGTTGTGGTCGTTGTTCTTGTTGTTGATATTGTTGTTGTTTCCAATTGTTGTTGTTATGGTTGTGGTCGTTGTTCTTGTTGTTGATATTGTTGTTGTTGCCATTGTTTTTGTCATGGTTGTGGTCGTTGTTCTTGTTGTTGATATTGTTGTTGTTGCCATTGTTTTTGTCATGGTTGTGGTCGTTGTTCTTGTTGTTGATATTGTTGTTGTTGCCATTGTTGTTGTTATGGTTGTGGTCGTTGTTCTTGTTGTTGATATTGTTGTTGTTTCCAATTGTTGTTGCTATGGTTGTGGTCGTTGTTCTTGTTGTTGATATTGTTGTTGTTGCCATTGTTGTTGTTATGGTTGTGGTCGTTGTTCTTGTTGTTGATATTGTTGTTGTTGCCATTGTTGTTGTTATGGTTGTGGTCGCTATGGCCCCACTAGCCGCGCACTGCAGCGCCATTGTAGCTTGCAGTTGCAGGGTCATGGCCTGCCCGAGCCAGTGCAGTTTTAGCCGGTGGTGTTGCTTCTTGCTGAAGCGCCAACGACAGCGGCCAAGGCGAGCCGGTGTGCCGCACCTGGGGCCCAACCTGCAACAGTGCAGTCCACTGGGGACATCGAGTTAGAGCTGGTCTTGGGGTCAGCCTGAGAGGAATTTGTAGTCATTGCCGGCCCCCGCCTCCCGGTCCAAGTGTCGGTTCAGCTCCAGGTCCCAAAGGCCGCCCTCATGAGCCATGATGACACATCATCCAATGCTGCGCCTCAGCTGCGGTTGGGCACAACCCCTCGTCGTACAGGGGGGGGGGGGGATTTCGCGACGGGAATATTTCGCTGTGGGAAATTTCGTGTTTCAAATGTGTGCGAAATTTCCCGCTCAATTTTCAGGCCACTGTGCGAAATAAACCCGGCGCGAAATTTTCTCGTGCGAAAAATTCCCGGTGCAAAATTCCCCCCCCCCCCCCCCCCCTGTATTGCCATGTGCCTAGACGGCCCATTGCGCCAGCTATGACTTCTGCTGTGCACAAAGAAGCCGCCGTCTCAGAGAGGGATCGGTCGCTGGTCAGTGCCGTGGCACCTCCTGAGAAAGCTGGTTGCAAAATCGTCCCCCCGCCCCCCGACCCTTCCCACAGCTCCCACAACTCCAGTTTCTATTGAAACTAGAGTCCAGTCCCCCCATCTATATCTCCGGTACAAAGGCGGGTGGCAACTTCGCACGGCGAAAAAACGTAAACCCCCCCCCCCCCCTGCCCGTTGTCCAAGACACAGCCGGGTCCCCACTCCTTAGTGCAGTATATACGCCCTCTGTATCGGAGACAGGGCACATCTTGTGCTGTGCACAGGGAACTGTATTCGGCACAGGGAACTGTATTCAGGAACAAAAGGGCACGGATAGGGAGACACCATCAACAAATTCTACGGTGAAGAGCGGTTGGTAAACGCGTACATCCATGGCCTACGGCCGAGAGGACTGCCTGTTGTGGGGGGTCCTGAACTGGGGACCGGAATGGCAGACTGATTCACAGCACATCTGGTGAACCAAAGGGCCAACAGTGTTCACACTTGGTGACATGGATGAGTAACTGTGTCCCAAGGGTGTGTCTCATAGTGACATGCGCAGTTCACGTTAAGCTCTTGCAGACATCTGCAAATGGTTCTGCATTGCACTGTGCTGCAGGGGACACAGTTTGCGGATCTCCCTGAAGACTGGTCCTGTCCCGTCTGTGGGGCTCCCAAGGGCAAGTTCGAGACAGGTGTCCCATTGCCGTCCCAGTGTTGTGCGGCGTTTGGTTGTTGTTGAAGCCCCCAAGAAGTGGGGTGCACACTCTGGCTCTGCCAGCACCCTGCAGTCCCTGCCTTCTACTCCGTAATGCCCCGCTGTTTGCTCAGATGTGAGTCCTCCAATGCGCAGCAAATCCCTCGGGAAGTCGGGTTTTCACTGTTTTGGGAGGGGGTGGGGGGGGTTTGGCACAAGGCCTTGGGGGGTTGGCTCTGTTAGCCTGTGGCGGCGCCTATTTGCCTCTTGCCCTTGAACCTTCTGCTATGACAAGCAGGCATCCGTACTACTACGGGCATCTGCACTGCCGCGGGCATCCACCTGCCTGAGGGGAATCCATAATGCAACCTCTGCCCATGGCGTCCTCCCCTGACGGCCTGAGCAGTGCCCGGTATGCGGTCATCACGAAGACCCCAGGCTGGGAGGTGCTCACCACAACCAGCAACGTGAATGTCACACAAGGCCATGGGTGCTAGCTCACCAATGTGTGACTTGCTGGTAGTGTGGTGCAGTACCGGGGGGATGGGGAGGGGCATCGCTTTTGTTAGGAACATGCAGAACCACAGGCAAATGAATCGCGAGATTGTGGGGGCAAGCAGAGCCGTATATTGACACGTGTCAAAAGCAGACCGTGTGGTACTGCACAATTGGAGACCACTGCCCCGCCGATACTCATTGGCATGTACCCCACCATCCACGGCAGCAAATATTATCCACCTTCATTGAACATGCGCATGCGCACAGGAAATGGGGAGGTGTGCCATAGCAAACGAGACTCTGGTGTCAAAGGTGTCAGCCATCAGTCAACCAAGCAGCTGTGCACTGACACTACATCAAAACACAGAGGCCTGCAACAGGGGGTAGGCGGACTTTTTTAAATGTGTTTTTTCGTTTGGGGGGGGTTCAACAGTGCTCCTTGGCTAGACCCCAGCCTTATGCTTGAGTCGGAAAAAGGTATGGAGGATGGTCACCCCTCTCCCCCATCCTCAGACTCCCCGACCCCCTTCCGAGTACGTCAAAAACTGTGTCAGGGCAAAAACTGAATTTTGTAAAAGGAAAAGATTCTGGGCCGTTTTTGGTGCACAAACCGTTGGATCTCAGACCCCCCCTCCAACCCCTCCCCCTCTTCTAAAAACAAGCCTGCTAGACCCCCCCCCCCCAAAAAATGGGCTCAATCGACAGGACCTCCGAAAACCAACCCAGGAATTTCCGTGGTCTGAATGGCAGGGGTGGGGGAGGCGGTTGAAGGGGGAGGGGGGTTTCCCAGAGGGGCAGGGGGGGGGGTGGAGGTTGGAGGGCAGGGGTTCACTTCCTTAGAGGGGGTAGGGGAAAATCTGTTCCTGATTCCAACACTCACCCTAAGGGTAACAAGGGTAACAGGGCCAGGGGGGGTCCTTTAGGAACTAGATTTTTTTGTATTTTTTTTGTTAAGGACCGCCCTTAAGGACCTCCCCAAGGGACCACCAACCGCCAACCACCAACTGCCACCAGCCACCACCAACCACCAACCGCCACCAACCGCCGCCAACCGCCAGCGGTGACCAACTGCCAACCGCCAACCACCACCAACTGCCAACCGCCAACCGCCACCAACCATGGTTGAAAATATGAGGTACACGCCGTGCAACTGGGGAGCAGGGTTCTGGGAAAAGGGCTTGGTTGACAGGGACCGTTATTTCCATCGGCACCAAACCTGCTGGAAGCAAGTCCTGTCGACACTACCCTACCCCAAAACATGTCCACGATGCATGCATGTCCATTGCGTGTTGCTTGACTGATAGATTGCATGCTTCTCCCCAGGGGGTGTGCACACCAACTTGCCGCCGGCCCTGTTCAGGGGGGTCTTTAAGAGAGAATGAAACAAAAAGAAAAAGAAAAGTGTTCCTGTACACAGTATATACAGACTTCTACCAGGAGTCCCATACAGCTGCCGGACTAAAGTTTGCCAATAAATTTTAGTTTTGCCACAGCAGTAACAGTACACGGTCGGTGGATGCGGGGGGGGGGGATATCCGGAATCAAATGGGGGGGGGGGGGGGGCAAGAACACCAGTGCGCATTACCTCCGCTCAGCGTACGTAGATTGATCAAATTGAGCCGCCAGACGGCCATCGTTTGCCTGCGCACACGCTGCCACGCACGGAATCATGATCGAACGCCAACCAAGTGGCACTGGATGCCAGGCCCCCAGCCATGCGTAATCATGCTCAATGGAGCCCAAAGAACAATGTTGGTGCCAATGGAAACAACGCTTTGTGTCAACCAAGCCCTTTCCACAGATCCCCTGCTCCCAATAGAGCCCTCTTCCCAGACCCCTTGCTCCCCCTGTCCACGTACTAACTTCTACCAGTAGTCCCATGCAGCTGCCTAAATTCATTATCAAGCAGCCTATTAGCAAAGCTTTTACTGGTAGGTTTTCTCTTCCAGGGCGCTGCACCACAGGGGAAGCACCCCCAGAGCCTTTTCCGCCTGGCCCCTGCCCGTGTTCTCGTAACAATTGGTGTTTGCGGTTTTTTTTTCACGTCATGATGGACACAAGTGGGTTACCCTCCAACACGCACGTAGTCTGCACTTGTAACAATTGGTGTTTGTGGTTTTTGTTCACGCCGTGATCGACACAAGTGGGTTACAACCCAACACGCACGTAGTCTGCACTTGTAACAATTGGTGTTTGTGGTTTTTGTTCACGCCGTGATCGACACAAGTGGGTTACCCTCCAACACGCACGTAGTCTGCACTTGTAACAATTGGTGTTTGTGGTTTTTGTTCACGCCGTGATCGACACAAGTGGGTTACAACCCAACACGCACGTAGTCTGCACTTGTAACAATTGGTGTTTGTGGTTTTTGTTAACGCCGTGATCGACACAAGTGGGTTACCCTCCAACACGCACGTAGTCTGCACTTGTAACAATTGGTGTTTGTGGTTTTTGTTCACGCCGTGATCGACACAAGTGGGTTACAACCCAACACGCACGTAGTCTGCACTTGTAACAATTGGTGTTTGTGGTTTTTGTTCACGCCGTGATCGACACAAGTGGGTTACCCTCCAACACGCACGTAGTCTGCACTTGTAACAATTGGTGTTTGTGGTTTTTGTTCACGCCGTGATCGACACAAGTGGGTTACAACCCAACACGCACGTAGTCTGCACTTGTAACAATTGGTGTTTGTGGTTTTTGTTCACGCCGTGATCGACACAAGTGGGTTACAACCCAACACGCACGTAGTCTGCACTTGTAACAATTGGTGTTTGTGGTTTTTGTTAACGCCGTGATCGACACAAGTGGGTTACCCTCCAACACGCACGTAGTCTGCACTTGTAACAATTGGTGTTTGTGGTTTTTTTTTCACGTCATGATGGACACAAGTGGGTTACCCTCCAACACGCACGTAGTCTGCACTTGTAACAATTGGTGTTTGTGGTTTTTGTTCACGCCGTGATCGACACAAGTGGGTTACAACCCAACACGCACGTAGTCTGCACTTGTAACAATTGGTGTTTGTGGTTTTTGTTCACGCCGTGATCGACACAAGTGGGTTACCCTCCAACACGCACGTAGTCTGCACTTGTAACAATTGGTGTTTGTGGTTTTTGTTCACGCCGTGATCGACACAAGTGGGTTACAACCCAACACGCACGTAGTCTGCACTTGTAACAATTGGTGTTTGTGGTTTTTGTTCACGCCGTGATCGACACAAGTGGGTTACAACCCAACACGCACGTAGTCTGCACTTGTAACAATTGGTGTTTGTGGTTTTTGTTCACGCCGTGATCGACACAAGTGGGTTACCCTCCAACACGCACGTAGTCTGCACTTGTAACAATTGGTGTTTGTGGTTTTTGTTCACGCCGTGATCGACACAAGTGGGTTACAACCCAACACGCACGTAGTCTGCACTTGTAACAATTGGTGTTTGTGGTTTTTGTTCACGCCGTGATCGACACAAGTGGGTTACAACCCAACACGCACGTCGTCTGCAAATTTGTTGCCACAAAAGTGCCCTGGGACCACTTCCATCTGGCTGTGGTGACTTGATTGATTGTGATTCAGCGCGAGACATCAATCACAGCTAAATCAGAAGATTCACCCTCCGGGACACCAGAGACTTGCACCCCCCACCCATTGCGCACAAGCCATAGCTTCTCTTTTTTGGAGAGCCATGATGTCAGGAGATCAACATGCATCATCATTGGGGCAAAAAATGAAACCATGTCCAATTTCTTCATTATGGGGGGATTGTCAATGCACTGGGCACACGTGGGCATCTTTTTTTGTTTTTGCCCCCCCTCACCAAACAATCTGCCCCCAAGAAGGCAGGGGTTCTTGAGCCCTTTCTGATTTGGTCCCCTTCTATTGGGGACCCCTGAGACGGCAGGGGTTGTGTGGCCAATCCGCCCATGGGTCCCGGAGAAGGCAGGGTTGATGTAGCCATTTCTGATTTGGTCCCCTTCTAATGGGGACCTCCGAGTAGGCAGGGGTGATGTAGCCATTCCGAGTGACATTCCGAGTGACGGTTTGTGTCGTTGAATTCTCATATTTCGGCTTATGCAACGTGCTTTGCAGGGTGCTTTGCAGGGAAGGTTTGCGGTCCAGTGCGGTCTACTTGGGAGTTTTCCCTAGGTGAGGATAAATTTGGGGCTAGAGCCAGGATACTTCATACAAAGATAGCGCGCCAGGTGTGCGCCGGGCAAACATCCCCCCATGGGGAACTGTATTGCATGGAGGTTTGTTTTTGTTGCCCTCTTTTAGCTCTTTAGGACACCCTCTTTTAGCCCCCACGATTTGTTGAATTTGCCTTCTCCATTCTGCCTTCATACATTTGCATTCCACAGATGGTGTCGAGGTTTCCGGATTTGAAGTCAACCAAGGGTACGGATTGGGCACCAACGCCATGACCTCCGGGCAGAAATCCCTCCTGATCTACGGTTCTCTGATCGTGTTCTTCGGCCTGTTCCTCAGTGGCTACTCTCTGAATTAGGTACTCTCTGCAGCCGATCTAAGCCAGTACCCACGGGCTCTAGTGGTCCATATGGGCGGGGCTGCCACGAATCTGTAATTCTAATTTCGCAGAACACCCAGGCCTGCAGTGGGCCCCGGTATCCATTCCTCCAGCATCAGCAGGAGTGCAGGAGCAGGGGACACAGAGGCACAAGGGCAGGATCCCATCCTCGTGTTGGCTTGTTATCATGTTGCACGCATGATTGAGCTGTTGGCGGATGGTGCATCCCCCCCCCCCCCCTTTTTGCCTTCTACAATTCAATCCACTCAAATTAAGTAGGTCTCACCCCCCCTTTGCCAGGGCCCATAATTCGGGAAATGTGAAACACCACAGTTTCTTGGTGTCAGTACATGCTGCTAGTTTGTGTTCTTCAATTTACAAAACAGATGTGCAATTCATCAACAAATCTTGGAGGGCTTTTCTGACTGTCTGCATTCCAGCCCCACAAGAGCCTCTGCAAATGCACATTGCTATATGATGCCTCAATCCCTGTGGTGTGCCACAGGATTTCACATCAGAATAGTGCAATTATGACGCAGGTGATTTGCGTCAGAATCATTAAATTACATGGCATGCAGATGGTTGACAGTGGTCAATTCTGTGTTGCTTGCTGCAGTTCCTTTGAGTCTGTGCAGTTTATTTCATTGGCTGGCTGACATGATGCCGTGGTCACAAAATTCTGTCCAATTATGGCCTTCTAGACTTGTGCAGTGTGCTCACAGTATTTGATGTTGTCTCTCTCTCTCTCTCTTTCTGTGTGTGTGTGTGTGTGTGTGTGTGTGTGTGTGTGTGTTGCATTTTTGACAACAATTGTTGAGAGTTAATTGGATGGTATTTAGTTGGAACGACAGTTCTGTGCATGATTTCCCATTTTTTCCTGGCAGAAGAGTCATGGCTGACAGAAAATTGGATGGTATTTAGTTGGAACGACAGTTCTGTGCATGATTTCCCATTTTTTCCTGGCAGAAGAGTCATGGCTGACAGAAAAGATCCAGATTGCGAGCAATCATGGAACATGAACAAAATACCCCGGAATGAAAATCAACAAAAAGGTTTCTGTTTTGAATTCCGGGGGGGGGGGGATTTAGAAAGGGACAAATTTAATGTGGACAAATCACGTTGAAGAGAGGTTGTTGGATCAAGCGCAGGTGTTATATACCCTCTTTTTTTGGGGTCATTTCATTGTGGTCAGTACGTCGTGGGGATCATTTTGAGGTATGTATGCAGAATACCCACGAAGACCTATGGCCCCACTGTTTAATCCACTCTAGGGGTGAGGGAAGGAGGCCACCGTGCGTAATCGTGCATCTCCCTACACATTGCGACACAGATAGCCACCCTGAAGAGGAACTGCGCCGGACAAGTCACTCCATCTATACAATTCTATCACGAGGCCAAGGCTTGACTACCTTAGGCTCACCTACCCTGCTTACCATGCATGCACGTGTATTAGGCTCTTTCTTCGCTGAAATCTGCAAGGAAAAGAGAGAGAAAGAGGAAAAGAGAACGGAGAGAGAACAAAAGTATACCTATACATTTACTTTTGAATCACTCCTGTGGAAGAAGAAAGTGAGGCACAGGCTGTGTTACACAAGCGAACATGTTAATTATACCAGCTCATCTCAGTCCAAATCTGATCTGCAAAGAAAAACCAGCGGTATGCACGCGTGTATGAAGGTTGAAGATCTGCAAAAGAGAGAAAGGGAGTGCAAAGGTGTAACACACGAATTTTACTGCATTTGACCGTGAGCTAGTAGCCCTCTATAATCAAGTGCATACCGTGCTTTGTTCCCGTTGAATGAATCGGCAGTGATAAGAACCCAGAACGACTTTTCCTGCATCTTTTTAACCTACCCGTATCTATTTATTCACGTTCACTATGTTTGTGTACTCTGAAATGTTATGTGAAGCCAATTCACCATGAAATTTAGCGTCTAGCATGTTTACAAAAATGCATTTTTTTATTCGCTTTCTGGCCCGTGCACTGGAGGCTGCGACCGCAAAATGCTCCGAATCTTAATCATTTAGCATGTTTGACGAGAACTTCAACAAGACAAATCTAGATAACTGCTGGGCACATCGCCGGAGCAATTGTACACAGGTATGCAATGGAATTTAGTGGTTAGGCCGCTTTGAGTAATGTTCGCCGGGGGGCAACCCCCATGCATAAAAAAATAGCAATTCACTGCTGGTTTGTATACAGACGGATTATGGATTTGTGTTGCATGAGTTGAAGGCACAAGACATGATCATGGTCGAAGACAGCTTATCATAACATTGAGTCCTCCCGCAAAATTTTTCAGTCCACTTTGTAAAATGGATCCAAAAGAGTACAACACAGGAGGAAGAAAAATTGCATTTTCTCCATACAATGTCCTGTATCCCAAACTCTTTATACAATCCATATTAGCGAAAACACCCGTTTTCTAAAGCACCTATATACAGGAATTCATCTTTTGTTTCTTTTTTTTGCGACTGTATCTAACCAATCAAAACTGCGTAGAAACGAATTGAAAGGGCATGAGAACCTATCAAAACTGCATGGGAGCCAATCAAAAGAGCGCGGGAGCGAATCAAAAGCTGCATGGGAACCAATCAAAACTGCATGGGAACCAATCCAGCCTGTGTGTGAACCAATCAAAACTGCATGGGAAGCAATGGAAACTACATTGGAATGTATTAAAACTGCATGGGAACCAATGAAAAGTGCAAGAAAACGCACTGAGGCTGTATGCATAGCAACAAAAGAAAACTGCATGAAAACCAATCAAAACTTGCATGGGAACCAATCAAAACTTGCATAGGAACCAATCAAAACTTGGTTGGGAACCAATCAAAACTGCATGGAAACAGTAAGAAAAATTACCTTTCCATGTTGTTTTGTCAAACTATCTAGAATTTGCCATGGCCCTAACACCATTTCACTCATATTCTGATCTCCAAGTGGATTCAGTATCAAAATATTTCCTTGGGCCATCCAAAGTAGCAACCATATTTTTTATTCATTTAATGCTGTAATTTTAAGTGGCGGATCTTAAAATTTTTTTGCATTGGTAAAACTCTGTGTATTTTTCTTTGACTTTGCATTGGTTTAATTGGTTTTCTGTCCCAAATCTCTTTAATCCATATTTTTTTGGCCAGTTTTGCACATGAATAAAGTAAACGACATCATGCTAATGCTCAATTTTGTTATCTTTTCCACTAACAGGAGACTGAAGTCCTTGAATCACCCTTAATGTACTTCAATAAAGCTCCTTGTGTGCAATTCTCCGTAGTTGTGACACACTCACATAGGGGGGGGGGGGGCAATCGAAGATGAAAAATATGGATAATGTGGCTTGAATATGCGCATTTTTGGTTAAAAAGCTTCACAATGCAGGTTAACAACATTCAAACTTCAATATTGCATGTATGCCATGATGGCAAAGACTAGAGTAGTTTTTGGTGTTTTTTGACATGGCACCCAAAAAAACCATAGGATGACTGAAATGCCAAGTTTCGATTTATTACCTAATTCAAGCAGTGTACCATCATTTTGGCCTAATGACACGAACAAACATCTTTCGTTGGAGTTGTATGAAACAAGGTACCATTCTGTAGAATGGTGTAAATGCATATGTCCACTGAAGAACTAACTTAGTTCTTACATGAAATGGCCCACCTAATGTTCGGTTAGACGCAAAAAATTCGAAATGCGTCTAGCACAATAACTGTTGTACCCAGGTTGCACAATCGGCTGGCTAAGTTGTGACAAACGGAAAAAATTTTGTACTTTCATTCCAGGATGTCTGAAAATAATTTTTCACAGGTTGATATTCACATGAGTAGGCCTATTGGTAAACATCTCTCAAATATCTACCCATATCTCAGGGGGAACGTTGGCGCGCCGGGCATCTTTTGTGACCCGTGCCCTACCGGTGGACTATTGCCGTTGATATGTTGGGCCCGGGGGGGGCGACTCCGCGGGTCCTAGGACGCCAACTACCCCTGCCCCCCCCCCCCCCCCCTAGGGTCCTTCGGCCAACAGTTAGTTGCCAAAGGTGTCGCCCTCAGGCCTCCATAGGCGCCTAAGGCGCCCGATGCTCCATGAACACCAAAGGTGCCCTAAGGAAAATTTTGTCCAATTTGCACCCCAACACTATCATTAAACCCAACCTTGACTCTAACACCCACCCCCAACCCTCAGCCTGCTCCTGTCCCTACACCCAACCCTAACCCTAACCCTAGCCCTAACCCTATCCCTGGCTCTCACCCTAGGCTAGGGTCAAAGTGAGTGTTGGGGTCCAAAATGGAGAGCAATAATGTGGCAAAAGCAACCATGAACCAAATTGGGGGGATCTTGTTCAACCCAATCAACATTCGGTGTGGACATGGTGGCGCGGGTTATTCTGGAAAAAGGAAAGAAAAAAAAAACGAAGATGCGTCGTTATTTTTTTGCTGTCGTCGCCACGATCGGCTTTGCAAACCCGAATGCTTTGCACAGGACGTCCATGTTTTCCGCGTCCATCGACGCGTTCAGTGCAACCGGTCCCGGTGACCTGCTCAGATAGTGCGTAAACGTGGTATTTGTGCTCTTGTGCCCCAGCCACTTGCTTACGATGTGTATATCAGACCCCATGTCCACACACCGTTTGACTATGTAGCGACGAAACGCGTGGTGTCCGATGGGTGCGTTTATGCGTTTTGTTATGCGTCGCATGCAGTTGGAGGCAAAGTATCTTGATGGTTTGTTCTTGCATCGCTGGTTTTCGAAGAGGTAACCTGCTTCCGGGTTTCTGAGGTCCCGGAGGAACAATTCTATCGCCTCGGTGGCCTCCTTGGTTGGCCATATGCGCCTTCGCGTATCCCCCTTCTCGCGTACATCGAAACACGTTCGCACCCTAGTCGGGGTTTCCGGTGAAACTATGTCCTCGATGCGAATCATCGACAGTGCCCGCGACCTCAGCCCGGTCGTGGAACTGAGTATCACGAAGCACCGCTCTTCGCTGTTGACGCAGTGGTCGAGCATGCGCTGGATGAACCCCTCGTCTATTTCCATTTTGTTGCACCGTGGTATCGCGGTGTCACGCTTCCTCTTTCTGCTGGTGCCCGTATCCTCTGCACCCCCACGCGCCGTCGTGTAGAATTGGGCCGTGTATCTGGCAACGAGAAAGTGGATCCTCTCATCGGTCGGGGCGTGCTCAATGTTGGTGAAGTAGGAGCACTGGGTGGCCCGTACCAGGAAGGGTATCACCACCTGGTGTATTGTTCTGTTGCATGCGTCCACCGTACCCCAGTCCGTCTCCTTGCACACCAGAACCGCGTATTCCACAAGCGATTCGAACGTGGATGTGTCCCTCGCAGGGAACAGTGGTGATACGTGGCGATTGGTCGCACTGTGGAGGATCTCCGTGAGACGTATGCACACGGTCTGTGTCCTGGTTTCGATCGTAGAGTCATTTGGGTGTCTATGGGGGTTCATTGTCATCAGGTCGACCAGGGTGACCACTTCGTCCACGTCGATTGTGCTTCTCGCCAGGACCCTGACCAGTCGCAGCGGTAGGCGCCACAACCCTTCGTTTTTCGCCATGAACGACGCCGGTATCTCGCACAAATGGCTGCGAAACCGGTCGCTGCCCTCGACGCACTCCGCCTTACGCATGGCGAACAGTAGACTCCGGGTTTCGTGTACGGTGTGGCATGACAAGTCAAACCTGTCCCGACACGACACCAGAAACTCGTTGATCCGCGGGCCGTCTCCCCTCATGACCTCCACCTGACCATTGTTCTGGTGTATCAGATACAGTGCCTTGCGCGTGGCGGGTCGTATCTTCGACGACCGGTGTCTGTGCTGGCTGCAGTAGCGGGACGCCGTTTCCACCACCCACTGCACCCACTCGACTGTGTCCTCGTCTGACATCGTGTTGCAGTGTTCATACGCCTCGATCGCTGCACACCCGCACCACCGTGCTATTACACGACTTGTCCTGAATCGTGCCGGTGTCGCGTAGAACCACTCGCGTCGACGTGTGCCGTCGTCGTCGTCGGGTACCCGACCGTCCCGAAGATCATCGTTCGCATTGACCATCGCATTGATACACTTTATGCACATGATCGACAGCTTTTCACAACCCATGTCGCCCTGTATGCGCGCTGCGAGTACCCGTGACGCGGATAGCAGCTGTGCGGGGGTAGCGGTGCACTCTTCGGCCATGTGGATGTTTATTTAACGAAATGTCATCCCCGTGCAGGCATATTAACAAAACACTGTACAATGGGACTCGACCGGGAAGCCAGTGATTGTCACCGTTTCCTGCCGCTGTATGTGCGTCGTCTGCCACACGGGGACGCCGGTCGTGTGCTGACGGAGAGATTCATCCAGACAATAGCGTCACATCGCTCTGTTAGGTCGGTCCTGTACGTCAAACGGGCCTCGCGGTTCGTCGCACGGTTCCTCTTACGCGATGACCTGTACAAGACACCACCTCTCATGGTGTCGGGTCCGGTGGATGCCTGCATACACATGCTCGTATCCGGTCCGTGTCACTCGTTGGGTGACCTGTACACTAGATATGGCAGCGAGGACAGAAAGCGGTGTCGCAGCGACATACTCTCGTCGCTCAAATGGCTGAGATTCCTGTATGCTGTGGTGCTCCACGGAGACGACACGGGGGGTGGCCCGTACAGAAGAAGGCTGGTGCTACCAAAACAAGTCCGACACATGGTGAGACTGCCGTGTAATCGGGGTTACGGTATTGCCAATGACCACAGCGACTTCAAGGCACTGAACCCACACGAGGTTCTCGATGTGATCGATTCCGCTCGGTCTGACGAGGAGAGGCTGACGGTCGCATTGTACATGAGCACGGGGTTGCGCCCTTGTGGACTGAGGTGTCTGCGGTTGTCGGAGGGGTACACCACGTTCGGTCCGTGCACGGCCGTTCTGCACGCAGAGGAGAAAGGGGGTGTCCTGCGATGCGTCGTGTTGTCCGACCTCGTGCGGCGTCTCTGTATATGCGGCATTGTATACGCGTATACATCGTGCGTACATTGTATACGCGGCATCGACGACGACGGAAATCGTTTCATCGAGATCACGCAAAAGTACCGTTATACCCTCCGTACATGGTGTGTGTGTGTGTGTCAGTGGACCCTTTCTGGGGTGTGCGCCACGTTTCTTTCTCTCTCTCTCTCTCTCCCTCTCTCCTTTTTTTGTTTCGGTAGTTCGAATCCGGAGCAGTATTACGACGATCGCGTGTACATCTCCAATGGATGGCGGTTGACGTTCACGAGCACAAACCAGTTGTTCGTGTACATGGCGCAATTCTCGCGTCGACCCGGGCACGAGTTGCGCGACGCGGTGTGCCTTCCCGATGGGCGGGTCTACGTTTCGTTTGACACACCTGGGGAGGCACAGGGTGCGATCGAAAGGTCGAACACCGACATGGTCGACCACGGTTTCGTCGTCCAAAAGGCGAGGGTCCCGTCCGATGTGAGGAGGGTCAACAACAGACCGGAGACGCCGCTCGTTCCGCCGCGGGATTTCAAGCTAGCCCTTGCCTCGATCCGACAGGAAATCTACCAGGTGGCCAACCAGTGGGGCGACTTGGACGACGATGGGGGGTCGTATGCGTGTTCCGATAGTGGGTCGACCTGGTCGCGTGCACCGTCGTACGCGCGGCATCGCAACCCGTCGTCCAAAGAGGCGGATGACTGGGTCGAAGGAGGCTGGTGATGAGTTAGTTAGGCGGTCCACGACGAAATGTTTACCGCTGCGCCGCCATCACTGACCAACAGTAAGGATTCGAGTAAGTGGTGACATATTGACATACATACATGACACACGGTATAATTCATGTCTGTGATTCAGCCGTGTGGCGAGTAATTGGTTGTTATATGTGGCACCTGGTTGGTCGCGGTTGTCAGGGTTACGGATATAGCAAGTGAAAGAAGCATGTAGCCGCGAATTTGCGGCTACCAAGCCCAAAGACGCAAGGGACAAGTACACAACCTGAATCGCGAACTTGCGGCTACCAAGCCCAGGGACCAAAGATACCATTGTAGAAGCCGTGTGTCGCAATTTTGGAAAAAAATTTGGCAAAGCCCTGGATGGATACTTTGGTTGATGTGTTTTGTGTTTTGTTGGATGTGCACGCGGTAAGTAAATTCGTGGAGGAGGGAGGGGGTTGGTCTTGTTCGGTGTACCTAAAAAATAAAGATGGGTCTTTGTGTGTATATGTAGGTGTAACTGGATTCATTTTTTTTGTTGACAAAATGATACGGTGGACGGTGGTTGTCCGCGCGACACGCAAAACTGGATGGATACTTTGGTTGATGTGTTTTGTGTTTTGTTGGATGTGCACGCGGTAATTAAATTTGTGGATGAGGGAGCGAGTTGGTCTTGTTCGGTGTACCTAAAAAATAGAGTGAAGGCTTTGTGTGTGTATGTAGGTGTAACTAGATCCATCTTTTTTTCGTTGACAAAATAATACGGTGGACGGTGGTTGTCCGCGCGACACGCAAAACTGGATGGATACTTTGGTTGTTGTGTTTTGTGTTTTGTTGGATGTGCACGCGGTAAGTAAATTCGTGGAGGAGGGAGGGGGTTGGTCTTGTTCGGTGTATCTAAAAAAATAAAGGTGGGGCTTTGTGTGTGTATGTAGGTGTAACTGTATCATTTTTATCGTTGACAAAACAATACGGTGGACGGTGATTGTCCGCGTGACGCGGGGCTGGCATGGCCAAACCAACTGGCTGCAAAGGTTAGGGTTAGGTTTATGGTGATGGTATGGTTAGAGGAGGGCAAGGGGAGGTAAGGGGAGCTTGTGCCCCCCCCTCAACACCCCAAATCGCCCCACCTCGACCCCCCCCCCACCACCACCCCGCATTGCCCCACTTGGACTGCCCCCCCCAACCGACCCTCCCGGAGCCCCCCCCCCCAGCCCCTCCTATACCCCCCCCCTTCGCCCTCCCTAAACCCCCCTCAGATCCCCCCCCCCCCCCCCCCCCCCCAAGGGGCCTCCGGCCAACAGTTAGTTGGGGGGGTAGTTGGCGTCCAGAACCAAAGGGGTCGCCCCCCCCGTGATGTTGGGCAACATTATATGGATTTGCCCCTTGGCCTCCGGGACATCAACAGATGTTTTGATTTGGGATGGGTATGGACCTTCTCATACCCGAGGTGGTTTCTTTGATTTCGAAGTTGGGGGCCACAATGGTGCTTATAAAGGCCGGATTCGTGTCATTGTGCCATTCATTGGAAGAAAGAATGGCACTTTGACAGCTCGCCAACAATGTTACAATGAGGTGCACGGGTGGTATAGGGCACGCATTGAGCAGCTGTTTGCTCGGTTGTGGCACGCAAAATGAGGCAGAAGATTAGGCAGAATTGTGTGTGTTGTGTTGCCAAAAGTGCTCCACCGTCGCAGTTTGTGATGAGTGTAAGGAGCACTATTGTACTGAATGTATTGACACCCACACTTGTGGGTCCAATGTTATTTGTTAAGTACAATACACATGACAGATGGAGTTGCTGAATTCACAGATATTGCTTTATTATGCAATGTGCTTTGCAGGGAAGGTGTGCAGTGCAATGTGGTCTACTTGGGTGGTTTCTCCATGAGACGGTAAATCTAGGGCTGAAGTCGGGATACTTAATAGAAAAGTAGCGCGCCGGGCGCGCGCCGGGCAAACATTCCCCCTCAACATTCTTTTTCCTTCATTACTTAGGCACTTTTAGTGTTTCTAAGGGTTCACTTGGACTTTAGTCTTCACGGATGGTACATGAGACATAGCATACATTGTGGGTGGGCTAGCAAGGTATGTGAAAGAAAGCTCCTCCTCCGTCTAGTTGCAATGGCACCCTTTTAGGCCGATGCTGAGGGCCTATTTCATCAATGTTACGATTCGATCTTTCTCGTGACCTAAGGGAGGGGAGCCAATTCGTGCACCCATATATGAAATTGAAACTGCAGGCGGCGATTAAAGGTGGCCAAATCTTGAAAGTTTTTGGTTGGGTTTTGTCTGTACACGGGACTTCGCTACACGGTATATGCACTTAGAGCCGCATGTTCCCTGCACAATACACACATCACACCCACTATGAACGGGCGTGGCAGAGTGTTATTCTAGCATGATGCTTGTACCTGTAGTCAACTCAATTTCTCAGTGGACTTGTGCTTGAATAAATGGACCGTCAGCTTTCCGGGGCTCTCCCGAGTACACTCAATGACACCTTGAGCGTCAGGAACGAAAAAAAAATCTTGAAGTTCTTTAATTGTTCTAGTCCTAGTTATTGACAGTGGAACAATAGTTGGAGAAATGGATTCTAGAGTGGCGCGTGCAAGCACCGCAGATTTGGTGTCGCGCTAATTCTTGTTCAATTTCGCAACAACAAAAACAAAGGTATTTAATAGCGGAATCTTATTTTTTGTAAATCAATTGAAGCACGATTTGTTCGATTTCGGTGAAGTTAAATGCGAGATGCAAAGCGACACATACCGCGGTGGTTAAAGGAGGTGAGAAAGGGCAGTAAATAACCATAAAAGAAGCACCGACAAGTCACCGCGGCCACCTTTCTAGCCAGTGTGTTTCTTGCCAATGCCAAAGAACAAGAGTGAACTGGAGCAAGTTGTCGTGGAGTCCTGACAAATAGAAAAGGCATGCGTAAAGGTGTTACAAAGGGTGTTATTAAAATCAGAGTCCACATGAACATGCTGAGCGCCGCCATGTGTAGATACATGTCTACCAAAGAGCGCCGCAAGGCTTTGATGAAGGATGCGATGTGTTGATGAGCGATGTGACACCTTCATTGTCAAAGTAACGAAAGTACACATCACCAAAGGGTACAAATATGCCCCTGGCTTCCCCTTGCTTCTTTTTTGTTTTTCGGTCCCATTATAAGTCAAATTGCTCTAGGTTAGTATGCTAAGCCACCGAGGGAGGATAGCAGGATGGGACATTTGGGCCTGGTATGTCAATGCGAACTGGTTTTTTTTTGTAGCATGAAAGAGGGAAATGTCACCAATGATATCATACATGGTGACATCACCCATAATGTCACCATCGTTCATAGCAAAGCCAAAGTCTTAATTTGTCATGGCAAAAATTTGACGGAAGAATGATCGTTTCAACTGTTTTTCATTCTTCTGTCAAGTTCTTCGTTGTCAAAACTCGGAAACTCGCTCATCATTGAAATTGTCCATAACAAATTTCTTGTTACGCTACATTTTTTAGTACCACAAAACACCAGAAAGAGTCACATTTCGTCTTTATCTTTTCTTCTTTTCTGAAAGTAGAAAAGTGCATTTTAGGAATTTCAAGTTAAGGAGCAAAACAACAAAGGTGTGGAATTTGCGACTTGAAAAAAACCCAAATAATCGGAAATAACCAATTCATCGGAAAGAATTGGTTAATTGGTTTTGATCAAAGCAATTGCATTGAACCTGGTATGTTGGAAACAGTAGTTGCATTCAATCGGTTACTATTTTTAGTACAAGAGGTTAAAAACCTTAGCGAAGAAAATTTGTGCTATCATATCAGATGTACACTACATCTACAACGTCAAAACGAATAAATGGGCAAAATTACACACCTAACCAAAAAAAAGAATGTATCATAGGCTGAGCAAATGTCTACTTTGACAAAGAAAAAAACGAAGCCCTAGGGCAGAAAAGCAATCAAGCACATAGTTGTCAAAAACAGCAGCGCGCGCCAAATTCTGTGAGTGTCTACACTAGTGAAAAAACACCAAAACGTTCAAGATACCGCCACTCCTCTGGCGCAGTTCCCCTCAACCAGTTCTCATATGTTTCATGGTAAAGGTGTGTTACCCCCGCCCATTTTTTCTAGATTGGCCTATGTGTGCCGGTGACGTGCCGGAAATGCAAACTTTTGAGGTCTGCAAAAGGGTGAAACATAATTACACTTTCTCACGGTAAAACCTCCCTCATACCGTAACCTAAGATTTGATGCCGTCATCAATTTTGTCCAAAAACCGTCTTCACGTTTGTTGAACATTATATGCCCCCCCCCCCCCCCCCCACCGCTCCTTTTGAGGTCTGAAACCCAATGAAATTGAGAAGATTGAGAAAGAGAAAAACAGAGAGTAATCTTCGCCCGGCGCACGCCCTGCACATGCCCGGTGCACTACCTTTGGATTAAGTATCTTATCTCTAGCCCCAAGTGTATCCTCACCTTGGGAAATCCTCCCAGTAGACTGCAAAGCTTCCTTGCAAAGCCCCTTGCATAATTTGAAATATGAGAATTCAACGACACAAAATGTCACTCCCACCACTTCCAACCACCACCCTTGCCATCGTCATAAACTGGGTGCAAAAGATGGGCCAAATTCTTAGACAAGGCGAGAAAATACTCCGAATTGTTTGGTGAGGTGGGGGCAAAAACAGGCACAGGTGAGGAATGGTAAAAAAAGATGCCTGGCGCAGGGGCGCCGCGGGGGGGGGGGGGGGAAGGTAAATCTGTTTTCTGGATTGGTTTGCAATGCAGTGGCCCGCCAATGCCCTGGATGGTCATTGCCTCATCCCAATTGCCAATTGTGATGAGGTGTGATTTGTTCAACTGACCATGAACAATATGTTTAATCCAAATTTTCAGTTTTGATGATAGGGCACAGGCCACCACCATGCAAAGATTCATGCAACCTTTCAGATTTATGACGGGCCCCAGCAACTCGTTGTGGCGTCAACCCTGGTTATGGAAAATGTTTCTCGCGGGTTGCTGAATTTCTGCTTCTTGTTCACTGAGGGTGTGACATTCGCATCAAGCAGCTCACACACATCGTCGGCAGGCCTCCTATTCTCTGCCATGCTTGAGTAGCAAGCATCTCATGTGTTGTCCACACATGAGACTCAGGGTACACACACACACACACACACACATGCTGCAGCACGACATTCAAATTGAACCTCTGGCTGGGACCACTGACATGGAGTGATGTGTTTTTAGACGCAGAGTTTAGGGTTCAAAGCTGTGAAATTCCACATTGGCCAGACACAACTCAACACAGGCAGGCAGCACAGGCCCCTGTTTGCATTAGAATTGCACCATGATATACCCACCTGAAAATGACAGTGGCACACCACTCAGCAGATTTTGCAGTGGGAAACCGCCATGCCTAAGCTGAAGGTAAATACATGAGTGGTGCATGAAACCAGTGCTGTGGGAACTAGCATGCCTGTAAGCTTCCGTGATTGCTCAAGAACAGTACACCTGAATGTGCGCCAAATCTTGTCCTGTGCGTGGTTGGCCGGTTTTCTGTGCAGAAAATGACAGAAATGGTAGAAAATCGGGGATGCTGTGCACCCACCAACAAGCTCGAGCCAAAAATCCTAGAAACATTCTGTGATAAATCATTTGCCGATATGCCATTTGGTGTGGGGTCTTGCACTCCGCACAGGAATGCTGGGATATACATTTTGTAATTCTCTGAGCAGAGCCGTGAAATGTCTTGCGTCCAGTAGCCCAACCCAGTCAACCAAATGACGAATCTATCAATCGCAAAGAACACATAACTGCCTGTCACCTAAATTCAGGGCCCAACCCGTGTTCACCGCCGTTTCAGGATTCGCCAGTTGGAACCATGGCACGACTGGGATCGGAGTCAACGTGCCACTGGAGCACTGGAGGATTGGAGGATTGTGCACGGGAGGGGCGCACATGGCAACAGTCATGGATGTGAGTCATGCCAATCGCGAATTGGCTGGCTTCAAATGAGATGCGCAGATGCAACTGGAGGGTTGCAGTATTGCGAAGAGTACATTATGCCCACCACAAGGTTGCGTGACAGGGTGGAAAGCATGACCATATATATGTTGCAGACCTCTGCGCTATGACCTATGCTGATTTTCTATGTGGAGTGGGGGAAATCCTTGCGCTCCCCACAGGAACGCTGGGATATACACTAGATCTAGATCTCTGCGCAGAGCCACAACATCTCCTGCGTCCAGTAGCCTAACCCAGTCAACCAAATGACGAATCTATCAATCGCAAGGAACACATGGCTGCCTGTCATCCAAATTCAGGGCCCAACCCGTGTTCACCGCCGTTTCAGGATTCGCCAGTTGGAACCATGGCACGACTGGGATCGGAGTCAACGTGCCACTGGAGCACTGGAGGATTGGAGGATTGTGCACGGGAGGGGCGCACATGGCAACAGTCATGGATGTGAGTCATGCCAATCGCGAATTGGCTGGCTTCAAATGAGATGCGCAGATGCAACTGGAGGGTTGCAGTATTGCGAAGAGTACATTATGCCCACCACAAGGTTGCGTGACAGGGTGGAAAGCATGACCATATATATGTTGCAGACCTCTGCGCTATGACCTATGCTGATTTTCTATGTGGAGTGGGGGAAATCCTTGCGCTCCCCACAGGAACGCTGGGATATACACTAGATCTAGATCTCTGTGCAGAGCCGCGACATCTCCTGCGTCCAGTAGCCTAACCCAGTCAACCAAATGACGAATCTATCAATCGCAAAGAACACATGGCTGCCTGTCATCCAAATTCAGGGCCCAACCCGTGTTCACCGCCGTTTCAGGATTCGCCAGTTGGAACCATGGCACGACTGGGATCGGAGTCAACGTGCCACTGGAGCACTGGAGGATTGGAGGATTGTGCACGGGAGGGGCGCACATGGCAACAGTCATGGATGTGAGTCATGCCAATCGCGAATTGGCTGGCTTCAAATGAGATGCGCAGATGCAACTGGAGGGTTGCAGTATTGCGAAGAGTACATTATGCCCACCACAAGGTTGCGTGACAGGGTGGAAAGCATGACCATATATATGTTGCAGACCTCTGCGCTATGACCTATGCTGATTTTCTATGTGGAGTGGGGGAAATCCTTGCGCTCCCCACAGGAACGCTGGGATATACACTAGATCTAGATCTCTGTGCAGAGCCGCGACATCTCCTGCGTCCAGTAGCCCAACCCAGTCAACCAAATGACGAATCTATCAATCGCAAAGAACACATGGCTGCCTGTCATCCAAATTCAGGGCCCAACCCGTGTTCACCGCCGTTTCAGGATTCGCCAGTTGGAACCATGGCACGACTGGGATCGGAGTCAACGTGCCACTGGAGCACTGGAGGATTGGAGGATTGTGCACGGGAGGGGCGCACATGGCAACAGTCATGGATGTGAGTCATGCCAATCGCGAATTGGCTGGCTTCAAATGAGATGCGCAGATGCAACTGGAGGGTTGCAGTATTGCGAAGAGTACATTATGCCCACCACAAGGTTGCGTGACAGGGTGGAAAGCATGACCATATATATGTTGCAGACCTCTGCGCTATGACCTATGCTGATTTTCTATGTGGAGTGGGGGAAATCCTTGCGCTCCCCACAGGAACGCTGGGATATACACTAGATCTAGATCTCTGTGCAGAGCCGCGACATCTCCTGCGTCCAGTAGCCCAACCCAGTCAACCAAATGACGAATCTATCAATCGCAAAGAACACATGGCTGCCTGTCATCCAAATTCAGGGCCCAACCCGTGTTCACCGCCGTTTCAGGATTCGCCAGTTGGAACCATGGCACGACTGGGATCGGAGTCAACGTGCCACTGGAGCACTGGAGGATTGGAGGATTGTGCACGGGAGGGGCGCACATGGCAACAGTCATGGATGTGAGTCATGCCAATCGCGAATTGGCTGGCTTCAAATGAGATGCGCAGATGCAACTGGAGGGTTGCAGTATTGCGAAGAGTACATTATGCCCACCACAAGGTTGCGTGACAGGGTGGAAAGCATGACCATATATATGTTGCAGACCTCTGCGCTATGACCTATGCTGATTTTCTATGTGGAGTGGGGGAAATCCTTGCGCTCCCCACAGGAACGCTGGGATATACACTAGATCTAGATCTCTGCGCAGAGCCACAACATCTCCTGCGTCCAGTAGCCTAACCCAGTCAACCAAATGACGAATCTATCAATCGCAAGGAACACATGGCTGCCTGTCATCCAAATTCAGGGCCCAACCCGTGTTCACCGCCGTTTCAGGATTCGCCAGTTGGAACCATGGCACGACTGGGATCGGAGTCAACGTGCCACTGGAGCACTGGAGGATTGGAGGATTGTGCACGGGAGGGGCGCACATGGCAACAGTCATGGATGTGAGTCATGCCAATCGCGAATTGGCTGGCTTCAAATGAGATGCGCAGATGCAACTGGAGGGTTGCAGTATTGCGAAGAGTACATTATGCCCACCACAAGGTTGCGTGACAGGGTGGAAAGCATGACCATATATATGTTGCAGACCTCTGCGCTATGACCTATGCTGATTTTCTATGTGGAGTGGGGGAAATCCTTGCGCTCCCCACAGGAACGCTGGGATATACACTAGATCTAGATCTCTGTGCAGAGCCGCGACATCTCCTGCGTCCAGTAGCCTAACCCAGTCAACCAAATGACGAATCTATCAATCGCAAAGAACACATGGCTGCCTGTCATCCAAATTCAGGGCCCAACCCGTGTTCACCGCCGTTTCAGGATTCGCCAGTTGGAACCATGGCACGACTGGGATCGGAGTCAACGTGCCACTGGAGCACTGGAGGATTGGAGGATTGTGCACGGGAGGGGCGCACATGGCAACAGTCATGGATGTGAGTCATGCCAATCGCGAATTGGCTGGCTTCAAATGAGATGCGCAGATGCAACTGGAGGGTTGCAGTATTGCGAAGAGTACATTATGCCCACCACAAGGTTGCGTGACAGGGTGGAAAGCATGACCATATATATGTTGCAGACCTCTGCGCTATGACCTATGCTGATTTTCTATGTGGAGTGGGGGAAATCCTTGCGCTCCCCACAGGAACGCTGGGATATACACTAGATCTAGATCTCTGTGCAGAGCCGCGACATCTCCTGCGTCCAGTAGCCCAACCCAGTCAACCAAATGACGAATCTATCAATCGCAAAGAACACATGGCTGCCTGTCATCCAAATTCAGGGCCCAACCCGTGTTCACCGCCGTTTCAGGATTCGCCAGTTGGAACCATGGCACGACTGGGATCGGAGTCAACGTGCCACTGGAGCACTGGAGGATTGGAGGATTGTGCACGGGAGGGGCGCACATGGCAACAGTCATGGATGTGAGTCATGCCAATCGCGAATTGGCTGGCTTCAAATGAGATGCGAAGATGCAACTGGAGGGTTGCAGTGTTGCGAAGAGTACATTATGCCCACCACAAGGTTGCGTGACAGGGTGGAAAGCATGACCATATATATGTTGCAGACCTCTGCGCTATGACCTATGCTGATTTTCTATGTGGAGTGGGGGAAATCCTTGCGCTCCCCACAGGAACGCTGGGATATACACTAGATCTAGATCTCTGCGCAGAGCCACAACATCTCCTGCGTCCAGTAGCCTAACCCAGTCAACCAAATGACGAATCTATCAATCGCAAGGAACACATGGCTGCCTGTCATCCAAATTCAGGGCCCAACCCGTGTTCACCGCCGTTTCAGGATTCGCCAGTTGGAACCATGGCACGACTGGGATCGGAGTCAACGTGCCACTGGAGCACTGGAGGATTGGAGGATTGTGCACGGGAGGGGCGCACATGGCAACAGTCATGGATGTGAGTCATGCCAATCGCGAATTGGCTGGCTTCAAATGAGATGCGCAGATGCAACTGGAGGGTTGCAGTATTGCGAAGAGTACATTATGCCCACCACAAGGTTGCGTGACAGGGTGGAAAGCATGACCATATATATGTTGCAGACCTCTGCGCTATGACCTATGCTGATTTTCTATGTGGAGTGGGGGAAATCCTTGCGCTCCCCACAGGAACGCTGGGATATACACTAGATCTAGATCTCTGTGCAGAGCCGCGACATCTCCTGCGTCCAGTAGCCCAACCCAGTCAACCAAATGACGAATCTATCAATCGCAAAGAACACATGGCTGCCTGTCATCCAAATTCAGGGCCCAACCCGTGTTCACCGCCGTTTCAGGATTCGCCAGTTGGAACCATGGCACGACTGGGATCGGAGTCAACGTGCCACTGGAGCACTGGAGGATTGGAGGATTGTGCACGGGAGGGGCGCACATGGCAACAGTCATGGATGTGAGTCATGCCAATCGCGAATTGGCTGGCTTCAAATGAGATGCGCAGATGCAACTGGAGGGTTGCAGTATTGCGAAGAGTACATTATGCCCACCACAAGGTTGCGTGACAGGGTGGAAAGCATGACCATATATATGTTGCAGACCTCTGCGCTATGACCTATGCTGATTTTCTATGTGGAGTGGGGGAAATCCTTGCGCTCCCCACAGGAACGCTGGGATATACACTAGATCTAGATCTCTGTGCAGAGCCGCGACATCTCCTGCGTCCAGTAGCCCAACCCAGTCAACCAAATGACGAATCTATCAATCGCAAAGAACACATGGCTGCCTGTCATCCAAATTCAGGGCCCAACCCGTGTTCACCGCCGTTTCAGGATTCGCCAGTTGGAACCATGGCACGACTGGGATCGGAGTCAACGTGCCACTGGAGCACTGGAGGATTGGAGGATTGTGCACGGGAGGGGCGCACATGGCAACAGTCATGGATGTGAGTCATGCCAATCGCGAATTGGCTGGCTTCAAATGAGATGCGAAGATGCAACTGGAGGGTTGCAGTGTTGCGAAGAGTACATTATGCCCACCACAAGGTTGCGTGACAGGGTGGAAAGCATGACCATATATATGTTGCAGACCTCTGCGCAAAGCCGTGACATCTCCTGCGTCCAGTAGCCCAACCCAGTCAACCAAATGACGAATCTATCAATCGCAAAGAACACATGGCTGCCTGTCATCCAAATTCAGGGCCAAATCCTGTTCACCGCCGTTTCAGGATTCGCCAGTTGGAACCATGGCACGACTGGGATCGGAGTCAACGTGCCACTGGAGCACTGGAGGATTGGAGGATTGTGCACGGGAGGGGCGCACATGGCAACAGTCATGGATGTGAGTCATGCCAATCGCGAATTGGCTGGCTTCAAATGAGATGCGAAGATGTAACTGGAGGGTTGCAGTGTTGCGAAGAGTACATTATGCCCACCACAAGGTTGCGTGACAGGGTGGAAAGCATGACCATATATATGTTGCAGACCTCTGCGCAAAGCCGTGACATCTCCTGCGTCCAGTAGCCCAACCCAGTCAACCAAATGACGAATCTATCAATCGCAAAGAACACATGGCTGCCTGTCATCCAAATTCAGGGCCAAACCGTGTTCACCGCCGTTTCAGGATTCGCCAGTTGGAACCATGGCACGACTGGGATCGGAGTCAACGTGCCACTGGAGCACTGGAGGATTGGAGGATTGTGCACGGGAGGGGCGCACATGGCAACAGTCATGGATGTGAGTCATGCCAATCGCGAATTGGCTGGCTTCAAATGAGATGCGCAGATGCAACTGGAGGGTTGCAGTATTGCGAAGAGTACATTATGCCCACCACAAGGTTGCGTGACAGGGTGGAAAGCATGACCATATATATGTTGCAGACCTCTGCGCTATGACCTATGCTGATTTTCTATGTGGAGTGGGGGAAATCCTTGCGCTCCCCACAGGAACGCTGGGATATACACTAGATCTAGATCTCTGTGCAGAGCCGCGACATCTCCTGCGTCCAGTAGCCCAACCCAGTCAACCAAATGACGAATCTATCAATCGCAAAGAACACATGGCTGCCTGTCATCCAAATTCAGGGCCAAATCCTGTTCACCGCCGTTTCAGGATTCGCCAGTTGGAACCATGGCACGACTGGGATCGGAGTCAACGTGCCACTGGAGCACTGGAGGATTGGAGGATTGTGCACGGGAGGGGCGCACATGGCAACAGTCATGGATGTGAGTCATGCCAATCGCGAATTGGCTGGCTTCAAATGAGATGCGCAGATGCAACGTACATGCCATACACAGTTGCCATTATGCAAGTCAAGTTGATGAGAATGGGAGTATATGACAACATCCAAGCCTATGTCGTGTCGGTCATCGCTCATTGGGGTCAACATGCTGAGGGGCAATGGAATATGTTGATATTCTGTACAGGAGGGGGGAGAATTTCGGGACGGGGGAATTGTGCAGGGGAAATTTCGCTACTTTTCTTAACGGCGAAATTTTTCCCCCGGCGGCTGCTACTGTTGCGGACACCGTGGGTCTTGGTTTTGTCCTACCAAAGAAAGGGGACAGTTGGAGGTACCGCACACAAAGTGAAATAAGGGGGGGGAGGGGTCTGCCAGGGAACAATTTCAACAGGGATAATTTCGGAAGGGCAAACATTCGCCACCTCCAGGAATCCTCAAGCTTGCTGTCATTTCATTTTCTTTGAATACATGTACTGCTGCTATTCGAACTTCTTGACAGCACCAGCACAGGTCCCATCTGTTCCCAGCGGACACACTCCAAATGATGAAGGCTGGGGTGATTGATACTGGGTCTATTCACATTTCTTGACGATCTTTTCGTGGTCGCAATACTGCGGAATATTGCATGACTTGGGCACCAGCGATTTCTCGTCGCAGTACTTCGGAATGTTGCATGACTTGGCCACCAGCGAGTTCTCGTTACAATACTGCGGAATGTTGCATGACTTGGCCACCAGCGAGTTCTCGTTGCAGTACTTCGGAATACTGCATGTCTTGGGAACCAGCGTCCTCTCGTTGCAGTACTTTGGAACGTTGCATGACTTGGCAACCAGCGTCCTCTCGTTGCAGTACTTTGGAATGTTGCATGACTTGGCAACCAGCGAAGTCTGAGAACAAGTCTTTGGAACTCTGCATGACTTTGCCGATTTGCCACCGAACAAACCTGTAAACCAGTTCCACCCGCACACAACACCAGAAGTCACAGTCTCGTACCCGCATTGCACAGTGTTCGTCACCGTGCTGGTCCCGCAATCAGCAGCCGACGTCACGTACTTCGTCCCGCATTGCACGGATTTCCAAACCGTGCTGGTCCCGCAATCAGCAGCCGACGTCACGTACTTGGTCCCGCATTGCACGGATTTCCAAACCGTGTTGGTCCCGCAATCAGCAGCCGAGGTGACGTACTGGGTCCCGCACTGCACGGATTTCATCACCGTACTGGTTCCGCAATCAGCGGCTGAAGTCACGTACTTGGTCCCGCACTGCACGGACTTTATCACTGCATCCGTTCCGCACTCAGCGGCGGAAGTCACATACTTGGTCCCACACTGCACGGATTTCACCAGTGTATCAGTTCCGCACTCAGCAGCAGACGTCACGTATTTGACCCCGCATTGGACACTCTCCACGACCACGCTGCTGGTGCATCTCCAGATCTTCTTGCCCGTGTCGACGGCGCCGTTCTTGGCGTCCTCGAAGAACTTCGCGGCGTCCTCCTCAAAGAAAGCCTCAATGTCCTCAAAGAAGCCGCACCGCGGTTTGTCATACGTGAGGAATTCTTCCCACGCCTGTTTGCATGGCGACTCGAAGCCCTGGGACGGCGGGAGGGCAAGGCGGGAGCCGCTGACCGCCATCTGGAGCACTTCCTCTTCAAGGGCGTTCGAGTCGAAGGTGTAGGGGAGCTCTGCCTGCAGTCTGGCAAGCTGGTCCGCGGCCCCGAGCCCCTCCCACTTCAGCTCCGCCGCGGTGCACACCGCGAGCATAGCATCCAGAGGCATCAGCCTGGTGAAATCCGGGATATGGATGATCAGATCGTCTGGGATCAGGGCGTCGACGGCCTTGGTGATGAGCGCGTCAGAGGCCTTGTTGATCAGGGTCTTCAGTGCCGTCTCAAGCGGGTCGAAGATTTCTCGCATCACGCGCTCGGTGACCTCGTCAATCGGACAGGTCAGAAGGTCGGCCGCCTTGGTGACGGGCTTGAAGATGTCGGTGATGCATTGCACGGCATCGCTGTTCAGTAGCTTGTCCGCCTGATCCTTCAGGAATCGCACGAAGTCTATCACTGCGTCCAGCACCTCCTGCACCGGGGCAAGCAGCTGTTGGATCTGCCTGCTGATCCACGCGAGTAGTTTCATGACAGCCTCCATCGGGTTCAGCACCGCCACGCACACCTTCCCCGCCTTCTCAACGTCGCCCAGGTCCCCGGGGTGGTCCTGCTGGACCGCGTGCTCGTTTTCCTTCTCCAGCCTCTTGGCACCGAGCACGGACAATGTGTCGGCGGAGCAGTCGTCGATCGAGGAGGCACATCTGTACGCGGCGGTGAGGACCTGGTCGTAGGCAGAGAGCACTGCGCTGGTGGGGCCTGTCACTGACACAAGCGCCGAGAACGCTGTCTCGGTCAGGACAACCCCTTTCTTCAGGTACTTGATGCGCCTGGCCAGCAGATGCATCACCCTGTCGAGGCCTTCCGTGGTGCGGTCCGCGATCTTGAGACCCGTCTTGATTATCATGCCATATTTTGGGATACTGCCCAGCAGCTGCGCCACGCCACTGCCCTTGGGCGGGAGTTCATTGATCCAAGACACCACGTCAGCGACCATAGTGGTGGCTGCGGCGAGCTTCTGGGCAACGTCGTTGGCAGTCTCCACACCCCCGCGGAAATCTTCAAGATGGCCATGGACCGCCTCCGCGGAGGCATGGCAGTCCAACATTTCGGCAGCGGCAGGATGGAGGGCTGCCATCACCTTCAGGGTGTTTGTGAAATCGCACTGCACTGTGGGAGACATGGGATATAGGGCAGCCGCGTGCGCCATCAGGCCCGTTTGTAACGACGAAAGGGTTGTGAAGGGAACGATCCTTGGCTACCGCTGTAGCCCCCGCGACACAGGGCCTGAACATTTTGCAAACTTCGATTTTTCAGCTGCTGGAGTTTGGACAGGAGCAACTCAGCTGCCACACAAGATGAGGGAGAGGATGAGGCACAAAAGTGTGTGTGGGGCTTTGTCACAAGCGCTCCATCATCACAGTTTGTGGTGAGTGTGAGGAGCACTATTGTTGTGAATGTATTGACACCCCTTTTTGTGGGAATAACATTGTTTATTAAGGACATTGGGTGACATTTTGTGTTGTTGAATTCTCAGATTTTGGCTTACATGCAACGTGCTTTGCACGGAAGGTTTGTGGTCCAGTGCGGTCTACTTGGGAGACTTCCCTGGGTGAGGATAAACTTGGGGCTAGAGCTAGGACACTTATACAAAGGTAGCGTGCTGGGCACGCGCCGGGCAAATATTCCCCCATTGACTGACTGACTGTTTGCCAAAATTCTATTGCCTTCAGCAAGTCCACCTCGCAGAGAATCTACCCCAAGCAACACACACCCAAAATAGGTGATCACAATATCATAAAAACAAGTTTCGAAAACTTTGATTTTTGAGCTGTCCAGAGTGAAAAACAGCATAAGCAGGTTGTGTACCAATCCCTTGGGAGACACCCCCCCCCTGGACCTAATACCCAAATAGGGTGAAAAACACATAAATACGGCCTAAAACATGCTTTACATACCTTGGATGGTCATTTTAGGTGATCACAATATCAAAAAAATAAGTTTCGAAAACTTCGATTTTTGAGCTCCCTGGGGTGAAAAACTGCACAAGCAGGTTGTGTACCGGCCCATTCACTAGGCCATTATTGGTGGAAGCAGTCATTTCGCGTCTTTGGCACGGGTTGTGACCGGCGCTCAACAAGGCTAGAGGCTGCAAAAAACGTCCTTCCATATCCTAGTAGGCATATACTGTCACAACATCCCCACTCACACCCCTCAGAGTGGGTACCACGGGGTCACCGAGGTCGCCAAAACTGCCAACATAGCAAAAATGGCTGAAAAGTGCATAAATTCTATTGCCTTCGGCCAGTCCACCTCGCAGAGAATCTACTCCAAGCAGCGCACATACAAAATAGGGAAAAAACGACATAAATACGACCTAAAACATGCTTTACATAGCTTGGATGGTCCTTTTAAGTGATCACGGTATCAGAAAAATAAGTTTCGAAAACTTCGGTTTCTGAGCTGCCCAGGGTGAAAAACTACACAAGCAGGTTGTGCACCAATCCCTTGAAAGACAGCCCCCCCCCCCCCCCCCCCGGTGCGCCTAGTACCCAAATCGGGTGAAACACAGGTAAATAGCGCCTAAAGAATGCTTTACATACCTCAGATGGTCATTTTAGGTGATCATGGTATCAAAAAAATAAGTTTCGGAAACTTCGATTTTTGAGCTGCCCAGGGTGAAAAACGGCATGAGCAGGTTGTGCACCCGTCCATTGGGAGCCCCCCCCCCCCCCCCCCCCCCCCGGAGCAAACACCCAAAGAGGGTGGCAAACACGTACATACGGCCTAAAACATGCTTTACATACCTTGGATAGTCACATTGTATGGTCATAATATCATAAAAGCAACTTTCGAAAACTTCGATTTTTGAGCTGCCCAGGGTGAAAAACTGCATAAGCAGGTTGTGTACCAATCCCTTGGGAGCCCCCCCCCCCCCCCCCCCCGGAGGTAATACCCAAACAGGGTGAAAAACATGTTAATATGGCCTAAAACATGCTTTACATACCTTGGATGGTCATATTGTGCGGTCACAAAATCATAAAAACAACTTTCGAAAACTTTGATTTTTGAGCTGTCCAGAGTGAAAAACAGCATCAGCAGGTTGTGTACCAATCCCCTGGAACCCCCCCCCCCCCCCCCCCCCCCACCTAATACCCAAATAGGGTGAAAAACATGTAAATACGGCCTAAAACAGGCTTTACATACTTTGGATGGTCATATTGTGTCGTCACAATATGGAAAAAATCAGTTTCCAAAACTTCGATTTTTGAGCTGCCCATGGTGAAAAACAGCATAAGCAGGTTGTGTGTACCAATCCCTTGGGAGCCCCCCCCCCCCCCCTTAAGACCTAATACCCAAATAGGGTGAAAAACATGTAAATACGGCCTAAAACATGCTTTACATACCTTGGATGGTCATTTTAGGTTGTCACGGTATCAAAAAAATAAGTTTCGAAAACTTCGATTTTTGAGCTGCCTAGGCTGCAAAACTGCATAAGCAGGTTGTGTACCGGCCCATTCATTAGGCCATTATTGGTGGAAACAGTCATTTCGCGTCTTTGGCACGGGTTGTGAACGGTCCTAAGCAAGGCTAGAGACTGCAAAAACGTCTTGTTGTATCCTGGTAGGCATATATTGTCACAACATCCCCACTCATACCCCTCAGAGTGGGTACCACGGGGTCACCGAGGTTGCCAAAACCGCCAACATAGCAAAAATGGCTGAAAAGTGCATAAACTGCACGAGCGCTCGTCCCACTCCGCCCCATACAAACCCCATGGAGTCGGGACCCGGAAACACTTTTTCAGCTCAAAATCAAAAAAAAACCAAAAGATTCATGATTTTCGACCCAAAAAAAGGGGGGGTCATTTTTTCGACATTTTTGACCCCCCCCCACCCCCCCACCCCCCCCCCCCCACCCCTCCTTGAAAACCTGAAAAAAGTGGGTTTCAAGGGGGGGGGGGGGGGTCTGGGGGGGTCCGGACCAAAAACTCATTGGGGGATGCGTTTATTGGACAAAATAATGATTTTACAAGGGGTTAAACTAACAATTCAACCCCTTGGGGTAGGGTACGCGAATAGGCCCAAAAAGGCCAAAATGGGGGGGTATGTGGCATTTCCCCCATATATACGCCTGCCTGGCTTTGATCTAACAACCTCTGCGAGGTGACTACATAAGCGCTCGTCCCACTCCGCCCCATACAAACCCCATGGAGTCGGGACCCGGAAACACTTTTTCGGCTCAAAATCGAAAAAAAACCAAAAGATTCATGATTTTGGACCCAAAAAACGGGGGGGTCATTTTTTCCAACATTTTTGACCCCCCCCCCCCCCCCACTTCCCTCAAAACTTCAAAAAAGTGGGTTTCAAGTGGGGGGGGGGTTCTGGGGGGGTCCGGACCAAAAACTCATTGGGGGATGTGTTTATTGGACAAAATAATGATTTCACAAGGGTGAAACTAACAATTCAACCCCTTGGGGCGGGGTACGCGAATAGGCCCAAAAAGGCCCAAAATGAGGGGTATGTTGTGTTTTCCCCTATATACGCCTGCCTGGCTTTGATATAACAACCTCTGCGAGGTGATTTTCCATTTTTGACCTGTAGAGGGTGGAAAACTGCTTAAGCAGTTCGTGCACACACCAAAGGCCATTGAACCACCTACAAACAGCAATTTTGAAGCTTTTGGGGGGCCCATGGCTCGGGCTAGATGGGCCCAGTGGCCACTACGTGGGTCCCCATGGATGCTCAAGTACCCGTATTGTCACCAAATGATCACCCAAACCCATCCCAGGGGCAACAGAAGGGTTTCAGAAAAAGTGGAAATGTGAAAAACTTTCAAGTGTCACTAAACAGCCTACGCAACGGCAATTTTGGGGCTTCCGGAGGGCCCATGGCACGGGCTACATAGGTCTAGCGGCCACTAAGTGGGTCCCCATGGGTGCTCAAGTACCCGTATTGTCACCAAATGATCACCCAAACCCATCCTAGGGGGAACGGAAAGGTTTCATGAAAAATCGAATTTCAAAAAACTTTCACGTGCCACTAAACAGCCTATCCAGCATGAAAACGGCTAAGTCCTCACTGCCAGGGCCATATGGGCGGGGCCAACTGGGGGTACCTGGAGTTGGGACCCGGGACCCCCGCCATCGGTTAGGGGGTCCATATACAAGAAAAAAGTTCTTTAGGTCCCAGGTCCAAATACACACACATCGGCCACAATATGCAAAGAAAATTTGACCCCCCCCCCAAAAAAAAGGGGTACCCAGGTGCGGGGGGGTGCGGGGGTCAAAATCCAAAAAATCATTGGGGGATCATTTTTGGTCCTAAAATGATGATTTTACAAGGGGTTAGACGTTAGAAACCATACATTGGGGGATGCTACGCGAACGACCCCAAAAAAGGGGGGTGTACGACGCTCGCGCCTGCGCTTGATCTAACAACCTCTCGTCGAGGTGATTTTTCTAAAGGCATTTTCCCTTGTGCTGGTCAATAGGATTGGGTGGGTGGGTTGGGTTGACCCCCCCCCTCCCCCCGTCAGGGTAGGCTGGGTGGGTTGGCCGTAAATCCTGGGTGGGTGGGGGGTTGGCAGGACTTGGGCCTCGAGGAACCGTCTGAATGTGAGGATCCACAAGCGATCTGGGACCCGTACAGTGACAGTGACAGCCACAGTGACAGCGATAAAGAGGAGGGGGAAAGTGGAAGCGAGGGGCTATCCAGTGTAAACAGTGAAGGAGCAGCGTCCAGTGTGGAAGAACAACCAGTGAAACGATATTGCACTGACCGGGCTCTTGGGAGGGGTCAGATTTGACCCAAGCCAGCCTATGCAACATTCAATAGCCCGCTTAGGGCAAAGTCAAGGCAACATCCAGCACTATTTTGGAATGAGCAATTGCCATTTTAGGAACCCCACAGCGAGAATGCAGGCGTAGAAAGGTAATGCCTCAAAGCGAGATTTTGGAGACAAGGTATTTGCGTCTTTTCTCGTCCGCAAACATACATTTTGCCAGTACTGGCAAAATAATGAAACCCCCATGCAACAGAAATGTTCCTGCTGTTTTGCAAAGAGATTTTGTCATCTTTGCAGCCTTCCAACAAAACCCTATCTTTCATTTCAGCAATTGAGACAGGCTAGATGCTCAGGATTTTAACTCAACTTCTTCGCAACAGAGTGTGGACGCGCTGGAGCTTTGATTGACTCCCTTTCACCAAAGGCACCAGCCCCTATCTATTACCCAAAAATCACCTCAAAGAGACGTTGTTAGATCAAGCGCAGGCGCGTGCAACGTATACCATACCCCCTTTTGGGGGTTCATTCGCGTAGCATACCCCAAGGCATGATATTGGATGTCCAACCCCTTGTAAAAATTTGCAATTTTGCCCAATAAAGCGATCCCCCAATGGATTTCTTGATTCTGAGGCCTCTATCCCCTGAAACTGGATATCACATTTTGGGGTGGGGGGGTGGGGAGGGGGGGGGGGGTCAAAAGTTTGTGCTCAGAAGGATTTGACGAGGCCCTGATCTTTTCGCTGGGAATCGAACCGCCAACTTTGCTGTTGGCAGTCAATTGCCTTACCACTTGGGCGTGGACTGTTCTCCCTGGGCCCCGGCTGCTTGTAGCTGAGTCCGCCACTGAAAAACCCAAACTGTGTGTTTCTGTCTGCTTGCCCGCTTGCCCGACTGACTGCCTGACTGACTGGCTGACTACCAGCCTCTCTTTGAGGTGCACTGCAAAAGGCAATAGAATTTCTCGTGCAAAACCACGAGACCCCACAGCGGTGTTCTTTGACATTATTGCCTGGGTGCCCAAAAGCGTGCGCCCCCGTGGAGTGTTACCAACGGTGGTCTCAAAGCCAAGAAAGCATGTTAGTTGCACCCACCAGGTCGAGCTCAATTTCTGATCGAGCCCCTGCCTCCCCAAAAGTGAATGGAACAAACTCCACATCAGAACAGTCCCCAACTGATATAAACAGTCTCGCCCCGGAACGCCCGCGCTGAACCGTTGCATGTACACATTACTACCAAAGCAATGAGGAAGCGTCCAAAGAAAAAGAGAAGCACTAGAAAATAATCCCTGAGGTGCACACCCCAATGAAAAAGCATCCCCTGTACACCAAAGCTCCAAAATCTGGCTTTCAGGTATTACCTTTCTACGCCTGCTGTGGGGTTCCTAAAATGGCAGCTTGGGGAATAAACACATTGCCGTTTGGCGGCTGAGGGGGGCGACCCTTCTTGCTGATGCAATAGCATAAACGGTCCCTTGTTGGGCTTTGTGTGTCAAAAATTGAGAAATGCTGTGGATTGGAAAATGGGAAAGCCTGTGGAATTCTAACCAGCAATACTCTTTGAGGACTGCTGTCCACAGTTTGCTGCTGGCAATCGGCAGGTGGGTTGGGGGGGGGGTCTCCCAAGGGACTAGTACACAACCTGCTCATGCAGTTTTTCGGCCTTGGGCACCTGAAAAAGCGAAGTTTTCGAAGCGTTTTTTTTTTGATATTGTGACCACCCACAATGACCATTCAAGCTGATGTAGAGCATATTTCACGTGGTATTTCTCACCCTCTTTGGGTGCTGTGCCGGGGCCGGGGGGGGGTCTCCCAAGGGCTAGTACACAACTTGCTTGCAGTTTTTCGCCCTGGGCGGCTAAAAGTCAAAGTTTCTGAAGCTTAGAGTTCACCCTATGTGCCGACCTGCCTGACTGCCCGCCTGACTGATTGAGTGACCGACTGGTTGACTGACTGACTGCCTGACTACCTGCATGCATGCATGCCTAACTGAATGACTGACTGCCTGCTTGACTGATGAATTGGGTGCCTGGCTGACTGATTGTTGGACTGACTGCCTGATTCGCTGCCTGATTGTTTGGCTGACTGACTCGCTGACTGACTGATTGACTAACTGACCTACTGCTAAATTGACTGAACGCCTGATTGACGGAGAATTCTAGTCTTGTTCGGGAAATGGGTGTCCGTGCCCCCACATCTGCAGAACAACTTTCTTCCCGCCTCGTCCCTGTAGTAGTGTTGTTTTTAGACAATGCGTGTAGCCCCACACAGCTGCGTTGCCAGTCATCATGTCTCAGTGCCCCCCCCCCCCCCCCACCTCTTCATGAGGAGTTATTCGCCGGGGGTTGGGTTGGGTGGGGCGTGTGCTTGACACCAGTGTTGACGTGTCCTGATGCGCTCCCTTTGTCATGACAACAAAGCTGTGACCTGTCAAGAATCAACATCGTCTATGTGATAGTGCTCAAAGGGTCTTTGAGGCTGGTAAGGTGGTCCCGAGGTTTATGCCCAGGGGGTGTGGGTCAATCCTGCCAGGGGCTTCCTCTTCAAACGTGACTTTCCCCGAAGCAAGATTTTGGTCAAAGAGTTCATTTTGAGTGGGTGGGTGTCAAAAGCCCCCCCTCCCCCCCACCAGGGACAGGGTCCTGCAAGACACACTAGTGGTCAGGAGACGTTCACACCTTGCTGTTGGAGGGGAAGGGTTGAGATCACTGCTGGAGCAGCAACCAGCACGGCTGCCGGAAGACCCTGAGAAGCCAGATTGTTGTTCAAATTAGCAATGGTGAGGCTGGGAGGTGGAACTGGCGTGTGGATGATGGTCTCCACAGCAATGCCATTTGCAACGCCAGTGATAGAGCGGATTTTAACGAGGGAAACGAGAACATTCGCGGTATCTGCCACCGCTTGTCGATACTTGAATTGCGCAATGAAATCAAATATTGGCAACTTTGCGGTGGCCAAGACTTGGAAATGGGATGCATCTGCCGTAAGCTGCCGAAACCCCAACTCCGCTGTCATCGATACAGCAGCCACTGCACAACATGCGCGATGCCTCAATGACAAAGCATGCACCCAAACCCCAGCTGTGAGGTTGCTATGCACACTGCGCAGGCTAAAATTGGCCTACCCTTAGGGGGTCCATCCGGCCGGGGAAACAGAAAAGATCATTTTTGCATGTTACTCGGGAATTTTGTTTAAAAAAACCATGATTTAATGAACCACCCTTTTTTTGCTCCGGTGTTTTGTTCTCCAAATTTCATGCATTCTTAAAGTTCGAATTTACAACGGCGCCTTGTAAATTTACAAAGGTAGCGTGGTGAATTCCAATTTTAAGAATTGCTCAATGCTCGACACAAAAAATATTACCTTACACGGAAAAACCAAAGCCAAAAAAAAGCGGGTATTCTGTACATATCCTTGTTCCAGCTTTTTCGGAAAACAAATTTTGTTCCAAATTTCTTTCATTCCTAAAAATGGGATTTACAACGGCGCCGTTGCAAATTTACTACCGCATTGTTGTAATCAGGGAGGACTGTGTCTTCTGCGCACCGGTTCAGCTAGACTGGTCAAGCATGATGATCATGATGATGGTCATCGTCAATGGGGTGGGGGGTTGGGGGGGGGTGTACCACCAATGCGCACTATATCCACCCCTGCAACATCAAACTGGGTGGGTGGGTGGGTCGGCCGAAAATCCTGGGTGGATGGGTGTCCCAAATAACCCCCCCCTCCTCCCGTTGTTACAAATGGGCCTGGGCCCGAGCCGTAGCCCCCTGGAAGCCCCGAAATCGCTTTGCTTAGGCTACTGAAAAATTGGAAACTTGAAGAATTTCCCGAATTCAACTTTTTCCGAAACACTTCTGTCGCCCTTAGGATGGGTTTCGGTGACGATTTGGGTACTTGAGCACCTGTAGTGACCGCTAGGCTCATGTAGCCCCAGCCATAGGCCACCCCAAAGCCCAAAAATCGCCGTTGCCCCCAAAGAGGGCTGGGGCACAACTTGCTCATGCAATTTTTCCACCTTGTACAGCTCAAAAATCAAAATTTCCGATACCGTTTTTTTTTTGGGCCATTCACAACGATCAAATATATGCAGCATGTTTTACACCCTCTTATTGAGCTTTTCATGGAGGTGGGGGGGCACAGCACAACACCAAAACCATCACAAGTCCATGCACCACAGGAGGCACACTACACATCACCGCAGGTGGCAGGGAACAATCTGGCGCGGCCCAGGCAGTCAGTGCCTCTGTGCTCAAGCCGCCAGGCCACATTGTTTTCAGTGGGAATGTCAGTGCGGTAGTTCCCAGACGATTCGGCCCCCCGTGGTGCCCAATGCGGCATTCCGGCATCCCCAGGGGGGGCACTTCATTCACACGGGAGGCGAGCTTCTTTGACGTGATTTTTGTGAGAAGATATGGTCAAAATTCGAGGAAAATGGCACTCACAGAGTTTCCAAAGTGCCTTTGTAATGCACCTGTGGTCTTTGTAAATGTACCTGTGGTAAATTCCAATTTTGAAAATGGCTTAAAATTGGACAAACAAATGTTACTTGGGGCAAAAAAAAACCAAAGCCAAAAAAAAAAGAATACTTCAACATGTCCTTGTTCCAGCTCTTTCCCAATTTTATTTGTCCAAATTTCATCCATTTTCAACTCTGTGATTTGCAACTGTTGTAAATTCCATTTTTTTGAAAATAGGTGAAAAATGGACATAACAAAATATTGATTGCAGCACAAAAAACCAAGACAAAAAAAGTGGTGATGTTTTGCACATGTTGCTTCATAACACAAATTAACCACGTTGCTGCGCCTTGTTGTAGCTCAAAAGCACAATAAAAATGGAGAGCATCTTTTTGACGGACGGTTGAACCCCTAAGCTACCCGCATGGAGGCGGGGGGGGGCGGGGGTTCTAGCCCAACCACGCACCCAGAATTGGCTCGGACCCCCCCCTCCACGGGTATGAGAGCCCTAAAAATGGGCCTGCCCGGGCTACATGGGCCTAGCGGTCACTTCGTGGGTCTCCATGGGTGCTCAAGTAGCCGTATTGTCAACAAATCATCACCCAAACCTATCCCGGGGGCACAGAAGGGTTTCAGAGACAGTCGAATTTTGGAAATTTTTCAAGTGTCACTTAGCAACCCATGCAAATAGCTAAGTCCTGACCAGCAAGGGCCCATAGTGGGGCCAACCAGGGCTACCTAGAGTTTGGACCCAGGACCCCTACCATGGGTTAGGGCATCCAGATACAAGAAATCAGATGTTCAGGACCTAGATCCAAATCCACACACAGCGGCTGCAATACGCAAAGAAGTTTTGACACCCCCCCCCCCCCCCCGCAGCTACACTTGATCCTACAACCTCTCTTCAAGGTGCTTCCATTTTTTTTTCAGTGAGGAGTTCACTTGCCCGGGGGGGGGGGGTGACTTTCCTCCCATGGAGGTCAGCCATTCCATTACATCCATGCCCCCTCCCCCCCATCCCCAACAAAAGGGTACCCAGTTACGGTGGGGGGGGGGGTGTGACCTAATTAAAAAACAGACAAATGCAAACCAGAGGTAATGCACTCCACAGTCACAGTCACACAGGTGGGGGGGGGGGGGGCTAGGGGGCAGGGTAGGGGGGTCGAAATCAAAATTCCTTGGGGACCATTTTTCGTCCCAAAATTCGATTTTACAAAGTTTGGACATCCGATACCACAACTTTGGGTGTGCTACGCAACCAACCCCAAAAACTGGGGGACGCTGGCAACTGCGCTTGATCTGACAAGCTCTCTTTGAAGTGATTTCTTCATTAACTGTTTGGTGTCACCAAAACATTAGGATTCACCAAAAAAAAAAAAGGTTGGACCCCTTAGAGTATGGTCACCAAGAAACACCTAAAACAAAGGGTATATGGTGTCTGTCGCTGCACTTGATCAAACAACCTCTCTTCGAGGTGATTCGTGTTTCACAAGGTGCAAAAAAGCGGTGTCAACTTTCAAATCCCCCACCCCCTGGGATCTCACCCCTCTGGGCCATGTTTGCAAATCAGGTGTACCGGCAAAATTTTGACACAAAACTTACCCCCCCCCTTCCCCGGGGACCTGTACTACCACTGTAAACTCCCAATTTCCGGCAAAGAAATTGCAGGGTAAACCGAAACAATAAAGCATAAGTGTGCATAGCATGTTAAGGACAAAACACCATGGCAAATGAAAGCAATGATCGTCCACAGGAAAGGCAGGTGCATGTGTTCAAAGGCCCACCAATGTACTGAAACACTCCCCTGTACTTCTGGGCCCTGCTCCACTCGACCTTGAGTCCTCAACATGCATGCCATGTTTCTTCTCTTGTGCTAAGCAAATGGCGGTCGCCCCAACCCCTGGGGAAGGACAAGCAGGGGGTAGGAATCCACTTGTACTACTTCTGCTGATCAAGAATAGAAATGTCTCAGTGCCCCCCCTCCCAAAAAACACAACACCCGTGGCTACCCCCAAAAAACTACAAAATACCCCAAAATGCCCTACGTTTGGCGCCCGGCATCCAAATCAATATTCCGGCCATCTACCCCAATGCTTTACCACCAAACACCACTCCCTCCTCCAGCCCAGGAACCATAAGCATGATAAGACAATAGAGCACAACTATGGGAGAACAAGGAAGCTTTCATGCATTGCTATGGACAATTGTAACCCTTGCCTAGGATTGTGTTCCAAGGAAATAATGTAGGGTTTTTTGTGCATAGGAAGGTCACCAATGTAAACAAGGATTGCAGAATTATGGTGCAACATGCACAACTTCATTCCCACAATTGTGAGGGCCAATACATTCAACGCAATACCTCTCATTGCACTGCCCACAAACTGTGGTGGTGTGTTTGTGACAACACTACACACGAACGTCATCATCATCTTCACAATCATCACTTGATGCAGTGCCTTCTCGGGGTGCCCATGGTGGGGAGAGATCAATGTGGCATACAAACACCATATCCCCAATCCGATACCTATTTTCAAACAACAACGGGTCTCCAAACCGGGGACAAAAAAATGGGGAAAGAGGAGGAGAGCTGGGGGGAAATAGGCAAAAACTTTCCCCAGCATGCCCGGCACGCACCCAGCAAGCTAACGCACCTCTAGGTGCTTTCTCACGGCTGATTTTATCTCAAAACATCTCTGGCTTTATGATTTTTGCTGTAGAATTCTGTCAAGCATGAGGACGGCACACACCAAAACCTCCCCTTTTCCAAAATCATGGCGTGTTATTTTTTAACTTTCTTGTCTTCCAAAGTTCAGGACAGGGCGTGGGGCATGGGGTCATCAAAGGAAGATTCACCCTGCAGTGCTGGCTGACCATTTCCTTGCCAGAATCCATAAATGCATCTATGTTCTGAACCAGCCCCTCCCTAGTGGACACTGCCAGCACAAAGAGTAGTAGAGGTAGAGCAGAAAAGTCTACAACCTTTACCATGCCCCATTTCCTATGCAACTCGACAAGAGTGCAGGAGACAAGATACCTGGGGATGGAGAAGCGGAGGGTGATGGTGATGGTGATGGCGATGGCGAAGGAAATGGCGATGGTGAAGGAAATGGCGTCGGAGATGCAGATGGCGAAGGAAATGGCGATGGCGAAGGAAATGGTGTCGGAGACGCAGATGGGGAAAATGTGGGATCAGTAGCTGCAAATCAGATCAATCCAACGAAGATGCAGAAAATACCAGCAATCACAAAGGTATGCCCCACATTGCACGTCATACCGTCCTATGGTATGAGCCTATGCATCACACTGTAGGACGGTATGACGGCCATGGCAACGGGGGGAATTCATGGTATGCAATACTGTGTCACATTCATTGCCCGGCACAGGTATCTACATGAAATGGGGGGGGGGGACCCCTTGGTCCCCATACTTAACTCCTGCTTCCACCTCCCTATCATTCAGCGACCTCTAGGGGGAGTATTTGCCTGGCGCGCTTTTACGGTGCTTTACCCCCTGGCAAAACAAGCCCTGCGGAGAGGCAACTGGCGGTACCCCCCCCCCTTGAAAGGCCCCACCCAATGTCGTGACAGTCCCCTGCATGGGGGCGGGACGGTCACCAAGTGACCCCCCACCCCCCCCGGCACCACAAAACTGTATCACTGCATTCTAGGGGAACTCAATAAAATTCTATTGCCTCTGGCAAGGCACCTCGAAGAGTGGCTGACAGTCAGCCATTCTGTCAGTCAATGAGGCAAGCACGAGGCAGCAAACCCCAGCTGAGTTTTTTGGGTGTCAGCCTGAATCTGCAGACACAGAAGAGGCTATTGTCCACAAGAACCAGCAATAGTTGAGTGGAAAAGCCCCAGGCATTGACATGGCACGGCGTCAGTTCGAATCCTGGATTAAGTCGCCGGCCGTGCGAAGGCCTATCCCTCAGCTGTTTTGCAGACCAGGGTTCAAATCCCACTAAGCACAAACTTTTGATCCCCCCTATCCCCGCCAAATGGGGGGGGCTGGGGGGAGAGGGCTCAGAATCGAAAAATGGATTGGGCGATCATTTTATCTTGCAAAATAATGATTTTACAAGGGGTTGGACATCCAACGTGTGTGCCCAACCAAACCCCAATGCCACAACATCTTTGTACGAATGCAGCCAGGCAGTCAAACTTCCATTCTTTCTTGCAATGAATGGTGCAATGACATGGATCTGGCCTTTTCAGGCACCGACATGCCCCCACCCTCAAAGTCAAAGAAATCACCGTGGGTGATGCCATCCATCCCCGTCCCAAACCAAACATCCCCCAAAACAGGGGTAGAAACCAGAGGTGTCCCAAAAGGATGCCCGGCGCCCTGAGACTCCCCCAGTGTGCATCCACCATACTCCTCTGCCAATACATTGTCCCCCCACACCAAAGGCACTGAAACTGACGGGTTACATCAAAAACATTCTTTCTGGTGCTCGCCATGGCATCAACGACAATCACTCGCCCTTACAACAAAAAGCACAATTCATGTTTTGGGGACTGGACAAGGCCGGTGACAAGGCGCGCTTGGTGCAGGCCCAAGTGCTGAGGGGCCAACAAAGACACCGTCTGCCATGTCCCCGGTGGACCGTCTGTACCTCAACAGGGTACTGCAAGCGGAAGAAAAGACCTTTGGGGCAGCAGGGCACACAATGGGACCGAAAACAGACACTGTCCAATAACATCTGCCGAAAACCGTACAGAACGAATGACAAACCCTTGAGCCATGGTGGCTTGACAAGCCGGTGCCTGCGTTGGGGGGAAAGGGGGGGGGGGGTTGGGTTGGCACAAGGCCTCGGATGGGGGGGGGGGGGGGTGGCGCGCAATTGAGAGCTGGAAAGTCACCTGAAAAAGGGGTAGTCAGCGGCGTGGGGCTTTCGCATTGCCGTCTGATGTCATCGTCGGTCCAACCCTCGCAATGAATCTCCTCGATCCCAGATTCCGCAAAACACGAGTAGCAGTGTTCCATCACGAGTGACAGGTAGGGGCAAGGGATGCTGAGCAGATGGCCCCCCGGTGGTCTTTCATCACAGTCATCTAGGAACAAGCGAAGAGGTGCCAGATGTGCATGTCCGGACAACACACAGGACGTCTGCAACACACGGGACGTCTGTGCAACACACGGGACGTCTGCGCAACACATGGGACGTCTGCGCAACACACGGGATGTCCACACAACACGAGGGACGTCTGTGCAACACATGGGACGTCCGCACGACACACGGCCACGGGGGGACGGCTACAGGGGTTTTGAAGCGGACTCCCCGCGCCCCTGACCCTTACCCCCCACCCACCCAGCCCCAACCCTTCACCTTAACACTCACCCTAAGCCTAAAGGGTTAGGGTTAGGCTTGGGCCATTTCATGTGCATCATGCATATTCCTTTGGCTACCATATGCGAATATTTTCACAACCGGTCCACCGGTCTTTGTCAACGCACCGTTTTGGCTAGGCAAAATCACCAACTGTTCAGTTGAGACCGTTTCGCACCACTTTAGCTTTCTGTAACCAACCGGTTAGTTCGGGGAGACCGGTCGGACCGGTCCGACCGGTCTTTGCAAACTGAACGGACCGGACCACTTTAGCACACTTTGGAGCACTTTGTGATGTGTGTGTAGTGTGTGTGTCTGCATGTGTGTGTTGTGTTGTGCGTGTGTTGTGTTGTGCGTGTTCACACCTTTGCACAGACATTGCAATGCATGGGAGTCAATCCTCAATTCATGGTTCATTCATGATGGTCCGCAAAACATTCGACGTGTAGATAGCACCCACATGCTTTGCACTTGTATCGAGTGGTGCCCATCCCACAATGTACACAAGCGCCCCGCTTCCCAACCACTATTGGTACATGCTTGTCCACCACCTCAATTTGCCTTGCCGGAAAAATGTATCTCATCAACCTCCATTGCCAGTCAAACATTGTTTCACCCCCCGGACTAAGGCGCAACGCTTGGCATGACGTAAATGCATTTGTTGCCGCTATCCTTAACACCATCCCCCCAAGTGCCTTCCACCATGATTGAAACCGGTGCTCTTCCCGGTGTTGTAAGCACATTTGGTTAAACGTATCCACCCCCGGGGCAAACCTACGGTAGTTGGCAATTATCCCCGGTAGGTGGTATCGTCCACTTCGGTGTGGGAGCGAACCTCCGGTCAAGCAATTGGTTAGTAGCGGTACCACCTTTGCAGGCTTGCGCCCCACTTTGGGGTTTTTGTATACCGAGAGTGCATACCCATGTTCCTTGTGTACCACCGTGTTCACATCCCCCGGGTCTAATCCAACGTTCCCATCTTGCACCAAAGCACTTGTGGAAGTGAGCATCAAGAACGGACGCTCTTGTGTACTTAGCATCGCCGCCGCATCATGAGACCCAAAGAATGAGTCCGCCACAAGCACCTTTCCGGGTGGAGTCACATCATTCCAAAGTTGCACGATCTCAAAAGCATTGTAGTGGCCTGCAAACCGGCTCCGGGACTCTGGACCCACACGAGGGGCTGCACCACGGTACAAATACACATGCCAAATGTAATGGCTTTGTGCGTCGCACAACGCGTACAGTTTCACACCGGTGCTGTGAGGCTTGCGCGGTATGAACTGGCGGATTACAAATAACCCCTTGTGGGGGACCACGGTCTCATCCCCGCACACCACGTCACCTAGTTCCCATCCGCCTTGCCAGTGCATCGTGCACAACTCAATCAACGCATCCGCATCCGGGTCCGCAAGTCGCTGCAGCACATAAAACCGTCGCCTGCTAGGAAACAGTTCCGCCATGTATGCATTGTAGTGCATACTCTCTTTGTCCCACACATCATCTATTCTGCGCGGCTGCAGCATGCCCAAGCCAACTCGAAACAGCACGTACCGCGGAAGAAGGTCCACTAGGTCTACCCGGTTGGCCTCTTCCAAACACAGCGTCATGGCCTCCAAAATTGGCTGGAACATGAAGTTCCAGACGGCAACGGGGGTCTTGCCATCCGCGGTGCCCTCCAGGAGGCTGCGCCCTTTGCGGAGTTCGTCTCCAAAATCCCATCGGGCCTCTAGGGGGGCCAGGGGTCTTGGTTCCCATGGTGTAGCAGCAGGCATGCCTGAAAAAAAAACAGAATACAAGCTTTTGCTGACCAGTCTTGGCAAACTACCCTAAACCGTTCAGACCGCTTCACTTTAGATCACTTTATCCACAGACCTGGTCTGGTTCTGGTTCCTGCGATTCTTCGGGTTCTTGCGGTTCCGGAGTCGGCTCCTTCTTGCTCTTCCGTGCCTCGTCCAACTCCTGTTGCAACGCCTTCAACTTCGCCTCCAAGGCCGCGGTCTCCGCATCCTTCTTTTTGCGTTCACGCGCGGCCTCCTCACGACGTCGGGCGTCCTGCAGACCATAGACCACAGTGCTGACTCCATGCATGCACAAATGTAGGCTAGCGGACCCCTGGACACACACCTCCATTGCACGTTCGGCTTGGATTCTTTCCTCCTCTTGTCGTTCAAACTCCTCGCGCGCCTCTTCTTCCTCGACCAACCTCATCCTCTCCGTTTGTTCACGGAACCAAGCGACTGTCCGCATCTCTTCAATCTGCTCCCCCAACGTCTTGGTTTCGGCGTGTGGTTCATGCCAATCACTTGTAGGAAGGGTACCCCCACGGACCTGAAAGTGGCACGGCAAAGGGGGGAGCGAGTTGCACACACAACCCCGAACGGCCATTGGGTGCTCCATACCGTTACGAGCTCGAATTCGGTGCGTTGCAATTCCCGTTTGAGGGCCATGAACTTCTCGCGCAGCTGTGGAGTTGTGAGCTGGTCCATGGTCTGCACGTGCATCGGCATTTCCGGAGGAACGGTCCTTGCGGCGGGTTGGGGGATGGCGAGCTGGCGCGCTGCGGGCCCGGCGGGCAGGGCGGGCATGTCCATGTCGGGCTCATCCTTGATCCCCAAGCACCTCGGACACGTTGCAGCCCCCTGCAAGACCTTCTCTGTGGAGAAATGGAATAAAGTGTGCTAAAGTGAAGCGGTCCGAACGGTTTACGACAGTTTGCAAGGACCGGTCCGACCGGTCTTCGTATGAAGTGTGCTAAAGTGGACCGGTCCGAACGGTTTACGACAGTTTGTACAGACCGGTCCGACCGGTCTTCGTGTGAAGTGTGCTAAAGTGAAGCGGTCCGAACGGTTTACGACAGTATGCACAAACCTGCGTATTCCTCGTATTGGGGACCACCGGCTTGACGAAGGAGCTCCATACACTTGCGCTGCGCCACGATGTAATCCGACCGAATGCACAGAGGACCACGAAGAATGCTGTTCGGGCACTCGAACATCAACTGCAGCGCTGCCGCCAAAAGTGTCTTGGTGCCGGGTTGGCCACGGAGACATTGCCGGACGTGTTGCCCAAGCCTTGGCAAGGTGGTGCCATACGCCTCCAACGCGTTGCCCATGCGCACCTCTTCCGCCGACCTCTCTTCGTCCTCGGTGGAGGCCTTCTTGCCTTTCTTGCTTGTGCGGGGCGACGAGGCGGACTCACTGCCCTCGGCTTTGATTTCCTTGAAAAATGGGACCGGCAACCGTCTTTTGGTGGTGTGCTTCTCCTTCGCCGGCTTCTTCTTCTTCCTCTCTTTCTCTTCCTCCTTTGCCTCTTCTTCCGGGATCTCCATCACGCTTTCTCGCTCCTCCTCCTCCTCCTCGTCTTCTTCGTCCTCGTCTTCGTCTTCGGACTCCTCGTCCACTTTCCTTTTGCGGGACTGCGCTGCTCGGGCCGCAATCCTCTGGCCCGGAGTAGATGTCTCTGCCTCCGCGATCACCCAACATCCGAGCACGTCCTCGGTGACGAAGTCAAGGTCGCCTTTGCTGATGCTGCGCTTCAGGTTCCCGGTCTTCTGGTCCTCTGTGAAGTAGATTGTCCCGGATAGGGACATTTTGCCAGACCCCTGCGACTCGCACTTGCCGGTGTAGCGGCCGCCGTGCGAGCCCTTCAGCAGCAGCACCACCCGCTCTCCGGCCCGTACCTTCTTGAAGGACGTGGGCACGGGCGTCTCACCATCCTTCACGCCAGGGATCTTGGAGCCGGGGCCTGAAATAGGCATTAAAGAACACTAAGCAACAAAGCAGGGAAGAGCGGTCTGACCGGTCCTGTGAAAAGGCAGCAGCAAGTAGGGGACCAGGAGCGAGGTTCGGAAGACCGGTCTGACCGGTCTGCATGAAACTGTTTGAACCGATCTATTTTCATGCTAATGGTGCATCCCACCCATCATGCATCGTTGAAACACCCAAGAGGACATGGGAAGCAAAGTCTGTGTATGTGTGTGTGGTTTGTGCATGGTGTGTGGTGGCGTGCATGCTGCAACGAGCGCGCAAAGGTAGGTTTGGGAGGCAAGTGTAACAAAGTGCTCCAAAGTGTACCGAAGTGGTCCGGTCCGTTCGGTTTGCAAAGACCGGTCCCACCGGTCGCTGAAACTGGTCTTACTGTTTTTCTCTAAAATACTATTGAGTCTAAGAAAACCACCAAAACCATCATTTCCGCCACGTTCAAAAACCCTTGACCCAATCCTTTGCCAGAAAGTGATAATTTTCCCCACAAGACCAGACCGGTCCTCCGTCCGGTCTGGTAGCCAAAGGAATATGCATGATGGACATCCTTGAATAGGGTACCATGTACAAAAGTTTGCTTGGGGTGCCCACAGTTACGTTAGGCCAAAGCCGATCTGAACCTGGACCAGTGTCAATTGACTGCGGGCCGAAGGCCAGGAGGGGGGGGGGTGTCTGAGCCATAGGACCTGGGGAGTCATCTGCCCCGGGCACACAGAGTATCTATGGAACACATCGGTGTTCGGTGAAACACAGAGGACGTTGCGGAAAGCGAAGGGTTTTTTCGCGGGACGCAGAGGTTCCGTAGAGCGCGGGTTTTCCTGAAACTAATGGAGCTTTTCCTTGCCACTGGTCAGAGAAATTGATATGTCACCTTTTGAAGCATGGCAATTACATACGACACCTTTCAACGCTTATGGATGCAGCCTCCGCAAACTCTCGGGGACATGTATACCTGCCAGGGACGGGCTTGGAGATGCCGGTAGCAGTGGCCCTTCCAACTCTGGACACAGAGATGGAAAAGTAGACACGCAGATGCAAGGAAGGAACGCAGTAGGAAGCAAAACTGCAATGCTTGTCAACTTTGCGGATGAGCAGGGATACACTGCTGCTGAGGAGTGCACACTGCTGGCAGCACCGTCAGGCTCCGTCTGTGAGAGTGACCGTCAGGCTTCATCTGTTCCAGAATCTGGTTGCGAGAAGAGGCTCCGTTGAGTTGCCCAGGTTCAACCCAGCTTCACGCGCTGAAATACCCCCCCCCCGACAAAAGTATCGGTAATTCCCCCTCGAGAAGTGACATGGTTGATTTACCTTTGGGGGGCTGAAAAATTGTCAAGAGACACGGTTGGCATAAGCGACACAGTTCACACACAGAGACATGCACACAGCGGAGGTCCCCATGGACAAGCCCAAATTGCACCACAAAAAAACAGACACGTGGACATCTTCAAGTGTGCATAATTTTTGTTTGGCCACTCAAGGGCAGAAAGCACACTTGCCGTGGCTATTAAAGGAGAAGCACCCGGGGTGCACATAGATATGGCATATCTTGCACTGCTCATAAGTGCCGTGTCTCAATGGATGGCCGCGCTGGACACACTCATTGTTGGTTGCATGACATGAACCAATTGTTCCGAACGGACATTGGCATTGTCATTTTCACTCATGAGTACACAGTAGGGATTTGTTGACACAGGGACTCATGGAGCACACACCCTTAACCCACAAGTGACACGGTTGAAATGCCCCACGGCTAAATTTCCCAGGAGCAAAAAATTAAGAGTACCGGTACTTTTGTCGGGGGGGGGGGGGGGTAATGGTATGTTGTGTTTTTCATTCAGTTGGCGTTAAAGGTCTGTAAGACAACCCACAGGGGGAGTATCTTCGCCGCGCACGCTACTTTACAGAGCACTTACCAAGAACGGTCCGGGCTGCACGCCCTCTTGAACCCCCCACAGGGAGGAAAATCATTGGCCATAAGCACAAATGCTGGCCGGGCTACGGTCCAAAATCTCCGCGCCGGGCGCGCGCTGCGTCAGGTGCTCCCCCACAGTAGCACCACTCATTACTGCCCATCATTGACCCAGCCTTGACAGGCAGCGCAAGGTCCTAGGACTTGTGAAACACACCTGCAGCACTTCCAGTGATTCTGAGGCAAAATATGATGAACAAAAGCCACATGGTGTTCAAGCCCTAAGACCAAGAGGTGAGGGAGGGTGGCAATGGGCAGTGCCTGGGGTCAAAGTGTTAGACAACTGAGCAAGGGGATCAGCAGTCCTGATGTCTGCAACTTCGCGCAGTGCAAGAGATCAATGCTGTCGACCCGCGACTCAACCCAGGTCCTGTCTCCTTGTTCGAGGTTGCAGCACATACTCCAGAAATGAAGCAAGTCAGTAATAGTAGCGGAACCATTAAAACCAGCAAAAAAACCACTCAATGATCGTCATATTTCAGAAATGAAGGTAATTCGGTGATGGTGGCCACCGGTCAGTTCCAGGTTTAGCAACGGGGGGGCTGAAGCCCGGATGTGATAAAGCCGGGATGTCACTGGGGTGTGGCAATATTCGTACCACAGGGTGCTTGAGAGGCAAAAACCTAGCCGAGACAGCCAAAGCCCATACCACCAGGCCCCACCTGCCCTGGGCGCGAAGACAAGCAAGCACTGGCAGCCTCCTGTGGGAAAAGCTCTGCAGCAGCTTTCCCCAACAAGGTAACCGTGGGGCCTTCCATTTAGGCCTGCCAGAGGCAGACACCATGTAAAGCCAACTCAGGTGTTTCTCTTCCTCAGCTTCTTCAGCAGCACAAAGAAAGACAGGGAACTTTGCAAAGAGGGTAGCTTGGTTGGTGTTCACTACCAAGGTTCGAAAGCCTATGGTTATCAACTTGGAGACAGGTGTCATTTTGGTGCCCACTGGCTCGTTTCTCGAAGCTCGTAAAGGCCAGAAGGATGTGGTTCTGTTGGTGAGAGCAATTATGGGCAGGTAACCAGCACTCCAGCTGCAATTATCTTGGGTGAGAAAGTCCCACTGCAGGTCATCTTTCAGGGTAAAACCTGCAGGAGTCTGCCTGTCAAATGTAATCACCTTGTGCCGAGGCTGTTTGGTTTCCCTCCCATCGGTGTACTGATTCTACCTTCCAACAATTCTTCAAGAATTGCGTTGCACCTTTCTTTGAAGCTGGAAGGCACGGAGATGTTTCGACTGCTTCCTGTGGTCTCCCAGGCTTGGTTCGCTCAGTGTACCCCAAGTGTGCAGCCGGCTCACGGGCTCTCCGTACCATGAAGAAGTAGACCCACCCTTTGGTGATCCATCTAGGTGGCTTGAAAGCAACATACACAGCCATGCAACAACTGCATGGTTGTTGGATGGAACCACTCCTCCATCTCCGGTTGCATCTCTTCCCCGGCATCTTCGGACATCCGTGGATCTTGGTTACTTGGCTGGGTCTTCGCCTCCTCGCTTTTTGTCACGTGATGGTGTGCAGTTGTGCATGTGTCCAATAGTTGGATTGTTCCGCGCCCATCTGCTCTCCTCCTGCTACTTGCCATGCTTCCAATGTGCCGTTGCCTATGGTCCTCCACTTTTATCACCGCTGGCCTACTCCGCTCCGCCATGTTCAGCCCTGATTGTCCAACGTGACTGCCGCTCCCGTTTTGCGTTGCACTTGCTAATCTGCTTTTCCCTCTAGCCCTGCCTGTGTTTCATGCTTTGTTTTGGTGGTACCCGCCAGTGTGGGGGGTGTTGTACCTACGGTGCTTGCTGCACGGTCTTATGTCCCGCTTAATAAAACTACACCTGTACTGGTGCGGGGGGAGTGTCATGGCCTTTGTATGTACTTGCGCTAAAGCGCCGACTCCCTGTGCAGTCTTTTCTTCGCCTTTTTGTCCGTAGCCCTTCACCACCACCTCACCTTTGCGGTCGTACTAGATTTTCTAGCCTTGATGGCACGCAACAATCCGATTTTGTGCTGCCGCTATCACTCCCGATGCGTACGGTAGAAAACAAATTGTTTGTCATGGATGGGCTTGATATTTCCGACATCCTTTAGCAGCATGTGTTGTTTCGGGGATGTGCACCGTTACAACATGATGAGCTCGAATGTTTTATGATGAAATCCCCCTAAAGTTATTCGAAGAACTCCAATTTCTTGTAAATAGGCAACCACAGCTCGAAGACTGTACAGTACAGTAACTGCTGGGCCCGGGTGTCGCTCCCAATGCTACTTAGATCGGCCTGAGAGTATGGACTATTGTACCGCTCCCTAGCGCCATGTCTCTTGGGAGTGCGCAAATACTCGGATTGAGTGTTGCAACGTACATACAGCTACTAAGCTATCGCCAATGGTCAATTTGGGTACCAACGTACCCTCGTGCTCAATGAAGTCTGAGTTGACAGTGGAAATCCCATTGGACGCGGTCCCTGGGAATGGCCGATGTGTCACTCATTGTCTCGGGGATCGCAAGCCACAAAAGTGATTCACCCGCTTGCGTTTGGGCGTCGGCGTTTGTGGGCCTTAAGTGGGAGGTTGTGACGACCGTTGAATCACCCGAACCGTTTATAGAGCGGTCTGCGTTGGGCCACATACGCACTGCTGCTTACAGTGCGAAAAAAAGGTCTGCAAAAGGTTTCTCGACCGCCTACCTTCTTCTATGGGGCACCCCCCTCAGGGAAACAGGCAATCGGGAAAAAATACACTATGTGGCTACACTACATTTGTACTGCACTAACTTAAGTACCAAATTAATAAGGTCCCTACTCCACCTTAGCTTGGAATAAGGCGTATCTATTACAATGGGGGGTGGGGGGGGCGAGGTACTGAGCCGGCCACTTCTTGCGGGGGTTCGCAGACAACTATGGTGGTGGGGGGCTTCCCATTTTCCCCCACATTGTTTGCTTCAAAAGGCACAAAATGCCCATGAAATACAAAGATGCATGGTCGGCTGAGAAAAAAGAATGATACCCCCCTTTTTTGGCACCAACACGCAACCTTGAAGGACTGAACATGCTCAAAAAGGAGCACCAGAATGGGCTCACCTGCCGCAGGTTTGCCCCCTCCCGCCGCCCGCACCTTGTGATCTCCTCCCCAATGTTGTGACCGGGGGGAGGGGGGGGGCGAACTGAGGCCCCAGTGGGAGGAGATTGCAACACACAATGGAAGCACCGAAACTGCAGCAGTTGCAATGTGACCTGGAGACATTTTTTCTTTGGCTCCCATGGCGCCTAGGATTTGGCTTGTTGGGCCAGAGGGCTTGTGGGTATGGCTTCAGGTGCGGGGGATGGCCCTGATCAGGGATGTATTAGAGCGGCCGTACACCGTAGGAGGAGGGGGGGTACCCCCCCCTGGCCCCCCCCTCCTCCCTTTCCAATGTTTGAGGCTGACGACCAAAATTTTGCTTCGGCGCCAAGAGGACTTCAGCTTCATAATTTTCAGCCAAGTGACGGTCCCAAGTGACAGGATTGCAAGGGGTGGGGGGTATCCCCCGCCCCCCTTCCTTGTACAAGAAACACCTCCGCGCGACGGTTCCCTCACACCCCCGAGGGAACGTACCCCAAGTGAAGGTTCCCTCACCCCCCCGATTACTGTGCAAAGGACGCGCAACACGAAGCAAGACAGGCAAACAACAGGGCATGTGAACCATTGAACGACGTGAAAAAGGCCTGTTGACATGCATGCTTAGACCGATACTCAGCACCATGCTCTGAAGGGCCCAGAATCTTTGCAAGCACAACGGTGCCTTCGGAACACTTGAAGTTGGCAACTGTACCAGGTGTGTATGTGTCAATATGCTCAACATCCATGGCTAAAATTGCAAAAAACTGAGAGGTGGGCACGTCGGTGAAGTCCGCTCACCAGATATATTTTTGGGGGGGGGGGGGGCTCAGACCAAGATGAGCTGGCGTAGCCTGCTCACTTCACAGTACTCGAGGTGACCCCTCGGGATCAAGGATCAGAGCTGTCCAGTGCTACGATGATCCCACAAATGACTGTGGCAGCGGATCTGACACGTAGTCCGCTCACCAGATATATATACAGCTTGATATAGCGCTGGGAATAAAGGATCAGAGCTGTCCAATTGGAGGGGGCACAACACGTAGTAGGAGTGTGGAATCGTGCTGGATCCGATGCCAGGAAATGCAGCAGGAAACTGCCACGCACGAAGGCTTCTTTGTGTGCTCTGACACACAAAAAGACTGAAGGTTGATGGAGACAGCGGTGTGCAAAACTCAGCAGCACAGAGATCAGGGAACAAGACGACAAAGGAGAGTTCAACCGCGTGGAAGGCCAAAGATGGTGTGGGCTTGGTGACAATGGGGCGAAGGGGGGCGGGTTCAAGTGATAGGTGGTAGTGATTGACTCCCCTCCTCCACTGACCCGGCCCGTCACTGACCACTGACACAAACACAAACAATGCGAAGGCCCGGCACAAAACACCAGAACACCGAACTCTGAAATGTAACGCATTGACTGCGGAGTGGCTGCGCCAGTCCTACACAGGCGCCCGTCAATGGACCAGCCCTCCTGCAATAGCCGGCTGGCGATTCTGGTAATCGCCTGCATGGGATGATGCCTCCAGGTCCGTACAGTCTGAACGCAAAGCTTTTCTTTGGACGCAAGGTGTGCCGAAAGGTATTTCTTTGGCAACAGAGGGCCATAATGCATTTTCACAACCGACAGAGGCGTCCTGGTATGTGCGGTCGTACAAAAATTTTGCACCGCATGCAGAGGCATCTCCACTGCCCTGAAATATCGCCACAGGATGGACGCCTGGGATCCTGCAGGTGCAATCTGCACTTCCTCCCCCTGCCCTAGTACCTGCAGTGGTGACTGTCTCGACAGAAGCAAATCCAGGAGAAGATTGCAAAACCCTCCAAGCCAGTGGTGAAGGAAAAAGTACTGCGTTTGAGAATGGGTCTCATCCCGATTCTGGAGATCCAGTGAACAGAAAGGATCGGTGCAACGGACCGAATTTTCCGGCACTTGCAAAGCGGTTGGCAGCTGAAATGGGCTTACGACAGAGATCAGTGTTACCTCAGATCCTGCCTGCATTGCAGTGGGTCGCCGTGGGTATTGGACCTCATTCATGGCTTACTGCAGAGGAGTGTGCACAATACCAGTTTGATGCATGTGTGATGCGCACGCACACATGCACAAACCCAGGCCCCCCCCCCCCACACACACAAAGAGCAACAGGAAACATGCTGTGCCATGCACAACACGTATGTGTCCCTCGCCGAAAGGTGTGTGCACGCGCGTCCATGAAAGCTGTTGGAGAGGCTGCTTTCAACGGAGGAGGGGAGAGGCAGTCAAAGTATGACCTCTGAGCCTGGTACCGTTGCCCCCCCCCCCCCCCCCCAAGGCTGCTGACTCATCCACAAAGTGTTCCTCGGGTCGAACAAGAGACTTCACTACACCGGCCAAGATTTTGAGGCTGATTTTAAATACACAACCATTCTTTTGGGCCTCCAGCCCCCCCCCCCCCCCCACCCACCCACACACACACACACCACCCACTGGGACCCACCTGAAGCAAATGACAGGTCCCTGCTGGGAAATAGGAGTGTTCTTGTTAGGGTTTCTTGGAGCAGATACCAAACAAGGAAGCGGGAAACACAAATCATATTCCGCCGATACAAATACTGCACACATGACACTTAACCTCTCAAATACCAAGTAGTCTATCACTAGGGCACTAACCCCAAAATTGCCATGGCATTACTGGGACGAATGGGTACAGAAAGTGTAAATCCGCGGCTGACCGAGAAGCCAGCATCATCGGGCTTATGCCTAAGTGTGTGTTTGTGTTTTGTTTGTAAGTATGAAAAACTACATCGTCCAGAATTGACGGGGGTCCGTAGAACTGAGACGCAATCAAGAATCACAGCTGCAACAGTTTGATGCTCTTTGGGATGCTATGTACACAAAGGGTCAAGGCAGCAGGACTGAAAGCATGCCAGAAGTTTGATGTCCCAGTCTAATGCTACAACCAAAGGTGTACCATAGCAGACCGCAACCTGCGCAGCTTCTAAAAGCGACAGCTCTTCAAATATACACACTGTCTACGGGCTGAGGCCATATCTACATTCTGTTTGTGGTCTTTGTACAATATCTTGCATCGCCGCCACTATATCAGAACCGTGGTTAGAAGCGTGCGTGTTGCTTTCCATGGGTATGCATGCTTACGCACGCTTACACCCCAATCCTCCGCACACTTGTGTATGCTTGGGCTCGGGGACACGGAGGGGGACCTCCTGTGTAGTCATGCTGCAGGAAAACATTCGTGGAATTTTTGTTTAAGAGCACTGTGTGCTGACAAAGCACTGAAGGTGCTTTCCGGTCAAAAAAAAAAATGCGCACGCGTGCGCACGCTTGGACGGGGAGATGGCGCACACTTACGCACACTTACCACCCACTCCCTCGCCACCACCAACCCTCAACCCCAAGTCACGAATCCACCACCCCCGCAACCGTCTCCCATCCAATCCCTGAGAACCGTATTTTTTTTTTGAGACATGGCGGTTTCCCGCCCAAAACATCATCACAAACTGCTCACAATGCGAGGTTCCTCGAAGGACAGCCGCGGGAATGGAACCCGTACAAATAGATCATGCCACTGTAAAATTCCCTGGGTGCAAAGCACTGCCAAGTGAGGCATCAATAGCCTAGGGAGAGTGACAAATGGCAATCAAATATTGCTGGGCTACCAACAGGAGAGGAAGCAGTTTGAAAGGCGTGATGAAATTAAAAGAGATAGGGCATGACCAGAGCCCTGTTGGAGTAACACTTCTGGTTGGTTTGCACCTGAAACAAGGCTGACCAGCAGAGTTAAAGGGCTTGAAACTGAAAACAGGGTCATCTGCAGTAAGACATAATAATAGAACATAAATATGGGCCTGGGTTTGCCGGCTCCAGTGAAAATGGGTGTGCCTGTTTGTCTGGATCGTCAGAAAAATCCAGTGGTCTGTAAGCCTGTAAAAGAACCTGAGCTCTGTGACAGATGGATCATCCCAGGTAGACAGAGTTCACAGATTGGCAGACATATAAACCAAAAAGAAAATCCAGGAGCAGAGATGGGTATGCTGGCACCACGAAAAGAAAAAGAACTGAATGGGCGAACGTGATATGAGGGGGGGGGGGAGCTGTGGCTATGGGAAAATGGGGGGCAGGTGGGGTCTATGGTTTTGGGGGGGGGGGGGCTTTCATGCATCTTTCAGTAGGGAGGGGCGCACGTTTCCAACCACGGGTCTGCACTATATCCGTCACGATGCGTAAAGCGTTGTCAACTAGTGATTGATCAGTACCGCAGCGCTCAACTTCGCAGTTGGGGACACGGCATGGAAATGGACAGTGGAGAAAAAATGGGAATCTCCCCTTTTTTGCATCACAAATCCAATATCCATTCATCCAATGTTCTCAGGTGGGCCAGCCCATCATCATACAAAGGCTAAGTGTTTGCACTGCGTGCGCACTGCGTGCATACTGCGCACGCAGAGGCTAGGATACTCACCCAAGAATACCACTCATCTGTCCAGTAGCACGGCGAAGCAGCAAAGCCCAAATCAGAACAACAAAACTGCCTGCAGCTTGGTAATCCGGTGTCCTTAGAACAAGGAAATCAGCCTTATAAAGTACAACTATGCAAAGGCATGCAAGATGCACACATGTTCAAGTGGCAAGTGCCACACTCGGATATATCACCGGGACGGTGGCCACACAATTGGCAACAAACACCGTCATCATTTTCTTCCTCTACAGCGGTTGCCTCCTCCTGTTCCGATTGAAAGAAAGAAAGAAAGAAAGCCCCTTTTTGCCTCCTTCTCGAGCCGGGGAAAAGCTCGAGGCAGGGATCTCCAGACCCCTGATTGCCTCCTCCTCGAGCCGGGGTATGAAAGCTCGAGGCAGGGATCTTCAGATGCCGGTATCGGCGAATTGAACATAGCAACATAGCAACAAAGGGAACAAAATCAAAACTCAAAACCTACGCCAGGGGTCACCATGATGCACCACACAACAAAGCGTGGATTCAAAGATTGTCCCGGTTTCCTCAATAGCACCGGACGGTTGGGGCCCAAAAGAGGGCGGAAATGCTACGTCACCCCTGCATTCTCGGGGGTCCCCGACAAAGGGAACAAAATCAAAACTCAAAACCTACGCCGGGGGTCACCATGATGCACCACGCAACAAAGCGTGGATTCAAAGATTGTCCCGGTTTCCTCAATAGCACCGGACGGTTGGGGCCCAATGATTTTTGGAAATGTCGCCCTTGTCTTGCCCTCAAGTATGCACGGATCTTCAGGTGCCGGTCTCGGCGAATTGGCTACACAGCCCCAGCAGACTCTGCCACAGGGAAGGGGCATTTACACAATTTACATTCCAAAATGGACAAGAATCTAGGAAATGGTTGACAATTCAAATATGCCATGTCCTAAATGCTTGGGAGGCCAAAAAACCCTTGTATGGAACCAAAAACTTGTCAAAAGGGGCCAAAACTAGGGTTCGAGTATTGGCCGACATCCAAAACTTTGCACTGCGTGCGCACTGCGTGCGCACTGCGTGCGCACTGCGTGCATGGCATTCCCAAAGATGCACCCGCATCTCGGACACGCTGGTGTGGCTGTGGGCCACCGCTGGGGCTGCCTAAGGTCTGCATGAGGAAGCGGTAACGGGCACGGGGGATGGCAAGGCCCGCAGTAATAAGGGTGGCAATGCACCGCGTTGATTTGAGAAATCAATTCTGCCCTGATGACTCCGAAAGCCCTGTTGATTGAAAACTCTCCAGGGTTTGTGTGACCCAACGGAAAGAGGGTATTGAGAGTGAAGACGCCAACATTGTTGTGGCTGTCCATAGAAACTCAACGGAGGCCTGTGCAGGCAGAAAGGGTGGAAGTATTTGAGAGTGCTGATGGGAGGGGAGGGAGATGGGCAGGGACCCGCGTCTCCATCCCTGGGCGTAGGACATGGATGCGCAGCAGGGACTCGCTCGCGTCGTGATGCAGATCCCTTGTTCCAACTTGAAATGAACCACAGGGGCCTACGTACAACGCGAAAGTCGCGTGCGGCACCGGAGGGTCAGATGCTCACAAAACCGGAATTCGGCCAACAGCTGGCCGAGGCAGTTCAGTCTCATTGAGTGCCAACTGAACGTGGCAGGAATAGCTCCGTCCCGCCAGACCAGAGATTGGTCACGCCAAACAAGGTTCTGTCTTGCTCTTAGTGTTCTGCAAGCAATTGGGTTCCATGCCACAGCTGTCGGCTAGCGACAGGTCTCGCAGGGGAGGAAATGTTGTCAACGTCGGCGGAGAAATGACCCTTCAACTGGATAAATCCCCAAGGGGTATTTCAAAGACTACATGAACAGAAAACAGCACAGGGGGATCTTTCGCAGCATGTCTCGGACTGTGCACCACTGGAGACACATGAGCACTCAACAGGAAATCCGCAGTTGTTGTCCGATTTAATGGCTGCACCTACTTGTGAGCACAGACGTGGGGCCCCAGTGCCCCCTTGTGTGTGTGTGTGCGTGCGCGCATGTAGGTGTGCAGCCACCACACTACACACCGGATCTGCTGTAGAGGTCTGAAGACTGGTGACGCTTGCCAGGGGTCATCACACTCACCGCTCTGCTTATGATGGGGGTTCTGCTCTTCTGATAAAGGGGCAGCCCTTTTCAAGCCCCCGTGAGATTCTTTGCAGTGGCTTGAGTGGGGTGCCAAGTTTATCAAACGCCCCGTGGACTGACAATTTGGGACGTTTCTCAGAAGTGTGGTACATGCCAAATGCCAGGAGGTACTCAATGCTTGGTCTACCATCGATGTCATTCATGAAAACTTGTGTGGCGTGTGCATGGGGGATTGTTGCCGGCCACCGGACTGTCTGGGGTGCAGTGACGGTGATAACATGAGGCGTATGGTTTTGTAGATCCACTGCATGAAAGGGCGTTAGGTAGGATTACCCATAGCGATTGGCCGCCTACCAGCATGGCCCGGTCAGGCACCTTTGCCTTGAAGAAGCAAAAAGGTCCTGATACCTGGCTGGTATCCGACCGGGGAATCAGCATGTGACAATGGAGCACTGGAGTGTGGAAATGGCACTACCTGGATGGACGAGAGATACGGGAGAACTCTATCAGGTCCTGGTGCCTTGCTCCTGGCTGCTCTGGCAAGGCAGCGGAAATCAGAGAATGAGGAGGGGGAGGACGAGCGATGTGCGGGCATGATGCAATGCGCCTTGGGGCTGTGGAACAGCAGGGGGCATCCCGCTGCAAAACACAATGTACTTTCCTCTTGGGGACAGGGAGAGTGGGCTAGGTGGGGGGGAGGCCATGATGTCAGGCTTTGAATCTCACAGCTAGAAGAACACAACAAACCGGTGTGATATTGATCTGCAAGAGATTAGATGGGAGGTCAATCACCGCGCGTACAAGCAGCTAGTCCCATCTCACACAGTGCAGCAATGTAAGAGAAAAACGGAACTCTCAACAAACAGTGTTCAACCCCTTAGATAGTGATAGTGACACAATATCACCCGATATTCCATGGCACTCCTGACCTCTTGCCGGCTACACACTTGTTCATTGCAATGTTTCAATTCGCTGCCTTCGCAGCGAACGCCAGATCTGCACTGAATGTTGCCTTGAGGTCAACGTGCTCACACGGCTATCGAATGTTTCATGGGCAGCCTGGGAGTGGGGGGGAGGGGGGGTTGAGCAGTGTGTCGGTAAAACACCTTCGCTTTGCCGGGCGTGCCAACTGTTCCACTACGGCAGATCGGTCCCGGATGTCATGGTGCTGTGTGATGTGCCGTGTGTTCCTGTTTGAGAGTAGTCTCACTCCATTGCACAGAGCATGTCTTTTTGTCGTGGCGCATTTACCACCCCCTCAATCACAGCGCTGACTTGTTGGCGCCGGTTGAGACTGATGGGTATGGATGTAGAATAACAAGGAGCTGACAACACCGAACACCAGCAGAGCGCACACAAGTATATCAGCCACACTAAAGGACCAAAACGGTGCCCACACACCGACACTCATGAGTGTTCCCGTGAAAACCAGCCACCCGGCGATTTGCAGCTTCCCACAAGGGGCCTTCCTACAACAACAACTGGAGACACCGCCGTGCACCGCCACAAGGGCCACAGAAACTACAGAAGCACACAGACCAAACCATGCACGGCCTACATACAAACGATAATCATACAATGTGCCCAGAAATACGCCCACGTAGACGACAAGCAGTAGAATAGAGAGCACGAAGGCGACGATGGCGAAGATGAATTGCCCCGTACAGCCCCTGTTTGTGACAACACCTTCGAACGACCGCGTCTGATGCGTATGGATGTAGAACAACAAGGAGCTAACAAAACCGAGCACCGCCCCAGCACACACCCATATCATGCCATTGATTGCCACTCCCAGATCGGCAATCACGAGGGCTGCCATGTAAACCAGCCACCCCGCGATTTGCAACTTCGCACAAGGGGCCTTCCTACAACAACAACTGGAGACACCGCCCTGCACCGCCACGAGGACCAGCTGTAGGCCATACAGGTACACACCAAAAATGACCCACTCTACTCTGTACACACGGGTAAAATACGTACCCAGAGATACGCCCACGGCGCCAAGCATCAGTAGAATCGAGAGCACCAAGGCGACGGTGGCAAAAATAAATTGCCCCGTGCAGCCCCTGTTTTTGACAACACTGGTGGCTGCGGCCGGATGGGCCTTCTCAGGATTGCCGGCGTCATTGGCTTCAGCCACTAGTATGACTGCGTCGTTCGGACCGTTGTTCGGCACCTCCACATTGTCGTACTGCCCTCTCAGACGGGTCTTTTCAGCGGTTGAGAGTCCCACCTGGTCCAAATCAGTGTCTGTCAATGTCTTGAGGCCCGCGATGTCTGTCACGCCCAATGCCGTGAAGGCGTCCAGATACTTCTCCAGCTGCACGGCAGCCAGATGGGAGGCCAGCATGTTGTTAGCGGAAGGGCAGATCACTGTACGTTCGAACGACCGCGTTTGATGCGTATGGATGTAGAACAATAAGGAGCTAGCAAACCCGAGCACCGCCCCAGCACACACCCATATCAGTCCAATGGCACTGTTGTTATATCCAGCCACACCAGTCTGCCAGCCTCCCGCAACGACAGTCACGAGGGCTGCCACGCAAACCAACCACCCGGCGATTTGCAGCTTCGCACAAGGGGCCTTCCTACACCAACAACTGGAGACACCGCCCTGCACCGCCACGAGGATCAGCTGCAGGCCACACAAGATGTACGCAACAGTGAGCCCAATAATAATACAACACGAATGACAATGGGGACGTCCACCATGACCACCAGAAGAATAACCGTAACCATAAGAACGGGCATATCCAGCATATCCACTAGAATAATAACCATAACCACCATCATAATAACCAGATAACATAGGACACACAAGGGGAAAATACGTACCCAGAGATACGCCCACGGCGCCAAGCATCAGTAGAATCGAGAGCACCAAGGCGACGGTGGCAAAAATAAATTGCCCCGTGCAGCCCCTGTTTTTGACAACACTAGTGGCTGCGGCCGGATGGGCCTTCTCAGGATTGCCGGCGTCATTGGCTTCAGCCACTGGTATGACTGCGTCGTTCGGACCGTTGTTCGGCACCTCCACATTGTCGTACTGCCCTCTCAGACGGGCCTTTTCAGCGGTTGAGAGTCCCACCTGGTCCAAATCAGTGTCTGTCAATGCCTTGAGGCCCGCGATGTCTGTCACGCCCAATGCCGTGAAGGCGTCCAGATACTTCTCCAGCTGCGCGGCAGCCAGATGGGAGGCCAGCATGTTGTTAGCGGAAGGACAGATCACTGGAGGAACGATGTGCAATGGCAGGGGACAAGGGCAAGGGTGTACAGGGGGCAGGCCCCAGGGGGCATGGCAATCCCGGTTCAGTAGGTCTATACTCGACCCTTCGACACTATACTTTAGGCCCGGCGCGCTCCGAGAGGAGGATGGGGAGGGGGGAGGGGCTAGGAAAGAGGGTGTAGTGGCCTCAAGGAGCGACAGTGCGTGTGTGTGGGGGGGTCCTTGCCATGGGGCGGGGGAAGTGGGGGGACAGCAATTTGCAAGGCCAAGGCGCAAGAGGAGGAGCGATACATTCCAGTACCCAGAATCACACACAAAGCAATGTATCATGGCATGGCTGATTGCAGCAATTCGAGCAAACCACAATTGGGAACCAACGAAGCAGAACAGCGCACATACCAGTTGCTGGTCGATGTCTTTCATGATTTTTCACATTTGACAAAACCAATGGATTGGGGGGGGGGGGGGGCATGGGATGGATTGTTGTGAACATGGGGAAACTTCCACTAATTCCAGCTCCTGACACCAGGGCAACTTTATGAGCCAAATCACGAAGGTTTGGAGGCGTAGCATTAGCATGAGGGAGCACCATGGTGCCTTACCATGCTGTGTACGGCTACATGTGTTGTGCTTGACCAGTATGTTGTGAAACAGGACTTTCCATGCATTTTGTACAACTTGGTACAACATTTTATGACACTTCTTGCACTTTTGGAGCGCTGCTTTTGACTCTTGAAGCTTCTGGATGGTCGCTGTCATTTCCACCCTTCTGGATGGTCGTTGATAATTCCTACTAGCTTCTTAATGGTTGCTGTTATTTGTTGGAGGCTTCCAGATGGTCACTGTCATTTCTTGGGGGCTTCTAGGTGGTCAATGTTATTTCTTGCATTCTGCTTGCTGCTAAAACCTTACCTTCTGCAGCTGTGGCCCATGCCTGCAGCAGTGTTTCAAATGTCAAGAAGCAAACAACAATCACTGCATTCTTCAAGTGAACGGCTGTGCTGCGTTGTTGAAGACGTACCCTGATTTTCTTCGTGTTTCGTTTGCTTATATTTGGGGCAAGGGGGGACAGATTTTGGCAAAACGCCCATTAAGCCAAGGGCGGGACATTAATTGGGGGGGATAAATGGTGGTGGGGGGGTTAATTACTTGAGGATGGTTGTTGTTGTTTCTTGGAGGTTTTTGGATGGTGGCCGCTATGTCCCCCACCTGATTGGATTGTTGATGTTCATTCCTACTGGCTTCTACATAGTTGCTTTTATTTCTTGGAGGCTTCTCGATGTGTGCAGTTACTTCTTGGAGGTTTGCGGATGGTTGTTGCTCGTCTTCAGCACCGCGGCCATCACATTGCAAATGCGGCTTTTTTGCAGGAGCTTCATCATTGTCCTCCGAGCACTTTCGCTTACCAGTGTCCTGGGACTGCAAATCTTGGGAGGGGGCCGCGGCTGCCAAACTTGTATGTTGCAACAAGCATGGGGAGGCGGGATGGAGGGAGGAGGGGAAATGGGAGGCAGGGCAGTGAGGGGTTGGGCGGTGGGAGGAGAGGGTGTCAGGAGTTGGGGTGGGGGGTACTGGAAAGATAGGCAGGATAGATAGGCAGTGGTTGGAGCAGCCTGGGGAGGCAGAAACAAAACAAAAAATTGGTAATACAATGCGGGTACCCCATTTGCCTATGCAGAAGGATGTTGGGGGTTGCAATCCTGGTTGTGATATTGTTTGCAGGGTTGTTGAGGGTAGTAGAGACCACTATCTGGAGGGACCCTAACCACTACGCACCGATCGTTAATGTACTGTGCGATCGGTGCTATTGCTGTGTCAGGTGCTCTCCCAACGGGTCAGCACTCCCAAGGGTGTCACGGCCACCGCTACGGGTGTGCTACAATTCTCAAAATACGCGAATACCTTGGCCCATGTTCTCCTCAAGGGTTAGGATGTACCATACTGCAAAATCCACAATGCAGTTCTTCCTAAATGCCTTTGCCACCGTTTGCATAATCCACCCTAGTGCGAGGGCTCAAACATGTGGGCCACTCTCTCGGGCACAGAGGTCGCAATATCTCCTTTGCCTAGTGGTGGAGCACATCCCACACATCCCAATGCTTGCGTCACATTCTTATGCACATCCCTCTTCGTTCTTGGGCGGGCCCGGGGGGAATGAAGCAACGGATACTCAGCTACCATATGACCCCGTGTCATAGGCCATTGGGCGGGCCCGGGGGGGGGGGATTCCTTGTTACGGCATACAGCATTATTTTCGCACGCAACCCCCGGGAGGGAGGGGGGGTACGAAAAAATTTTCCTTACACGTGTATCCAAAATTTCCATGAAATTTGAATGTTTCTAGCCGAATGGACAGTTTATTGCATAGAAAGCAAACATGATAAGTGACAAACGGTGCACGTTGATCTTTTGACACCATCGCTCCATCAATGTGAAGATTACGGCCCTAGCTCAGCGTGCAAGGTGTGGTAGGAAAGTCTCACCCTTCAACTGTGGTTAAGGAGGAGGGGCGTTGCTCCCTCGGTCAGAAGCCCCAATACTGCTTCTTTCCCCATACCCCGTGGATCAGGCAACAACATGTCACACAATGGCTAAATACTTGGTTGTACTATGGTTGTGTGTGTGTGTGTGTGTGTGTGTGTGTGTGTGTGTGTATGTGGATGTGTATGCCGCTGCACTCCGTGATTTTTGCACGCACATCGCAACCAAAATGTGTGCCCATGAACCAAACATGATGTTTGTTTTGGCCAATTTGTTGCACTGCGTGCGCACTGCGCACGCAGAGGCCGGGATACTCACCCAAGAATACCCGTCACCTGACTGGTTGCACAGCGAAGCAGCAAAGCCCACATGAGAACGACGAAACTGCCTTCAACTTGGTACTCCACTATCCCTATGAACAAACCACTCAGCCTTGTAAAGTCTGCTTGCTTCGAGTGTTTCGGTGCCCGTGGCTTCGCTCTTGGAGGCGGCGATGAGGTGTCCCTTGACTCGGAGCACGGGGAATGCGTTGTCCGTGGTCTCTTGGGTGATGGGGACCGCGAATGGGGTGAAGGGGAGGGCGGTGGTGATTCTGAGCGTGGACGCGACACACTTGTTGATGGCGAGCGAGATCAGTGATGTGGTGGGGATGAAGGCCGTACCACAAACTCCTCAAGGTCCGCGGGCTATGTGTGGCTACATCACCCCTGCCGTCTCGGGGTCCCCATAGTGGGGAGAGTTCAATATGGGGGATGGAAAATGGGTTAAAATGGTTGACATTGGGCAACAAAGGGTGACAATTCAAATGTGCCACATTCCAAATGCATTGGAAGCTAAAAAAACCCCAGTATGGAACCAAAAACTTGTCAAAAGGGGCCAAAAGAAGGGTCTACGTATTGGCCGACATTCAAAACTTCGCACTGCGTGTGCATTGCGTGCATGGCATTCTCTTTGGGTTGTGTTTGCCTTCTAAGGAACATGGTACAATGCTTATGAGGAGAGAGAGCGCCCCATGCTGATTCGCAAAATAAATGAAAAACACCGCTTGGTGCCCTTCTTTGCAGGTGCCTTCGTTTTGGCTGGGTTTCTGCTGCTACCGCTGCTACTTGGAAGTGCCTGTGCCAGGTCAAAGAGGGCCACCCTATGTAGTGGACTAACCCCTCCTCAGGGCGGTGGTGACCTTTGGGAGGTGGCATACAACCTCCTTGGTGTCCAAGCTGTTGGGCACAGCGTTGGTGTGTAGGAATACTCATTAACATAGAGATCATAAACACTCATACATAAATGGGTACCCAATGACAGCAACTGTACTCTCCCTTGATAGTCCAATTCTTAGGCGGTAAACTTGGGGGGTGGGGGCATGCTTTCGAGCTTCCAGTAATCTGACAGCGGATTATGTGTTGTTGGGGAAGGACTATTTTGGACTAACTTCGGGAAAATGGTTCCAAACCCGCCCCTGTCACATGACAGCTACTACAACAAGAGCGAGGCGGGGAAAGTGAGGACTAAGTGGCAATTTGGCACTAAGCAACACTCCTTTGTCCGGTCACTCCCCTGCTATTGTTCAGCGATGACTTCCGGTTTCGGAAGATAGACCTCATTTTGGCGCTCCGGTACTAAGGTGGAAGACCACCTGAGAAAATACGTCCGAGTCGCTAAAAGGTATCTCAGCAGAACTCCACACCACCAACACTACATTCCATTCGCCGTCTTTTTTAGTTTGATCAACCGTGTAGACCATTCCTTGCTTGATCCTGTGTTGCAGAAAATCAAAGATATTATGTGACGAGAAACGGGTGCCTCTATGGAATTCAGACCAACAATCCTATTTCCCTTGGAAGATGGTAGTTCAACATTTGCCACTGGCAACAAGAAGCATATTTGTGTCAATTTGACTTTTTTCGTCCCATTTGTGGATGAACAGGCTTTCTTGGTGTTTCAATACTTTCAACAGGATACCAGCAGAGAATGTTTGTTGGCTGAAGACTTGGCATGTGCTGCAATCCAGAACCAGAAATGATATTCTCCTCAACTTGGGCCATGGGATCAGCAATCTGCTTCATATCATCTAGGGTCAAGAGTTTGCCATCGCTGGCTTTCAAGATATGGTTGACAGCAGTCAGACCATTGGGAAAAAGCGGGGGGGGGGGGGATACAAAGACGGGGCCTAGCTCCCCCTCCCCATGGATTGGATGCGGGTTAGCCTAAGCCATTGGCCCCCTGTGACAGTATTGGATTGCATATGCAGGAACTGGACCTCAACTTGCCATGCAAAGCACCTAGATGTAAAAAGAACATTTTTGAGTCTCTGGAGCCCGGGTGCATATGCATGTGACAAACACACAACTTCTCATTCACCTCCTGCACTGCGACCCCCAACACCCAGCGCATAATCACACCAGCAATCATCGGACATGACTCTACACTCTGCCTCACACCTTGTTAGCTCCCTACCTTGCCCTCAAATCCAGGACAAAGCACAGCAACATGCACCTCATCTTCTCTTGTGTGCTCTGGAGCCAATACTTATGATTGTACATGATGCTGTTCAGTAAATATTTGAAATGTGTTCCGAAACATTTTCTGCACTGCCAATTGCACTGTGCTGACTGTCTTCTCTAAACTCTTTTGTTCTCTTGCTGATGATCCTCATACCCTCTCATGAAACGGCCACCCATGCCCTCATAGACAGTGGCTGGCAAAAATGGCAAGTGCATGTGCCCAGAAGCACAATTGCACCCTACTTCATTTGGCATTGTGCATGCAGAATTTTTACAACCCTCCCCATGGCCTGTGATCAGCATGTGTGATAGATGGATGTTCCTGACATTCAAATTCAAACTAGTGGCTGTTTGCAATCAATAATGACACCATGCAGATACACACTGGCACTGTAAGTTGAGCAACAGTTGCAGTTCTTAGATTGTATGTGGTTTGGACCTGTCATGTGGAATGCCAATGTGTGTCTTCGGTGGTTTTGATGATGGACAAATTCGGAGACATCTTCAACACAAGTGTTCCATGGATGCTTGTAATGCACTTGTAAAGTGGCCTGAAATATGGCGCTTCACTTCAACACATGATGCCACTTGCCAAAGCACTACAAGCTTCCGTGTGAAGGCTTTTGAATATGAACAGTCATTATGTGTTCAGTGTGCCTGACATGTTGGCCGATCGGCTCTTTGAGCTGTACGGCAACTTTCAGAAGGGATTCCAACGAGAACTAGGTACATTCCCTTTGCAGTTGAGTTGTATGCAGGCACACACATATGCAGACCAATTTGGAAGGACTGCACTCTGCTTTCAATGAGCAGCATTCCTGAACACATTGCCCCTTCTCCTGGAAGCGCGCCATCATCAATCTAGAGACTTCAGCTGCAATGTACTGCAGCTGACCAGGACATGCAAATTCAACCCCTGACTGCATGAGCACCTGGTGATGAAAGGATGGTTCTTGGTCTGATTGTTTCTCCCGGAATCAAAAACACATGTGGTAAAATAGTGGGACATCTAAATAAACAAATTGCAAAAACGTCTCAAAAAAACTCATATGAAGACAGATTGTGGTCGGGGGCAGGAAGACGGGCACTTGACAAACTGGTGCTCAACAAAGGACCCCAGGAAAAACGGTCACAAGCATTGTGAATTTGAGGAAACGGGTTGGGTCATTTGAGACATGGCAGAATGATAGGGAAGGGGGTGCGTGCGGGGGGGGGGGGGGGGGGCTGGGGATTTCCACGCCATGCCCCCCTCAAAAAACCAAAACTGCATGACTGAGGCACCAGTTGGCAGTGGGCCAAGTCCAAGAGCATCTTGGACTAGCAACTGATGTGTCGGTGCAGAGCACCAGCTCTGCTCAACGTCTGTACATACCTCACGCCGAACTATGTGAAAGAGGTCTCCCCATTCAGGACTGGCTGCCATGTGTAGCCAGGCACTACCCAGAGCCTGTGCTGCAGCTGACTTATGTCCGACCCATAGTTGCTGCAGACGGGGCAATGGGATGTAACATGCGTTGCTCCGAGCTGTTGGCAGCTGGCTGCAGCTCTGGGTCGCAACCACTGTATGTTGGGGGGCACTACACCTGGACATTGTGGATACCTTGTATGAATGCCATGTAAAATGTGTACCTGCACAAAATATGTAGCAATTTAAAGGTCACCTGTATAAAGTCATCATTGAATCGTCAACCTGTACAAAATAGACAGTGATATACAAATGATTGGTCACTTGTACAACAAAAAAAATCCCGTATTATTCACCTGTACAAAATATACAACCATTCCCAAGTCGAATGGGCACCTGTACAAAATAAACAGCCACAAAAAAAAAACAGCAAAAACAACGTGTAGTCACCTGTACAAAATAGCACCTGCAGTGCACTAGAGGTCACCTGTACAACATAGACAGCTTCTGAGAAAATTTATACGTCAACTGTACACAAGACAGCGATATGCAAATGGGTGATTGCCTGTACAAATGAACAAAAAGAATTTTTTCCACTGCACAACAGAATGGGCACCTGTACAAAATAAACAGCCACAAAAAAAAAACAGCAAAAACAACGTGTAGTCACCTGTACAAAATAGCACCTGCAGTGCACTAGAGGTCACCTGTACAACATAGACAGCTTCTGAGAAAATTTATACGTCAACTGTACACAAGACAGCGATATGCAAATGGGTGATTGCCTGTACAAATGAACAAAAAGAATTTTTTCCACTGCACAACATCTACACGCATGCGGCCACCTGCAGGATGCAGTCAGCCCTGCAAAATTTCATGGTCTCCTGGACCCATCGGGCAGCCAGCAACGGCCTGTCGCCCGCCCAGGCTGACAACATCTACATAATCTACACGATGTCCTTGACATCCGGGCCCTGCCCTGCGTGCCTTGGGCACACGCCAAATCCAACTGGTCAAGAGCTTTGCGGCGCATTCCTGTGTTCGAAGATGGGTCTCTATCAGGGGTGACCTGATGCCGCTGGAGAGGACGCCGCAGGGGCAGCCCCCCGCCAGATTGCGGAGGGACACCAGCGTGGGTCAGTGGGGTCAGTACACATGCGGGATCATCGGCCATGCTGTGTGTGTGTTGGAGGGGGGGGGGGGGGGTGTTTTCACCATTTTTACCAGGTCTCCCGGTTGTGCCTGTAAGACCACACTGGCGTTCTGGGGTCAGGTCGCTCCGAGGTAGTGCGGGCCTTCGGTGCAGGCCAGGGGTGCGTCTCTGTGTTGCCCCTCGCCCAGTGCGATGTGCACTCGAGGCCAGAACCTGGCTCGCTGCCCCAGGACCACCCTCTGTGTGTGTGTGTGTGTGTGTGTGACGCCCAAATCATTCACAGTGTGCACAAACTGCGAGGTTCAACACCTAAGACCTGCTGCTGAGCGACCGAAGCACAAGTTCTGATGTCCATACGCCCCGTCGACGGCCCCAGGCACTGGGTAAGACGCATGACAGACATGCAACAAGAGGGGGTGGCGCGCTGGGCGCCTACCGCAACCCGCATCCCGTGTCCTTGCGCCCGTGCTCCCTGCGTGGAGGCCCCCCTTAGCGTGTGTGTGTGTGTGTGTGTGTGTGTGTGTGTGTGTGGTGCAGTGTTGTGTGGCACACATCCCCCTGGTCCGCCCATACCTCACGAACCCCCATTTCTCAGCCAAACCGGTACCCCCGTGTCATCCGGTCCTGCAGGGGCGCATCGTGTGGACCAGACTGTCATGTCGCCTGCACTCCCGGTGCATGGCAGCCTGCACCCCCTGGAACACGATGGGGGGGGGGGGTTGCTGCAGACACGCGGTAGATGTGCCACACACGGAGTTGTCCACCAGCAGGAGGCAGCTCGGCCCTGACGGGGCTTTGCGAGGGCTGCACTGCAACCCGAGGGTCACTGGTTGGGCGCGGCCTTGTTCATCGTGTGCAGCTTCTCAATCCGCGCGATGATGTGTTTGCCGTACGTGTACCGGCGCAGGGTCGCAATGTGGGGCTTGATGTGGTCGATGATCTGGCGCCGTTGAGCTGCAGCACAAGAAATTGTGCTCATTTCATCTTTTTTTTCATTTCATTTCATCGCATTGTCAAAATGGATGAGAAAATTCCAACTACGTCTAGTCAGACAATCACTTACAGTCAGGCTATCAGATAGACAACAGCAGACGTGATACAGTGTGCAAGTAGTACATAAGATGTGTGTCAAGGAACATGAGAGTGAGAACAGAAAAGTGTTGAAAAAACTCAGTAATAGAGGCGTTCATGCAATCAGGAAACAAAGCAAATCTTCATTGGGAGCTGCTGAAGGATGGGTAGAGTAGATCTTGGGAGATCTTCTCTGGGGAGGCTCTGGTGGTTCCTGCTGCCCTGTAAACACGACAACTATTTCCCCTAGTGTATGGTGCATGTTCATTCTTTCAAGGTGTGTGTTTATGAGCTCTTCGGCGTCTTTCTTTTTCCTGAGAGGCCTCTTCGGCACTTTGGTAAAGGTGCTTGCGGGTGGTATTTCTTCGAGGACGCTGTGGTGTAGGGCTATCAGTGCCTGCATGTGACTGGTCTGTGGCACTGCCTTGTTCTCTCTTGCTCGGCGAGGACGAGGCACGTGCTGAGTCTTGACCAAGTCTTGTCAGGAGTCACATGCATGTCAGCGCTTTCTTGACCATGTGATCAGGCCTGCTCTCGGGCTGGGGTGCGAACACTGCTTATCAAACGAGAGATGATGTCGGAGAAAACTGCTGTGAGGTTCGTGAGGTGTTCTCCGGGGCTGCAGGTTCTGGTGTGAAACTGTCAATCAGGGCACCTAACATGTATACTTTGCTGTGACATGAGAGGAGCAGCAACCCATTGTTCCAGCGGCCTATTGTTCCAGTCTGTCATGGTTAATGAACTGGAAGACTGGGTTTTGCTTAAAATTTGCTGGAATTGCAAACTCCCCTTGAGCAATTGTGGGGGTATTTCTATCACTGTGGCGGTGCTTTTTGCCTGTGCTTGCAAAACGGATGCTTGGGGTGGGGAACCATCGAACATACTGAGCTTCAATCGACTCACTCCTGGGGGGGGGGGGGGGATTCGGGGCCTTGCCCAGCGGCGGACCCGGCCTGCCCACATCACAAACATTTTCCTTGGGAAAAAAATGAAATTTATTGAAGGAGCTGGAAAACAGAGGGTGATGTTAGGTACACAAACTTTTTTGCGGCCTTAGCCCCCCCCCCCCCCGGTATAGCACCAACCGGCCCCCTGTTGCTGCCCTGCCCTAGGACAGAGGCACACCGTCATCTGCAAGGTCTATGATCTTCTGCACCACGTAATTTGCGTACTGATCCTTCATCATGACATGCAATGCTGACGTGCCGTCGGCGTTGATCCTCAAGAGGTCCGCAAGAATGATGGTCTTGTCTTCGTGGCTGCCGTAGTGGAACATCTTCTCCACCACGTTGCTGGCAAACTTGTGCTGAGCCAGCTCAAGGGAATCATTGCGCAACTGAGCAGTACACGGGAGTCGACACTGGGGGCCTCCAAAGATGGAGGAGATGATGCGCAATACCAGCAAAGAGCCCCCTCCACTCATTGAACCCTCATCCTTTGGGGTGCGCGCATTGTATGGTTGGCCAAGCAAACCTGGGCTCAGGGAAAATTGAAAAGCCCCGGGGGGGGGGGGGAGGGGGGCTTGGAGCCCCTTTTCCCAACCCCCCCCCCCTGTGGAGAGGGGGCTCCAAGGGCAGGCGGCCAATGGAGCACCTTTTTGTGCACCCCCCCTTTTCCCGTGGTAATGGGGTGATGGATGTACAGCCATTCTGGCCCTTGGAGCCCTTCTGGGGCACACATGGTGAGGAATTAACCCTGCGGCCCTTTGGAGCCCCATTTCCCAGCAGCCCCCCCTTAAATCCCCCCCCCCCCCCGGGGCCTTTCCATTTTCCACCAGCCCTGCTACCCTGGGAGCCAAGAGGCAAAGCCATGTGGGGAGGAGACACAAGATGGCCCCTGAATACTCCAAAAACCACACCCCTCGGGTATGGACACACTCGCGTTCAAAAAATGGAGGTGGAAGAAAAAAGGTTTGCGCGGGACGCCAAAGCGCTTAGAAGACATACGCCCTGCAGCTGCGGCGAAATATGGAACTGTTCCGTCCAAATTTCGCCGGAGGGGAATCTCGCCGCCTTTCTTAACGGCGAAATTCCCCCACGGCAAAGCACCCCCCCCCCCCCCCCGCCCCCTGTACAATCTCAGCACGAGTCGCATTCAAAGGCATGACCCTCGTGACAAAACCCACCACTGGAGGCAGGGCTCGCGATGCGTGAGGCATGAGCCACGGCACGCCCATGAGCCTCACCCACTCACCAACCTTCCTATCTGGGCCAGAAGGCCATTGGTCGGGAGGTTGTGCTGTCCTCAGACCACCAAAGGCAGACAGAAACAGCCGGTGGGCCGGGGGGGGGGGGGGGGGTGGCACAAGGCCTCGGTATCTGATTGTTTGCCTTTGGCAGCGCCTATTGGCTCCTAATTTAAAACAGACAAATGCAAACCAGAACCGCACCAGCGGCGCGGCACACACCCGCTCGATGATGGCGCACTGGTAGAGCTCCTTCCCGTTGATGAGCACGTGCTGCACCACATAATTGCCGTACTGGTCACGCGCCAGGATGTGCACGTTGTCCAGGATCTCATCCAGAATGGGGGAGATGACCTCGTAATGGTCCTCACAATACTCCAAGATGCGCTGGATCACTCGGCAGCCGTAGGCGTGGACTGCCAGATTCTGCGCATGAAAGAGGCACAGAGATGCAGAAACAAATCTTCCCACCGCAGTAAACATGGCCAACAGAAAGAAAGAAAACAAAACCCACACACTGTTTGGTAGACGTGGGCTCCCCTTCAAAACCTTTGCCCGCCATTGTCCAAGATAGGGCTGGGTCCCAACTTAACAGTAAGCCCCCTCCCCATCAAAACCAGGACCCCCACAAAGATTTTGTTCGTGCGGAATTTCTGGGGTTCACAGGGGGGGGGGGGGACCTAATTGAGTTGAGAAGAATTGGTTCGTAGAAAAACAGACAACAGTGCAGCAAAAAGCAGGTTCACACGGGGGTAGGGGTCAACAGGGTTGGATTGTCCAGATACCATATGATCTGTTGTCGGTATCAGTCACCATGGCAGATGTGCTGTTGCCTTGCATTCAGCGTGATGACCATGATGCCCCCGACATGCACCTCTGGACATGTTGCAGATCTGGCTGATGTTGGGAACAGCCTGAGGAAGAGGCCTGGCAGTGGATGGCCCTGACAGGGCCCTGACAGTGACTGCATTGCTTTTGCTCCACGGCCTCTGGAGGGGCCCAGAAGTGAGCCCCCAGCCCAGCGCATCAAGCAAGCGATGGAGCAAGGACCAAGGGCTGCTGCCAGCCCCAGCTCCAGCTCTTCCTCTTGCTACGGGTGTTGACCTTCAAATAACTCTGTGTGACCGACTTAAAGCAGTCCCAATCGGGTGCAGTGCCTGTTCTGTGTGTTCAGCCCTGAGGCAAAAGGGGGTGGTTTTATGATATGGAAATTCTGGTGCCCTGTAGAGGGGGGGGGGGGGGGGTTACCTTGTGCGCCACACACAAAACTGCATCACCGAGGCACTTGGGTGCAACCAGCTCCAATGCCTCTTGTGTGTCATCCAATCATCACCGTGGAAAATGAACGGTGGCCAAATGGGTGGAGAGCAATCAGCACAATCACAACAGAGGCCGTTTGGCCTCTTGGCGAGTCTCTTGGCCCACATCTAAAAATTGGGACCGAATTCCATCGGGTGCGTGTTCAGGGGGGGGGGGGGGCTGAATGGTTGTGCCATCGGGTATCCACCTGCCGGCAGAATGGATCTGATGCAGCATCATGCTGCAGAGGCTCTTGCCCGAGGGGCCTACTTCGGCACTTTCTCAAGGGCCCAGGAAGCAGAGCGAGGACATGCAGACCTGCACATTGCCAATGAATGACTGGACGATGAAAGTCACGTTCTGGGGTGGAATACGCTCAATGCACTTCTGGATCACATGGTTGCCGTTCTGGTCCAGTACACAGCGCAGCACGTGGCCATCAAGCTCAGCTGTAAGGAGGGGAAGTGTGTGAGCAGGATGGCAGCGAGGGGGTCAGGGCACGGAAGGGGAGGCAAAACGTCAGGGTCACGGTGTCACAGTCACAACGGGGTTGACAGTGATGACATTGCAGGCCAATCTGGCCACTTTTGGCGACAGTGGGCGATTGCCGCCTACCACCTCCACACGCAGCAACAGCTGGGCAACCTGCCCCGCTTGGGTTGTGCCACTGTGCTGCCCCCCTTCAGCACCCCTTCCTCCAAGGCAGCCTGACATCGAGCAGCTCGACTGCTGGGTGGGGTGGGGGTGGGCACAGGGAACCGCTTATTTCAGGGGGGGGGGGGTCATTTGCCGGACCCACCAACCCAAAAGCTTCCCGCATGCATAGGAAGGGGGGGGGGGTGTGCAAGGCTGAGTCACTATGCTAGTTGGTTGCTACTTCCGGGCGTGCACACTGGTTTGAGGTTTATTGTTTGTGATGCTAGTGCCAAGGGCTGTAGCCCCCACGCCACTCACATAGGACACTGCACTAAACTAACGAAACTCTCAGTAACAGGTGGATTACAAACATGCACACACACACACAAACACACACACGCACACAACTGCCCTTCCCAGAGCTCAGACTCGTTTCTGCTGAAAACAGAGTCTAGTCGCCAACACTGTAAAACAATCCCCACAACAACCAGCATAGCGGGCTTTTTGGCAGTGCAAAGTGTCCCCATACACATACATAGTGGGCTTTTTGGCAGTGCAAAGTGTCCCCATGCCCATACATAGGGGGCTTTTTGGCAGTGCAACGTGTCCCCATGCCCATACATAGCTGGCTTTTTGGCAGTGCAACGTGTCCCCATGCCCATACATAGCTGGCTTTTTGGCAGTGCAAAATGTCCCCACAACAACCAGCATAGGGGGCTTTTTGGCAGTGCAAAGTGTCCCCACAACAACCAGCATAGGGGGCTTTTTGGCAGTGCAAAGTGTCCCCATGCCCATACATAGCGGGCTTTTTGGCAGTGCACACCAACTACTGGGCTCTGCTACCGCGGAAACAACACCACAAGCAACACCGGCTGCAGCAGCTGTCAGAAAGCATTGACCCGACGCAGCACGCGGAGGGAAGAACGAGGGACTGTCGAGGCCCCGTACAGAAACCGCAACCCGACGGAATGTCACACAGGGGGGCTGGAGAAGCCACCCAGGGCCACACGCCGGCTGGCCTCTGCTGCACACAGATGAGCATCCTGTTTGTTTCCTGCTGAGCCACGCAGGGTTCTCCACCCATTTGGCTACCATCCATTTTGTTGTGTGACGATGCACATTTGCCGGCCTGTCCCAAGCCTTTATTCTCTGACCAATCCTTGGTGCATGCCATCCAGGCGCACTTGAAGCAGGAAATGGACGCGGCAGACGGTGCCATCCAATTGTGCTGACGCTTGGAAACAGGGCCACACTGTCAGGAAAATGGTTCCACGTCACCACCAGAAGTTGGCTGTCAAGTTGGAAAGGGGAAGGGGCAAGCGGTTGCCACCATTGATACCAAGCATCAAAACCATTAATGTCAGCAGCATTGCAAAGAAAGGTTGCACATGCAATTTCTCTGCAATGTCAGGCAACCAACGAGGGATAGAGGGGGTATTGGTCCAATGGTGTGGCACATCAGGCAAATCGTGCTCTCGGGACAGTTTGTCCGGACAACAGCAAAATTAAACTTGTGGAAAACTGTGAACCTCCAGAAAAACACAAACCTCAACCCCCCCTGTCCCCACTGCCTGTTGTCCAAGATACAGCCAGGTCCCAACTTAGCACAGTAGAGTGGTGGGGTGCTTGCGTGCATGGCGCTCCCCTTGATGGTTGCGGGTGGCGTGCGCTCCTTTGTGGTTGGCGTGGGTGGCGTGCACACCTGTGTGATGCCCCCAGCCCCGCCTGTACATGCAGACACGCACAGGAACACGGAGATGCCACGGTATCATTGTGTGTGGGTACTGTTGGGTCCCACAAGCCGGCCGTACTTTCGGCCGGCCGATCGGCTGGCCGAAGGTACGGCCGTACCTTTGGCCGGCCGAGTCGGCTGGCCGAAGGTACGGCCGGACTTTCGGCCGGCCGATCGGCCCGCCGAAAGTACGCCGAGCCGATAGGTACGCCGAACCCAGGTACGGTTAAATCCGGCGGGCCCTGTTGGGTCCAAACCCTCCACTCCAGCCTGTATTCTGGTAGGGTGTCAGCGTGGGGCGGGGCGCTGGGGGTGGGAGTATCAAAACAGAACACACCACCGGTTCATGTCTGGGGTCTGCTCCCAAATCATCAATCAAACCACACAGCACCTGCACCATCCTGGTCACAAGCCTATGAGGGAAACAAACGCACCGCGCGCACCGCGCATAGCACCGCGCGCGCACCGCGCGCTCGTTTTTGGGTTGCTGTTTTACGCATTTCTGGCTGATTTTCAGTGTGGCAGAGACGCGGTGGCTTGAGGGGTTCACATACAACAACGGAGGCCTCCACTCCATCCTCCTCACCATTGCAATGGTGGTTGTAGCTGCCCACACCCCCTGCCGGAAGTGAGGGATGTGTCCGACGTTGATTCCGTGTCGGATGATTCCGAATCTAACGCCGGAGGCCTGGTTGCCTTTGGCTGGCCGATCACGATGTTGGGGCATTGCACAAGAATAGCAAAAAAGAGATGTGAGCTGTAATGCAAAGGACCAAAGGAGTGAAGGTAGCCAAACTGAAAAGTAGGATTCAGCACCTTGGTTTCTGCGGTGCTGGGCTCACAACTCCACACCCATCATTGTCAGGGGCGATGGTCTCCAGGTGTGCCTCCCCTTGCCGAAGGAGGTGGGTGATCGCAAATTTTTGATCCCGCTGCCCTCCCACAAGCTCTACTTATGCTTGTGGGAGAGTGGTGTTTACAGCCCGCAGTGACTAAATGAAAAAATGGTGGGTTAAAAAAACAACGCGCACCAAACCGTGCGCACCGCGCGCACACCGCGCATAGCACCGCGCGCACCGCGCGTTCGTTTCCCTCTATCACCGTCGGCATTGGGAAGGGGGGGAGGAGGGTGGCACGAGGCCATGGTTTTGGTTTGTTTGCCTTTGGCGGCGCCTATTGGCCTCTCACTACTGCACATTCTGACCCCCTGTGGGTCCGAACGTGTTTCGGTTGTGTCCCCCTGTGTGACATTCCGTCGGGTTGTTGCTTCTTTACGTGGACAGTCACCCGTTCTTCCCTTCGCATGCTGCGTCGAGTCGCTGCGTTCTGTCGGCCGCTGCAGCCTGAGTCCTGCTGGTGTCGTTTCCGCGTTCGCGGAGCCCGCTGGTTGGTGTGCCGGGGCTGTGCTGGATGTGGCATGGTGTGCCATTTTGTGCGTCAGTGGCGCCCAGTAGGTGGCGTATTGGGGGTTGTGTTGGTTGTTGCCGGGGTCGTTTGACTGTTTTTGCCCCCCCCCCCCCCCCCAAATGGGGGGCGGCGAGCACCACCACCCAACCGGGCCGGGGCCGGAGCCATCCAAATGCAAATTAATGCCATATTCTGTGATTTGCTAAATCCAGGTCTGTGAAGCCTGCAGGGTACGTCCGACAAGGCACAAATCAGGTTGGGTTCGGTTCTTGGTTTGGGCGCACGCAATCCGTCATACATGCCACCATGGTCTGGTCCTCCTCATCAATAACCTCCAAGGCCTTCTGAATCACCCGACACCCATATGTCTGCAGGGTCAGGGCCAGCACATTGCCTTTGACAACCTGCAAAAGGGACGCGATTGAGTGGCAGACAGCGAACACTGGGTCACACATTTGGTCAGGAAAGAATGGCAGTTTCGTTCAAAAAAAATATATTTGTATTTGTCACAGGACGCAACAGAAAAACGACACTGATGTCGAAAAAATGCACCGTGCAGGGTTGGTTCCCTGGAGGTGGCTTTTTCTTGTGCTCAATATCCAACCCTGCCCCCCCCCGAGTCGGCAAACCTGGCGGGCAACGAGTCAGGGACGCGTTTTACCCAACTTGGAAGGCAGGATCAAAATTTTGGAGGTTGGTACAAAATACGGCCTAATGCGGTGTTAGCTGTGCAGGTATCATACCATTTTGCACGGCACTCCTCAGTCAGTGCTGCACCCAAAATTTTGGTTTTTGGCAACTTCGCCGCATTTCGCCAACTCGTTGGGCCCTCGCCGACTTTTGGGGGGGGGGGGTTGAATATCCTGATTTGTGGAGCTATAACATCAGCAAACCATCTCCCTTGTTTCTGGAATGCTCATAAACGAGGCACCAGTCCTGAATACCGGGTAATCCTGAATACAGGATGGGTAACACTGAGCAGTGCATGCGGTGCGGTCGTGCTGGCTGCCCAAAGGGATGAGGTTGCAACCCCTCCGGGCCCTCCCCAGTGCATAGTAGAGGCTGTATCCCGGTTTGCATTCAAAATTCGGACGCACAAGCGTCAGCGACCGGGTTGTACAACGTGGGCTAAGAGGGGACAGTGCCCGATCGTACATAACCCTGCGCCTGATCGTCACCACCAAAGCCCAGCCTGAGCCACACACCGTGGCCAGCAGCTTCCGGTGATTGGGCAGCCCGTGCTCGAACAGCTTCTGGATCACGTAGTTCCCAAACACGTCGGTCATCAGCCCGAGGGCCTCCTTGAACACCTCGGAGAACACCATGTCCTTCTCGTTGTCCGTGCATTGCAGCCCCTCCAGTTTGCGTTGGATCAACCGGGACCCCTCCTGGTCCCGACTGAACTCCACCATGTGCCCCACCAAATCCTGAGGGGGCCATGAGCAGGGATGCAGTAGAAAGGGGGAGAGGGGGGGTTTGGCTGGGACCCCCCCTCCTCCCAGGGTCCCCCTGTGGCCCCCTCCGAAGGGGAGGGGGGGGGGGGGTTGGCTGGGACCCCCCCTCCTTCCAGGGTCCCCTTACGGTCCCCTCCGAAGGTGAGCCAAAAGTTTGAAGCTTAAATCCTCTTGGCATCGAAGGCGCCGAAGCAAAATTTTGGCTGTCAGCCTGAAACATTGGAAGGGGAGGAGGGGGGGGGGGGTTCCAGGGGGGGTTAACCCCGCCCTCCTCCTCAGGGGGGTCCTTAACAAAAAAAACAAAGAGTTCCTGTACACAGTTGTCCCAAAAAGACCGCGTGTAGCTCATATGTTCAACCATGGTTGGTGGCGGTTGGTGATTGGCGGTTGGCGGCGATTGGCGGTTGGCAGTTGGCAACTGGCAGTTGGTGGTGGTTGATGCTGGTTGGCGGCGGTTGGTGGTTGGTGGTTGGTGGTTGGTGGCGGTTGGCAGTTGGCGGTTGGTCGCTGCTGGTGGTTGGTGGTTGGTGGGTTGTGGTGGTTGGCGGTTGGTGGTCTCTTGGGGCGATCCTTGACAAAAAAAAAAAATAAATCTAGTTCCTAAAGGACCCCCCTGCTTCTCCTGCGGGGTACGGCTGTTCCAACACATCCCTGGCCAGGAGTGCTTGAAGAGCAGACACCGAGGGAAACGTCAGCACGAGCAAAGAGAGTATCACGCCATCTCATCCACCCTCCAGCCCCCGGCAAAGCATGTTCTCGGTTGACCTACTGTGTCCATGACAGGCTTTGTTTATAAGAGGGCGGGGGGGGGGGCTTTTGGCTCTGAGACCCACCCAAAAATCTTGACCCAAAATTTGGCTGAGGGAAAGCCAAGTTTGAATAACTGGCCCCTTGTGGGACCTCCCAGACCCCCCCCCCCCCAGAGAGTTGTCCCTATTTGCGCCGGACAAACCGGCGCAAATCCAGCGGAAGCGCTTCAAATCCAGCGGAAGCAATCTACACACAAACCCGAACCCCCAGATCCCATTCCCCCCGACCCAACAAAGCGTGAAGATGGACCGCACACTGAATGTCTCTGCTTCAGTCCTCAGGTCTCCTTGGAATGATGTGCCGACTGAGCAGGACCCAACACAACTGAGGAGGGGTACATGCCCTGCGGCGAGATCTTTGGGGCCAGGGACTGAAGGGGGACTGTAAGTCACCCACAGCACCGTTCTGTGGGGGGAGGGGTCGGATTGGACAGGACCTGGACACCGGCTCAACACCACGACAAAAGCAATCGTGTGGGGGTGGGGAAATGTGTCAAAGAGGCATGTCCAGCCTGACGAAATCTCTGTCAAGTCCAGCGCCGCCCCCCCCCAAATGCCCAGCGCTATGGACAACGCTGCGCCCCCCGTGTGACATTCCGTCGGGTTGTTGTTCCTTAGCGGGGCCCGGGACAGTTCTTCCCGTTCTTCCCTTCGCATGTTGCGTCGAGTCGCTGCTTTCTGTGGGCCGCTGCGGTCGGTGCTCCTGCTGGTGTTGTTTCCGCGTTCGCGGAGCCCAGTTGTTGGTGTGCCGGGGCTGTGCTGGATGTGGCGTGGTGTGTCATTTTGCGCGTCAGCGGCGCCCAGTAGTTGGCGTATTGGGGGTTGTGCTGGTTGTTGTGGGGGTCGTTTGACTGTTTTTGCTGTCCACACACCTCTGTCCACAGGCCGTCCATAACCTGCCTCGCTGTGTTTGTGTGTGCGTGAGGCCCAGGTGCCCTACTCCTCCACGCGCTGTCCCGACCGACCCCTGCCCCCCCCGCACACCTTATTCCCCGCCCCCCCCTCACGTGACCAGCAACAAGCCCCTCCGGTGTGATGGGTGCAGCATGCCCCACCGCCCCCCCTCTGCAAGGCAAGGCACCGCCCCCTCCGCAGGCGCACCTGCAACTCCCAGCGCTGCGCCTTCTTGTTCCGGAACTCCTCCATCAGCCGCGTGCGGGGCACGTCCTCGTGGCCGCGCTCCCGGCGTGAGCCCTTCTTGGGCTTCTCCGCCGCAGGGGATTGCAGGGGCGGGGGCTGCTGCGGGGGCTGCGGCGGGGGCGGGGGCTGGTCAAAGGAGGAGGGGTTGTAGTAGCCCCCCTGCTGCTGCTGCTCCTCCATGCCGTACGCCATGGGCATCATCCCGTACCCGGGCATCATCTGCGGGGCGTAGCCTTGCGACGGGTAGAACTGAGACGGCTGCAGAGGCGGGGGAGGCGAGACAACGCATCAACGCGGGGCAAAGGTCAGGGGTGCGAGGGCTTGATAGCAAGTGGGGAATGTGGCCCCCGCGAGCTTCAGGGTGCGCTGCAAGGGCACGGCGGGACTTCCGCCAGTTGGGCTTGGTGAATGCGCCGCACCGCCGCCACCCCGGCATACCTCACCCACTTGGAACGACTGTTGCCTTGTGCATTTTGATATGGACCAAACTGCAGCGGCGTCTCCAAAGCCATACGAGTTTTAAAGCTGCGGTCGGTGGGTGGGTCGGGGGGTCGGGGGGTCGGGGGGTTCCACCCCCCCCCCCCCTTCGGTGGTGCTGAGGTTTTAGAGGCGCCGAATAAAATTTGTGGTCTAAACCAATTGGCGCCAGAGAAAACTGCTGATCGGCCCGGAGGAAATTTGGCCCAATATTGCAACCCCCCCCCCCCCCAGTGGTGTCGAGGAGCCCTCACAAAAAACACATCCCAAAACCAAGAATTGCCTTCTCCCCTCCATGTTCTGTGTTGAAAAAGGGGCGTGGCGCCTGATATGAAACGCACAGACCCACGTTGGGGGCCCGCCCAAAACAAGCCAAAAGTGACCGATTCGGAAAACAGTGCTGCTGCGGTGGTTTTGAACGATTCAAAATGCAATATGTATCACTTTTTGATGCTGTTTCCATTTGTGAAGCCGGATCTGAAATCAAACATTGGTTACTTTTTTCTTGTCCAAACTGAATTCGGCAAGATCTGCAAGATCTCCGCTGCAGCCTACCTGTTCTGGATGTGCCCTCAATTGGTGGTTGGTCCCCCTGGGCGACCCCCCGCCTCTGCCCCCTCCCTGTCCCGTCCATGTCATCCGCAGCATGCACGTCCGCACGGTGACAGCCAACCATGGACATCGACCCGTGGATAGCCAACCCCCCTCTTCCCCCCCCCCCCCCACCCCTTGGCTGACGCGATGCTTATTGCAATCCCTGTTGCCTACTGTGAGGAACCTCACAAAGAAACGGCCTGGTATTGCTCCTTGGGATGAAAAAGAAAGTACTATGGGGCGAATATGGGGCATGGAAGTTTTGGGTCCAGGCGGTGGGGAGGGGGAGGGGATTATAACTGTACCCCTCAGCGCTCGGTTTCACAGACGCTGGGGCCGCATCCCCTGCACTGCGGTGCGTGGCATCCGCCAGCCCTGCCGCTCAGGCAGGCCACCATTTTGCCCCCCCCCCCCCCCCCCCAACGGGTTTTCAAACGATGGTGGCCACACTCGGGGCCGCATCCGACGAACCTCAGTGGGAGGCGCCCTATGTCCAGCCGTACTCGGTCCCACGTTCCGGCCAGGGAGCACAGCGCATCGTGGTCAGGGAGGCTGGGGGCTATCAGGGCTACGCTGCGCAGAGGGCGGGGGGCAGTCCGACCCCCTGTGTTACATGTAGTCCATCGGTGGTTTCTTTACGGGGCCCTGGACAGTCACCCGTTTATTCTTCACCGCATGATGCAGTGTCGATCTTCCCGCGTCTCCGCTTGCCCGCATCTCCACATCACACAGCACCACCACACCTGCATGCCCATGTTCATGGGCTGCTGCATCTGCATCTGCATGCCGGGCTGCGGTACGCCACCCACTTGCGGTGGCGCACCCATCGGCGGGGGCACGGTCGACATCGTCGACATTGGCGCCGTAGGCATGCCGCCGCCGTAGGTGACGGGTGGCATCTGAGCGGCAGAAGGAAATGCGGTGGGCGTCCTATGCGTCCAATGAAATGCACGCCCCTGTCTGACTGACTTTCGGGCAATGTTGACTGTGAAAATTCTGGTGGTAGGGTCGATCACGTGGTTTCATCGGGTCGACAATTTTGTTGCAGCATTGACCGTTTGCACAGGACATGCCCGTGTGGCATTCCTCCCCGCGCCGAGTGTGGCGTCCCCGGGAGGTGGTGGGACTGCGACACGAAAATTTGGTCACCTTTTATTGGTCTCTGGAGGCGATGCAGCCGTGGGAGGGTTGGCCATGCGCACCGTTTGAAAGAGCGCCGGGTATCGGGTGGACCCGCCTGAGCTGAACAAACAGGGCATGCACTCAGCATCAATGTCCCGGCGCTGAAGGCATCGAAGTGGTTTTGATTCGTAATAATCAGAAAACGGGGAATGCTGCCTTGTGCAATTTGTTGGGGGAGGATGGTGTGGAGCAGTGGACATTTGCAGTGGGGACCGTGGACGATCTTCGAAGATTTGGGGACTGCATTGTGATTGCTGTGTCGTGCTGCTGTTGGTCCGCTGACTGAAACCCGGATGAACATCTCTGTGCATCACCAAAATGGTACGTAAAGAGAGGTCCCACAAAAAACGACCCGTGAACGGGAACCAAACACTTGAGCGAGAACCAAATGAGAACGAAATGAGAACCTCTCATCTTGGTGGCAACGATGCAAGAAGCAACTTGCATTCCAGAAATTACAAGCGAGCGTGATGCGGGTAAGGCAAAAAGAAAAAGCACGGTAGAAAGGGGGCAATGCGGGGCAAGAGTGGGCAGGCGGCAGGTTTTCTGCCAAAGACAGCAAGAACGGCCGCTGGGGTGTCTGGCCAGTTCAGAAAAAAATTGCGGGAACGCATGGAGGGGAAGCATACCATTGGGACTCCGGGCTGCATCTGCTGCATCTGGCCAGTCGTTGGGTGTGGCGTCTGGTTGGGCACTTGGGCAGGAGGATTCTGAGGGGGTACTTGCTGCTGGGTGTGCTGGAAATTCAGTGCCTGCATCGCTTGAGCCAGCTGGTCCGGGTTTTGCTGGGGTTGGGGAGTGTTAAGCCCCGCCAGCGAGAGGGCAGCTGCGTGGTTGGCAGCCATTGCCGCGGAAGTCAGGGCTTCTTTCCCGTACACTGGGGACGGAGTTCGTGGGAAATCGTCCTGGATCATGGCCACCTGGAGGGAGTACCATATGAAGTTGCAGACGCAGGCGACGCGAACCGAACCCACTGCAGCTCACGCAGCTCCGAACGGGCCCCTGTTAGAGCACACAAGCACGGGCAATTTACACACCAGGCCGCCAACCTTCCCAAAAGGGTCGGTATTGGGCGTCATAGAGGGTACCCAGGGGGTTGGGGCGATCAGCGTGGAGCCTCCGTCATCCTTCTCATCTTTTTTGAAGCCGCCAAGTCCAAGAGGCTGGCCCGGAATTGGGGGCTGGCCCGGACCAGGCGCCCCCGGCACGGGAGCATGGGCTTGGGCTGTGAAACAATGAGCAGAATCACAGGCCCTTAAAGCACACCGCAACTTGCTCAACCACAGCTTGGAATCAATACAAAGCGTGGCAACAGCACAGGCACCATACGTCGTACTATGGGAGGCGGCAGTCGTGGGTCTCTGGGATTTTGAGAATAGTACCACTTGCAGTATGCAGGATCAGATCGAAAGGCTTCTGCGGAGTCGACGTCATACTGAGGGACTTGCTGTGGCTGTTGCGGCGCATCAAACGATGAGACCTGGAAGCGAGGGCGGTGCTGGTGAAACGATCCAGTTGGGCGACAACAGCCAATCGTGGTCTAAATCTCGAGCCCTCGTTGTCAAGGCACCGGCATTCCAGAGGACTTTATTTCCCATGGTGTTGGAGGGGGTGGAGGGTCATACAATCGGTGGTGCCGAAGTTGGTCGTGCGATGAGGTCTTCTGAGAAGACGTTGGCCGCAACGGAGGGAGAGAGTGCCAGTTTCGGCTTGTCCTTTGCTGACGGCGCGTGACCTTCCTCCTCGTTCAGTAAGCCTCCAATGAGCTGGCTTTCAGACATTGTTCTCTGTGTGAAAGCTGTGGCAGCGGCCTGGTAACAAACACGGGCTGCAAATGTCCCCGCTCACACAACCACGCACTGGAGATGCACTGTTTCCAAACCGCCAAAACCACAAAGCCTGCGTGCCCCGTCCCTGGTGACAACAACGGCGAACACTCACCGGGAGCCCCCGAACACTAACACACGCGTTGAACACAACCAGCCACATAGCACACGGGTTATCCATAAGGAAACACGCAGCACGATAATGCACGTCCGCAGTGCACCCAACCGAAAGAGAAACGTGGCCCAGGCTTACATATCAAAGATTCTTTACCTCAGCGTGTCTACCAAATCCGTTGCTTTTCTTAAATCATATTTTCCTCATGCTGGTGCGGGTGAACTGAATGAACGGACACTTTGTCCAAAATGCTAAGGGTATTCGTAAATCAGCAAGCTGAAGTGTAGGTTGATTGCTGTGACCGCCCATCAACTTGAGTTTTTGCACAAAAACGTGCTGCGTTTTTGCACAGAGGAGTTCGCTTTTGCACGTGCAAAACGCACTTTTTTTGCACTAGAAAAGCTGAGATATGCACGACACAGTGCAAAACACATTGAAAAGGGTAATATACGCAGCACTACAGTTGATATGCGCGCCGTTGATTTGCGGGTACAGAGTGAACAACCTTGATCCATGAGAAAACCCAGTGCATTGTATACTGAGAAGATAATTCAAGAAACGGAGGAGATACGGATATAACGGTGACAATGAAAGAATCAAGATCACTACGAACAATATATAAGGCCTGAAAGGAAATGATTTATCATTCACTTACAGAACTGAACATTTTCCCATGTGCCGCCGTTTCAGCGCCCGCCTCCATTCGCGAGCGCACCTGCATTCCCCATTTTCCTCTAGAGCGCACCACAGGGAAATAAGCTTAGAACCCTACACGACCTAATTAAGACCTTATCGTGTCCATTCAGGATTACACCCCCCCCTCACCCAAGGGTGGTGGGTTCAGATGTAAGCAAAGGAAGTGGCTTTCTATTCTCGTCGTGTTATGGCGTTGCGGTGTTTCCCTGTGTTTCACCGAAGCCAAATTGGTTGTCGAGTTGGGGGGAATGGCCACCCGCGATATTTCATGATACGTTTGGTGGGGGCCGGTATAGGTCATTTGTACGGTCATTTGTATTTATACGTCATTTGTGAGTTTGCCGGAATGCCCCATTTTAATTTTCACTCACGGTGAAGGGGGAACGGCTTTTCACCCCCTAGCCCCCCAACATGTACGTGATCCCTATTGCTTTAGAGCTACGCCACACGCATGCTTGAAGCGCTGCGCGTGGATGGATAGCATGGAGTGAGGTGCTTCACCTTCTAGGTGTGTGATTGTCTTTGCATGCCTTGTCGCGATTGTCGTCATGGGCGCTCGTCGTGTGCGGCCTATGCCGTGCGACCACTTAAGATCTAGCTTGGTTGCTTGTCGGTGTGTCCAAGCGTGTGGAGGAATGCCCAACGTCCAACAACCCCCAAACCCCTTGCCCCCTAAATTGTGTCATTTGAGGCATCAAATAGGTACGTATGCAACACGTCACCATACATATACAACCAAACCCAACCAACACAATGTGAAGCCCCATGTATAGGTGTTTGTCAATCCTTTGAAAATGATTTGGAAAAGCAACCTGGGGCACGCTCAACGAGGACGTGCAGTAGCGCTACGAGATAGTGACTACAGGACGTCACTGTTGACCGGCGTTAGCGTCGGTGCGCTCAATGAAAGTTTGGCTCTATTCCTGCGGAGGGTCCACTAAAGGGAGGGTGCACCGGCGGCACTTCCGGAGACGTTTCTCAATGTTAGCAACGGTATCAAAACATATTGGTAATTCAACGGATGGCTACCTTCTTACGGAGATGACACGTGATGCATGAAAGAATAAGATACGGGCGTTTAATATTGCGTTTAAACTGGACACGGCACGTGGTTGGTCCGCAGTTGAAAATAGTCATCGGAAGGCGTTCGGTTGAAGGGACGATGAAACTCGCACCTTAGGGCCCCTCGATGACTGAAGGAGGCGGGGAGGTCGCGCGTGAAAGGGATGCGGCGTTGGCTCGAATCAAGTTGTTGGAGGATGAGATGGAGGGACATATGAGTGTTCTTGAGGCCAAACAAATGGCCGAAGGTTTTGTTGTGCATGCGAGACATTCGTTGCCGCATCGATCGCCATTTCGCAACGCCGTCCAACAAGGTTTATGTGCCATAGAAACCCCAAGACCGTGCTTTGATCGACCAAGAGCAAAAGAGGTCGTGAAATGTAGGATTGCCGGGTGGTAGGCTTGTGATGTGCATCCCATGACAATTCAAAGAGGACGCAACCAATAGAAACTTGTCCATGAGGTGGATGTTGGTGGACGCGTCACAAGCATTTGCTGGCGCACTCCATGGATGCGCATGCCACGTGTTCCACGAGACCATCGAGTTCGTTGCGGGCGTGATTGCGGGCGCTAAGATCCATGCGAGCACAGCTCATGCACTGCGTCAGACGACCAAAAATGAAACCTAGCAAATCCCACCGTACGAACCTATTCAATCTAATCTAGAGGCATTGCCACGGATTACTTGGTTGTGGTGGGATCATCGCAAGTAGTCTACACATTTTGTGGAGGGAAGGTGCCGGCCGATCCACCCGTTCATACATTGTGTAGCCGCCACAAGGGAGGAATTGCACAAGCTACAACAGCGTATCATGTTGTTGGAAGATGAAAACCTTGTGCAACGTGAGCACATCAAGGCTTTGCAAGCCACACAATTGGAGAACGAGGAACACCGTACTGAGGTGTGTTATGGTAAAAGGAATCCAACATGAGACGGTACCCGGTTGCCATGAGGCATGTTGTTGTATTTTTGAAATCCATGTTCATGTGGGTCTAAGTGTCCATTCGAATCAGCACGGGCAACCACGCGTGCCACCTGCGGTCGTTTCCCTTGGAGCTTTGACCTTGTGCTCATGGATGGTGCGTTGCCTGCCCACCATGGAATCGCTTGCTTTGCGTTGGCATTGTAGATCGTTTCCGCCAATGAAGCCCAACTGAAGGAGGCATTGGCGCAAGCACAACAAGAGGCTGAAATGCATTTGGCGGTGTTGGAGGCCAAGCAGTCTGCCGAGGAAGCCATTCGGAAGCAGTTGGCCGAGCTGACGCACACTGTGCAAGAGCAACGGGACGAGATCTGCAAACAAACGGCCTATGCAGAGGCCATGGACTCGGAGAGGGCGATGCTTGAGGAGTCGATGCAACCTTTGAAGAAGTTGGTATCGGATTATGAGCAGGTGTGGGTCGGAGGCGTGGAAGTCCCACATTACGGAGACGAGAGGCGCAAGCAGCGTGGCTCACAGCACCCGTCTCCCGGACCCATCCTCGCCTTGCTATCAACTGCTTTTGTAGCCGTCTCAATATCTGCCACAACATCCACCCGAAAGGATGTTCCCGGTTGGGCCATTTGTTGTGGTTCTTGCAGGATGGCTAGGTCAAGTTGGGGGGGACGGGCCTTTGTGTAGCATTGCATTGCGGGTTTGTCTTTTATCGCATTGTTGTTGTAGGTTGTGGTAGGCGTTGGGGTTGTGGACATGACAATAGGGGGATGGGTGTGACGTTGTTGGTTGTGGTCATGGTGGTTTGTACCTTGTGGAGACCTTGTGGAAGGAACGCAAGCCAGGGTGCCATGGGGGCAGGGGTGGGGCAGGGGTGTATGGAGAGGAGCAGGTGCGGCCCTAGTCCTACCAAGCGCTGCCCCCCTCTCTCTACTAGCAAATGGTGGACCTGCGACGGTCCCTGGAGAACACGACTGATGAGCTGACTCTGCAACGGTCCTATGCCGAGTCCATGTCGGATGAATACCAGGAGCTGAAGAACACACTGCAGGCGAGGGAGCAGGTGTGGTGCGATAGAGTGGTGGTGGTGGGGGGCAACGAGCCGAGGGATGCACGGGATGTAGTCAGGGGTGCGGCCATTATGCCGAGGAATGAATGGCACGTGCTCGGGGGTATAGGAATGTGCTGAGAGAGCATGCGCTGAGGTATACAGGGGATATGGTGAGAGATGCAGGGTATGCACTGATGCACCATGTACTGAGGTATGCAGGGAATGTGCAGGGGGATGGAGGTGAGGTGCTGAGGCATGCAGGGAACGCACTGATGCACCATGTACTGAGGTATGCAGGGAATGTGCAGGGGGATGGAGGTGAGGTGCTGAGGCATGCAGGGAACGCACTGATGCACCATGTACTGAGGTATGCAGGGAATGTGCAGGGGGACGGAGGTGAGGTGCTGAGGCATGCAGGGAACGCACTGATGCACCATGTACTGAGGTATGCAGGGAATGTGCAGGGGGATGGAGGTGAGGTGCTGAGGCATGCAGGGAACGCACTGATGCACCATGTACTGAGGTATGCAGGGAATGTGCAGGGGGATGGAGGTGAGGTGCTGAGGCATGCAGGGAACGCACTGATGCACCATGTACTGAGGTATGCAGGGAATGTGCAGGGGGACGGAGGTGAGGTGCTGAGGCATGCAGGGAACGCACTGATGCACCATGTACTGAGGTATGCAGGGAATGTGCAGGGGGACGGAGGTGAGGTGCTGAGGCATGCAGGGAACGCACTGATGCACCATGTACTGAGGTATGCAGGGAATGTGCAGGGGGACGGAGGTGAGGTGCTGAGGCATGCAGGGAACGCACTGATGCACCATGTACTGAGGTATGCAGGGAATGTGCAGGGGGACGGAGGTGACGTGCTAGTTGGGGCGTGCAAGGAAAGTCTTGGGAGATACAGAGTATGTGCTGAGAGATGCATGAATTGTGGTTTTGCAGGAGTTGGACAACCTTGTGCAAGGCGAGCGCGCTCGGGGTCTGCAACCCGCACAAGTGGACACTGAGGAACACCCCGCCGAGGTTTGTTGTTGCAAATGTAAATGGTCGCCTTGATCACATTTGTCCGAAGCCAACACGAGACGTTAGATGGTGACTGCTTGAGGGACAACCGGTTGCCGGTTACCATGCGGCCATGACACGTTTTTGTATTTTTGAGATGTATGTTCATGTGGTGAGTATAAGTGTCCATGGGAATAAAAAGACTGCCATATCCGGGGAAGCAAGCCATGGTTTATGTTGTTGCAAAATGTTGGCAATCTCCACCAGTCCCGCTCCAACTTCTTGCCCCCCGTTGGTATGGAGCGCTGCCGTCAAAACTCTCGCGGCTATGGTCAGGCGAGTGCCAGTTGCCATGCTAGTTGCCTATCAACCCTACTCCTTGCAACATAGCGGCTTTGCAGCCCCATGCGGCATGCTACTCGCAAGTGCAACCACGGACCATGCAACACCCTTCAGCACAAAGGCAACAACCGATTTTCCGTGCTTGGCACAATAAGACACCCAGCGGCGTAGCTCAGCCAACCACCATGCACCCAGGGCCAAGCACAACTTTTCGGGAAGCTCTTAGACGGCACTGCAAAGCATACATGCATTCCTCATACTCTTGTTTCAGGAGGAGTATTCACGACAATCCACAAAAGACTCCCGCGCGACACACAACAAAGGGACCAACACATTTTCAATACCTGCACCCAGGGCGGTCCTTAAGGGACCAGATTTTTTTTTTGGGTTAAGGACCGCCCTTAAGGACCGCCCCAAGGGACCACCAACCGTTAACTGCCACCAACCGCCAACCGCGACCAACCGCCAACCGCCAACCGCGACCAACCGCCAACCGTCAACCGCTGCCAACCGCCACCAACCACCCATCACCAACTGCCAACTGCCGCCAACCGCCGCCAACCACCAACCGCCAACCGCCAACCGGCAATCTCCACCAGCCGCCAACCGCCAATCGCCACCAACCATGGTTGAACATATGAGCTACACACGGTCGTTTTTGAAAAAACCATGTACCGGACCAGTTTTTTTTTTTCCCGTTAAGGACCGCCCTGTCTGCACCTCATTTCCTTTGGCAACTTTTTTGCTTTTGCCATCATCTATTTCAGCCGTGGAAGTCGGACACTCTTTCATCATATTACCCAAATTGAATTGGTCGTAAACAGCATCAATCCTGTCGCTTATGATGAATGATCTGCCGACACGTAGTTCGTCATTTGACGGACTGATGACCAACTTTCGGATAGATAGCTACAGCTACACCGTGTGTCTATCCATTTGATGCCCTTTCCATCCTGGGTAAGGTCAAGGACTCCTACATACCAGGATGGAAATGCAGATATTTGTAGGACCGGCTTCCGCTCATCCACAAACAGCCAACCTCACCTTACCAATTCCTTGCACCAGTGCCCGTGCTGCTGCATCCGTCAAGACATCTTTGAGCTGCACTGTCAACCCCTCCCAAAACGTGTTAAGCAAGACCTTGTTCTGTGTCTTATCCCCCAAAAATATCAGGCCTCCCCGCTTGAGGGACGAGGGACAAGGGATGCAACAGCGTGAAACGATGTGGAGTGGACCACCCACCATGTTCTACTTGCTACCATACATTTGTCCGCAGAAAATTTTTGTGGCAGGTGCATCAGTGCCCTCGTTTGCTCTGTTTGTTACCGACCCAAAAGTCCACCTGACGACGTGGACAGTGTGTAGCAAGAAGCCCCACTCTGATCTTCACATGTGGTTGAAGTCGGAACAATCATTGAACACTCCCTATAGCTCATTTCTGTGCTCACAAGCCCCACGGAATCCCTTGGGTGGCTCAGCAATTTGTCCCTCATTGCCTGTCATTCAGCAAGCCTCCATGAGCATAAGGAGCCGGACAACCCGTAACAACCAACCTGGAACAACCCGGAACCAATGGCATTGTTCATTGTTGGGCAGTTCCGGGTTGGTTGCGGGAGTTCTGTGTTGGTTCTGGGCCTTCCCATCTGCCCCCCTTGCTTACCTTGTTCACCCAACCATCTTACAATGCGCATCCCCTTGTCACGCTTGTTCCGTAGATATTGGGCGATATTCAACCCCTCTCGTCCTGATTCCATTCAAATCGCCAGATCCCCACCATCCCCACTGTTTATTGTTGCAACCGTCACTAGTTTCCTCTGCCCATTTGTGCACGTCTCCTCTAGATCACCGCACTCGCCTCCGCCCAACATGCCGTGATTGCCTGATGCGTCTACGTCTGTGCACACGCATCACCCTTTCTTGTTCGCGGAGCTAGCCAAACATGCCACGTCCCACAACTCACAAGCGTGGTGTTACCCCCAGCTATTGTCCACACCCCATGTGGCCACCACAACTTTCTCAGTGTACCGGTTCCTATTGCACACATTGTGGCCTTCACAAACCATCCCCTTTGTGTACCCCCATGTTGCAACTACTCCGGCACTCCACCCTGCCCTGTCGCCTTTTCCAAGGGGAAACTTCTCACAGCTCTTGCACACTTGTCCTCTGTCATGCACCTTTCTTGTCTGTGATCAAAACCGTTTGGAACATCTTTTCCTCCCGCCAACCAAGCAGTGCTACAAACTTCGTGGGGTCATTATTGCTGCAGAACTACAAAAACCTCGGGCTTCTATTACTGCATTTGAGGCTTGGAACACATATCAACAGAGAAATGCCTCGAAGAGACGTTGTTAGATCAAGCGCCAACACCACGTACCCCTGTTTTTGGGGGTATTCACGTGGCATGCCCCAATGTATGAAACTGTGTGTTTGATCCCCCCCCCCCCCATGAAGCTTTTGGTTTTGACCCACTTTTGGTAGGGGGTAAACACAGAAGAAAAAAAGTGGATAGGAAAGTCAATGGGACATGGGCCTGCATCGACGTGTGGTGGCTGCAATTTGCCAAACAAGTTTTCAACCCCCCCCCCCCCTACCCACCCCCCCAACCCCCCCAAAAGTGGCACCCACCTAGTGGCTGGGGGTCCTGGGCTCACAGGTGAGGCCGTTTTCAGGCTGGCATGGGTTGGCTGGAAAAAATGACTTTTTCTGGCGACTGCTGACAACTCAGATGCAACGCTGGGAAGGCTGCTGTTCACCTACTGTATCAGGGCCATGCATGCCCCTCTCGTACAATTGTGGTGACACAGAGGGGGAAATAGTGGAGCATCGAGAGGAGGCACCAAAGGGTTACATGCGTTGAGAGTTCATGAATTTCAGAAACAGCTTTTCGCTTTACATTGCTGCACTGTGTGTTTGTGTGCATGTGTGTGCATGTGTGTGTGTGTGTGTGTGTGTGTGTCCGCGCACATGTGTGTTTGTTGTGGTTTTGTCATGGTTCCCATTGTATGTGTGCGCGCGCGTGTGCACGTGCGTCTGTGCTTTGGGGTTGGTGATTTAACCACACCGGAAAGAGGTTTCCAATGGCTGGGGCTCAAACCGCGGAGAGTGTGTACGTGCATTGGGTTTGGTGGTCATTGCCATTTTGCAAACAACATAGCGCGGGGCGGGCCAAGAGGCGAGACCTGATTTTGTCATCGTGCGCGCCCCGACACTGTGCACGCGGAAGTCAGAGAGGCCTGGGCATTGTTTTGGAGGGTAGCAACTGGGACCAGCCGCGTGCATTCGGTTAGCCCCGTTGAGTCCTTCTTCGCTGGGGGGTGTCCTTGTCTCCCCGCCATAGAATCGCCTGCTTTGCGTTGGCATTGTAGATCGTTTCCGCCAATGAAGCCCAACTGAAGGAGGCATTGGCGCAAGCACAACAAGAGGCTGAAATGCATTTGGCGGTGTTGGAGGCCAAGCAGTCTGCCGAGGAAGCCATTCGGAAGCAGTTGGCCGAGCTGACGCACACTGTGCAAGAGCAACGGGACGAGATCTGCAAACAGACGGCCTATGCAGAGGCCATGGACTCGGAGAGGGCGATGCTTGAGGAGTCGATGCAACCTTTGAAGAAGTTGGTATCGGATTATGAGCAGGTGTGGGTCGGAGGCGTGGAAGTCCCACATTACGGAGACGAGAGGCGCAAGCAGCGTGGCTCACAGCACCCGTCTCCCGGACCCATCCTCGCCTTGCTATCAACCGCTTTTGTAGCCGTCTCAATATCTGCCGCAACATCCACCCGAAAGGATGTTCCCGGTTGGGCCATTTGTTGTGGTTCTTGCAGGATGGCTAGGTCAAGTTGGGGGGACGGGCCTTTGTGTAGCATTGCATTGCGGGTTTGTCTTTTATCGCATTGTTGTTGTAGGTTGTGGAAGGCGTTGGGGTTGTGGACATGACAATAGGGGGATGGGTGTGACGTTGTTGGTTGTGGTCATGGTGGTTTGTACCTTGTGGAGACCTTGTGGAAGGAACTCAAGCCGGGGTGCCATGGGGGCAGGGGTGGGGCAGGGGTGTATGGAGAGGAGCAGGTACGGCCCTAGTCCTACCAAGCGCTGCCCCCCTCTCTCTACTAGCAAATGGTGGACCTACGACGGTCTCTGGAGAACACGACTGATGAGCTGACTCTGCAACGGTCCTATGCCGAGTCCATGTCGGATGAATACCAGGAGCTGAAGAACACACTGCAGGCGAGGGAGCAGGTGTGGTGCGATAGAGTGGTGGTGGTGGGGGGCAACGAGCCGAGGGACGCACGGGATGTAGTCAGGGGTGCGGCCATTATGCCGAGGAATGAACGGCACGTGCTCGGGGGTATAGGAATGTGCCGAGAGAGCATGCGCTGAGGTATACAGGGGATATGGTGAGAGATGCAGGGAATGCACTGATGCACCATGTACTGAGGTATGCAGGGAATGTGCAGGGGGATGGAGGTGAGGTGCTGAGGCATGCAGGGAACGCACTGATGCACCATGTACTGAGGTATGCAGGGAATGTGCAGGGGGATGGAGGTGAGGTGCTGAGGCATGCAGGGAACGCACTGATGCACCATGTACTGAGGTATGCAGGGAATGTGCAGGGGGACGGAGGTGAGGTGCTGAGGCATGCAGGGAACGCACTGATGCACCATGTACTGAGGTATGCAGGGAATGTGCAGGGGGACGGAGGTGAGGTGCTGAGGCATGCAGGGAACGCACTGATGCACCATATACTGAGGTATGCAGGGAATGTGCAGGGGGATGGAGGTGAGGTGCTGAGGCATGCAGGGAACGCACTGATGCACCATGTACTGAGGTATGCAGGGAATGTGCAGGGGGATGGAGGTGAGGTGCTGAGGCATGCAGGGAACGCACTGATGCACCATGTACTGAGGTATGCAGGGAATGTGCAGGGGGACGGAGGTGAGGTGCTCAGGCATGCAGGGAACGCACTGATGCACCATGTACTGAGGTATGCAGGGAATGTGCAGGGGGATGGAGGTGAGGTGCTGAGGCATGCAGGGAACGCACTGATGCACCATGTACTGAGGTATGCAGGGAATGTGCAGGGGGACGGAGGTGAGGTGCTGAGGCATGCAGGGAACGCACTGATGCACCATGTACTGAGGTATGCAGGGAATGTGCAGGGGGATGGAGGTGAGGTGCTGAGGCATGCAGGGAACGCACTGATGCACCATGTACTGAGGTATGCAGGGAATGTGCAGGGGGACGGAGGTGACGTGCTGAGAGATGCAGGGAACGCACTGATGCACTATGTACTGAGGTATGCAGGGAATGTGCAGGGGGATGGAGGTGAGGTGCTGAGGCATGCAGGGAACGCACTGATGTCCATGTACTGAGGTATGCAGGGAATGTGCAGGGGGACGGAGGTGAGGTGCTCAGGCATGCAGGGAACGCACTGATGCACCATGTACTGAGGTATGCAGGGAATGTGCAGGGGGATGGAGGTGAGGTGCTGAGGCATGCAGGGAACGCACTGATGCACCATGTACTGAGGTATGCAGGGAATGTGCAGGGGGATGGAGGTGAGGTGCTGAGGCATGCAGGGAACGCACTGATGCACCATGTACTGAGGTATGCAGGGAATGTGCAGGGGGACGGAGGTGAGGTGCTGAGGCATGCAGGGAACGCACTGATGCACCATGTACTGAGGTATGCAGGGAATGTGCAGGGGGACGGAGGTGAGGTGCTGAGGCATGCAGGGAACGCACTGATGCACCATGTACTGAGGTATGCAGGGAATGTGCAGGGGGATGGAGGTGAGGTGCTGACGCATGCAGGGAACGCACTGATGCACCATGTACTGAGGTATGCAGGGAATGTGCAGGGGGACGGAGGTGAGGTGCTGAGGCATGCAGGGAACGCACTGATGCACCATGTACTGAGGTATGCAGGGAATGTGCAGGGGGATGGAGGTGAGGTGCTGAGGCATGCAGGGAACGCACTGATGCACCATGTACTGAGGTATGCAGGGAATGTGCAGGGGGACGGAGGTGACGTGCTGAGAGATGCAGGGAACGCACTGATGCACTATGTACTGAGGTATGCAGGGAATGTGCAGGGGGATGGAGGTGAGGTGCTGAGGCATGCAGGGAACGCACTGATGCACCATGTACTGAGGTATGCAGGGAATGTGCAGGGGGATGGAGGTGAGGTGCTCAGGCATGCAGGGAACGCACTGATGCACCATGTACTGAGGTATGCAGGGAATGTGCAGGGGGATGGAGGTGAGGTGCTGAGGCATGCAGGGAACGCACTGATGCACCATGTACTGAGGTATGCAGGGAATGTGCAGGGGGATGGAGGTGAGGTGCTGAGGCATGCAGGGAACGCACTGATGCACCATGTACTGAGGTATGCAGGGAATGTGCAGGGGGACGGAGGTGAGGTGCTCAGGCATGCAGGGAACGCACTGATGCACCATGTACTGAGGTATGCAGGGAATGTGCAGGGGGATGGAGGTGAGGTGCTGAGGCATGCAGGGAACGCACTGATGCACCATGTACTGAGGTATGCAGGGAATGTGCAGGGGGACGGAGGTGAGGTGCTCAGGCATGCAGGGAATGCACTGATGCACCATGTACTGAGGTATGCAGGGAATGTGCAGGGGGACGGTGGTGAGGTGCTGAGGCATGCAGGGAACGCACTGATGCACCATGTACTGAGGTATGCAGGGAATGTGCAGGGGGACGGAGGTGAGGTGCTGAGGCATGCAGGGAACGCACTGATGCACCATGTACTGAGGTATGCAGGGAATGTGCAGGGGGATGGAGGTGAGGTGCTGAGGCATGCAGGGAACGCACTGATGCACCATGTACTGAGGTATGCAGGGAATGTGCAGGGGGACGGTGGTGGTGGGGGGCAACGAGCCGACGGATGCACGGGATGTAGTCAGGGGTGCGGCCATTATGCCGAGGAATGAATGGCACGTGCTCGGGGGTATAGGAATGTGCTGAGAGAGCATGCGCTGAGGTATACAGGGGATATGGTGAGAGATGCAGGGTATGCACTGATGCACCATGTACTGAGGTATGCAGGGAATGTGCAGGGGGATGGAGGTGAGGTGCTCAGGCATGCAGGGAAGGTTTTACTGTGCCGTATGAACCGTGCTGATGGAGGCTGCCGTAGGTATGCTGTGCTATGGAGGTAATGGCCTTAGAAGTGCATGGACAGTGCACAGCAATGCAGGCGTGCTGCGGGATGCCATGCTGAGAGGGGGCAGGCCACTGGGGTCTCTGAGGGCAGTGCGCGTGCGCTCACGGCCCTTAGCAACGGACAAGAAACCGCATGCAGCCGACTGCCCAACAGAATTTCGAGGGGTCTCAGCTCACCACCAACGGCCTTAATCAACCGCCGACATCCCTCCGCTGCCCCCCGCCATCCGGTGGCCTTTAGCACGCCGTTCAACGCATCAAACCACAGCACAGCCCGCACGGCGGGGGCCAACGGTGGGTCCACCAGGGTCCCCGGGGCGAAAAAAATGACTTTTTTCAAAGTTGTTCCTAGACCACTTGGGATGCTCAAACAAGTGTTTTTAGCCCGTTTTGAGCCCGTGGTGGCGCGTTTTGGGCCATGGAAAATCAGTTTGGGTGCCGTGGTCCCTCTGAACAGACGCGGGCCCTCCACCGGCGGTTGGCACTTTGGCACTCCGGCCCCGGCGGACGCCCTGTCGCTGAACATGTTTGGGTGTTGTCGCAGGAAGTGGAGAGCCTGCAGGAGAGCATGGCGTTCCTCAGTCAGGAAATGAACCGGTGGCAGCAGGACGGCGTGGGTCCGCCACCCGCCAAACCGACGGAAGTGCAGGCGATGCAGGTCGTGCCGATCCCCTCGATCGCCCCCTCCGGCCCCGTATCCCGAGGTCCTGCGGCAGAGGGGGCTGCGTGCTGTGTGCCGGGCGCGGCGGGGGGGGGGCTGAGTGTCGCGCGCGCGGCGCAGCTCGGGGGCACCGCGGGCGTCAAAGGGACCCTCCGGCTTTGGGATTGAGATGTGGGACTCCCGTCTCAGCCAGGCCTAGTACCGGTGCAGCACGTGTATCGATGACCCGCGGGATGACCTCGCCGAAAGACGGGGGTTGTCAAGGCATCACAGGCACGCGAGGGCCTCCTCGTAGTCGGGCTGCACGGCGCTCCCGGGTCGCGGGCGGGGGCTTTGTCCCGGGCGGGGGCTGGGCCTGAGGCAGGGGCCGGCGAGGGCCCTGAGCGCCGTCCGTGGGGTGCAATGGAGCGTGGGGCTTGCCATCCGAATGTGCCTCCTGCATCCCTCTGCATCCATTCGTGTGTGGGGGGGTGATGGTCTGTGAGGGGGGGGGGGGGGAGGGGTGTCACTGCATGTGCCCGCAGTACCCTGTCAGCCTGCCGGGAGGCAGGGGGGATATGTAGGGCCGGACCCTGACCTACTCCCCACGGGACACCGCCTGAACCCCTGCCCCCCCCCCACCCCTTTGGGCCCCCAAACCGATGCCGATGGGGAGGAGCATGAGGTCTCACACCGTTGGTCCGGGGTGTTCGCAGGCGCATTCGTGCGCCGGCCGGAATGCCCCACTTTGTGGTCCCTCGTGGTGAATGGAGAAAGAGGTCTTTGTGTGCAATCGCAATGCTCAGAGTTTAGTGGGGAAATCAACCCCCCCACCCCCCCCCCCCCGGCCAAGGGGAGATGACAGGACAGGTCAGACCGCGCTCGCCGAAAACGGTGCAGAGCGCAGAAGGAGGCGAACGAAAGGACAAGAGGGAAAGAATCATTGTGGTTGTTTAGAAGCCCCTGTCAGGAAAATGATCCTGCAGATGCACACCCCAGCGCGCTCAAGTCAGTGCTGGAGTCGGCAAACCCCCGCACGGACTCGGTGTGTGCATCTGGATGCCCCCGGTCAACGGCACGGGCAACAGCCCGTCTCTGGGACAGCCGACGCCCGGAGTAGTCAAACAGGACAAGTCATCCGGGGGCTCCGTTGACACAACCAAAACACGTTCGGGCCCACAGAGGGTCAGAATGAGCAGTGGCGAGAGGCCAATAGGCGCCGCCAAAGGCAAACAATCAGATACCGAGGCCTTGTGCCAACCCCCCCCCAGCGGACTTAAAACAGCAGCTGAAATTTTTTGAACAACCCCCCCAACCCCCCCTCCGGGCCGTGCTGCATGCAGACAACATCCCCCCCCCGCCCCTCCCCAACGAACAGCTCATATGCAGTAGGCCCTCGCTCTGACAGCGCGTCTCGCCAGTGCGTATTCCGCGCACCCATTTGCATCGTCTCGCCCTCCCACTTCTCTTTGAAGTCATGTGCCTCTGAGTGGTCTCCATCCGGTAGCTCTGGGGAGGTGGTGGTGTTGAACAGGGTAAGCCCACCGAAGGTCCCCCCTGCACCTCCGCTTAGCTCACCCCCCCCCCCCCTCCCCCCCCCCCGGACCCTCACGGCTCATCCCGCGGGCGTCGGGGCCCAGAACTGAATTGAAACGCGCCTTGTGAGCCCTGTGTTGGCCGGTGTTGTACAAACCAGGGGTGCCGCCGATGGACCGGGGGTGTAGCCGCTGGACCGGGGGTGTAGCCGATGGACCGGGGGTGCAGCCGATGGACCGGGGGTGTAGCCGATGGACCGGGGGTGCAGCCGATGGACCGGGGGTGTAGCCGATGGACCAGGGGTGTAGCCGCTGGACCGGGGGTGCACAAAGCACCGAATAATACACAATACCCAACACGCCCCCCCCCCCCCTCCCTCCCTCAGCAGTCGAGCGCACCATGTGTCTTGCCCCCCCCCCCCCCCAGCGCATGCACGGGCTTGTCTAAGCACGGGGGTGGGCGTTGAACCGCTGTTTTGCCTGGGCTCTTGGGACCGCGGCGGTGTACGGCATGCCTCACCGGACGCGGCACGTTCCTACTGAGTTCTGGTGGTGCTGGGGAGGGGGGCGGGTATTACTGAGTGGCCTTTGATACGGGGCCAATCACTACTGAGCACCAGTTGCCTCCTGAACAGAATTGGCGTGTCTGTTCAGGAGTTGTTGGGACCGCTGTTTTGTGTGGTCCCGAATGGAGGATTGGGTGTGTGTGACGCTCTTGTAAAGGGAAAGGGGGAAAGGGGGGCTCAGCCATGTCTGTGATTGTGCATTCCGTTCACAGCGCCGGTGGTCCCACGCATGGGGAACCCTGTGCGGTTTGTTTGGATGCGTGTGCAGTGTACCAGCGCTGAAGGTTTGAGGCCCGGGTCTGGAGCTGATGCCTAATCCCCGGGCACGTCTTTCAGGATCAACTCCTTCAACAGAAGGAGGAACAGTTGTCGCAGATGCAGACCTCTGTCAGGGAGTCCGAGCAGAAGGTGCAGGACTTGGAAATGCAGTGTCAAAAGCTCAAAGGTGCGTACCCCCCCCCCCCCCTGCCTTGCCGCTTGGACGCACCTGGCCAACGGCGAAGGCATCTGCCTTCCTCTGCGTGGACTCGACGCAGAGAAGTGAAACAGGGCAAGTCCGGGGGCTCCGTTGGCACAACCGACCAAGGGAAAGGGAAGGGAAGGAGTGTGGTGAGGCCGATGGGCACTACGGCCTACAGAGGGAAAGGCCAAGGGAAGGGAAAGGGGAGGGGAGAGGGAAGGTTAGGGCAGGGAGGAAGAGGAAGGTCAAAGGGTGGTGAGAAGCCGATGGGCACCACCGCCGATGGAGGGAAAGGGTCCAAGGGAAGGGCAGTGAATGGCGACCGGCCAGTAGGCGCCGCCAGCTGCAGACGAGATCATCACACCATGGCATCATGCCAAACCCCCCCCCCCGCCTTGCGAGAACGACCCCGTGTCAGAGCAACAGGAGTTGTTTCCGCAACTTTTGTACGGCGCCCCCGAGAGGATCGGAGACCCCGGGCAAGGGGCACGGGAGGGCCCACAGTGAGGACACCTGCGCCCTTGGCGCGGGTCCTTCTCTCGCGCCGTGTACACTGCGGGTGAGGCTTGGGGGGCCGCACGGTGGCTCTGCCACGTCCTGCTTCTGCGGTGACCCCTGTACACACAGCGTGCGGGACCTGAATGGGCTGACCTGTTGCCGCAACTTTGGTGCCCGTGGAATTGGGCGGTTCACTTTTCTGGTGGTCGGAGAAGATCCAGTTTTTTCTGTGACTTGGGGCCGGGGACGGTATTTTTGGGGATGTCGGGTTCTGTCCGTCCACTTGTTGATCCTCCGATGCACATGTCATGCCTCGTTCTGCTCCTTGCTTCACTTTCAGAGAATGGCGCATGAATGGTACGGTGGTTTGGTTGTGTCTTCTCACCGCGCGCGCGAACGACGCCTGCATCAGAACAACAGCAGGTTTTGTTTCCGTTAAACCTCGGAATTTTACCGTTGTTCCCGCAAGGGGGACGGGTACGAGGACGCATGCACAGGCAGTGGTCTTTGCCTTTGTGTGGGCACTGGCCCCGGCTGCTGCTGCATTTGCCGTTGCCGATGAAGATTCCAGCCCTTGGGATAGGGGCGACAGGGGTGGGGAGGGGCATGTGATTTGCTGCAGACAGACTGCACAGGGTTTGTCGTGTTTCGTGGCCTGGAAACTCATGGGAAATCGCAGAAATGGAGGAATGTGAAGATCACGGAAAATCATGGCCCGTCACGGACCGGCGCGGTAGCACGGAAACACTGTAATGACTGGAGTTTGGTGTCTCTTTGGCCCGTTCAGGCTGGGGAGGTGGCAACAAGGCTTGCGGGGGCGGGTCGTTTCAGCCCCCAGAAGGAGGGGGGAGGGGGTCTGGAAAGGGGCTCAAACTTCGGAGGCCTTTAATGAAGACAGTCCGTTGACTTGGCTCGGAAATCGGGCCGCAAAGATTTGTACGCAGTCAAAAGAGGAGGACACGACGAAGCTCAAAGAAGAATGGCCGGATTGATTGATGCCAACAATCGGCAATCTATGGAACCACAAAAAATGGGGCGATGTGCTGTACCAATGTGTTGCAGTGAAGATGTTGAGGGGAGGTCCCCTTAGGATTGCCAACAATGATGATTTGTGGCTGGAACGCCTGTAGAGGCCAAGATATTTGTAAATTTTTGGCGAAGACAGTAATTGAAGAAAGCTTCACAAAATGGATCTTTATCAGGTCACCTTTAACTTGTGAATGGAAAAGTTGTTTTTCAATTATGTTGTGGCTGGAACTTAGCTTCTGGACGTTTCGTTGAAATTGGTGAGGCTGTTGGTATTGTTGCTGCTCAATCAATTGGTGAACCTGGAACACAAGTTACCATGAGAAGTTCTCATACAGGTGGCATGTTTTGTGGCTATGTGATAGATGATGATGATTTGTGGCTGGAACGCAAATCTCTTCGGCCTTGCATTGCTGGCTACATTGGTATCTTTTTTGTGCTCGATGGAAGGATTTTGGGTGCCACAGAAAATGGAAATGGAGAATCACAGAAAATCACGGAACATCACGGAGCTTTGGGCCTGACCAGCCCGGAAACAGGACAAACCCTGGCGTGCATGTGATGTGTGTGTATGGCCCCTGCACTCCATCCTGTGTGGCATTTTAAGCGTGCTCACATTCCGTTTGCAGAGGAGTCGGCGGTGCAGTGCGGCCAGTTGGAGCAGCAGCTGAAGGAGCAACTGGAGGGGGACAAGGGAGAGATTCACGGGCTCCGAGAGCAGCTGAGGATGCAGCTGGCGAACCAGAAAGAGGAGCTGCAGCAGCTGCGGCAGCAGCTGAGGGACGAGCTGGAGGTACACAAAGGAGAGCTGCATGACATGCAGCTCCAGCTGAAAGAACAGGTGGAGGCGCACACTGCTGAAGTTGAGGATTTGCAGCAGCAGTTAGCGTCTCAGGCCGAAGAGCACAAGGCTGGGGTAGATCGTTTGTTGCAGCAATTGGGGGCGCAGACAGAGGAGCATACGGCTGAGGCAGAGCAGTTGCAGCAGCAGCTGGAGGCTCAGGCAGAGGAGCATAAGACTGAGGCAGAGCAGTTGCAGCAGCAGCTGGAGGCTCAGAAGGCTGAGGTGGAGCAACTGCAGCAGCAGCTGGAATCTACAGCGGAGGAGCACAAGGCTGAGGTAGAGCAGTTGCAGCAGCAGCTGGAGGCTCAGGCAGAGGCTCAGGCTGAAGAGCATAAGACTGAGGCAGAGCAGTTGCAGCAGCAGCTGGAGGCTCAGAAGGCTGAGATGGAGCAACTGCAGCAGCAGCTGGAATCTACAGCAGAGGAGCACAAGGCTGAGGTAGAGCAGTTGCAGCAGCAGCTGGAGGCTCAGGCAGAGGCTCAGGCTGAAGAGCATAAGACTGAGGCAGAGCAGTTGCAGCAGCAGCTGGAGGCTCAGAAGGCTGAGATGGAGCAACTGCAGCAGCAGCTGGAATCGACAGCAGAGGAGCACAGTGATGAGGTAGAGCAGTTGCAGCAGCAGCTGGAGGCTCAGGCAGAGGCTCAGGCCGAAGAGCACAAGACTGAGGCAGAGCAGTTGCAGCAGCAGCTGGAGGCTCAGAAGGCTGAGATGGGGCAACTGCAGCAGCAGCTGGAATCAACAGCAGAGGAACACAAGACCGCGGCAGAGCAGTTGCAGCAGCAGCTGGAGGCCCAGGCAGAGGCTCAGGCCGAAGAGCATAAGACTGAGGCAGAGCAGTTGCAGCAGCAGCTGGAGGCTCAGAAGGCTGAGATGGGGCAACTGCAGCAGCAGCTGGAATCAACAGCAGAGGAGCACAAGGCTGAGGTAGAGCAGTTGCAGCAGCAGCTGGAGGCTCAGGCAGAGGCTCAGGCCGCAGAGCATAAGACTGAGGCAGAGCAGTTGCAGCAGCAGCTGGAGGCTCAGAAGGCTGAGATGGAGCAACTGCAGCAGCAGCTGGAATCTACAGCAGAGGAGCACAAGACTGCGGCAGAGCAGTTGCAGCAGCAGCTGGAGGCTCAGAAGGCTGAGATGGAGCAACTGCAGCAGCAGCTGGAATCGACAGCAGAGGAGCACAGTGCTGAGGTAGAGCAGTTGCAGCAGCAGCTGGAGGCTCAGGCAGAGGCTCAGGCTGAAGAGCATAACACTGAGGCAGAGCAGTTGCAGCAGCAGCTGGAGGCTCAGAAGGCTGAGATGGAGCAACTGCAGCAGCAGCTGGAATCTACAGCAGAGGAGCACAAGGCTGAGGTAGAGCAGTTGCAGCAGCAGCTGGAGGCTCAGGCAGAGGCTCAGGCTGAAGAGCATAAGACTGAGGCAGAGCAGTTGCAGCAGCAGCTGGAGGCTCAGAAGGCTGAGATGGAGCAACTGCAGCAGCAGCTGGAATCTACAGCAGAGGAGCACAAGGCTGAGGTAGAGCAGTTGCAGCAGCAGCTGGAGGCCCAGGCAGAGGCTCAGGCTGAAGAGCATAAGACTGAGGCAGAGCAGTTGCAGCAGCAGCTGGAGGCTCAGAAGGCTGAGATGGAGCAACTGCAGCAGCAGCTGGAATCTACAGCAGAGGAGCACAAGGCTGAGGCAGAGCAGTTGCAGCAGCAGCTGGCGGAGGAAGCTGCAACCCGCAAAGCTGAGGCATTGCACTCAGAGCAGCATTTGGAGGCTCAAGCAAAAGAAAACGAAGCCGAGGTCCAGCAGCTACGAGAGCAGTTGCAGTCCGAGGCCCAAGAAGCTGGAGAGCTGAAACAGCAGAGGGATGCGCTTAGTGCCGAGCTTGAAGCGCTGCGCCAAGAAATGCAAGATCAAGCAGAGGCGCACACAATTGAGCTTGAGCTGCTGCAAGAGGATGTGCGGGTCCGGGAGGCTGCACTAGAGAAAATGGGACAGGGCTTGCAAGAGTCGCACCAGCGCCTGCAGGCCCACGAAGAAGTGCAGCAGCAGCAGCAGCAAATGGCGGAGCAGCTGCAGGATCAAGGCAGCAGAGCAGAGGAGCTGCAGCAGCGGCTGGTGGAGCGGGAGGAGGAGGTCGCGGTGCTGGAGCACCAGCTGGCGCAGCGCGAGCAGGGGCTCGAGGCCCTCCAGCAGCGGCTGGAGGAGGCCCTGCGGGAGCAGACGGGTCTGCACACGCGACTGCAGAGCGCCGAGGAGGCCCTCCAGGGCGCCCGAAGCGGTGCGGAGGACCTGCAGCGCCAGCTCCAGGCGCAGCGCGGCGAGGGGGAGGAGCTGCAGCGGCGGCTCTCCGACGCCGCGGCGCGGGAGCGGGCGACGGGGGAGGAGCTGCGGGAGGCGCAGGGGCGCGTGACGGAGCTCGAGGAGCAGCAGGGGCGGGAGCTGGAGCAGGCGGAGGCCGCGGCGGGGCGCCTGCAGGAGGACGTAGAGCGCCTCGGGGGCGAGCTCCGGGAGGCGCTGGGCCGCGAGGGCCAAATGGCGGCGGAGGTGCGGGGGCTGCAGGAGCAGTTGGGCGCGCGCGCGTCGGAGGCGGCGGAGCTGGCGCAGCAGCTGCACCGCACCGACTCGGAGCACAAGCAGCTCCGGCGGCAGCTGACCAAGAGCGAGGGCGACCTCAAGCGGCTGCAGAAGCACGACGTCGAGGACCTCGTGCGGCAGCTCGCGAAGCGGGAGGACGACATCCGGCAGCTGCAGAAGCCGCTGGAGCGGCGGGAGGAGGAGGTGACGCGGCTGACGAAGCAGGTGAAGCAGCAGAGCGAGGACATCAAACGGCTGGAGCGGAAGGAGCAGAGCCACGCGCGGGACCTGGACGCGCGCGCGGCGGAGGTGGGGGCGCTGCAGCGGCGGATGGAGGGCTACGAGGAGCAGGTGCGGGAGGGGGCCGAGTGCAGTGCCCGACTGCGGGAGGACGTGCGGGCGCTGCAGGCGGAAGGGCAGCAGAGAGACGAGGAAATGCGGGAGTGCCAGGCCATGCTCCAGCGGTCGCAGTCGGAGTTTGACGCGGCGGAGTCGCGGGCGTGTGGGTTGTGCACTGAAGTGCAGGAGCTGCAGCAGCAGCTGGAGGGGAGAGAGCAACTGGAAGCGCAGCACAAGGCATTGCAGATGCAGATGCAGGAGCAGACAGAAGAGCATGGAGCCGAGATAGAGCGTTTGAAGGAGCAGTTTGAGGGTCAGGCAGCAGCACGTTTGCAGGACCAGATCGACCAGAACACCGCTGAAATGGAGCAGTTGCAGCAGCAGTTGAAGAATCAAAGGGAGGAGCACCAGCAGCAGCTGGAAAACCAGCTGGAGACGCAGGCAGAGGAGCACAAGGCTGAGGTGGAGCAATTGCAACAACGGGTGAGTTCTCAGTCCGAGGAGCTCAAGGCTGAAGCAGAGCAGTTGCAGCAGCAGCTGGAAGCTCAGAAGGCTGAGATGGAGCAGTTGCAGCAGCAGCTGGAATCTACAGCAGAGGAGCACAAGGCTGAGGTAGAGCAGTTGCAGCAGCAGCTGGAGGCCCAGGCAGAGGCTCAGGCCGAAGAGCATAAGACTGAGGCAGAGCAGTTGCAGCAGCAGCTGGAGGCTCAAAAGGCTGAGACAGAGCAACTGCAGCAGCAGCTGGAATCTACAGCAGAGGAGCACAAGGCTGAGGCAGAGCAGTTGCAGCAGCAGCTGGAGGCTCAGGCAGAGGCTCAGGCCGCAGAGCATAAGACTGAGGCAGAGCAGTTGCAGCAGCAGCTGGAGGCTCAGAAGGCTGAGATGGAGCAACTGCAGCAGCAGCTGGAATCTGCAGCAGAGGAGCACAAGGCTGAGGCAGAGCAGTTGCAGCAGCAGCTGGAGGCTCAGAAGACTGAGGCAGAGCAGTTGCAGCAGCAGGTGGAATCTACAGCAGAAGAGCGCAGGGCTGAGACAGACCAGTTGCAGCAGCAGCTGGAGGCTCAGAAGGCTGAGGCAGAGCAGTTGCAACAACAGGTGGGTTCTCAGTCCGAGGAGCACACCGCTGAGGCAGAGCAGTTGCAGCAGCAGCTGGAGGCTCAGAAGGCTGAGACAGAGCAACTGCAGCAGCAGCTGGAATCTACAGCAGAGGAGCACAAGGCTGAGGTGGAGCACCTGCAGCAGCAGCTGGAGGCTGAGAAGACTGAAGCAGAGCAGTTGCAGCAGCAGCTGGAGGCTCAGAAGGCTGAGACAGAGCAACTGCAGCAGCAGCTGGAATCTACAGCAGAGGAGCACAAGGCTGAGGTGGAGCACCTGCAGCAGCAGCTGGAGGCTGAGAAGACTGAAGCAGAGCAGTTGCAGCAGCAGCTGGAGGCTCAGAAGACTGAGGCAGAGCAGTTGCAGCAGCAGCTGGAATCTACAGCAGAAGAGCGCAGGGCTGAGACAGAGCAGTTGCAGCAGCAGCTGGAGGCTCAGAAGACTCAGGCAGAGCAGTTGCAACAACAGGTGGGTTCTCAGTCCGAGGAGCACACCGCTGAGGCAGAGCAGTTGCAGCAGCAGCTGGAGGCTCAGAAGGCTGAGACAGAGCAACTGCAGCAGCAGCTGGAATCTACAGCAGAGGAGCACAAGGCTGAGGTGGAGCACCTGCAGCAGCAGCTGGAGGCTGAGAAGACTGAAGCAGAGCAGTTGCAGCAGCAGCTGGAGGCTCACAAGGCTGAGGCAGAGCAGTTGCAGCAGCAGCTGGAGGCTCAGGCAGAGGAGCGCAAGGCTGAGCCGGAGCACCTGCAGCAGCAGCTGGAGGCTCAGAAGGCTGAGGTAGAGCAATTGCAACAGCAGGTGGGTTCTCAGTCCGAGGAGCACACCGCTGAGGCAGAGCAGTTGCAGCAGCAGCTGGAGGCCCAGGCAGAGGCTCAGGCCGAAGAGCATAAGACTGAGGCAGAGCAGTTGCAGCAGCAGCTGGAGGCTCAGAAGGCTGAGATGGAGCAACTGCATCAGCAGCTGGAATCTACAGCAGAGGAGCACAAGGCTGAGACAGAGCAGTTGCAGCAGCAGCTGGAGGGTCAGAAGACTGAGGTAGAGCAATTGCAACAGCAGGTGGGTTCTCAGTCCGAGGAGCACACCGCTGAGGCAGAGCAGTTGCAGCAGCAGCTGGAGTCTCAGGCAGAGGAGCACAAGGCTGAGGTGGAGCACCTGCAGCAGCAGCTGGAGGCTCAGAAGGCTGAGGTAGAGCAATTGCAACAGCAGGTGGGTTCTCAGTCCGAGGAGCACACCGCTGAAGCAGAGCAGTTGCAGCAGCAGCTGGAAGCTCAGAAGGCTGAGGCAGAGCAGCTGCAGCAGCAGCTGGAGTCTCAGGCAGAGGAGCGCAAGACTGAGGTGGAGCACCTGCAGCAGCAGCTGGAGGCTCAGAAGGTTGAGGTAGAGCAGTTGCAACAACAGGTGGGTTCTCAGTCCGAGGAGCACACCGCTGAGGCAGAGCAGTTGCAGCAGCAGCTGGAGTCTCAGGCAGAGGAGCGCAAGACTGAGGTGGAGCACCTGCAGCAGCAGCTGGAGGCTCAGAAGGTTGAGGCAGAGCAGTTGCAACAACAGGTGGGTTCTCAGTCCGAGGAGCACACCGCTGAGGCAGAGCAGTTGCAGCAGCAGCTGGAAGCTCAGGCAGAGGAGCACAAGGCTGAGGCAGAGCAACTGCAGCAGCAGCTGGAGGCTCAGAAGGCCGAGGTAGCGCAGTTGCATCAGCAGCTGGAGAGCCAGGGCGAGGACAACCAGCTGCTGCAGCAACTGAAGGATCAAGTTGAAGAAAGCCAAATTGAGGCTCAGCAGTTACAGCAGCAGCTCGAGGATCAGGCACAGAGACACGGCCTGGAGGTTGAAGAACTACAGGGCGAGATGTACCAGTTGGCACAGAGTCACAGACTGGACGTCCAGCGGTTGCATGAGAGAGCTGAGCACATGCAACAGCAAGAGGAGGGCACCACACAAGGGCATGGACTTGAGGTGCAAGAACTACAACAACATTTTCAGGTGCAGGTAGAGGGACACAAATTAGAGGTAGAGCAGTTGCAGCAGCAGCGGAACACTGAGAGAGAGGAGCACCAAGCACAGCTAGAGCAGCTGCGACAGCAGCTGGAGGCTCAGGCAAAGCATCACCAGGTGGCGCTGGAGCAGCTGCAGCGGGACCTTGAAGATCAGGCAGCACGTCCCACGACGCACGCTGAGGACTTGCCGTTCCAGCCAGAAGGTGGGGTGGGTGGGCCGAACACCGCGGCTGAGCACTTCGCTCAGCAGCTGAAGGACCAGGCGAAGCTGCATCAAGACGAGATGGAGCAGTTGCAGCAGCGGCTGAGGCATCAAGTGGAGGAGCATCAGATCGAGGTGGAGCAGTTGCAGCAGCTGTTGGAGGGTCAGGCAGAGCGGCACAAGGCGGAGGTGGAACATCTGCAACAAGCGTCGGGGCATCGGCGAGATGTGCCTCAAGGGGCGGCTGGCGACCGGGTGCCACAGCATGTGAGCGACCAGGCGGAGCGGCACACGACGAAATCCGACAACCTGCAGCACGTTCCAGCGCCGGAGTATGAGCACGTACACCGGCAGTTGCCGTGTGAGGCAGAGGGGCAGCAAGAGCAGCTTCAGCAGTTACAGCATCGGCTGAAGGAGCAGGCAGACAAGTACAGGGCTGAGGTAGACCAGTTGCAGCAGCAGTTGGAGGCCCAGCACGAATACTCCAACGTGGTCCTTGAGCAGTCACAGCAGCACTCGCAGGACCTGGAGCGTCTACAACAGCAGTTGGAGGCTCAGAGAGAGGAGAACAGAGCTGGGGCAGAGCAATTGCAGCAGCAGCTGGAGGCTCAGGCAGAGGAGCACAAGGCTGAGGCAGAGCAGTTGCAGCAGCAGCTGGAGGCTCAGAAGACTGAGGCAGAGCAGTTGCAGCAGCAGCTGGAGGCTCAGGCAGAGGAGCACAAGGCTGAGGCAGAGCAGTTGCAGCAGCAGCTGGAGGCTCAGAAGACTGAGGCAGAGCAGTTGCAGCAGCAGCTGGAGGCTCAGGCAGAGGAGCACAAGGCTGAGGCAGAGCAGTTGCAGCAGCAGCTGGAGGCTCAGAAGACTGAGGCAGAGCAGTTGCAGCAGCAGCTGGAGGCTCAGGCAGAGGAGCACAAGGCTGAGGCAGAGCACCTGCAGCAGCAGCTGGAGGCTCAGAAGACTGAGGCAGAGCAATTGCAGCAGCAGCTGGAGGCTCAGGCAGAGGAGCACAAGGTTGAGGCAGAGCAGTTGCAGCAGCAGCTGGAGGCTCAGAAGACTGAGGCAGAGCAATTGCAGCAGCAGCTGGAGGCTCAGGCAGAGGAGCACAAGGTTGAGGCAGAGCAGTTGCAGCAGCAGCCGGAGGCTCAGAAGACTGAGGCAGAGCAGTTGCAGCAGCAGCTGGAGGCTCAGGCAGAGGAGCACAAGGCTGAGGCAGAGCAGTTGCAGCAGCGGCTGGAGGCTCAGAAGACTGAGGCAGAGCAGTTGCAGCAGCAGCTGGAGGCTCAGGCAGAGGAGCACAGGACCGAGGCCGGCAAGCTGCGACAGCAGTTGCAGGATCAGGCAGACACTCACCAAGGGGAGCTTGAGCAACTGCAGAGCACAGCCGCAGGGGAGGGGGACCCGGAGACGGAGGTGGCCCAGCTGCGGCAGAGCCTTGGGGATAGCCAGGCCGCCTTGGACAAGCTGAAGAAGAGCACCAGTGCGAAAGTGCAGCAGCTGCGCCGGCAGATCCAGAGCGGCGAGTCCGAGTTGCAGTGGCTCCGGAAGCAGATGGAGGACATAAAGGAGGAGGGACAGAGCGCGGCGTGGGCCAAGGAGCTGCAGTCGGAGCTGCAGCACCGCGTGGCGGAGGTCCAGGAGCTGACGTGGCGGGTGCAGCAGCAGGAGACGGCGCTGCAGGAGACCGGAGAGCGCCTGCGACAGCTCGGCGAGCGCTGCGCGCAGCTGCAGCAGCAGTTGGAGATGCGTGAGAAGGAGGCTCGAGAGCGGGAGATGGAGCTGCAGGCGGTGTCCAAGCATCGGGGGCAGTTGCAGGATCGGCTCGATGCGGTGACGCAGGCGCATGAGACGGTGATTGGCGAGGTGCGGAGCGAGCGCCAGCAACGGGAGGCGCTTGAGGAGGACAGGCAGAGGTTACAGTGCGAGGTGCAGGCGCATGAGGGGCAGGTGCGGGAGCTGCAGCGTGAGGCACAGGACGTGGAGAGCGGGATGCAGGCCGCGCGGCAGCAGTTGGAGGAGGCGGGTGGGGTGGTGAGTGCTCTGCAGGAGGAGGGCGGGCGGCTCCGGGACGAGATCGTGCAGCTCCGGGAGGTCGCAGAGTGCAGGGAGCGTGCGGTGCGGTCGGGGCAGTGCCAGATCGAGGCGTTGGAGGAGAGGGTGCGGGCGTACGAGAGCGAGGCGGGGGCGTTGCGGCAGCGGGTGCAGGAGTTGCAGGCCGAGCTGCTGCAGGCGCATGAATCGGAGGGGGAGAGGGTGGGGCGAGCGGTCAAGGGGTCGGAGGCTCAGGTACGAGAGTCGCAGGAGCAGCAGCAGCAGCAGCCGGAGGGCGAGTCCGAGTCCAATGCGTGGGAGCAGTGGGACGAAGATGATCAGCCCGAGCTGGACACGGGGCTTGAGAGGATGAGGGAGGACGGTGAGAGTTCATCAAGAGCATGGCAACAGAAGTGTGAGGCGTTGGAGGAGACGGTGCGAAGGTTGGAGGAGGAACTGCAGGAGTCGCAGGGGAGGGCCGAGAAGCTGGAGTCCGAGGTGAGGGAGCTGCAGGAGCAGGAGTCCAATGGATGGGAGGAGTGGGGGGATGACGATAGGGAACAGCTGCGTGGGGAGGTGGCGCGGCTTGAGGAGCGCGTGGAGGAAAGTTGGATTGCATCGAAGACGTGGCAGGACAAGTGTGAAGCGTTGGAGGGTGAGGTACAGCGGGGATGGGAGAAGGCGGAGGAGTTGGAGGCTCAGTTGCAGGTCGGCCATGCGAGGTCTGAGGGGCCGGACAGTGACGCACAGAAGCTACGATTACGAGTTGAGGAGTTGGAGGGTGAGGTACAGCAGACACTCGAGAGGGCAGAGGAGTTCGAAGCCAAAGCACACGAGGCACAGCAGATGGTACAGCAGTTGCAGAGCCAGGGCCACCCGTCGCTGAAGCAGGACGACGAGGGGGAGGAGTCTAATGCATGGGAAGTGTGGGACGGCGCGGACGGGCCGGAGATGCGTGCGGAGATGGAGCAACTTGAGGAGCGGTTGCAGCGAAGTGAGGGTGCATCAAGGTCATGGCAGCAGCAGTGCGAGGCGCTAGACGAGAAGGTGCGAGGGTTGGAGGCCGCCCTGCAAGACGCTGAGCAGAGGGCTGAGGTGCTGGAGGCTGAAGCTCAGAAGCGGGAGCAAGGGAGCGTGCAAGAGGTGGACAACGAAGCGTTGAAGGCCAGGGCTGAACACTTGGAGAACGAGGTGCGGCGGTCACGACAGAGGTCGAATGAGTTGAAAGCTGTGGTACAGCAGGCACAAACGAAGGTGGAGGAGCTGGAGGCTCAGGTACGAGAGTCGCAGGAGCAGCAGCAGCAGCAGCCGGAGGGCGAGTCCGAGTCCAATGCGTGGGAGCAGTGGGACGAAGATGATCAGCCCGAGCTGGACACGGGGCTTGAGAGGATGAGGGAGGACGGTGAGAGTTCATCAAGAGCATGGCAGCAGAAGTGTGAGGCGTTGGAGGAGACGGTGCGAAGGTTGGAGGAGGAACTGCAGGAGTCGCAGGGGAGGGCCGAGAAGCTGGAGTCCGAGGCGAGGGAGCTGCAGGAGCAGGAGTCCAATGGATGGGAGGAGTGGGGGGATGACGATAGGGAACAGCTGCGTGGGGAGGTGGCGCTGCTTGAGGAGCGCGTGGAGGAAAGTCGGATTGCATCGAAGGCGTGGCAGGACAAGTGTGAGGCGTTGGAGGGTGAGGTACAGCGGGGACGGGAGAAGGCGGAGGAGTTGGAGGCTCAGTTGCAGGTCGGCCATGCGAGGTCTGAGGGGCCGGACAGTGACGCACAGAAGCTACGATTACGAGTTGAGGAGTTGGAGGGTGAGGTACAGCAGACACTCGAGAGGGCAGAGGAGTTCGAAGCCAAAGCACACGAGGCACAGCAGATGGTACAGCAGTTGCAGAGCCAGGGCCACCCGTCGCTGAAGCAGGACGACGAGGGGGAGGAGTCTAATTCGTGGGAAGTGTGGGACGACGCGGACGGGCCGGAGATGCGTGCGGAGATGGAGCAACTTGAGGAGCGGTTGCAGCGAAGTGAGGGTGCATCAAGGTCATGGCAGCAGCAGTGCGAGGCGCTAGACGAGAAGGTGCGAGGGTTGGAGGCCGCCCTGCAAGACGCTGAGCAGAGGGCTGAGGTGCTGGAGGCTGAAGCTCAGAAGCGGGAGCAAGGGAGCGTGCAAGAGGTGGACAACGAAGCGTTGAAGGCCAGGGCTGAACACTTGGAGAACGAGGTGCGGCGGTCACGACAGAGGTCGAATGAGTTGAAAGCTGTTGTACAGCAGGCACAAACGAAGGTGGAGGAGCTGGAGGCTCAGGTACGAGAGTCGCAGGAGCAGCAGCAGCAGCAGCCGGGGGGCGAGTCCGAGTCCAATGCGTGGGAGCAGTGGGACGAAGATGATCAGCCCGAGCTGGACACGGGGCTTGAGAGGATGAGGGAGGACGGTGAGAGTTCATCAAGAGCATGGCAACAGAAGTGTGAGGTGTTGGAGGAGACGGTGCGAAGGTTGGAGGAGGAACTGCAGGAGTCGCAGGGGAGGGCCGAGAAGCTGGAGTCCGAGGTGAGGGAGCTGCAGGAGCAGGAGTCCAATGGATGGGAGGAGTGGGGGGATGACGATAGGGAACAGCTGCGTGGGGAGGTGGCGCGGCTTGAGGAGCGCGTGGAGGAAAGTCGGATTGCATCGAAGACGTGGCAGGACAAGTGTGAGGCGTTGGAGGGTGAGGTACAGCGGGGACGGGAGAAGGCGGAGGAGTTGGAGGCTCAGTTGCAGGTCGGCCATGCGAGGTCTGAGGGGCCGGACAGTGACGCACAGAAGCTGCGATTACGAGTTGAGGAGTTGGAGGGTGAGGTACAGCAGACGCTCGAGAGGGCAGAGGAGTCAGCTGCAGAAGTACGCGAGCTGCAAGATTTGCTTGACGACCGAGATGCCCAGACGCAAGAGTTAGAGCAACTACTCCGTGATCGAGAGGAGGAGTTGCAGGAGTTGCGGCTGCAGGAGCAGCAGATCAAGGCTGAAGGTCAGTCTGTCTGCCTTAGTTTCGTCATTGTCTGTGAATGCTCGTCCTTGCTCTCTTGTAATTTCTTACTGAGTCTCATGCACACTCACACACGCACACACACACACACACACACACACACGGGGGGTCCGAAATTGCTGTGCTAGAGGACACCACAAGGTGCATACGCCAGTACGCAAGCGGCCTGCCGCACTGGACACACGACCCGCTAAGCGGCTGCGCACCACCTGCAGCCCAGCACGCACACACATGGAGCACGCACGCTCCCCGCACATACCAGCCACGCCGCCCGCCCCAAAACGACGGAGACCCAAGCCGCCATGCCCCCCTTCCCCCCCCGCCCCGCAGCCGTGCGAGATGATGGGAGAGGGAGAGCCGGAACACGTCAGTCGACTTCTGTTTGGCGCAGAGCACGGAAGAGCATCCACGGAAATGACATAAGCATGTCGGTTCTGACTTTTTGACAGCAGAAAGCAGGCAGACCAATAAGGTACACACTCAGGTGTACACTTCGGGAACCCTATCTCAGCAAGCAGTCAAACATGGGTCTCCCTCGTTAATAGAGCGGCCAGGACATTAATAGCCATCAACCCTTGTTAATAGAACAGGTTAGGCCGCTGTGGGCGCGGCGCCTGGCGCGGCCGGGAGCGGGGCGGCAGGACGTGTTCCTCTTGGATTACCTCCCCCCGGCAGGACCAGGACAGCAGCCCCTGCGGCCCTTTCAACGCTTGCCGCGCCGGCGGGTGCAGCGCGACCGGCGCGGGGCCGGAGGCGGGGACGCGGACCGCGAAGCACCGCCGCCGCAGGTGGCCCTGTGTGCGCGACACCGGGCCCCGCCCTGTGCCGCCTGCGTGCAGCGGGGCGCCGAGCACTGCTGCCAGCGGGCGCACGAAGGGCACCGCATGGACGCGGCACAAGCACGCGTGGCGGCGCGAGCACTGCGGGCGTGGCTGCAGCCCGCGCGGCCGGCCGGGGCCGGCCCCGTGGCGGCGTCCCAGGCCGCACGGGGCTCGCCCAGCGCTCGCAAACGATCCCGCCCGCAATCATCCTCGCCAGAGCGCGAGACGCGACGAGCACGCCCGGAGCACGAGCACGCGCGACGCCAGGAGGACCCGCCCCCCCCCCCCAAACGTCTCCAGGGGGGGGGGACACAGCTTAAGCGGCTCCGGTATGTTAAACCAGCAGGGAGAGCTCAGGAGGCCCTTCCCGCTCTCCCCGCCCCTCCCAGCGGGAGCCACCGGGCACGGGGGGGCACGCGGAGTCCAAGCGCCACGCGCGCCAGCCGGACGCCCGGGCGGACACGCACGAGTGGGGGGGGTACAGCCGCGTCCCCACCCCCCCTCCCTCCCCTCCCGGGGGCTGGCGGACATTTTCGGGGACATCTCACGCCGGCTGACGGCGGCTCGGGCGGGGTCATCAGCCAAAGGGGAGGGCGCCGACCCCCCCCCGGGGGCCGCGAACCCCCCCCAAGGGGGGGGGCAGGATCAGGGGGCTTCGGTCGAACCCCACCCTAGTCTATCGGGGGGCGGCGCGCCGGGGGCGGAGGCGGCGGTGGGGGACCCCTCAGGGGGGGGACAGGAGATGTCGACAGACCCCCACCCCACAGGGGACGGCTCCAGGGGGGCCGTGGCGGCGACGTCCGCCGCGCGGGCGGGGCAAAACCCCTCTCCAGGGGCAGTCACAGGGCATCAGGGAGAGACCCTGCCCCCCTCCCCCCCACAGAAGAGGGCGCAGCGGGCAGGGGGAAAAAGGGTGGGGCAGCCGCGGCGCCCCATGCAGACCCTGTGCGATGAGCACAGGGCCCCGGCATGCAAGTCATGCAAGGGGCACAGGGGGGTGCGGCATTGCTGCAGCCGCCATCACGAGGGGCATCCCAGGGTGTTGGGGGGAGGACAACGGTGCCTGCCGGTGCAGGGGGGGGGGCTACAGCAGCGAGCAGGCGTGTTGCCCTCAGGAGGGTCGGCGATTATGCCAGCCCCCGTGACCGGGGGGGAGGGGGGAGGCCCAGCAGGGCAGGGGACGGCGGCGTCGCCCCGCGGCGGCACTCGGGGCCCCGATAAGGGCCACGGGAGGGCCTCCGAGGAGGGCACATAGCCACAGGAAGGCGTCCTTCCGCCGCGCCGCGACATACCGGGGGGCCGGGGGTGGGATAGGGCAGGCTTCAGGCAGGCTCTAACCCGCTAACCCCTAACCCTCCCGTCGCAAGAGCGGCCAGGACATTAAAAGCCATCAACCCTTGTTAATAGAACACCTGCTTTGTTTGGCCCCTGCCACGTGGTAGCAGGGCAACCCCACTGAGAGCCAAGCTCCGGTGGTTCATCGCGCGGGGATCTGGGCTTCACGCCTTGCCCCACATACACGCGTCAGCGCGCGGCACACGCTGTGCTCGCTCGTCGCCGTGCGCCGCACCGTCCTCATACGGCTGTGCGCACGCGCGTTACTGCGCTCGCGTCTGCGGCCCCTTCGCCGCACCCCGGCAGCCGGCGACAGGCCTGTCCGGCTGGCTGCCCATTTCAGGGCGCGCCTGGGGCTGCCCACAGCCCGAAGCGCGCACCTCTCAGCCCGTATACGCGTAACTGCGCGCGCCAGAACACTGCGCTCCGCGGCCGTGGGCTTGCGTCTTCGCGGCAGTGCAACGCCACCACCCCTTCGACATGGACAACGACATGGTGACAGCCCTGGGGGCCGCGATCGCGGCCGCCATGGCGCCCTATTTCGCCAACATGCGCAACGAGAACCCGAACGTCAACGTCAACAACATCAACAACAACGACAACAGCAACCTACAGGCGCCAGCCCGTGGCGCACACGCCGGAGCTGGCATCGCGGCCGCGGCAGCGGGCGGCGCCCAGCTGCAGCCGCCGGCGCGCCACCCGCGGGGCGCATCCCGTGGACGTGGGCCCGCTGCGCCACCTCCTGCCCCGCCGTCACCGGAGGCGCAGCTCATCGCCCAGCTGCAGCGGCAGGTGGAGGGGCTCCAGGCGGAGCTCCAACGGTTGCGGGACGAGAACCGCGCCCAGCAGCAGCAGCCACAGGGGCAGGCCCCTGCCCAGCCCAGGGGCAGTGGGCGTGCGCCGGGGGGCGCCGCGGCTGCGCCGACATCGACGACATCATCTCCACCGAGGGCGCAAGCTGCAGCTCGCGCGGCGGGCGCGGCGGCCGGGTGCGGCTGGATGTCGTGGACCAACCGCCACGACGAGACGGTCCACAGGTATGTGCACGCGCTGCCCTGCACCTGCGGGGGGAACATCCCCAAGGGGCCACCGAATCCCTACCGCGGCGGCCGGCCATGGGACCCCAGCGTGGCCGCTTCGACCGATACGCGGCAGGTGCCCTGCTACTGGACGCAGGACACGTACGGGGTCGCCTGGCAGCATGCGGGGCAGTGCAGGGGCAGGGTCAACTGCGAGACCAGCCGCCCCCCGCCGCCGCGGAGCCTCCCGCCCCCCACGTACACTCGGGAGGTGTGGGATGCGGTCCCTCACGCGGATCGTGCCTTGGCGGCCACGGCAGCGCGCTGGTCTGTGGGCCTGCCGGAGGAGTACCGCCCCCTGACGAGTGGGGCCTCGCCGGCTGCCGCCGCCTCGGCCGCACCTGCTGGCGGCTCCTTTGCGACGGGCTACGCCGCTGCGGCCGCATCGCGGGCGCGTGGGGCAGCACAGAGTGGGCCCCAGGTTGTCGTGGCGCCGAGGGGGGGGCAGGCCCAGCCATCAGCGCGCCGGGCCCGAGTTGTGGTGCGGCCGGCGCCGCAACGCCCTGGAGGCCTCAGCGCCCCCCTGCAGCCCACCCCGCAGCACTTGCTGCGGCTCTTGGAGGGCGCGCCACGCATCACGGGCGTTATGTCGCTGTCGCGGCCCTTCACGGAGCGCGACTACGCCCCCCTGCGGGCGGAAGGGGCGCAGCAGATCAAGCCCCGCGGCCGCGTCTCCGAGTGGCCCGTCGAGGACAAGGGGGCCGCGTTCAAGGAGCTCCTCGTTCTGGGCGCGACCGCGGAGGAGGTGCGGGACATTGCCGGCGCCGCACTGCAGCAGTGGGAGGCGGTGCAGGCCGTCTCCACCGTCATCCTGGTGCAGTCCGCGGCGAAGGCGCATTGCTCTGTGGAGCGCCTGCTGCGGGCCCTGAATCTGTCCAGGGCCGATCTGGAGGTGCAGGGGGGCGCCCTGCACTGCCAGCCCCTCACCCACAGGGGGCCCTGGGAGTGCGCCGCGGAGGGGGAGGTCGACCCGGCCCCGCCGGGCCACACACTCCGTATCCGGTGGCGCCGCGCCGCAGACGAGGGGGGGGACCAGGAGGACCAAGACATGCTGGACGGCGGTGGGGAGGGGGGGCATGGGCAGCTCGACGGCGCAGAGCCCCCCCCCCTGCAAGACCCCCAACCCCTCGGGGGGGGGGCTCAGGTGCGGGTGGCCATCACCCTCGACCCCCAGGTCCTGCTGGGGCAGGGGGAGAAGAGGAGGGCGCGGGGCTGGACCCGGGCCACGGTCCAGAATTTTTTGCGCGAGTTCGTGGCCCCCTGCGACCCCTCCTCGTACCCGATGCAGGAAGCAGGGGACGCGCAGGGGAAGCGCTGCGAGGCGTCAGTGGTGCTCCCCCTCGTGCAGGCCCAGGCCGTGATCAGGGCCAGTGGCAAGCACAAGGGGATCACCTGCAGGCCTTGGATGCAAGGGGGGGATTCGCCGGTGCCGGGGGGCATGCTCTGGGTGCGCCTTCCAGCCTCGGCCAGGGCCCCCCTCCCCGATCTGTGGGTCAAGCTTTCCTCCGACCCCCAGATCTGCGGCTATTTCGGGGGGCTGATCCAAGGGGATCAAGAGGGGAGAGTGGGGATCCGTTTTTTCGGTGCACAGCAGGTGCCTCAGGGTGTGGCGCAGGCGGTGGGGGACCTCCTGGGGGCGCAGGTATCTCCGCGAAAGGTGGTGGTGCGGGTGGGGGGCTACCCCCTCCACTACGGGCTGCCCGAGGATGGCTGGGCGGCCTTTCGGCAGGAGCTTCCGGAGGTATTCGGGGGGGAAGCGGGGGACGTTCGCATAGTCCGATGCGAGCACCTCCCGCACTCGGGGTTTGCTCGCCCGCGCTGGGACCTCACTCTGACAGGGGTCCCAGAGGGCTGGCCAGGGGTCTGGATACCCTCGTCGGACTCCAGGGGCCGCGACCGGGTGTGGGAGGTCAGGGGGATGCAGCGCCCCCCCCAGCGAGTTCAGCGCCTCGGGAAGTTCCACAGGGTGCAGGGTCCCCCGCCCCCCTCAGAGCAGACGGGACAGGAGGGGGGTGGCGAGGAAGACGCCGCTGCGGCGGGGGCAGCACCTATGGAGGGAGTCAGCGACGCCGCCCTCGCACAGCGCCCGGACCTCCTGTAGCCCTGCTCGAGCTGCGCGGGGGGGGGAGGTGGGCGCCGCGGGCCTGGGTCCCGTGGCCCCTTCGGTCGCGGGGGCGGCTGCCAGACTGTGGGGTGCGCAGGGTGCGCATCGGCGGGCCGTCGCTCGCCCAAGGGGGCTCGGGCAAGGCCCTGTTGGAGTGCGGGGACGTGGAGCCTAACCCGGGGCCCAACTTGGGGAGGGTGCCGCCACTGACCCTGGCCACGCTGACCCTTCTGGCCCTCCTGATGGTGGGTCTCGGTGACCTGTGGCTGTGGGCTGCACGGCCAGCCTCTGTGTGGACGCTGGCGGTGGCAGAGGCCCCACTCTTGGGCGACAGGGTCCAGTTTTGTCAGGCCCTGCTGGCGCTCCAATTTGCGCACGCCTGCAGGGGGGTGCAGCCTGCTCGGGCCCCGGTTCTAACCTATTCAGGGGTCCAGACATGTCAGGCCCCAGCATTGAATCACACCAGGGCCCAGTCTTGCCAGGCCCTGGTGGCGCATCAACGTGCACGCGTCAGCAGGGGGGTCCAGCCGGGACAGGGACTGGGACTGATCACGACAGGGGCCCAGTCTTGTCAGGCCCCAGCGCTGGCCAGCGCCAGGGCCCAGTCCTGCCAGGCCCTGATGGCGCGGCACTGTGTGCACGACAGAACAGGGGTCCAGCCTGGGCAAGTTGTGGCCCAGGACGATACAGGGGTCCAGTCCTGTCAGGCCCTGGCAGGGACCAGCCCCAGGTCCCGGTCTCAGGCCCTGACGCTGACCTGGAGGGGGGGGGGGGGGCAGCACCAGCTCCAGCTCCGCCCGGCCCTCGCAGTGCACTGTACCGGGGCCCAGTCTTGGCAGGCCCCGACCCTGGCCAGGGCAGGTGCCCAGTCTTGGCAGACCCCAGCCCTGACCGTTGCGGGGGTACGGTCTGGGCAGGCCCCTGCCCCGACCTGCACAGGGGGGTGTGGGGCGGACAGGGTATGCCGTGCGCGTGACGCCGCGGGGCTGAAAACGCTGCTGAGCGGCGACGTCCACCCCCACCCGGGGCCGCTGCGGACGGCCATCGTCAACACGACGTCGCTGCGTCTACACATGGATGAGGTGACGTCGTGGGACGTGGACGTCATTTTGGTCCAGGAGACCAAGCTGTCTGCATCAGGGCAGCGGGTGCTCCGGGGGGCGCTGCGCCAGCGGGGGTGGGTTGTGTTCTGGGGGGCGCCCCTGGAGACGCGGGGACGGGGGATCTGGGACGTTCCGGAGGGGGGCGTCGCGGTGCTCGTGCGCGACGGGCACGCGGCGGAGGCAGCAAAGCTGCCGAAAACCAGGCAGGCGGACCCGTTGGCGTGGGACCTGTGGCTGTCAGCAAGGTTCCTGCATGTGCGCGTCGCCGTGCGAACGGGCAGCACCGTGCTGCATGTGCTCTGTGTATATGGAGTGCCGGGCGACCCGGAGCTCAATGCGGGGCTGTGGGACTCCGTACTCCAGTACGCGGCAAGGCTGGGGAATGCCCCGTTCGTCGTCGGGGGGGATTTCAATTTCCCCCTGGGGGAGCTGGGGGCATTGCCGCCAGTGGTCCTGGGGCACCTGCTGACGCAGCGGCTCGTGGACGTGGACGCCGCCTTTGCCACAGGCGCAGGGCGTCCCCTGCAGTGCTCCTACCACAGGCAGGGGGTGCACCCGGGCACGCGCATTGACGGGGTCCTTGCAGACCCGCGCGTGGCGGCCATGGTCACGGACGTCGCGGCGCTGCCCGGCACGGGTATCCCGGGACACCTCCCGGTGGTGTTCACCTTGGCCATGGAGCGGGCCGCGCAGCGCTTGGTCCGAGCGGTGCGCCCCCGGCCAGTGGAGGTGCCCAAGAGGGAATCAGTCTTGCGGATGGAGCTGGAGGAGCGGCTGACGGCGCCGCTGCAACCGGACTGGGACCGGTTGCTAGCGTTGCAGGAGGTGGACGCGTTGTGGTCCTACTGGACGTGGGCGGCGGAGGAGTCCCTCCTGGCGCTGTCGGTGCCCACCCTGCAGCCCGAGGACGTCGACCAGGCGCACCCACTGCCGGTGGCACCGATGGCCCTGCCACGGGGGCGGGGCACGGCGGCCTTGATCCGCGAGGTGCGGCAATGCCCCAAGCAGATGCGGGCAGGCGGAGGGCCGAAGACGTCGGTACTGGCCCGCATACATGCCGCGCAGGGGGCAGCGCGCTCGTTGCGGCGGCAAGCGCATCCCCCACAACGGCCGGCCGACAGGGTGCGGGGGAGGGGGGAGAGCACGTCCCACTCCTGGTGCGCGCTGCGCCGGCGGGTGCAGCGGTTGCACGAGTTGCAGATGCCGGAACTGGCCCGATTTCCGCTGACGCCGCAGGCGGTAGCCAACGCCGGGGCGCCCGTGCCGTCCGCGGCGGCACTGGACGAGTGCATAGAGCAGCTCAAGAGGCTGGCAGCCACACAGGTGCAGCGGGAGGACCGGGAGCGAGTGCAGGCGTGGCGATCCTGGCTGCAGGCCGAGTGGGGAACCAAGCCAGGTGCAGTGTACCGATGGCTCAAGGAGGAGGGGTTCTCACCGCCGGTGGTGTTTATTGCGCGGCCGGATGGTACCCCCACGGCCAACGTCCAGGAGATGGACGAGCTGGTCCGGGCGGCGTGGGGGCCCATCAACCGCAAGTACGCGGAAGGGCCGGAGCCCTGCCCAGATGCCTTCGTAGCGAAGTACGGGCACCTGCTGTATCGCGTACCCATGTTGGCCAAGCAGCTGACAGGGCCGTACCTCAGGCGCCGCCTCATGGCCATGCGCCCATCGGCCATGGGCCTGGACGGGTGGAGCCTGCAGGACCTGCGGGCGCTCCCGGACAGGGTGCTGAATTGGCTGGCCCAGCTCCTCACGCTGATTGAGGAGGTGGGCCGGTGGCCCACCTTATTGGCCCAGGGATACACCTCCCTCATCCCCAAGCCAGGGGAGGAGGGGCCATTGGGCACGCGCCCGCTGACGGTCCTGTCCATGGTCTACAGACTGTGGGCGGGGACCCGTCTGTGGGAAGTAATGCGGTGGCAGGAGTCCTGGGTCCATCCGCAGGCCTTCGGGTTCCGCCTGGCGCGGGGGGCCGTAGATGCGGCCACGGTCACGCAGGCCCTCCTAGAGCTGGCCCGGCTCAAGGGATGGCGGCTGGAGGGGCTGAGCCTAGATTATGTCAAGTGCTTTGACCTCATCCCGCAAGCGGTAGTGCTGCGGATCGCCCGCGAGTTGGGCATGGACGACGGGGTGCTGCGCGCCCTGGCGGCCATGTATCGGCAGCTACGGCGGGCGTTCCGCCTGGCAGGGGCGCTGGGGGCGTGGTGGCAAGCCACCAACGGCATCCTGCAGGGGTGCCCGCTCAGCGTCATTTTGATCAATATCCTCACCACGGTGTGGAAGATGGAAATTGACACAATGCGACGCCACGTCGTGGTGGCGACCGCCGCACTCCCGCCGCTGCTCGAACAGCCACGGGCAGCCCCGGGGCAGCCGCTGCCTTCACCGCGCCTGCGGACGCAGGGCCCGGGGCGCGCGGACTTATGCCCCCTGGGATATGCGGACGACACCCAGGCCATCACGCTCGAGCCCCGGCCCGGCGCGCCAGGGGTCCCCGACTCGCAGGCGGTCGTGGACCGCACGGCCGTTTGGCTGGCGGACACCGGGCAGAGCGCCAACGCCGCGAAGTCAAGCTCATGGCGGATGAGCGACCAGCAGGCGCAGCCGGTCACCCTGCACGGGGTGCCGGTCCCGCTGGCACGGGAGTTTAAGCAGCTCGGGATCGGAGTGCGCCTGGATCCAGAGAAGGGCACCGGACCGGTGCTCCAGGAGCGGTTCGCGCGCGGGACCACCATTTTGCGGCGGGTGGGGTGCCTGCCTACGTTCCGCATGCGGGAAGTAGCCATTGGGACGCTGGCCCTCGCCAAGGCGATGTACGGGGTGGAGCTAGCAGATGTCGGCTCACGGGACGTGGCGCGGCTGGAGTTGGCCGCGGTCCGCGCACTGTGGGGACCCACACGCACCTCGCGGGCAAAGGAGGTGCTATGGGCGGTCTTGGTGCCGGGGCACCGGGTCTCCCCCATGTGGCGCCTCCAGTACTCGAGAGTACTATGGCTAGCCCGCCAGGCACGCACGCCAGGGGCCGGGCAAGTGCTAGTCCAGGCAATATTGGAGGAAACGGACCGCCCGCCGGACACGGGACCAGTGGGCAGGGCCTTGCAGTCGGTCCGGCAGCTGCGCTGGGAGGCGGTGCACGGCTGGTGGGTGTGGCGCGTGCCAGGGCAGCGCGAACAGCTACACCTGGTCTTGGGGGACTGGGGCGAAGTATGCCACCGGGTGCGGGAGTCGCAGCGATACACCGCGTTGGCGGCGCTGGAACGGCGCAGACCAGCCACCTTTGGGGGGCTGGGGGCGGAGGTATGCAGGCCCGCCTGCTCCCAGGGCATGACGGTGGCCGGCTCGGAGACGGAGCGCTCACTGCTGCGAGCACTGCAAGCCGGGGCGACATGGACCGGGGCGCGGGTCCAGAAGCATCAAATTTCGGATTTAGCTACCTGCCCCTATTGCGGGGGCCCACCGGAGACGGAGGTCCACCTCCTGTGGGACTGCCCGCAGTGGCAAGCGCAACGGGCCGCCTGGCTCCCGCTGGTGCAGGCCGAGGCTGCGCCGCTACCGGCACTGGCCCTCCCGCAGGCGTGGCCGGTGTGCCTGCGCGCGACGGGCCTGTTGCCGGCGGCATTGGTCCAGCCAGAGGGGGTGGAGCAGGCGGGGCGGCTCATGTACCGTCTCTATGGCATGTATCTGGCGGTGCTATCGGCGCGCATGGGAGCGGAAGTCGCGGCTCGCCGAGACGCGGGCGCGGGCCCCTCGGTCTTTGCGATCGCGCGCAGACGCCCTCCCGATGCGCGCCGGGGCTACCCATGGGGGCAACTGGGCGCGGGCCCACATCGCCCGGCGCCACCAGCGGCGCCGCTGGCGTTGCGCGCCGGCCCGCCGCCGGGATGGCCATGGGAGGCATCCTTCGCGGTGGCGCTCCTGCAGTGGGCAGGCCAGCTGCGGTGGCTACCAGGGCCGGGCCATGTGACATACGTGGAGCTGGCCCTGGACTTCGAGGCACACGCGGAACGGGCCCTCCCGGCCCCCAGCGACCACCGGCTGCGGGGGGTCACCCTGCCGCTACGCACCAGGGGCCAAGTGCTGAAGATGGCCCTGGATGCATTGCAGCCACATCTACAGGCAGGGGACCTCATGCATGGCAAGGAGGTATGGATGGCGAAGTCCCTGCTGCCGCTGGGGGGCTTCAGGTGTGTGGGGCGGTCGGCGCGCCCACTGTTCGCGCGCCCGGAAGCCATGCTGTTCCAGATGCGCCAGCTGGAGGCACACTGCCGAGCGCTGTGGGCGCGGCGCCTGGCGCGGCCGGGAGCGGGGCGGCAGGACGTGTTCCTCTTGGATTACCTCCCCCCGGCAGGACCAGGACAGCAGCCCCTGCGGCCCTTTCAACGCTTGCCGCGCCGGCGGGTGCAGCACGACCGGCGCGGGGCCGGAGGCGGGGACGCGGACCGCGTAGCACCGCCGCCGCAGGTGGCCCTGTGTGCGCGACACCGGGCCCCGCCCTGTGCCGCCTGCGTGCAGCGGGGCGCCGAGCACTGCTGCCAGCGGGCGCACGAAGGGCACCGCATGGACGCGGCACAAGCACGCGTGGCGGCGCGAGCACTGCGGGCGTGGCTGCAGCCCGCGCGGCCGGCCGGGGCCGGCCCCGTGGCGGCGTCCCAGGCCGCACGGGGCTCGCCCAGCGCTCGCAAACGACCCCGCCCGCAATCATCCTCGCCAGGGCGCGAGACGCGACGAGCACGCCCGGAGCACGAGCACGCGCGACGCCAGGAGGAGTTCCCCCCCCCCCCCCAAGCGTCTCCAGGGGGGGGGCACACAGCTTAAGCGGCTCCGGTATGTTAAACCAGCAGGGAGAGCTCAGGAGGCCCTTCCCGCTCTCCCCGCCCCTCCCAGCGGGAGCCACCGGGCACGGGGGGGCACGCGGAGTCCAAGCGCCACGCGTGCCAGCCGGACGCCCGGGCGGACACGCACGGGTGGGGGGGGTTCAGCCGCGTCCCCACCCCCCCTCCCTCCCCTCCCGGGGGCTGGCGGACATTTTCGGGGACATCTCACGCCGGCTGGCGGCGGCTCGGGCGGGGTCATCAGCCAAAGGGGAGGGCGCCGACCCCCCCCCGGGGGCCGCGAACCCCCCCCGAGGGGGGGGGCAGGACCAGGGGGCTTCGGTCGAACCTCACCCAAGCCTTTCGGGGGGCGGCGCGCCGGGGGCGGAGGCGGCGGAGGGGGACCCCTCAGGGGGGGGACAGGAGATGTCGATTGACTGCCATCCCCCAGGGGACAGCTCCGGGGGGGCGGCGGCGGCGGCATCCGCTACACGGGCGGAGCAGGAACCCCCCCCAGGGGCAGTCACAGGACAGCAGGCAGAGTCCCTTCCCCCCTCCCCCCCACAGAAGAGGGCGCAGCGGGCGGGGGGCAAAAGAGTGGGGCAGCCGCGGCGCCCCATGCAGACCTTGTGCGATGAGCACAGGGCCCCAGCGTGCAAGTCATGCAAAGGGCACAGGGGGGTGCGGCATTGCTGCAGCCGCCACCACGAAGGGCATCCCAGGGTGTTGGGGGGGGGACAACGGTGTCTGCCGGTCCAGAGGGGGGGGCTGCAGCTGCAGCAACAAGCGGGCGTCTTGCCCTCCGGAGGGTCGGCGGTCGTGCCAGCCCCCATGATCAGGGGGGAGGGGGGAGGCCCAGCAGGGCAGCGGACGGCGGCGTCGCCCCGGGGCGGCACACAGGGCCCAGGTCAGGGCCACGGGAGGGCCTCCGAGGAGGGCACATAGCCTCAGGACGGCGTCCTTCCGCCGCGCCGCGACATTCCGGGGGGCCGGGGGTGGGATAGGGCAGGCTTCAGGCAGGCTCTAACCCGCTAACCCCTAACCCTCCCGTCGCAAGAGCGGCCAGGACATTAAAAGCCATCAACCCTTGTTAATAGAACAGAGCACACACACACACACACACACACACACACACTCACACACACACACATGCGTGCGCGCGCACACACACACACACACACACACACAGACACACACACACACACACACACACACAGACACACAGACACACACACACACACACACACACACACACACACGCACACGCACACACACATGCACATGCACACGCACACACACACACACACACACGCACACACACGCGCACACACACACACACACGCACGCACGCACGCACGCACGCACGCACGCACGCACGCGCGCACGCACGCACGGGCACAGACACGGACATGGACGCGGACGCGGACACGGACACAGACACAGACACACACACACACACACACACACACACACACACACACACACAGAGAGAGAGAGAGAGAGAGAGAGAGAGAGAGACCGCCGTCAGCACAGTGGACTCGCTCACTGGGGTCTCCATGCAGGGAAGCATGGAAGCAAGGACAAGAGATGCAAGACGCGGTAGGGGCACAGGCGCCACCCCCTCTTGTTGCATGTTTGCCTGTGTCCTGAACCCAGTTCCTTGATGCCCGACAACCGGGCGCCAGAACTCAAGAACTCATGATTCGGTCGCATCGCCGTAGGTCTTCGGAGTTGAACCTCGCAGTTTGTGCAAGATCTGAATGATTTGGGCGTCACACACACACACACACACACACACACACACCCACACACACACACACCACACACACCACACACACGCGCGCGTGCGCTGTGCATAATGCATGGCTTTCGTCGTGCTGACAGTGGCCGCCTTGCCTCAACGTCTGCAGGCTTGTGCCTGAAGTACCGGCACCAGTAAACCAGCAGCAAGAAACCTGTCTCTCATGCAGGCGTTGCACACCACGTACCTATCAGCGGCAAGCAGTCCCCCACACGTTCAGTGCATCCAAACCGTTCCGCGTGCTGCGTGCATACCCGGACCAGCCACTTTGTGGCCTCACTGCCAGGCAACACTCGCATTGCACACTAGGGCCTCGGTCTGAATTGGCGAATGCGAATTCGAAGCCGGAAGCCCGAATTTGCCCTGGATTTGCTGAATTTGCTTGGCCTTCTGAGAGGGCTCTCGTGTTGTGTGAACTCGCGAGTGCGAATTCATTCGCTGCATTCGCCCCAATTCGCATTCGCTTTTTTCGAATGCGGCCCGAATCGGAGGATTCTTGGGGAGTCCCATTTGTAAGTTTGCCCTGGGTGTCCTCACCTGCCAAGTCTGGTACATCAGACTTTCCCCTGACAAACATGCCAAACAAAAAATTCCTTGAGAAACTTCACTCCACACCAAGTGTGGGTTGAATCATTGTGAACATTAGGAGAAGGAGCTGACAGTGTCTGAAACAATTTTGGCCGGTATCTGCCAAGTTTGAGTCCAATACTTTCAATACATTTCTGAGGTGTTTTGTAGCAACTGTACATCCTATTTCCGTGCACCTTCCATGGATTGATGTCAGCAGAGCAAGATTGACACTCAGGGACACGCAGGAATTTTGGTGTGCCCTTTGGTCGGTATCAGCAGCTTAAGAGCTTTTCTTTGGGTGAATGATGCAAAGTGCTAGCCACATAAGAGTGCCTTCACGATACGAAACATCACATGAAAATGTAACAAAAGACCCCTCTCACATCTCATTTCCAGCAGGATATCCACCTGGCCTCACAGCTCATTGATGCGAAGCAATTGTGTATGGCCACTTCTTGTGTTATCGCACGGCAAAATGTGACCCCTTAATGCTATTTGTGTAAATTCTGAGCCATAGCAGTCCATGCATTGTGGCAACAAGCGAAGAAGATTTTTGGCCGATTGACCAAGTAGTTTGGCAGATGTCGGCCAAATTCAGCCAAACATGACTTCCTTATCCTGGGAATTTGGTGATCTTGTAGGCACCTGCGCTTTCAGCGGCCGCACAATTCTAGATTTTGAGGACTTTTATGGGTTCTTTGGAGCAGACGGCTAAAAAGATGCCATCGCTTCAATAAAATCATCCTTTCTCGTCATTTCACAAGTGTTCTACGGTTGGTAGTATGCACATGGTGCCAATTGCACAATGTGGACCCCACACCCCATCCGAGTCATTGCATGGGCCATCTCACTGGCCCCACTCGGTGGCCTCATTAAGCATCCATGCTTCACCGCCGCTCTCGACTGTTTGCGCATAAAGGCGCCGGCACCATATTGAGGATCCACATGGGCTACAAGGTACCAACAGACCTGATATGCACCAGGTGCATGCCACACCAGAGGAAGTGGAAAAAGGATGGCGTCGCAGAGCTCTAGAGCTCTATGCAGCAGTCGCAGGGGCATTAGGCCTCAACAACCGTGTAAGCCTACTTTCGCATGTGACTTCTTCCCAATCATGGGAAATGGTCACGTGGCACAGGCGCCGTATCCAGTCATGGTACGCAAAGCATCTTGTGACGACACACCGCCTGGCTAAGAAGAGCAAACTTCCCAGATGATGCCGGTCGGTAATGGCCGCAATTTTGTTCATGAAGTACCTGTTGCAGATGAAGGTTCATGTGTCTTCTCTTTGCCAACGGTTGACTTCGATGGATGTATTACAGGGGGGCGGGGTTCATGGCACTTTAATTTCGCGTGGGGAATTTTGCGTTTCAAATTGACCGCGACATTTCCCACGCAAAGTTCTGGGTTCTCCACGAATTTCTCGCACACTCATGGTACACACTGTGGACTCTGGCGGGGGGTAATACACTCAACCAGGGGGCTCCGCGAAATTTACCACCGCGAGTTTGACTTGGCGCAAATCCCCCCCCCCCCCCTTCCTGCACTGGAGGACTTGACAGATGACTGCGTGGAGTGCCTGGCTGCCTTCTCCATGGCAGTGTGTGCATTGGTGGGGCGAGGCGTACATCGACGACTTTCTTTGAACCACTTTCCCTCAATCCCCCGAGGACCACCCCGGCTGCCGGATGCAGTCGTTGTAAAGTGGAATGGGTGTAGAAGGCGGTGGTTGAGGTGTAGCCCCAAATGGCCCTCCTCCATCACATGCCCTGCCTCAGATGCGGACGCATGCGTTGGACCTGAGCCGCACCAGGAGTGCCCGGAGCTGTGCCAAGAGTGCCAGGGCCTTGGCGATGTGCTGCAGGACGGTCTGCACGCTCTCGGACTTGAGGTGTGTTGCGGCCGGGCACGTCTGCGGGCGTGGGCCAAGGGGGGGGGCGAGGGCCGTGTGGGCGGGCACCGGACAGCGCGTGGAGGAACAGGGCACCTGGGCCGCACAGAAACACAACGAGGCAGGCTATGGACGGCCTGTGGACAGAGGTGTGTGGACCGCAAAAACAGTCAAACGACCCCGGCAACAACCAGCACAACCCCCAATACGCCAACTATTGGGCGCCGCTGACACGCAAACGGCACATCATGCCACATCCAGCACAGCCCCCAGCACACCAACCGCTGGGCTCCGCGAACGCGGAAACGACACCAGCAGGAGCACCGGCCGCAGCGGCCGACAGAACGCAGCGACCCGGCGCAACATGCGAAGGGGAGAACGGGTGACCGTCCAGGGCCCCGTAAAGGAGCAACAACCCGATGGAATGTCACACGGGGGGGCGAGGGCCGTGTGGGCGGGCGAGGGCCGTGTGTGGTCTCAGCGTCTCGCAGCAGGTCGACGGCAGTAGCTCTTCGGGTGCCTCCTCCGCAGACGATGCAGTGCCGATGGTGCGGTGTGCGGTGATGCCGGACAACGGGAGAGTGCGCATTGAACGGAATGTTTGGGACGTCTGGTCTGAGATCGCAGGGCCCAAAAGACACACGGCACAGCAACGCCGCCAGCCATACCCCCCCAGACGTCTGATATGTCGAGCGACTGTACTTTAGCACATGTGTTTGATGGGTGGCAATCTTGCGTCTGCGCCTAAGGACACAAATGAAACACGACACCGGATCAGTTGAACTCATATGCCCCGAAACCCCCTGACGGGTGCTGTGGGTGGGTTGAAAGGGCCTTGGCCAGAGGAGCCCTTTTGGGGGGGTGGGTCAGGGGGATGGAGGGTTGGGGAGTCAAGTGTCATGCCAGTGCGATGGTGACCGCCCCCAACAAAAAAAAACAAAAAAAAAGGTGCGCTTGCAACAAAGTCTTATCCATTTTTTATGCTTTGAACAAGTTGGAGCCAAAAAACAAGCAAAACCCAATTTTTTTATTTTCTTTATACACAGGGGGTGGGGGACTGCTGTGGGGGGTTTCTTCTGCAGGTGAAGTCCCATACTGCAAACTCGTGCACAATCTTTCGCACACTTTTTAAGTTTAGGGGCAGAATATTCCCCGTGCGGATACACAACCTCCAGTAGCGCCACCTCTTGAGCACATTGCAAAACTTGGACCAGCGAAAGTTGCGACATGATGCACCGTCGTCTGTTGTCAGTCAGAAAGTTAGGGATCAGTGATGGGTCTCAATGGTCCATTCAGCAGGATTTTTTGGTACTACTTCATGCGCCATCCGTCTCTGTTTGTGTGCCCCGTGATGCACCATGGACCGCTTTGTGGTGTGTGAAGGAGACACCGACAATACTGCAGTGCCCGATTTGGTGCACCGTACGTATGTTGTCTCTGCTCAACACGCCAAAGAAAAGGTCAAAAGTCACCAGCCCCATGGGAAACAATTGGAGGCATGACACTAGACGCCAATGCGGTGCTCTTTTTGAAAAACCTTGGGTGCCAACGATATGCGCGACCATTGGCCGAAGCCGCGTCTACTTCCATGGGGTCCCCCCCCCCCCGGGGGGGGGCGGCTGGGCCTGGTCCTTGCATGCGACACCCCCCAGAGCCCCCCCCGCCCCCCTCCCTCCCCCTGAGTTTTAAAAGATAGCGTTGCAGGGGCCATGGCGCCAACGGCGCCAAATTTTTTGTCCCATGCTTCGTTGACGAGAAACGACGAGCAAAGACGAGAAATCGCTATTATCGCATACATACCTCTATACCCCCAGACACACACACCCCCTTGAGGTATGCATGTGGTAGTAGTGGGTCGCGCGCAGCCCCCCCCCCCCGGCCGAGCTGCCAATTAACCCCCCCCCCCCCCACCCTCCCGCCGACCCCCCCCCCCCCGCAAGTTTTGGAAGATAGCTGGGGGGGGTGTCGCATCAGGACCGGTTGTAGTCCCCCCCCCCCCCCCACACCTTGTCTTGGGGTGTTGTTTCTGTAACTTTTTGGAGTCATCAAACCGGCGGCTCTTGTGCTTTGGTGACGGCGGATGTTCGAGCCACAGACATCGTTCGGCACGATTTGCTGGCGCTTGTGGGGCACTTTGCACTCGGCGAGGGGGACGTGGAGGACGATCCACGTGGCTACGCCCCCCTGACTGCCCCACAGCCCGTCCCACCGCCAGCCCCGCCTACTGCCCGCCAACAACGGCGTGTCCCGGACATCGTCGGGGCGTTGCGTCCGCCACTTTTGGTGCTTTCGCCGTTTGTCGGGACGGGGGGAAAGGGGAGGGTCGAGGCCGGCGCCGTCCCCGTCCCGCAGAGCGCGTGCGACGCCCGAAGCCTCAGAGCGCAGCTGCAGGACTACATCGGCCAGACCACAGCGATGGTGCACGGTGCACAAAGGGAGCTGCAGGGGCTGCGGGCCCTGAGTCGTGTGGATCGGCACGCGGTAGAGTGCCAGGCTCCGGCGGAAGCGCCGGCAGAGCCGTCGGACAAGCCCTCGACGGGGCTGCCCCCCGGAGGAGAGGAGTGGAGTGCCACGCGGCTGCTGGTGTGGGAGGCGGAGGGCGGCCTTCAGAAGGTGCGTCTCCCTCATCGCGTGGAGCAGCCTGCCGTTGTTTTGTCGGTGGAGTGTCATCGATGCGGTCGTGCTCTGTGGTCGCTCATTACGGGCGCCCGGTACCGCGATTCATTACCGTCGCTCTGTGCCGTCGCTCGGCATTGGCACTCTTTGTGGCATTCAATACGGTCACTCTACACCGTCGGTCAGAATTGAACTCTCTCCACTCCACCGCACGTGCACTATTGGCACTCCACTGAATGTGTGCGTGCGTGTGTGTGTGTGTGTTTGTCGCCGGAATGTGTGTGTGTGTGTGTGTGAGTATTACTTGCTGATTTGAACCATTAAATTTAGTTGGTGGGGCTGGGAGTAGTACAGGGACCTGAGGTGAGGGCTCCAACACATTCCCGCAGCCGGATGCGGAGCTTAATTGTCATTTGACTCTGTCCTTTACAGGCCCTTGGCTGAGCGCTCAGCGCGGCTGCCGAGGGCTGGAGACGGTCGAGATCGGGTGCAGGATGTGCCTCTTCCTCTCACCCTGTACTGCAGAAAGGCGCCTAGTCGCTGATGGTCATGTCTTTTCTTTGACTGTTTGCGGCCTGACGAGAATCTACTTACGACCAGTGCCTGTGCCTGTCCTGTTCTTGCTGGTTCTGGGCTTTGGTCGCTTTGCGTCATCCGCGTGCGCGCGCGCGCGCGCGCGTGTGTGTGTGTGTTTGCGCGCGTTCCCACTGGTGTTACTGCTGCCCCCGCATGCCTTGGGCTGTTTGGGGATTGCTGTTTTGCTGGACCTGCGGTGCAGTGGCTCGCCGAAAAAGCCTAGAAATTGGGGATGTTAGTGAGACGCCACACCCAGGGGCTCGCCGACGGAGAGGGACAATTTGGTGAACCCAAGTTGCAGCGAGCCCCGAGCACCGGTCGCTGTTGGAGGTTGTGTCTGTTGTAGTGTGCGCCCCCCACCGCCCGTTGTCTAACGGACGCCTTGTGTGACGAACAACCCGGGCCCGTTCTCATCCCCCTGATGGCGCGGTCAGGGGTCTCTATAGCGGTGGATATTTGGGGGGTTGACGGTGGATTTGCGATGGATTTGAACATTTTGGCGATGGATTTACGATGGATATGCCTGTTTGACACATACCCCTGCCCCGCACTATTGCCTTTTTTGCATGGTGTGAAGCTTGTGCCCAGAACTTTTTGCACACTGTAGGTATGACATGCCTTTTGGACACCGGGCTCAGTTGGTCCACCATGCCAAGGAGACCTTAGGAGTGAAGTAAATCCACTGTGCGGCCTATCTTGTTGCTTTGTTGGGTTGGGGTAGGGATCTGGTGGCATGTGGTATTCTGGATTGCTTACGGTGGATTTGCGATGGATTTGAAAATTTTGACGATGGATTTACGACGGATTATCCGTCGCTATAGAGACCCCTGGGCGCGGTGGTCAACCCGTGTTTATGCAACGAACACAAGTTTGATTCACAGTGACCGGCTGTCCTCTCTTCGACTCACTGAGTTTTTGTGTGAAACCCACGAGGGGCACTCAGGGATGCATTGGAAGGGGGGGAGCCCCCCCCCCCCCCCTCCAGGGCGCCCAGCCTATGCCCAGCCACTGTCCCCCTGACGCTAAGTGCCAGCCTCAACGGCATTTGTAACCGACAGTAACCGCCCCCAACCGCTTCGGCAACCTCCTCCAACTGCCTGCCTAACTGCCTCTGGGGCCGCCTCTGAGGTCCCTTCACTTCTACTGCATCCCTGGGGCCACTCCATGCCTGAGCCGTGGGTCGTGGCCTAACCGTGGCTCGCCACC